>JARQOC010000006.1:133466387-134116384 GCA_033576535.1 Allobates femoralis
GACTGACAGACCTTGTAGACAGGAGTAAACTGCATCACACTGACTGACAGACCTTATAGACAGGAGTAAGGAGTGAGGATGGAGGAGGCTGAGGGGATGTGTGGCGCCCTGCCAACGCAGGTAACCACAGATCTCTCTAATGCACAGCTGGGTTTCCACAGTAGGTATTTACTACGAACAATATCTTCCACCCCGGCACAGTAGGGGGAGCTCAACGTGCTGCCCTTAGGCAAGATCCCCTATATATACTATTGCTGGGGAGGAGCTAGTAAGAACCTTGCAGACAGGAGTGAAGTGCATCACACTAAGGGTACCTTTACACACGGCTACATTTGTAGCTTGTCACCAGGTAACTTACTGGTTGCAGTGAAATCATGGATACATGATTCCATTTGTACACAGCAACAAGATAGAACCATGTATCCATGATTTCACTGCAACCAGTAAGTTACCTGGTGACAAGCTACAAATGTAGCCGTGTGTAAAGGTACCCTATGAGTGACAGCCTTGTAGACAGCAGTGAAGTTTGTCACACTGACTGACAGACCTTGTAGATAGGAGTAAAATGTGTCACACTGACTGACAGACCTTATAGACAGGAGTAAACTGCATCACACTGACTGACAGACCTTATAGACTGGAGTAAGGAGTGAGGATGAGGTGGCTGTGAGGATGGAGGAGGTTGTGAGGATGGAGAAGGCTGTGAGGATGGAGGAGACTGTGAGGATGGAGGAGACTGTGAGGATGGAGGAGACTGTGAGGATGGAGGAGGCTGTGAGGATGGAGGAGGCTGTGAGGATGGAAGGGGCTGTAGGAGGCTGTGAGGATGGAGGAGGCTGAGGGGATGGAGGAGGCTGAGGGGATGGAGGAGGCTGTGAGGATGGATGAGGCTGTGAGGATGAGGAGACTGTGAGGATGGAGGAGACTGTGAGGATGGAGGAGGCTGTGAGGATGGAGGAGGCTGTGAGGATGGATGAGGCTGTGAGGATGAGGAGACTGTTAGGATGGAGGAGACTGTGAGGATGGAGGAGGCTGTGAGGATGGAGGAGGCTGTGAGGATGGAGGAGGCTGTGAGGATGAGGAGGCTGTGAGGATGAGGAGGCTGTGAGGATGAGGAGGCTGTGAGGATGGAGGAGGCCGTAGGAGACTGTGAGGATGGGAAGGCTGTGAGGATGGAGGAGGCTGAGGGGATGGAGGAGACTGTGAGGATGGAGGAGGCTGAAGGGATGGAGGAGACTGTGAGGATGGAGGAGACTGTGAGGATGGAGAAGACTGTGAGGATGGAGGAGGCTGAGGGGATGGAGGAGGCTGAGAGGATGGAGGAGGCTGAGAGGATGGAGGAGGCTGTGAGGATGGAGGAGGCTGTGACAATGGAGAAGGTTGTGAGGATGGAGGAGACTGTGAGGATGGAGGAGACTGTGAGGATGGAGGAAGCTGTGAGGATGGAGGAGGCTGAGGGGATGTGTGGCGCCCTGCCAACGCAGGTAACCACAGATCTCTCTAATGCACAGCTGGGTTTCCACAGTAGGTACTTACTACGAACAACACCTTCCACCCCGGCACATAGGGGAAGCTCAACTTGCTACCCTTAGGCAAGATCCCCTATATATACTACTGCTGGGGAGGAGCTAGTCAGAGCCTTGTAGACAGGAGTGAACTGCGTCACACTGACTGACAGCCTTGTAGACAGGAGTGAAGTTTATCACACTGACTGACAGACCTTGTAGATAGGAGTAAACTGCGTCACACTGACTGACAGACCTTATAGACCGGAGTAAACTGTGTCACACTGACTGACAGACCTTATAGACAGGAGTAAAGAGTGAGGATGAGGTGCTGTGAGCATGGGGAGGCTGTGAGGATGGGGAGGCTGTGAGGATGGAGGAGGCTGTGAGGATGGAGGAGGCTGTGAGGATGGAGGAGGCTGTGAGGATGGGGAGGCTGTGAGGATGGAGGAGGCTGTGAGGATGAAGGAGGCTGAGGGGATGGAGGAGGCTGAGGGGAATAGCGGCGTGCGCCATGGTGCCATATTTCAAATACAATATGGCGCCATGGTGCGAGCCTCTCCTCTGATTGGTCGCCGCATTCAGCACCGACCAATCAGAGGAGCGGCACGCACCATGCCGCACATTGTATTTGAAATATGGCGCCATGGTGAGCGCCGCTATTCCGATTGGTCGGTGCTGAACGCGGCAGCCAATCAGAGGAGCGGTGCGCGGTTTGAATGCCGCTCCTCTGATTGGTCGCCGCGTTCAGCGCCGACCAATCAGAACAGCGGCGTGCGCCATGGCGCCATATTTCAAATACATTGTACTCAGTGTATTTGAGATATGGTGCCATGGTGAGCGCCGCTATTCTGATTGGTCGGCGCTGAACGCAGCGACCAATCAGAGGATCGGCATTCAAACCGCGCGCCAAGCCGCGCTACTTCTCTGGTCGGCACGGCCGCGGTGACCAATCAGAAGAGTACTTCTTGGCTTGGCGCATGGTTTGAATGCCGCAAAGGGCACCACCGCTGCGAGATAACTCCCAGCTGGCGAGCCGCAGACCTCTGTGCCACAGGTAGCAGCAGCTGGCTCCCGGCTGGCTCGCGCGCGCTGCGGTCACCGTTGGCTGGACCCGTGTATCACGGCTACAGCGGCCGCTGTTGCCGGGCTGCAAATTGGCACGAAAATTGAGCTTTGAATTTGCGCGCCTATATGCATAGCCTTCGGCGGCCACCAATGAGCGGCCTCTGTCAGAAGATAAAGAGTTAAAATTTAAACTTCATTTAATGGAGAAAACATTTTTGAGTGACAACTGGTCAAAAAGTGTTACAATTATGTGTTATTCTAGAGCAATGATGGCGAACCTTTATGAGACCGAGTGCCCAATCTCCAACCCAAAACCTAATTCTTTATAGCGAAGTGCCGATAGGGCAATTTACCCTAAATGACAGCAGTGGCCGTCACAAGAGCTGCACAGGGGGAGAGCCAGCAGCTGACAACTCTCTTGCCTGTACAGCGCTTGTAGTCCTGACACCCTGATAAGTTCTATTATTTTAACAATGAATTGATTTTAAACTTACCTTTGCAGTCTTCTCTTCTCTTCAGCAGTGGTCATCCAGCTCATGTGAACTTACTTCACATTAAAGCTGAGCTGCTCCCACTGCCCTTTCCAGACACAGCAGGTGGATTGCTCTCTATGAAGGAAAAAAATAGAAGAATATTAGAGAGAGATAGATAGATAGATTGATAGATAGATAGATCTAATCCTGGTCCCTATCTTGTACCATTGTCTCCATCCTGACCCTCTCCTTGTAGTTCTGTGCTCCCTCCTGACCCTCTCCTTGTAGCTATGTGCTCTCTCCTGACCCTCTCCTTGCAGCTATGGGCTCCATCCTGACCTTCTTCTTGTAGTTATATGCTCCATCCTGACCCTCTCCTTGTAGCTATGTGCTCCATCCTGACCCTTTTCTTTTAGCTATGTGCTCCATCCTGACCCACTTCTTTTAGTTATGTGCTCCATCCTGACCCACTTCTTTTAGTTATGTGCTCCATCCTGACCCACTTCTTTTAATTATGTGCTCCATCCTGACCCTGTTCTTTTAGTTATGTGCTCCATCCTGACCCTCTTCTTTTAGTTTTGTGCTCCATCCTGACCCTTTCCTTGTAGTTATGCGCTCCATCCTGACCTTTCCTTGTAGCTATGTGCTCCATCCTGACCCTCTCCTGGCGGTAATGTCTCAATTCTGTCCCCTTTATTGTAGTAATATCCCCATCCTTGTCCTCTTGTAGCAATGCCACATCCTTGTCCACATTCAGTAATGGCCCATCATGCCCCTCCTTGTAGTAATGCCCCATCATGCCTCCTCCTTGTAGTAATACCCCATCATGCCCCATCCTTGCAGAAATGCCCCATCATGCCCCCTCCTTGCATAAATGACCCATCATGCCCCCTCCTTGTAGTAATGTCCCATCATGCCCCCTCCTTGCAGAAATGCCCCATCCTGCCCCCTTTTTATAGTAATGCTCCATCATGCCCCCTCCTTGCAGAAATGCCCCCTCCTTGCAGAAATGTCCTATCATGCCCCCTTTTGTAGTAATGCCCCATCATGCCTCCTCCTTGCAATAAATGCCCCATCATGCCCTCTCCTTGTAATGCCCTCTCCTTGTAGTAAATGCCCCTCCTTGAAGTAAATGTCCCTTCCTTGAAATGCCGCCTCCCTGTAATGCCACCATCCTTGTAGTAAATGTCCCCTCCTTGTAATACCTCCATCCTTGTAGTAAATGCCCCCATCCTTGTAATGCCCCCATCCTTGTCCCTTCTTTTATTTTAGAACCAATCCTTGTAATGTGCCCTTCTAATTTTCTAGCTGTAGGTATAGCTCTTAAAAAAAAATCATAATCACCTTCCTAGTCCTGTTTCCAGCGCCGGCTCCCGCTCCTCTCATAGCTGTGGCTGTTCTTTTCGCGCTGAGTGCAGTCACGTGACGCTGAGCACGTCACATGACTGCGGTCACATGACGCTGGGCGGGCGAGGCTAGGAGACTGTCAGAGCGAGGAGAAATGTCTCCTCTGCTCTGACACATCATTGAACTGCTGGCGTGGTAGCGCCAGCAGTTCAAAGTGGCAGTGCAGTGGCGAGGCCACGCATGACCGTGCGCACCCATTCACTCCCATATGTGATCTGTGCGCAGGCGGATGCCTGCGCACAGATCACACAGTCTCGTCCGCACCAGGGACGCACGGTGCTGCACACAGATCACATATGGGAGTGCATGGGTGCGCACGGTCCTGCGCTGTCAAGCGCAGCACCGTGCGTCCCCATTCTAAACATAGGGGCTTGCGCTGGCTGCGCACACATGGTGATTCCCCTCCGCAGAACGCTGCGGAGGGGAACGCCGTGTGAAGGCAGCCTAAAATCTGACTTTGTGCAGGCAGAGTAGTTGTACTAGGCTAAAAGGTATTTACAACAGATTTCTACTAGGCTTGTTTATGAGCTCTAAAATAAACTGCTGTATTTTATGCTTACATAAATTTTATTGGTGAATTCTGACACATATTTCTGACAAAGTCACATTTTACACTGAAGAACTTTCCTTCTCCTTTTTACTCCTACTACTAAAGCAATACCTTATGGATTATGGACTTTACAGAATGTGACCTTGAGCTGTATAAATATTTGGGGAGGGTGAAGATCAACCTTTGAGTATACAGAACTTAGCCAAATAAAGAGCTACCCAGACAGGGCTCTTATTGTCCTTGTCACCTTACAATAGATAGGATTCTTCTGTAATAATGAATTCTTCTTCCCTGACGCCTATTACCTGATACATAATAAAATCTCAAATTTTTAATAACTATCATTTGAAACTAGCCTGGGGTTAGTGGCAAGAAAGAGTGATGGCTGTGATATTGAAGGGATTCTGTCACTGGCTTATGATGCCTTCTTTGAGGTTTGCATAAATTAGAGACAGAAAACCAAATACCATCATGGGGTCATGGCCCAGATAGACAAGACTATAGTCTGGGAAGGAACATTTGTCTGAGCAGGCCAGCAATCACAAAACAAACATGCAAAATGTAAACAGGAGATGTGCTGCAGATATCATGATATCCTATGAGCATTGAACGATGGTATTAGGGCCCTTTCACATCAGCGTTTTTTTCAAATCGCGGCAGATGCGGTGAAAAAAACGCATCTGCCGCGATTACTGCATACCGGCTGCACTTGCGGCACGGTTGCGGCAAACGCCATACAAGGTATAGGCGGACTTGCGGCAGGTGCGGCAAGTGCGGTTTTGGCACTTGCGGCAGGTGCGGCCGCGAAACAAAATGCTGTCAGCCGCGGTTTTTTTCGCGGCCGCACCTGCTGCAAGTGCCAAAACCGCACTTGCCGCACCTGCCGCAAGTCCGCCTATACCTTGTATGGCGTTTACCGCAACCGCGCCGCAACCGTGCCGCAAGTGCAGCCGGTATGCGGTAATCGCGGCAGATGCGGTTTTTTCACCGCATCTGCCGCGATTTGAAAAAAACGCTGATGTGGAAGGCCTTTCACATCAGCGGTTTTCACTGATCGCGGCAGTTGCAGTGAAAAAACCGCAACTGCCGCGATTACCGCATAACGGCTGCACTTGCGGTTCACTTGCGGCATGTCCCATACAATGTCTATGGGGCTTGCGGCAGGTGCGGCAAGTGCTGTATCGGCTTTTGTGGCAGGTGCGTCCGCGAAAAAAAACGCGGCATACCGCAGTTTTTTCGCGACCGCAAGTGCCGAAACCGCACTTGCCGCACCTGCCGCACACTTACCGCAAGCCCCATAGACATTGCATGGGGCTTGCCGCAAGTGAACTGCAAGTGCAGCCGGCTTTTGCAGGTTTTTTCACCGCAACTGCCGCAATCAGCGGAAACCGCTGATGTGAAAGGGGCTGTACAGACCAGTTTATGTACATAAAATTCTGGTCAGCCTTTCTGAACAGCTGTAATCCCAGTATAAAAAGTAAGAGGATCCACCAATTTGCAAGTGCACAAATTTATTGTATTATCAGTGAATCAATAAAATACTGGGGGAATTCACATAAAACCAAGGAGGGTTACAAAGAGGGTGAACCAGTCACTGACCACCACAGCAAGGTACAATTATAGGCAGTAAATAGTGTCAAGAGCATACAACATGGTACAGTATAAACATATATAAAAATATCATAAAAAACCAAGTTGTTAGCCTAGTACCAAGCCCACAACTCACCCATACTGTGGGGTTATGACACGTGTTCAGGGGCAAACCCCAACACGTGTTTCAAACAAGTCTTTTTCACCGCAACTGCCGCGATCATCGGAAACCGCTGATGTGAAAGGGGCCTTACAGATCAGTTTATGTGCATAAAATTCTGGTCAGCCTTTCTGAACAGGTCTTCTAATCAGTTTACATGTAACCAATTGGCGGACATTTTATGGCAGTAATCAGCATGTTGTCATTATCATAACATAATCTTTATAACAGAAGAACATTGGTGTCTTCATTCTAGCTCAAAATGCCTAGAAGGCATTGAGTTCTGCGACTCCAAAGATCAAAAAATGCATGCATAGATGTGTGAAACCCCCACAAATTAGACAATACATGTGCAGTCAGATTACTCTATTTGGATAGTGATGAGCAAATATATTCAGCACTATATGTTATTTGACAAGAATTTTGGTCTTCCATTCATGAAAATCGTTTTCCCCATCCTGGAAGTTTGGCACCTAATTTTCAGCCACTAAACATCAGATGATTGATTGCCAATCATGGTAATGCCTTTTCTTAAAAATCCTTTCAAGGTTGCGGTTATCCCAGTTGCTTGTGCACCTTTTTCTACCAAATATCTTCCTTCCACTCAACTTTCCAATAATATGTTTGTGAACAGCCAGCTTCTTTAAAAATGACCTTTTGTGGCTTGCCCTGCTTGTGGAGTGTGTCAATGACTGCCTTCTCCAGAAAATGGGCAAAACGTTTCTGATCTGCGCTGCTGTTTAATGACAAGATTTCCTCTGTGCTTAAAATAGTGGATCTTTATTCCTACGCGTTTCGAGATCCTCCTGATCTCTTCCTCAGGGATGCCTACAACAGTCATGCATCCCTGAGGAAGAGATCAGGAGGATCTCGAAACGCGTAGGAATAAAGATCTGCTATTTAAAGCACAGAGGAAATCTTGTCATTAAACAGCAGCGCAGATCAGAAACGTTTTGCCCTTTTTCTGGAGATATTGAGGACCATCCATGTGGTGAAGGATCCTGCTGTAGCTGTGACATGCTAATACCAGTTGTGTGTCTCACAACTGACTAAGGTGAGCAGTTCCTACACTGCACATACATATCCCATAAACGTTTTAGATCCCTTGCACCCTTGTCTACCCCTTTCTTTTAAATGACTGCCTTCTGAACATCTGTCAAGTCAGCAGTCTTAACCATGATTGTGTAGGCTACTGAACCAGACTAAAGGACGATTTTAAACGCTTAGTAAGCCTTTGCAGGTGTTTTGTGTTAATTATTCTGGTTTTCAGAGTTAATGAATTTTGGGTTTTCATTGGCTGTGAGTCATAATCATCAACATTAACATAAGTAAACAATTGAAATAGATCACTCTGTTTGTAATGACTCTATGTAATATGTTTGTGTATTGAATTACTGAAATTAACTTTTTGATGATATTCTAATTTATTGAGATGCACTTCTATTTCATCTGCTGTCCTTGTCTACAATGCATACACCAAGTGTTTTATTCATGCTGCCCATGGTTCTGACAGCATAAAGCTGATGACAGCTTCCTTTAATTCCCTTCCTTCCTTTTAATAAATATACTCGTACATCCCAATGGACATTTCACTTTAAGGGCATAATGATGCAAAGTTGCAGGGATTGCTATAGCAAAACCCTGTAATGGTACCTTTACACGCTGCCACAGGAAGGTAGAAACCGCCAGGCATCGGACACAATTGTGCCTGTTGCCATGAAAACACCACGAAGTGGCGGCGTGTAATTCAGGGAGTGCCTTCCCGTGTCTAGCAGTTCCTTCGGATACCTGTGTCTGAGCCGTGCTCAAAAACAGGAAGGAACAATCCCTATGGTGGCGGCGTGTAATCGGGGCACAGGAAGGTATTTGCGTGGCCTAGCGAATTCCCAGGGGCGTGCCACAGTGTCATGGATACCACGCCCCATCAGCGATCATTGGTGGAAGCTCCTGCGTTTCGATTGGTTGTCCCTTCACAGGGCGCCATATTTAAAGACCTATCCATTCACAGTCCACAATTGCAATGGCGTCATGTATTAGCCAGCCTTCCTGCGCTGGCTGGCCAATCATGATGTTATTGCATTGTCCAATCACCATACGAGCCTCACGTAATACACAACTCTGTCACGCCTATGTACTTACGGTGCGCAATATGTACGCCCATATTCCTTTGTGGTAGCGGCGTGTAAACCAGGGAAGGTGCTCCACAGGAGTTAAACTGCGGCACCCGTCGGCACTTCCGGGGAACACAAATACCTTCTGTGAGCACTTTGTGGCGGCGTGTATATGCGGCATCGGCAACCGTTAGCAACAGGTAAAAACGCGCGCGTGCACGTGTGGTGCCTACCTGTTGCTACCCTCTGTGGCGGCGTGTAAAGGTACCATAATAGTACTGGTAAAAGCAGCAACTAATTCTGCATGGAACAAGCTACACACAGCTTTGTTGACGGAAATATGAAATAGGTTGATCCCTCTTTTAAGTCTGTTAAGTCTGTGAATTAAATTGAAACATGTATGGACTCCGTGAAATCTGTAGAAACAAAGCTCTGCAGAAAAGGATTTCTCCAATAGACACCCTTCCTACAAAGTAAACAGTAACTTTATTTAGTAAGTTTCTTACTAAACAGATTGTTGGCAGTTCACATCGTGCAAAATGAAGAAGGAAAAAAGCCCAGAGGGATTTTGTGCTACCATTGCACTTATCAATGAAATATGTTTTGCAAGTGAAAAATAGTTCCTTAATTTAGAATATACATCAAACATGCAAATCTTCCTGCCATTGTCTCTTGTTCCAGTTATACTTTGTGCTGCTGGTCAGTAGCATCTACGGTGTGTAATAGCTCCATGTTCTCATGTTGCACAAGGAGAAGAATATGCCTCAGTGGTAAACATAGGTGTTGTATGATTTCTCTTGTCATTCACGCTCTAGGTCAGAAGTCAGACATACTGGTTTATATATATTACAGGAATAAAATTAGCATGTGAAATAAATCCATCTATTCTATTTATCTGAACACCAATCCATCAGGGTGGGTGGTGAGCTTCCCTTGGTTTTTTACTTTGTGGTGTATAATGGTTTGTGCTCCATATTTTAACTACAATATGATTGTATTTCTTATTGCGCCCCCATGAAAATGAAAGTCTATACTTACCTCCAGTCCCGGCACTATTCTAACACGTGACATTGTGTTGACATGCGAGCCCTGCGACCAATCAGCTCCGGCTTCCTTCTCTTCTCCCCGCCTTTGGACACAGGAGCAATTATCAGGAAGTGAGCGCTGCGGCTAGGCGAGTAGAAGAAAGCTGGCATTGATTGGTCGAAGGGCTCGCATGTCAACAAAATGTCACATGTGCCTCGGGATCGTATATTCTAGCATTGTCAATGAAGGGGGGATCCCTGCTCACCTGTCCCTTTGTGCATGGCAGAATTTCAAAATCTTTATTCCACAATTTTAAAATCAAAGGGAAACGAGGCAAAACAATTCAGGCATATGGTGGGGTGACCGAGCACTGGCTTACGCATTTTGAGGTGTAAATTACCTCTTAATCATAACCTAGTAACCTATATTCTGACATTGCTAGTACCGCACCAGCAAAGGAGCTAAGTAAAGGCTTTTTTATTTTTATGTGGGCGCACTTGGGGAATTAAAAGGGGTTGTCAAAGTAGTGGACAACCACTTGAATCCACTTGTTTACAAAGTAAATTAAAACAGCGATATGTTATTGTCCCTGGGCACATGGTTTATTATATTATTTGCCTATTTTACATACAAAGCTATCCAGGGGCGGAACTACCGTGGTGCAGCTGGTGCAGCTGCACCAGGGCCCCGACCGGCTAGGGGGCCCCTTCAAGCCTGCAGGGGGGCCCCCAGCCGACCCCCACAAGCCGCCATCAGAGGAGAGGAAGGTCAGGCAAGGGAAGCAGAAAGCTTCCTGCTTCCCCTGCCTGATCCCGCCCCCCCTCTCCTCTGCCCCTCCGGCTCCCAGGAGCGCACTCGCGCAGGTAGGAGAGCCGCCGCAAACGCCAGCACCACATCGCACGCCCCCCCAAGACCGCGCCGACGCCACCAGTTCCGCCACTGAAGCTATCTATGTTAAATGATTGTTATTGGGCTCTGTTCAGATTGCA
The DNA here is from genome assembly GCA_033576535.1 of Allobates femoralis. Classification (NCBI taxonomy): domain Eukaryota; kingdom Metazoa; phylum Chordata; class Amphibia; order Anura; family Aromobatidae; genus Allobates; species Allobates femoralis. The sequence continues at coordinate 133,477,267 of JARQOC010000006.1, forward strand.
GATTCTGACACTCTGCTCGATCGTTTCTCTAGTGACTGGCACTGACTACTCTAGTGACACTGCCTGTGTCTAGTGACACAGGCAGACTTGGCCATCGACCAACTGTGTGCTGATTCATAGGCAGGCTAGAAAGCGTTAATTTCAACAGGTCTACTTGCTGCTTTTATCACATGTTGAGGCCTATCACAGAGGCTCGGACAAATTCTTCTATCCATGCCAGCTATAGTTTATCCTATGTTGGTCTGTCAGGTGTGGTTTTCAGACTTTATGTAATATGTGATTAGTGCTGTTGTGGATGTTCTCCTTTGTTGTTCTATAGTTTTCTTCCTGCTCTGGTTTTTCCTCCTGCTACTCTATTGTTTTTAGATTTGTGTGTGTGCAAGTTTTGAGACTGAGTTTACTGAGTTTTGGTTTTTCCCTGATCTGTCTCTATCTGTAGGTTTCATTACTGCCCAGTTCCAGAGGGAGGGGAGTGGGAATCAGTTAATGGCTGGACAGGAGCAGGGCCAGGAAAGGAGACTCAGGCATCTCCACCATCAGAAGTACCCCTGACATAGGGATGTTTCATGGTTACCTAGCTCCAGGGGCAGATCAGGTGCCCCAGTTCCCTGTTTACCCATACTCATCATGACAGATATGCATCTTGTTAGGTCTCTTAATCATGCTTATGTAGACATTGCCTATGAATACCTAGCCTATATCAAAGTGTTTGGCAAATTGTGCATCATGTCATCGATTAATTTGCTGATGTAGCTTGTGCAGCCGAAGAATGTCTCTGCTGAGCAGCATCTAGTTGGCTATATTCCTCAAATGGGAGTGATGAAAAGTGACCTTTGCTGTTGCGATCTCCTCCCTATTGAAAACTATCTGGTTGCACTCGACAAGTGAAGGTAAGGATATCTTCACAGTGTTCCAAAGAGATGTTACTATAACACCATTGGCCCTTCCCCCAGAGACCTGTATAACACCGCTGAAGGCGCCTAAGGTGTAAGGGTAGGCATTTCCATTTAAGTTGAACATATCATAGAGTTATTACCTTGCATATGATTGGTTGCTCTGATCGTCCAAGATGATGTACGCCACCGTCATGGTTTTCTCTGGGTGATCCTTGGAATATACATTCAACAGACAAATCTTCACACAGGAGACCTTCTCTGCAGACTTCCTTGCATGAAGAAGATATTGTGGTGCAACTTGCTGCTTGGCCTGCATCTATGCTTGTGGTGGAAGGAGGCTAGGAGCAGAGTTAGGTTGAGATGGATGGAGCGCTTGTATGTGGTCATCTCTGTCACACTCCAAAAACTTAACTGCAATTTTACAATCTTTAGCAAAGTGTTCAGTAGAAGCACAACATCTGTAGCATACCCCAAACTTCTTTAGAAGCTACTCGCATTCTTGGAGCAGTTTCTTTCTGAAGCCGATGCACTTAATTAGGGGATGTGGCTTCTTATGAATGGGACTCCGACAATTTGGGTTTTCAACCTTTTGCCTTTGTTGCTCTTGTCTGGAGCTTATATTAGTGTGGGAAGAATATCAGTCTTTTTCACTGACCCTGGACCTCTGCGGTTCCTGTTGTGTGAATATGAACCAGGGCCGCTGGGCTCCTCATAGGAAAACCTTGAATCAGTCCTATATCCTGCAATATTTTTGATAACCTCACAGAAATAGGAAAACAAAAGAAAAGTATTTTGACCTGTGGTCCACCTTTCTTGAACATTATGTGTAAGCTTGGAAACTATTGGGCTTATCCCACGAGCAGTGTCCAGGCAGCTGTGGCAAGGTAGGTGAGTGTCCACCTTGGTCAGCTGAAGCTCTGACTACTACTACTACTGAGCTCTTGGAATTTCAAACTATCCTTACTGGATATTTTTTGAAAATCTTGTAGTCTCTTGAACAGTGCATTTTCTATGGATTCAGGACTGCCAAAACTTGGTTCTTGTCTTTCCCATGAAGCCACGAGACCAGTCACTGGATTACTGATATGGAAAGATCTGAGACTCTTGACCCACTGTGTGGATTGCGATCCTAACCATCTGATCAGCAGGTTTACCTCTTCAGCATCAGTGATGCCAAGGTCACTAATTATGGTTCTAAAGTCACTTTTTCAACCTCTGTAGTTTTTGGGTTGATCATCGAACCTTGTGAGACCGGACTTAGTAATTTAACGGTGAATCGTGTCCAAAGTACATGTGTATTCTCTCTGATTTTGGAAGAACAATTGCTGGCTTTTTGGTGCTGTTCATATGGTCTGTAGCGTCTTGACCTATAACATGGGAAAGTATGGTGCAGCATAGGCATTTAGTCCAGTAACTGAGTTGGTGTGTATAGTTTCAGCCACATATTAAGTATGGCGACTTGCCGGCATATTGAGTTGCAAGTAGGCATTGATGTGTTGGGTTTGCTGTGGTGTAGGGTCCCGGTGCATTCTGGTGCATGAAGCAGGTTTTTGGTTGGGAGTTGGCATTGCATTGTACCGACCTTGAATATGGGATGCTGCAGAAGTATCTGCTTCCTGGTGCATTGGAGAAGCATCAATACTGTCACAAACAATAGTAGTGATCAGCAGTTAGCCATTTTGGCTTAGTTCATCTACTCTGGTGTGCTCAAAGGGGTCTTCTGTATTCATTTCACAAAAACTGATTCTGTATCTTTGACTCCCGCTGATAGCTTAGTCAAGGACCTTCAACTTTGCCTTGTTTGTTGCGTGTTCATATTACCTTTCTAGAGCTTTTATATCTGCCCTCTTGCATGCGGTTTTGGCTGCTGCACATCAGTAACATAAAATTTGAAAAAGTCTGCTAATCACACGTATAACACTACACAAAGGGCCATAACATAACATCTATGTACTCTTATTATAGGACCTGAGCACCAAAGGAGTATCACTGGAATGGAAGAGTTTTCCTGATTAGTAATGAGCAAATCTTTTGAAATATGGCTTCCAGCAGTGCAGCCAAACTTTTTGACGCACTGTTTGTGAGTCTAAACTTGACCCAAACCTCAATGGAAGTCACTGATTGGCAGTTTAGCTCTCCGCCCACATACTGCCAGCCATAAGTAAAACACTTCTGGGGGTCGTAGGGTGGGTTTTTATTATTTATGATACGAGACACACTACACCCAAAAACTGCTTTTAAGCCCAGTGTGAGCCTAACAAACACTGCATGTGGCTTGCACTGGTCCAAGCACCAACTGTTCCTGACCACAGCAATGCTCATTCCAGTGCTTTGCAAACGTTAAGCACCTTAACTCTGGATCCTGATCAGTTTTACTCAACAGCTGATGGGGATGGGGAATAGGAAGCTGTTCACCTAAATGAGTGATGAGTAAGGACCTTGTCCGAAACGCATCCGGCGGGGTGTAAGTGTTTTTAAATATGTTCTAATAAAATTGCTGTCAGTATGGTCCAGTGGCCCTGGAAAATACCTTTTTTCTTCTGAACAGTTTTACTCAACACTGGTAAGTTAAGCAAACTGAACCTTGAAAGGTAGGCTCATCTCTATTCCTGACTCCTTGACCTGATGAGTTCAAGCTTCAAACCTTGGGTAGATGGTCCTTTGTTGCCATCCTGGAAATCTTTTATATAATTAATAGAAAGGGGGTGTTGAATAAACAAGTTATTTGATATACAATATTCTTCTTAGCCCATGGAGAGTAATAAATGTTTTTTTTTGCGCTGCCCTTCTTATGTAATGTAGATGAAGACAAGTCCATGATCCCTGTGTCCGGGTGCGATTTATGTTTACTTTGCATTTTATAGACATTGTAGGAAAAGCGTTGACAATTGTATGCAGCACTCCACAAGATCAATGTGTAATATACAAAATAACTTTATTAAGACATATAAGCACACAAAATTTAAAACCATTTAAATCAATGCAAAGTGCAAAAAAACAAAGAATAACCATACAAATGAAAGGGGTGGGGGTCCCTGTAGTTATACAAAGCAAAAACCCAGGTCAATGCATGTAGTTATTAAATCCTAAATGGCACACACAATATGTTATAAACCCTAGGTAGTGTCACAACTTGGACCCATTGCCTTTGGGTGTGACAATCCTGAATCAAACTGTGAAAATATCCCATAAATATAACAGTGGTACAGTAGTACAGAAAAGAACACAGTGAGGAATTACAAAACCTCATACGCAGTGCCAATATGTAGAGGAGACATGAATAGCCCTGAATACAGGCAAGTACCCTAATGATATAACCAACACTGCTGCTGATAGACTAAAAACCCATGTATCCTCACCCCTCACAAAGGAAAATCCAATCAGGAAAGATCCATGTCGGCAGGGGAGGAAAGGCAAGTCAAGCAGTGGTGGAAGAGGGTGATAATGCCAAATATCTGGGCACAAGCGCAGGAGCCCCCAGGTACCACGCGTATCGCTTCGTCAGGGAGGTGTGGCTACAGTGTGTGTCACATGTCTTATATATCAAACAAAATGAGCATAGTTACCGGCCGATGCGATCAGTTGCCAGGCACCGCTCGGTCAAACAGGAAGTGATATCCCGGAGGTGGGACGTCACGTTTACGGTCACATAGGGAACAGTCACTCCCCTCCCTCAGTTCTGCAATGTTGGAGCCGACGTTAAATATGCGCATGCGCGAGATGCATGAGCCAGTGATGGATGTTACCCACATGTATAAGAGATGGAAGCAGCTTTGCTGCGGTTAATAAAGAGACAAGGGCTGATGGCAAATATATAAACGCTAAGTAAGAAAAGGGCACAGTAAATTCAATAGTACTAGGCTGGTCAAAATATGGATGGTGTATTGTGCGGTTGCTCCAACGCACCCACCCATTAAGGCAAGTCACAAATGCCAGCTGTACAATAAATAGAAAAGGGGGGAAGGGCTCAGTGTGCTCAATAATAGTAGGGTTGCCAACTTACGGATGGGGCATTGTGCAATTGCTGCAATGCACCAACCCATTAGAAACAGCCACTGATCAGAGCCATGCCCCTTTATGCATGCAGTATATTTCTGCACAACAAAAGAGAAATATAGTGGCCACCTTGTGCATGCATGGTCACTATTCAATAGATTATAAATACATAGTGTAATGCAAATAATCTACCTGCCTATGGGTGCACCCCTTTATCAACCCTAGTTAACCAATGAAAAGAGCAACAACCACTTTGTAGTAGTTGTTGCCAATTAAACTAATCACCGGTCACAGCAAAATGTCACCGGACAGTACAGAAATGTGGGAAACCAGCTTAGAGAAATTCCGAGCGGACTGCCCAATTCATTAGCAGTGAAGCAACACAACCAAGGGGGGAGGTTTGGGGGAAAGAAAAATGGGAAAATAGAAAAGAAATTTACCCAAATAAAGAGAATGTTTACTGACTGTGCACATGTCCACAAATAGAAACAGAAAACCAGAGTCAACTAAAAATACCTAGCTCCTTGTCTCAGGTAGATATTTAACAGAGGGAGCAGAATATGTTATCATAACTACAAATAAATATATACAAGACAGTGGGTGGAGACATAGTGGTTCTCAATTGGGGAAACAAATCACTAATGTTATGACCCACATACTGGAAAGTGTGGAGCATGGAATGTAAGTCCCATATAAAATGTGGGCTGATGGACTAGAAAGTGGTGAAAAATTTGTGGTGAAAAAAATGTAATGGAAAACATGCAATGAAACAGTCTCTCAGTGAAAATTTTCAAAAAACTCTCAAGAAGTCTCTCAGAAAGTCACTCAAGGGGATGAGTTCTAGGGTTGCAAAATCATGTTGAATTCAACGGTGATGTCGTCATTGAGGCGAAGGATGTAGGTGGCTTCAGGCGACCCCCACTGGATCCTGATGTACTGTGCGAGGAGGGTCTAGAAGGGGAGAGAAAAGAGTAAGAAACCATATCTACCCTTAACCCCCCCCCAAGTCCCCTATTATTCTCCAAGAAAACCTGTGAATTTGTTAATCATTAATCCCTCCTGGGACAACCGATTTTAGAAGAAAAATCCACTGCGATTCAAGTCGCAGCAGTGGACTTCTCCTATCACCCCCTCTGAGGTGAGCGCGATGGCAGCGGCGGGATCGCGGCGACAGGACAGTGATAAGTATAATGATTTTACTTTGCAGGTTTTGCGGAGCAGGGGGGGGGCCCTGGATACTGATTGGGGGAGGGGCTGTATACTCATGGGGGTGGCGGGCGCTGTATATACACTGGGGCTGTATATGACAAATTCACGTATAAGCCGAGGGGGGGACTTTTCAGCCCAATTTTTGGGCTGAAAAACTCGGCTTATACGCGAGTATATACGGTAATCAATATAATGGAACCAGGCTTGGACGTGGCTCTGATACGATATCATTTTGTTCACAAAATGTTCCTCCCACCAACCTAGAAAAAGATTAGCAAAAACCAGAGCACAACGTGCCCCCATAGCCCCAATTTGTCTATAGAAACAACGGTTGAAACAAGTAGCTATGTGACAATAAAAAGTCAAGGAGGGCGATGAGGAACGAGTCGTAGAGCCTGTCTGTACAACTTGGCATCGAAAAAGTATGTAACTTCTTCCAACCCCAGATTGTATGTGAAGTTCGCATAAAGCGACTCCATGTCACAATCAAAGTACTTTCGGAGATCCGGAGAGCACGCGTCTTCTTGATGAAATCCGTAGAATCTCTGATGTAGGAGGAAAGGTTCTGAACCAAGCGCTGCAGATAGTAATCCACCTTAAGAGCCGGCCTTTTCACAAATGCTCCCAACGGTCTCCCCGGCGGTTTTTGCAGATTTTTGTGCACCTTTGGAAGAAAATACAGGGTGGGTACCATAGGTTCTGGGATCCACATGAGGTCCCTCTCTTTCTTGGTTATCGCGCCACAGTTTAAAGCCGCTCCCAATAATCCAAAGAACTTCTTTTGAAAGAACGCAGTAGGATCTGAGGGCAATCGAAGATAGAATTTTTTGTTGTTAAGTTGCCTTCTTGCCTCTTCTATATACATGTCCCAGGGCCAGATCACCACGTTGCCCCCTTATCTGTTTCCTTAATAATTATGGTGGAGTTGTTCTTCATTTCAAAAAGTGCTTTCTTCTCACCCTTTTCCAAATTACCCCCCCATCCAAAGTAGTCCGGGAGCTGTTCAATATCCCATTTTACCAAGTTAAACTACATCTGAATGGGTGTTTCGTAAGGGGCATGGTCGCCTACCTCGTCCGGACGTGGTGCGTTCCAATCAGTCCTGAAGATCCTGTAAGGTTCTTTGCTCAAGTTCTGCCACGATCTCCAGAATCGTTGGGTGTCTATGGATGGCTGAGAGTATGAGTCTGCGGCAAAACAAATACAAATCCTTAATGAGAGATAATTTGTCCAGACAATGCTCCGGAGAGAAAGTCAAACCACGCTGTAAAACAGAGAGCTGGTCAGTTGTTAGAATATGTCTGATAAATTGTTAACCTGTAGAGTACCTGGTTGTGCCCTCATTGGTAGTTCTGTTGTGTCACTCGAGGAGGTTGAATGTATCAGTACCGGGGATTGCAGCCCTGAGGCTTCCGTTTTGGGCGTTGTGGTGCTGCTGGTGTCCATCCCCTCCACCCACTATTATTGAGCACACTGAGCCCTCCTCTCTTTTCTATTTATTGTACAGCTGGCATTTGTGACTTGCCTTAATGGGTGGGTGCGTTGGAGCAACCGCACAATACACCATCCATAATTTGACCAGCCTAGTACTATTGAATTTACTGTGCCCTTTTCTTACTTAGCATTTATCTATTTGCCATCAGCCCTTGTCTCTTTATTAACCGCAGCAAGGCTGCTTCCATCTCTTATACATGTGGGTAACATCCATCACCGGCTTATGCATCTCGCTCATGCGCATAATTTACGTTGGCTGCGTCATTGCAGAACTGAGGCAGGGGAGTGACTGTTCCGTATGTGACCGTACACGTGACTTCCGACTTCCGTGGCATCACTTCCTGTTTGACCGAGCGGTGCCTGGCAACTGATCGCATCGGCCGGTAACTATGCTCATTATGTTTGATATATAAGATATGTGACACACACTGTAGCCACACTCCCTGACGAAGCTGCCATAGAGTGGCGATACGCGTGGTACCTGGGGCTCCTGCGCTTGTGCCCAGATATTTGGCATTATCACCCTCTTCCACCACTGCTTGACTTTCCTTTCCTCCCTGCCAACATGGATCTTCCTGATTGGATTTCCCTTGTGAGGGGTGAGGATACTTGGATTTTTAGTCTATCAGCAGCAGTGTTGTTATTCATTAGGGTACTTGCCTGTATTCAGGGCCATGCATGTCTCCTCTACATATTGGCACTGTATATGAGGTCGTGTAATTCCTCACTGTGTTCTTTTCTGTACTACTGTACCACTGTTATATTTATGGGATATTTTCACAGTTTGATTCAGGATTGTCACACCCAAAGGCAATGGGTCCAAGTTGTGACACTACCTAGGGTTTATAACATATTGTGTGTGCCATTTAGGATTTAATAACTGCATGCATTGACCCATGTTATTGCTTTGTATAATTACAGGGGCCCCCACCCCTTTCATTTGTATGGTTATTCTGTGTTTTTTTGCACTTTGCATTGGTTTTAAATGGTTAAATTGTGTGTGCTTATATGTATTAATAATGTTATTTTTTACATTACCCATTGATCTTGTGGAGTGCTGCATACAATTGTCAACGCTTTTCCTACAATGTCTATGCCTTTCTTGTTGACAAGTAGCACCCCGTTTACCTTGATACACAGTACAGACCAAACGTTTTGACATACCTTCTCATTCAAAGAGTTTTCTTTATTTTCATGACTATGAAAATTGTTGATTCACACTGAAGGCATCAAAACTATGAATTAACACATGTGGAATTATGTACTTAACAAAAAAGTGTGAAACAATTGAAAATATGTCTTATATTCTAGGTTCTTCAAAGTAGCAAGCCTTTTTGCTATGATTACTATGATTATGATTATGATAAAGCGCACACTCTTGGCATTCTCTTGATGAGCTTCAAGAGGTAGTGACCGGAAATGGTCTTCCAACAGTCTTGAAGGAGTTCCCAGAGATGCTCAGCACTTGCTGGCCCTTTTGCCTTCACTCTGCGCTCCAGCTCACCCCAAACCATCTTGATTGGGTTCAGGTCTGGTGACTGTGGAGGCCAGGTCATCTGGCGTAGCACCCCATCACCATCACACCTCCTCCTCCATGCTTCATGGTGGGAACCAGGCATGTAGAGTCCATCCATTCACCTTTTCTGCGTCGCACAATGACACGGTGGTTGGAACCAAAGATCTCATATTTGGACTCATCAGACCAAAGCACAGATTTCCACTGGTCTAATGTCCATTCCTTGTGTTCTTTAGCCCAAACAAGTCTCTTCTGCTTGTTGCCTGTCCTTAGCAGTAGTTTCCTAGCAGCTAATTTACCATGAAGGCCTGCTGCACAAAGTCTCCTCTTAACAGTTGTTGCAGAGATGTTTCTGCTGATAGAACATGTGGCATTGACCTGGTCTCTAATCTGAGCTGCTGTTAACCTGCGATTTCTGAGGCTGGTGACTCGAATGAACTTATCCTCCGCTGCAGAGGTGACTCTTGGTCTTCGTTTCCTGGGGCGGTCCTCATGTGAGCCAGTTTCTTTGTAGCGCTTGATGGCTTTTGCAATTGCACTTGGGGAAAAGTTTTCCCAATTTTTCGGACTGACTGACCTTCATTTCTTAAAGTAATGATGGCCACTTGTTTTTCTTTACTTCGCTGCTTTTTTCTTGCCATAATACAAATTCTAACAGTCTATTCAGTAGGACTATCAGCTGTGTATCCACCAGACTTCTGCACAACACAACTGATGGCCCCAACCCCATTTATAAGGCAAGAAATCCCACTTATTAAACCTGACAGGGCACACCTGTGAAGTGAAAAGCATTTCCGGTGACTACCTCTTGAAGCTCATCAAGAGAATGCCAAGAGTGTGCAAAACAGTAATCAAAGCAAAAGGTGGCTTCTTTGAAGAACCTAGACTATAAGACATATTTACAGTTGTTTCACACTTTTTTGTTAAGTATATAATTCCACATGTGTTAATTTATAGCTTTGATGTCTTCAGTGTGAATCTACAATTTTCATAGTCAAGAAAATAAAGAAAACTCTTTGAATGAGAAGGTGTGTCCAAACTTTTGGTCTGTACTGTACTTGATTTGAGCGGTGCACCCATTTTTCCTTCAGTACTTTGCATTTTATAACAGAGGTTGGATGCAAGATTGAGTGAGAGGAGATAAATTAACCCTTATGGTACCTTTACACGCCGCTACAGAAGGTTGGAAACAACCGGGTGTCAGAGACAAATGTATCTTGCACCATCAAAACACCGCGATGTAGCGGCGTGTAAATCAGGTTGTTGCCACCGGTCACTGTCGACACCTGTTTCAGAGCAGTGCTCAAAAACAGGTTGGTTTCCACCCGATGGTAACGGCGTCTAAATGAGGAACAGGAAGGTTTTTTCAACACCTACTTAACTTCCTGGGGCATAACACAGCCTCTGGGATACTGCGCCCCATCAGCAATCATTGGTGGAAGATTCTGCGTCACGATTGGTTGTCCCTGTATAGGGCGGCATATTTAAGGAGCTGACCAGTCACACTGCACAATTGCAATAGCATCATGTATTAGCAAGCCTTCCTGCGCTGGCTGGCCAATCGTGATGCTATTGCTTTGTCCAATCACCGTATGAGTGTCTCGTAATCCACAACTGTGGCACGCCTATGTGTTGTCCCTGCTGCCCCAGGTCCTCCCATATTACCTTGTGGTAGCGGCGTGTAAATGAGGGAAGGTGCTCTACAGAAGGTAACTTGCGGCACCCGGTGGTGCCTCCAGGGATAGATTAAACCTTCTGTAGAGCACCTTGTAGCGGCGTGTAAAGGCGGTGTCAGGTACCGTTAGCAACCGTTGAAACATGCACGTGCACGTCAGACTCCCGGTTGTTTCTAAAATTCTGTAGCGGCGCGTAAAGGTACCATTACAGTCGCATCCTATGTTACATGCTGGGAAGTGTGTATTTGACAGATTTACCAATGCACAACTATTCAGGATTAAGGAGCATTTTTAAGGTTTAGGGGGATCTAAGTGCCCCTGCTAGGATGTTGTAAAGAGGTTCATTTACCAGAGGATTATGGAGACCTGCAATTCAGGAGTCAAGCCAGATCAATGACAGACATGGAAGTTTAAAGTAATTGGGAGGGAGCATGTCAATAATCATATCAATGGCCAGAGCAGTCTGCTGGTCTCAGTGACCAGGTCATGTAAATGTCAGCAATGGACATCCAAAGAAAAACAATTCCTTATTACAAATGTATAACTGGGTATGGGGTCACAGGAGAACATTAATAGAGCAAGCAGTACCCACAATAAAAAAAAATCAAATAAACAGATTTCAATCTGACTACAGACAATGTTTGAGTATCTTAGAAGTGAAATGGTGAAGTTGTAGACCTTACATTATTTTGAAACAGAGTATTTGCGGATTTTCTCCTAAAACACAAAATTGTCCATGTATTAGTAAAAAAAAAAAACTGTCACAGCGGCCATTATGGTTATTTCACTTCTATAGCTCTACTGAGACTTGCCTTTGAACCCCTGTAAATAAACTTGGACTGCAAAACAAGTGTCAGGAACATACTGGTATCTTTATGGGGGGTTAGTGCTGGAAGCTGTACATGTCAGATATTTCAGGGCTGTTTTACCACTGTAACATCAATTCATATATGCATTCCACAAGCATTTTAATGAAAAGGATTCTGAATTCTCTCGATTTTCTACACAGAGTTTTGTAAAATCTTCTCAGTTTCTTAATTGCTACTAAAAGAAGAAAGCTTTAATTAAACGAAGAACCAAGAGAACCAGATAGGATCCAGTTTCAACTTGCTCATCGGTGATTAATCCCATTACACTATACCTTCAGATGACTCTATCTAGTTTACTCTGGCAACAAAAACTCTGGGATGAAGACCATGCATATTTCACCTTTATTAATTGTGAAGTAACAAATGGCTTCACATCATATTATGCATATGTACTGTATATGGATATTCAAAAATAACTTTCAGAATTTATGACTCATCTGTATTATTTACCCTTGTATTCCCTAAAAAGAATAAATTCTTATTTTACAAGCAATCGTATCAGCTGGGCCCTGGTTCAAGATTTGGATCTGGGTCCCCTCATTTCCACCTCCTGCATGTTGGACAGATGAATGCCATCTCTAAATCCTACATGTGTTGTTCCCCATCCCTTTTCATTATATAGTAATATCCCACACCTACCTTCCAGGTATATATGTCTCACATCCAGTGCCAATCCAGGTACATATGTCCCCCTTCCTGATATATATGTCTCCATCCGTGTATATTTCTCCCATACTGGGACCATCCAGGTATATATGTTTCCTATCCTGGGACCATCCTGGTATTTAAGTCCCAAATGATGGTAAAAATGTCCCAAATCCTGGTTCATATGTCCCCCATTCTGGGTCCATGTTGGTATATATGTCCCTTATCCTGATATATACTGTTCTCCATTCTGGGACCGTTCTGGTATATATTGTATGTGCTCGATCCTGGTATAAATGTCCCCTATCCTGAGACTCATCCTGGTATATATTGTATGTCCCTCACCCTTTAAATGTTTCACTCTTTGTTTCATTGCAGCCATTTGGTAAATTCAAAAAAGTGCAAGAGTGAAAAAATGAAAGGGGTCTGTATACTTTCCATACCCACTGTGTATATATATATATATATATATATATATATATATATATATATATATATATATATATATATTATACAGTAGTGATTTGCTCACTGATAGTATGTATGTGTGTATGCACATGTATGTATATATATTTTTTTTTTATTTATTGGGACACTTCCCTTTTAATTCACATATTAAAATATTACAGTGGACACAATATGTTTACACTTTCTGTGTGATCAGCGCTGAATAGACTGTGATAGTATGAGCAGAGCCATCTCATTATGATTAAAGGTCGAGATTATGACAGCTTCCTTTTATATACAATGACATATGAGATTATAAACCAGATATTACTTGTATCCTGATCACGCGAAAGATGTCTATTCTTCATTCTCTATTGACTACGTACAAGCACACCAAACTGTCAAAGTGTCTATACAAACACTATAGGGAGTAAAGTGTGGGCCCTCAATATAGTTATTGTAGGAAAAAAATAAGAAAATAGCTACAAATTTAAAAGAAATCAGTACAAAATAATTAGTTATATAATACCTCAATAAAATGAATGACAATTAAATATAAGGAACGAGACTTTCCTGTAAAAGTTAGGGACTTGGCTGTAAACTGGATTGTTGAGTTTATTAAAACATTAATAAACAGATACTCAGTTTTATTGTTAAATAGCTTATGTGAACATAGAGACAATACTTCATCTTGGAGTTGACAGAAGTGCCATCAGCAGTCCTGCCAGTGCCCCTTTACAAATATTGACAGTCATTGCCCCTAGACATAACTATGGAGATGGCAAAAACAATACTGAGCGTCTACTGATATTGCAAGGCAGCTGTACCATACTATTAAATGTCCTAAACAATACTACCAAAGTTTTAAATACAACAGTAATACTTTATTTGTACTTGTTTAACATTAACAATTTACAGAATAATTAAGATTATCTAAACTATGGGATATTTTTCATTACAACATCAGCCAAACACTTGGATTTGAAGGGGAAATCTAGTGAAGAATATATTCATCTGTATTTTCTAGGATTCTCAGGATAAAAAAGTCCTAGGGCTAAAACCTTTTGATATATTTGGAATGCCCATAAGCTTTGCCCCTTAGGGTACCTTTACACGCCGCCACGGCAGGCTGGACATACATCCCGCTACAGGCTTACAAATGTAGCTTGTAGTGTCAATGTAGCCCGTCGTAGCGGCGTCTGAAGACGCGACGCTACAAGCGGCGACAGATACATCTGTTTAGGGCTTGCTCGAAACAATGGCTATATCGCCGATGGTAGCGAGCTGATATCGGGTGTAAGAAGCCAAAGGAACTCTGGACACCCGGTGTGTAGTGAATGTAGCTAAGGCGTGACCTCGGCTCCATGTTACCGCGCCCCATGTGCGATCATTGGTGGAAGCTGCTGCATGACGATTGTAGTCGCTGCATAGGGAGGCATATTTAAGGAGCTGACCAGTCACAATCTAGCACAATCGCTCGCTGAGCGATTGCTGTATTCCGTACCATGCCTCCTGCGTGTATGCCGTGCCCAATCAAGGATGTTATTGCTCTCGTCCTCATCTAGCGTTACGGACGGCTCGTAATCCACAATTGTAGCACGCCTATGTGCTGTCCCTGCTGCACCAGGTCCGCCCATAGTAGCTGGTTGTAGCGGTGTGTAATTGAGCAACAGCTGGCTACTTGAGACACCCGGCGATGTAGCTAGCTATAGATGTAGCGTGGCGTAGCGCACCTTGTGGCGGCGTGTAAAGAGGGTGCGTTGACCGTTTGTAACCGTTTGAGCGTGCTCGTGCACGTGAAGTAGCGGGATGTATCCAGCCTGCCGTGGCGGCGTGTAAAGGTACCTTTACAGATTGCAAGGAGCAAATGATTCTTAAGTCTCATTCCTCTCCCACTTGACCCATTCTTGAAATAATATGGATGATAGCGTTAAATGGCCCTTTAAGTAGGTTTTCCAAGGCACATTGGATTGGCCATTAATAAGTGATCAGCAAGGGTTCCACACTCCCATCAACCAGCAGAATAAAGAGGCTGCAATGCTCCATTGAGACTAATGTTCCAGTGAATGAAGCTTAAGTGCAAGTGCAGTATCATCCTCAGCAACACAAATGGATACTCTGCTGTGTCTGGAGGAATACTGATTCCTATAATGGATTGAATATTGCCAATGTTTACAAATGTATGAATCGTGAAGACATGGCAAAATTGAGCAACAAAGTAGCTGATATCAGATGTGAAAGTTTTATATCAATCCTGAAATGGAAGTAAAATTATTATTTTTTAGGAGAAATCTCTAACTTCTTCGTGACTTGTAAATACGTGAGCATCGAAAAGCTAATTTGCAATGTAGTTAGGTATGGAATTATTTCTGAGGAGTTATTAATCCAAATTCTGGTGTTAAATTATCAGATGTTCTCGTAATATTGTACCACTTTCAAATTATAAGACTTTGAACTCTGTGAACTGATTAATGAGGACTTTTGCTTCTATTAATTGCAGCAGTTTATCCATGAAAAAAGGAAATAACCAACAGTCTTCAGCTGGATTTTGTAAAACAGTGACAAATTGGCATCGGCAGGTAGATGGACAATCTTTATAGATATCACCAGCTCTGGGATCACCACTTATTAGCTGCATCTGAATTGTTGGAAAACTGTCAACAAATCTGATCTCTCTCATCAAGAAACCACATTTTAGTTGTCAGAGGAATATGGTTCATCTTTTTATTATTTTCAAACTTAGAAAGTTTTATCCTGTTCCACTTGTTAAACAACTATATACATATATACACAACTATAAATAGAGTGCTGCCTTCACTATTTTTTGAATCTGTGAAATTTTTGCAAGTAAGACTGCATGGAGGAGTTACCGTATTTACACCCTAAAATTTATGTAGAGTATATTCAAGTGCTACTCCTTTTTTATCTAGATAGATAGAGTAGATAGTTGATAGGATAGCTGGATCATCTTACCAGTCTTCCACTGCTTGCTTCTGTGGCCACTCATTAAGCTTCATACATATTCACTGCACTGATGAGAAACAGCTAATTACAAATGCTTCGGATCTCACAGTGAACGGGGTGACGTCACGGTCTGGGTCACCTGAGATCAGATAGAGCAATGCGGCTTTCTGATCTGAGGTGAATTTTCCCATATCATACCTTACTGTGGGACCCGAAACTCACTAATGGAAGATAGAGAATTGCACATCAAACTTGTGGCTAAAGGTACAGCTATAGTTCTGATTAACAGATCTCACAATCTAGAGCAGGGGTCTTAAAGTCCAGGCCTCGAGGGCCACATATAATTCAGGTTTTCAGGATTTCCTTAGCATTTGACTGATGGTAATTTAATCTCCTGTACAGGTGATGATTCCAACTGTCAAGTGCTGAGGCGATCCTAAAAGCATAAATTGTATGCAGCCTGTAGTTTGAGACTCCTGATCTAGAGGTTTTAGAACAACTGACTGACACTACTGTTTACCAATGGTTTTCCTCCTATCCACATTCTAAGTAGGAAGATTTACCCACCCTACCTTGCAAAACTATTTACCAGAGGCACTGTCAATCAGAAAACTCTTGATTATCTCCTCAAAAATAATCTGGTTACACTGGTTTTTTACATGTAACTGAAAAAGTCACAAACAACTTGAGAAACCCCCAGGCCATCCATAGCAGCTTCTATGAAATCCCTCTCTCGCCACTCTCCATTTTGTGGGAAAATATTCTAACCTCGTTTATCAAACCTAATCAATCATTCATACTTAACATCGACGCATTTTAAAAGATGACACATTTCTAGTCAATTGTGATTTAAACAGCCTTTACAAGTCTATTCCAATGACAAGGGTATTGAGTTAGTGCGCAATTTACCTGTTTAGTCCCATTTAGATCCCTGTGTTACCCATCTCTGTATTAATATATTCACTCTGGTACTTACTGAGAATTATTTCTTATTCGAAGACTCCTTTTATTTACAGATACAGAAGTCTAGAATGGGCTCAAATATAGCCCCTTTATATACAAACTGCTATATAGCTACCTTCGAAGAATATCCTAGTCTCATTTTCAAACAACAATCACTATTTTGAAATGCATATGAGGCAAACTTGACACTCTCAATATGCTTCACTCCCTTTTGTGAATTCAAAAGGTCTAAATTTCACTATGAAACATCATAGGCATTGCATTAATTTTTAAGATACTTCCGTATTGAAAAATGATGATGCATTTCTGTTTACTGACCTATATGTCAAGGAAGCCTCCTGCATTTTGACAACTTCTATCCCTAACCCATGAAAATATTGATAACGAAGTCACAATTTCAAATTGTGAAAGGATGGTCACTGATCATTTAACCTTTCTATAGATATAAAACATGATATGTGTCATCCAGCTGCTAATATTAATTTAGGGCTCTTAGGTATGTCTCGCAGTTATGAAAAAATGTGCATTACTTTCATCATTATGTCACAACACTGAAAATGTATATCCCATAGCTATAGGACCTATGATAACCCCAAAATGTATCAATGACCATCAGTACCCAAGTCTATCCCAAATACACTTTGAAATTCAGCAGTTCTGGTTTTATATGGGATATATCTGAGTCTTCCAACACTCTCAATATACAAAATCCAGACTTTCCTTCTACTTACATCATATACCGCTTTAAATTACCGGTCCACACTAGGAGGTCTTAGCTTCAATGGATGTTCCCCCTCTCTCTACTTTAGAATTTTGTATTAATTACTTTCTTGCCTCTTAGCTATAATTGATCCAATATGTCCAATGTAGGGGGTGGATATGTCCTCTCTAAAGATGTCTTAAGGTACCTTTACACGCGGTAACTTTTCTAGGAATTTCACTGGCAACTTACTGGTTGCAGTGAAATCATGGAGACATTGTTCCATTTGTACACAGCAACAAGATAGAACAATGTGTCCATGATTTCACTGCAACCAGTAAGTTGCCAGTGAAATTCCTAGAACAGTTGCCACGTGTAAAGGTACCCTTATGGATTTCATAATTTCTCTATGACACTTCCTCTTTTTTTCAGATAGCATAGGAGACTGATCCACAGATTGTCTTCCAAGCCCATCTCATAGCACAACCTCCCCGGATCCCACCATACTTCCTCTGTCTTAAACTTAAAAACGGGTGTCTCTCAGCACCTCAAGACTGGTATCTATGAGTATTGCAGTCTGAAACACTTGGCTAGAGGTAGCGAGAAGTGACATTAAAGCCCCAACCTCACAGAAACCATCTGGGTCACTAATTAGTCCTGCCACTCCCCTGGATAATTAGTCCTGCCACCCCCCTGGATGGTGAGGATCCATAAGGCAGAATGTTTTCTGCATTCTGAGCAATCTGGCTGAGAGTGACAGTGACCATCTTCATGAGGAATGACAACACTTCCCCAATATCCTGAGGCTTGGGATACACCTTTCCTTCACCCTGACAGGTTGTTTGACACACTTTTCCACCATCTTGAAAGGCTGAGAGTAAAACTTTCTCATCACCTTGACATGCTATTGGTACTGCTTTCCCATCACAATGACAGATTGTGAGCACCACTTTTCCCTCACCCTGGCAGTCTGTGGGACACTTTTTTCCACCATCCTAACAGGTTGGGGATAAAACTTTCCCATCTCCCTGGCAGGCAGTGGGTACCTCTTTTCCACCATCATGATAGGTTATGGGTATCTCCTTCCCATCATCCTGACAGGGTATTGGTACCTTTTTCCCATCATCCTGAAAGGCTATCAGTAACTTTTTCCCATCATCCTGACAGGCTGTGTGAAATGCTTTGCCTTCCTCCTGGAATACCTCAAGACCAGTGCTAATCATGGAGCAGCTACAACCGGCAATGTCACAGTCCTTCGTGACACTTATAATTTGCACATGTCCATCTTCCTATTGGGTCCTATGCCTATCTCCATTACCCTTAGAGCTGATGCTTACTCCTTTGAGGTGGTCCTCAGTAACCTGACTCTGCAGCGTGACATGGTTTAGTTTTCTTGTACAAAGAAACACATCACCCTGTGCCCATCATGACACTGATAAGCTGCATGTGACTGTGTTTTTCATGCTCCTTATGACTGCCTCCATCGCCCTTAGCGCTGATTCCTACTCCTTGGAAGTGATCCTCACAGTCCTATAGTTCCCTGTGTCCCCTTTTTGAAGATACTGTAGGGACAGCATTTTCTCTTAACCAGTCCTCTGGGACTTCTCCTGTTCTCCAGAAATGTGAAAGATTATGGAGAGTGGTTCAAAACTTTCCTCTGCTGGAGGGCGTGGCCTGGGACCAATGGCGGTGGCTGTGTAGAGCGGGACCTCTGATTACCGCGGGCATAGAAACGGCTCCCAGCGGCTTATAAGGAGAGACAAGACTTACCCACCGAAGCCTGATAGTGCCGGTAAGCGAATTGGCAGAATCAAATCACGAAGAGGCAATCCCCGACATCAGTATCAGCTTTCTTTCTCCCTGCCCGATCGTCTTCTTCTGCTGCCACGCTGGCAAACATGGCGCCCCCCTCCTCCCCCCGCTCTTCTCATGCTGCAAGGCGCAATTCCCTGGCCCCTGGAGCGTCTCAAAACTCAGATATACAAGAGGCTCCTCTCACCCAGGAAGCTATGAAAGAGCTACTAGCCTCGCTGCGCTCCTCATTACAAGCGGACATGCGGGAAATGCTTGCGGACATTAAGGGAGAGGTCTCTGAACTGGGCAGCAGGACGGATACACTTGGACACAAAATGGCCGAACTTGTTAGCTCGCATAACGATCTATTAGATGCGCATGACCAATTACAGCAGCATGTTGATAAAGTCACATCTAAAACTTATGACCTGGAGGACTGCTCCAGGCGTAACAACGTCTGGCTCCGAGGGAACCCTGAAGGGGTAGCTCCTGTGGATCTTCACCCCATGTTGCAGGACTTCCTTTCTACTGTATTGCCAGAGGTGGACAAAGAACTGCTAATGATTGATAGAATCCACAGGATTCCTAAGCCAGCATCCATAAATCCATCATATCCTCGCGATCTCCTCGCCAGGATCCATTTTTTTTTTTTTTAAATTAAAGATTTCCTAAGAGCCCTCCGTCTACACACAGCTCTCCCGGATAAGTTTGCCTCATTGGAAGTGTTCCTAGACCTATCTCCGGGCACCTTGGCGCTGCGACGCGCATTCCAGCCCTATACGCGAATCTTGCAGGACAAATCTGTAGCATATTGCTGGGGTTTTCCAACCAAACTCCTCATTACCAAGGATGGCAAAACGCATGCTTGTCTCGTTGCCAAACAAGCGGAAAAGCTTATGCTACAGTGGGATTTCAATCCTGCCCTCATGGATGGGCTTCTCCATCCTCTTCATCGAGATCTCCTGAAAGAGCCCCACCGCGCCGCCATCTTGACCCGGAGTGGTCCTCCGTCTGATGTCTGAACAGCGGCAACTAAGACTTGCCTGTCTCTCCTTCTGCATTAATTTTGCCCGTGGCTTCCTTTTTCCCGGACTTATTTTTGCATCCAGGTCCTCAATTTGTTTCCCCTCTTCTTTTAGCTGTTTTATACTACTACTCTGACTCCTGTTGTCTACTCTTGCTCCCTCCTCCTTCCCATTTCTCTCTCCCCCTTTTTTACCCTCATTTCTTAACCCTTTCTTTCCACACCCTGTCCCCTCTTTGCTCTCATACAGATGTGGCCAAAAGTATTGACACCCCTGCAATTCTGTCAGATAATACTCAGTTTCTTCCTGAAAATGATTGCAATCACAAATTCTTTGGTATTATTATCTTCATTTAATTTGTCTTCAATGAAAATACACAAAAGAGAATGAAGCAAAAAGCAAAATATTGATCATTTCACACAAAACTCCAAAAATAGGCCAGAAAAAAGTATTGGCACCCTCAGCCTAATACTTGGTTGCACAAACTTTAGCCAAAATAACTGCGATCAACCGCTTCTGGTAACCATTAATGAGTTTCTTACAATGCTCTGCTGGAATGTTAGACCATTCTTCTTTGGCAAACTGCTCCAGGACCCTGATATTTGAAGGGTACCTTCTCCAAATTGCCATTTTTAGATCTCTCCACAGGTGTTCTATGGGATTCAGGTCTGGACTCATTGCTGGCCACCTTAGAAGTCTCCAGTGCTTTCTCTCAAACCATTTTCTAGTGCTTTTTGAAGTGTGTTTTGGGTCATTGTACTGCAGGAAGACCCATGACCTCTGAGGGAGACCCAGCTTTCTCACACTGGGCCCTACATTATGCTGCAAAATTTGTTGGTAGTCTTCAGACTTCATAATGCCATGCACACGGTCAAGCAGTCCAGTGCCAGAGGCAGCAAAGCAACCCCAAAACATCAGGGAACCTCCACCATGTTTGACTGTAGGGACCGTGTTCTTTTCTTTGAAGGCCTCTTTTTTGCTCCTGTAAACTCTATGCTGATGCCTTTGCCCAAAAAGCTCTACTTTTGTCTCATCTGACCAGAGAACATTCTTCCAAAACTTTTTAGGCTCTCTCAGGTAAGTTTTGGCAAACACCAGCCTGGCTTTTTTATGTCTCGGGGTAAGAAGTGGGGTCTTCCTGGGTATCCTACCATACATTCCCTTTTCATTCAGATGCCGACGGATAGTACGGGTTGACACTGATGTACCCTCAGACTGCAGGGCAGCTTGAACTTGTTTGGATGTTGGTCAAGGTTCTTTATCCACCATCCGCACAATCTTGCATTGAAATCTCTTGTCAATTTTTCTTTTCCATCCACATCTAGGGAGGTTAGCCACAGTGTCATGGGCTTTAAACTTCTTGATCACACTGTGCACGATAGACACAGGAACATTCATGTCTTTGGAGATGGACTTGTAGCCTTGAGATTGACCATGCTTCCTCACAATTTGGTTTCTCAAGTCCTCAGACAGTTCTTTGGTCTTCTTTCTTTTCTCCATGCTCAATGTGGTACACACAAGGACACAGGACAGAGGTTAAGTCAACTTTAATCCATGTCAACTGGCTGCAAGTGTGATTTAGTTATTGCCAACACCTGTTAGGTGCCACAGGTAAGTTACAGTTGCTGTTAATTACACAAATTAGAGAAGCAACACATGATTTTTCTAACAGTGCTAATACTTTTGTCTAGGGCTGGGCGATTTTGGAAAAAATCAAAATCTCGATTTTATTTAAACCTATGGATGATTTTCGATTTAAATCTCTATTTTTTTTTTTCGATTTTTTTTTGTTCACCCCTTTTTTATGTTTAGTGTGGAATTATATCCAATTTGGCTTTAGGACAATTCTTTTTGTGTTTTTTCATTGAGGACAAATTAAATGAAGATAATAATACCAAAGAATTTGTGATTGCAATCATTTTCAGGAAGAAACTGAGTATTATCTGACAGAATTGCAGGGGTGTCAATACTTTTGGCCACAATTGTAGGTATACTCTTGGAAGGTCTCTTCTCTCCCTCTGCTTCCCTTCCGACTTTCTCAACTCTGGACGCTTCTACCCTACCGAGTGTATTACTGACATTCTGCTCTATTGTAACTTTGCAACTGTTTATGAGAGCGCATTTTCCTCTCAGAATATTACGGAACTTGTTTCTGCTCTCATGTTTGTTATTGGTTTTTGTTGAACCATTGTCCCCCTCCTATTATGCTCCTTCCCCCCCTCCCCAATCCCTCCCCACCCTTTGTTGGAGTCACTGGAGAACTCTGCCCTGGGAGTTCTGAGTTTGACGTTTACGATTGCATTGATAGTGCTTACCACAATTCCTCATGAGTCTGACAGCCCTTTCTATCAATGTTAATGGGCTCAATTCGCCCGAGAAGTGTCGTTTGGTATGGCGACAGCTTAAACGATTACGTAAGGACGTCTTGTTTTTACAGGAGAGGCATCTTCTGGACAGAGACAATTCTAGAATGATCTGCCCTATGTACCCCTTTCAATTTTTCGCAAATAGTTCTAGTAAAAAAGCGGGGGTGGCAATCTTTGTTCATAAAGATGTATCCTTCTCACCCACTGAAGTTGTGTGTGACCCCGAGGGTTGCTATGTAATTGTCTGCTGCACGATCAATAATGTTGTTGGCTCGTTACTTTCTGTTTATGGTCCTAATGGGAGACATATGCAATTTTTTAGAGGATTTTTTGATACCCTCTCCTCTCGTGTGCGCGGTTGTAGGACAATTGCAGGTGACTTTAATATCCCCCTGGATAGACACCTGGATTGTTCTAATCCAGCTCTTCACAGGGGTGAACTGGGCCGTCTGATCTCACAATATCACCTGCATGATGTCTGACACTGTTTACATGGGGAGGAGAGGGATTACACCTACCTATCGCCCAGATTTAAATCTTATAGCAGGTTGGACTATTTTTTTGGTCGATGATTCTCTTTTGGCCCAATGTTGTGATGCCACTATAGAATCTATCACATGGTCCGACCATGCTCCGATCACTTTGCGGATAACAGACACTTCTGGAATCTGTCCTCCTTCATTGTGGAGGTTAAATGAAGACCTACTCACATCCTCGATTCATACAGATTACATATCTGCCCAGATAACTGAATTATTCCGGCACAATGACAACGGTGAGGTCCAACCAGATATGTTGTGGTTTGCACACAAAGCGGTCCTTTGAGGGGTTTTCATTAAGTTGGCGGCCAGGCTAAAACGTGAAAGAGAGGCGGCTGTCAAGTCCCTTCTTTCTAACATCAAATTGTTAGAACATCAGCACAAGACCACGTCTTCAGAGACGGCACTCGCCACTTTAAAGACTGCAAAGCAAGACCTGCATACCTTGCTTTTTGCTGTGGTGGAAAAGAATTTAAGAAAATCTAGAGCTCTGTTTTACGGAATGGGGGATAGAGCTGGGAAGTTATTAGCGCGTAGGATTAAGAAACAAGAGGCCAAAGCGAAAATTTCACATCTTATATCTACAGATGGTTTACGTATTTGCCATCCTGTACAAATAATGGAGGAGTTCAAATCATACTATGAAGCCCTATCCAATCTGAAATCTTCTCCGAGCACTCCTCAGCCCTCTCCGGACATTATTAAAGCTTTCCTCCTCAAAGCTGATCTCCCCAAATTATCCTCCACCCAATTACAACTACTCAATGCACATTACTACCACCTTAAAATCCGCTAGGATACAGTCGGCACCGGGCCCAGACTGCTTTTCATATACATATTACTTCACTTTTGCCCCTTTGTTAACGCCCATTTTGCTTAAACTATTTAAATTTTGGGGACAAACTGGGGAAATCAAAAAAGAGGGCCTGGAAGCAATTATTTCTACACTCCCCAAGCCGGGTAAACCCCCCACCTCTCCAGGTAATTTTAGACCTGTTGCACTTCTTAATTGTGACGTAAAACTTTACACTCGAATTCTGGCGAGACGTCTTATGCAAATTCTTCCTTCCCTGATCGGTCTGGACCAGGTTGGTTTCATTCCGGAACGACAGGCAAGTGATGGAACAAGACGAATAATTGACCTCCTGGAGTTGCTGGAGGAAGGGGGGGCCCAGTGCACTCCTGTCCCTAGACGCTGAAAAAGCATTTGACAGGGTGCACTGGGGTTACCTTGACGCGGTTCTCTGTGGCTTTGGTATGTCCAGTCCCTTTAAACGTGCTATTATGGCATTGTATTCCTCTCCATCTGCCTGAGTTTGGGTGGGTTAGTGTCAGACCAATAGCGGTGGTTTTGTTTGTTAACTTCATCATTCACAAAAAAGTTTGCCTCATCACTCATCTGAAGGCAATTGTCTACGCTGTGAAGATACGAGATGTGCAGCATCTGAAACAACGAATACTGGAAGCCTGTGCTAGCCTTCGTTCTGCGGTGTTGCTATCAGTGTGTCAAGAGTGAGAGAAGAGTGTTGCATTGACAATCCAACACAATGGGCAGCACTTTGAACACATTTTATAAATGGTCATAAATTTGTAAATAACTCATGAAAGGATAAAGTTACATTAAAACCAAGCACACCATTGTTTTTCTTACGAAATTCTCAATAGGTTTGATGTGTCACATGACCCTCTTCCCATTGAAAAAAATAAAGTTGGCTCCAAAATAACTGACTTCAAAATGGCCGCCATGGTCACCACCCATCTGGAAAAATTTTCCCCCTCCCATATACTAATGTGCCACAAACAGGAAGTTGATATCACCAACCATTCCCATTTTATTTAGATGCATCCATATAAATGGCCAACCCTGTAGACACAGGAGTGAGACACAGGAGTGCTTTCCATTTAAATATTGAGCGGATTTAAAGCTTCATAAAACAGCATAGAGAAATGTAAAAATGAATAGCCTTTCCAGCATAACAAAAACAAAATAACAATTAAAACAAAACCAATACGTATATCTGCGGCTTCCGCCCACTCAGGGTTAGGGCTTAAGCTCTGCTCACTCATAGCAACACTGTGGAGACCTGCTCCCTCCAAAAACACAAAACACTGATTGAATCCAAATATCTTCATTTTACTGCCTGGACCACACTCTAAAGAGGAGATATGGTGACCAGCCGTTCCACCCATCTCTTTAGCTGTTCACAAGAACTATGCCATCAAATTAAAGCTGTTTAACCCTTGCTATGCTTAGTATACTGGAGAACAACATCCACTTTCACATTACTGAGGCTAGTAATCTCAGCAACATTTACCTCCCCTCTTGTATTTTACAAGTGACCATCTTAAATATCTCCCACTCTGGCCTATGCCGGGAGTTTTGGCACCTTCAGACACTAAACAGGGGAGCCTCAACAGGGCATCTGCCTTTACTTGAAACTCACGGGTCAGTGCTCTACATGGAATGTGAAGTCCTGGAGTGCTAAAATACACCTGGTCATACAGGAGTTCTTTTCCTTCCTTTCTTTTAACGACCTCAAAAGGTGGATTGTCTAACGGTTGCTTACCGGTAAATATTTGGCATAGCAAGGTGTCCACCGCCCACTTAATGGCGAAGCACTCTCTTTCTTCAATGACATAGAATTTTTCACTTGAGAAAAGTTTCCTACTCGGGTATAGAATCAGATTACCCTCACCATATATTTTGCAACAATACAGCTCCTAGCCCAACTTCTCAATTATCTGTCTGGAGTACAAACTCCCTATTGAAAACTGGTGCCACTAAAAATGGTTGTTCGCATAAGACCTACTTCAACTTCTGGAAAGCTTTAGCAGTCTACTTGGCCATCAAAATCTTCATGTCTTTAAGAAGGTGAACTATAAGGTTCATCAATCAAGGATTAAAAAGCCCTACCAAGTTTACTATACCAACTTGATCAAGCCATGGCAAGATAGAAAGCCAGTCAAACTTCATGTCTAGTGCCCAAGCATGTAGCCGACATCGAAGATGTCACTGTGGCAGAGAAACTGTCATGTGCCTGGAAACAGCAGTACCGGAAATTGATCCAGTGAAACAAAGACCTTTGAGGAATGCCGGACTGTACACAAACCATAGCACACAAGATTTTTCCAAAACCCCATGTGCGTGCAAACTTAACACCATAGCGGATGCCTGAGACCTGTCAAGAAGTGATCTCTATGGAGATGACGCAGATGCTGAGCAATTGACCTTCTGTTAAGAGCAACTTTTCTAGTTTGATTCTCATGGTGTCAAAACATGTTGGTGAGTGGATATTTTGCAGCGACTACTGGAAGCTGAATGAGGCGTCCAAATTTGCCATGTATTTGATGCCTTGGCTTGGGTCAGCAAGGTACATCATCACCTTTGACCTAACAAAAGGGTGCTGGCAAATTCCCATGTTCGAGAGTGCCAAGGAGAAGACAGCCTTCTCTATTCCTGACAGGTGCTTCCAATACACCAGGATGCCGTTTGAGTTACAGGGTGCCCCAGCCACCTTACATGGACCAGATCTGAGCTCCCCACAAGAAGTATGCCACAGCTTACCTAAATGACAATGTGATCTTTACCTCAGACTGGGGAATTAATCTGCAAAAAATCCAGGCGTTCTTGGATGTGCTGAGGATTTATGGAGACAACCAAATTGGCTGTGCTGGGATAAAGGGGGTTTTGAAATGCGAGTTCTGGTTATTTCATTAGTTTATCAAATTGTCTGGTTTTAGCCTAAATTTCAAAGAATTTGGGAAAACCACTTTAAATTCATAACAATGGTTATATTGTCTTTAACATACAGGAATATATCTACTTGTCATGGGCAATATTGAACTAGGCAGGACCAGCTTTAGGGTAGGTCCACATTGTGTTTTTGCTGTGCGTTCCAATGGATCCATTGTACAGCAGCACAAACACAATGTAACTGATGCGTTTCCGTGTCTATAGACTTGCATGCAAAAATGCATACTAACGCATGCCAAAATAGGTATGTGTTTGAAAGTATGCATTTATTTCAAAGCACATGAAAACCCTGCAGTCTGCGTTTTCATTTGCGTTGGAAAAAACGCATACTTTTAAACACATACCTATTTTGGCATGCGTTAGTATGCATTTTTTGCATGCAAGTCTATAGACACGGAAACGCATCAGTTACATTGTGTTTGTGCTGCTATACAATGGATCCATTGGAACGCACAGCAAAAACACTCTTCACTGTCTACTGTTCAAGTTCTTCTACTGAGATATTTTCAAGATAGATGAAGCTCTTTTGCCAATGGATCTTGTTGTAAATCTATGGTGAATCTGTAGAAAAATCCACATTTTACACAAAACTTTTCTTGTGGAACTGTAGTGGATTTCACTAAATGCATTGCATTGTGATAATTCTGATAAGGCAATTGGCATATCGTAGATGTAGAACCCAAACTGTAGACTAAGGGCCCTTTCACATCAGCGTTTTTTTAAATTTGCGGCAGATGCGGTGAAAAAACCGCATCTGCCGCAATTGCCGCATAACCGATGCACTTGCGGCACGGTTGCGGTAATCCCCATAGAAAGTATAGGGGGACTTGCGGCAGGTGCGGCAAGTGCGGTTTTGCACTTGCGGCAGGTGCGGCCGCGAAAAAAACCGCGGTCAGCCGCGGTTTTTTTCGCGGCCGCACCTGCCGCAAGTGCAAAACCGCACTTGCCCACCTGCCGCAAGTCCCCCTATACTTTCCCATGGGGATTACCGCAACCGCGCCGCAAGTGCAGCGGTTATGCAGCAATCGCGGCAGATGCGGTTTTTTCACCGCATCTGCCGCGATTTCAAATAAACGCAGATGTGAAAGGGCCCTAATTCTATATGGATTTTCTCTGCATTGTGTGAATGAGCTTTGTTAATATTGCTATTGTAATATGCTGTAAATTTTCCACCCACAAAAATCTATATGGAAAATCTGTAGTGTATCCACTATGTGTCCACAGGCTTTTGCACCCTTATCTTGCATTATAATTTATATTCTGATAATATTTTTGCCTTTAGTGTATCATTGCCATTTTCTGAAGGTTTACATTAATATAAAATTAACAAACTTGAAATCAATCAAGGGTAAGAAAATACTTTATTCGACATCCGAAATCTTCTGGAATATACAGTATATAAACAGAAAACTCACTAAAATAATGATACCCAGACATGACTTTAGCATTAGCTAATGTAACACAAGAATTTAATATTGTCTTATCTTAACCATGTCCAATTTGTTCACTGCACGGATCATATTGCTTTTTATGTAGCTGTGCCACCTTTGTTTAGAATGATTACAATAGAGCGTCATGCAGAAATTAGGATGACTAGAAGACTTGCATTACAAATTGGGCACAAAACGTGTTTGTTCTACTGCCAAATTCTACTTCACCCTATTGTCTTTTTTCAATTAACTAGAAAGTGAGACCAAATGTAAAAAATATACAATCTTTCTAAACATTACAATTGATTTTCATTATTTAATATTGAACAATTCGCCTTTTTTCTTTTAAAAAAAGTTGCATTTTCCAAAAATAATAAAATGTGAAACTAAAAAGTTTAATTGCAGTAATGGATAATAATTACCGTATATACTCGTGTATAAGCCGACTTTTTCAGCCCAAAAATTGGGCTGAAAAGTCCCCCCCTCAGCTTATACACGAGCATATACTTTTGTGCGAGGTGGGGGCTGTGTCCGGGAGCAGGAGGAGGCTGGAGGAGGTGGGGGAAGGCTGTAATATGAGAGGCTCGTGACGTGGTGTTGCTCATAACTTATTCATGATATGCACTGCATCCCCCGCCCATCCGCGGGGGGAGCAGTGCATATCCCATTACAGGCTCCCCATAACAGTATGGCGCCCCCACCACAGTAAAGCCTCCCCATGCTGCCGCTGCTCAGTGTACAAAAAATTGTGTTATTAGCTCTCACCCTCTCTCAGGGCTCAGTACATTCTCCCTCCTCCCTCCTCCCTGCGTGTCATGTGACCGGCCGGTGACATCATCACGGTGAGCCCCGGTCACAGGACAAGCAGGAAGGAGGGAAGATGCGCAGCCAGGACCGAGGGTGAGAGCTAATAACACTATTTATTTTACAGTGAGCAGCGGCAGCATGGGAAGGCCTTACTGTGAGGGGGGGGAGCCTGTATACCCCCTGTGCTGGGGGCAGCCTGTATACCCCCTGTGCTGGGGGCAGCCTGTATACCCCCTGTGCTGGGGGCAGCCTGTATACCCCCTGTGCTGGGGGCAGCCTGTATACCCCCTGTGCTGGGGGCAGCCTGTATACCCCCTGTGCTGGGGGCAGCCTGTATACCCCCTGTGCTGGGGGCAGCCTGTATACCCCCGTGCTGGGCTGTAGTGGGGGGAGCCTGTATATCCCCTGTGCTGGGGGCAGCCTGTATACCCCCTGTGCTGAAGGCAGCCTGTATACCCCCTGTGCTGCGGGGAGCCTGTATACCCCCTGTGCTGCGGGGAGCCTGTATACCCCCTGTGCTACGGGGAGCCTCTATACCCCCTGTGCTGGGGGGGGCCTGTATACCCCCTGTGCTGGGGGGAGCCTCTATACCCCCTGTGCTGGGGGGAGCCTGTATACCCCCTGTGCAGGGGGGAGCCTGTATACCCCCTGTGCTGGGGGGAGCCTGTATACCCCCTGTGCTGGGGGGAGCCTGTATACCCCCTGTGCTGGGGGGAGCCTGTATACCCCCTGTGCTGGGGGGAGCATGTATACCCCCTGTGCTGGGGGAAGCCTGTATACCCCCTGTGCTGAAGGCAGCCTGTATACCCCTGTGCTGGGGGCAGCCTGTATACCCCCTGTGCTGGGGGCAGCCTGTATACCCCCTGTGCTGGGGGCAGCCTGTATACCCCCTGTGCTGGGGGGAGCCTGTATATCCCCTGTGCAGGGGGCAGCCTGTATACCCCCTGTGCTGAAGGCAGCCTGTATACCCCCTGTGCTGCGGGGAGCCTGTATACCCCCTGTGCTGCGGGGAGCCTCTATACCCCCTGTGCTGGGGGGAGCCTGTATACCCCCTGTGCTGTGGTGGGGAGCCTGTATACCCCCTGTGCTGGGGGGAGCCTGTATACCCCCTGTGCTGGGGGGAGCATGTATACCCCCTGTGCTTGGGGAAGCCTGTATACCCCCTGTGCTGAAGGCAGCCTGTATACCCCCTGTGCTGGGGGCAGCCTGTATACCCCCTGTGCTGGGGGCAGCCTGTATACCCCCTGTGCTGGGGGGAGCCTGTATATCCCCTGTGCTGGGGGCAGCTGTATACCCCTGTGCTGAGGCAGCCTGTATACCCCCTGTGTTGCGGGGAGCCTGTATACCCCCTGTGCTGCGGGGAGCCTGTATACCCCCTGTGCTACGGGGAGCCTCTATACCCCCTGTGCTGGGGGGGGCCTGTATACCCCCTGTGCTGGGGGGAGCCTCTATACCCCTGTGCTGGGGGGAGCCTGTATACCCCCTGTGCAGGGGGGAGCCTATATACCCCCTGTGCTGGGGGGAGCCTGTATACCCCCTGTGCTGGGGGGAGCCTCTATACCCCCTGTGCTGGGGGGAGCCTGTATACCCCCTGTGCAGGGGGGAGCCTGTATACCCCCTGTGCTGGGGGGAGCCTGTATACCCCCTGTGCTGGGGGGAGCCTGTATACCCCCTGTGCTGGAGTCCACCCTCGGCTTATACGCGAGTCAATAAGTTTTCCCAGTTTTTGGGGGCAAAAGTAGGGGGCTCGGCTTATACACGAGTCGGCTTATACACGAGTATATACGGTATAAAATCTCTGTAACTATGTGTACTAGAGACATATCTGAAGCTGGAATGCTGGCACACTTGTGATGGTTTCTGATAATTTATGAACTGATGATTCTTTGGAAACAGTCACTGGTTATGATCCAGGAGGGCGATTAGGACAAAGTTCATATGAATTATTGAAAGATATTGACTGGTGGTTTCATTGCTTCTGTATCATGTTCATGTACTTCAATTATATTGATTCAACCACATCCGAGGAAAGAAGTCATAATGTAAGGTGCCTGAATCTCATCAATATAACATTCAAATACAAGGAAGCAGATTCTCATAACCACATACAAAGTGGTTTCTAAATGACCACCTACAATACAGAGCTGACCATGGATATGGCAAAAGCTGTAATGTAGGGTATAATTAATTATTCCTAGGAAAATTTATTAGATGTTAGATAAGGTATATTTGATCTGGCTGCATTAAGGTATATGTGGGTTTAAACCATGCACAGATAGCAGATTAGGTTTTAATCAATAGAAAGTTGGAAATGAATCTTGTTATAGCTGTGTATAATGGAACGCAATGAAAGATGTAATCCAGAGATAAAAAACATGTGGTATATCTGAATATTAAAACTAAAGAAATACAGAGAAGACTGGCAGTCTACGTGGCATGAGTGGAAACGTTTTGCCTGTGGTTTGTGAGGGAAAGGTCTTGATCCCATTGGCAATTGAGATAATCAAAAACAGACCAAGAAACTGAGCGTGTGAATGTAGCCTAAAACTGAATCTGTCCAAAATTGAGCTCCTTGTGTACCCTTTCATTACTAACCTTTCCATACCCAATATTGCCATTTCCGTGATTCTATCATTACTCCACAGCATCATGCCCAGTGCCTGGGGTTAAATTCGATTCAAATCTTTTCTTTACTTTCTAAATCCAATTACTCGCTCGCTTATATCACCTACACTTTAATTCCATATCTAGAATTCAATCTGTTATTGTTTTTGACTCCGTAAAAACTCTTACTATAATGGTGCCGTCACACAGCACGATCTGGCCAGCGATGTCGGAAGCGATGCACGGGTGCCCGCTCGCTTCCGACATCGCTGGCCAGCTGTCACACAGCATCGCTGCGGCCGGCGACACCGCAGCGATGCGGGTGGTGACATCGCTCGCTGGGCTGGGCTCAGCCCAGGGAGCGATCCGCAGCAACTCTGCAGTATAGGCTGGATCGCCGCCAACATCGCTCTGGCGATGTCACACGGCGCGATCCAGCCTTATCGCAGGTCGCCGGTTGACAGGTTTACGGTTCTTCCCGTAAACCTGTCAACCTGCGACCAGCGATAAAACGCGGTCGCGCCCCTCGTTTACACAGCGCGACGTCGCTAGCGACATCGCTGATACGTCACTTTTTCGGCGATGTTGCTAGCGATGTTGCCAGGTGTGACGGCACCTTTACTTGTATTCTTTATTGTCTGGACTATTGTAACTCTCTACTAATTGGTCTTCCTCTTAGTAAAGTCTCCCCTCTCCAATCAATCCTCAGTGCAGCAGCAAAAATCATATTCTTTTTGAAACACTGCACCAATGCTTCTACGATGTGTCAGTCATTGCACTGGTTACCCATCCATTAGCGTACAATATAAACTTATCACTCACATCTACAAAGTTCTCCACAGTTTTGTATTGCTATACATTTCCCCCTTCATCTCATCACCCCACCTGTTCACTCAGATCTGCAACTGATTTAAGACTTAACATCCTTATTTCCCATGTCCATTGCCAAAACTTATTCTATGCTGTGCCAGTTCTTTGTATGTAGTACCCCACAAAAACTACTACTGTAATGTACTACCCCAAAAAATCATATTAATACCTAGCTCCCAGGATTTTAAGTGTGCTCTAAAAATGCATCTCTTTAGACAGGCCTGTCACCTCATTTTAGTAATCCAACTCTTCCTTTTACCCCTTCCCTAAATATTCCTCACAATCTGGTTCCTTCTATTCATCTGTCTATGCACCCAATAGCATTTGGTAACTATGTAGGCAAATACTAGCTGATGAACGACCCCTGTTTATTATAATGATGGGAGGGCTATACATGACAAGCATTATTTTACCTTTTGTGTCTCCACTAATGTCTTATAGACTGTAAGTTTGTGAGCAGGGTCCCCACTCCTGTAACTGCTGAATTATGTTTTACTCTGTAATGTCTTTATTGTCTGTACATGTCCCCACTTAATTGTACTGTGCTGCGGAATGTAAAGCCCTAAATTAAGAAGTTTGAGAATCAAAGATCAGTCCAGGAGGAGAAAGAAGCCGATTTCTCTGCTAAGATATATTGCAAAGTTTCTCATTTTCATGTGTACTATTGATATATAATATAAGAATTAAAACTATTAAGTGTTGTTGTGCTCTTACAATACTGCAGAGTTAAAACTTTGTCTGCTTACAGCATCGGTGAGTGCTTAGTTGAACAGTTCGGGTCTGTGACGCAAATGTCAATCAATAGAGAGTCAATATATCTGCTCACCTCCTCTTATGAGATGCTCAATGATGAATATATAGAAGGTGTATTCTGGCACATTCTAAGAGCAAAAAATAAATAAGGAGGAATGGGGTTCCAAATAAGTCCAACTTTATTTTTGTCTTTTGCAGAAAAATAAATGCTCAGAGACTGAAGTACAATGTTTCAGCAACTTTTGCCTTGTTCACGTTATATCTTTGCCAATGAATCTTGAAATAAAAAGACAAGAAACATGTCAATAAAAACATAGTTACAAATTGATATACAATGCAAAGTCTTGTGCATGATTGTACTTAAGGTGACTTATTTATGCACTTGCAAATGTCAATCAGGAATGCACACCTGGCTCCTGGGCAGGAGGAGCTTGGAAGTGGATCACTCTAATAAATACATTATGTGATCAACCAACCCATCAAAGCCATTCACATAGCTAATTCAAGACATTTGGTACATTGATTAGACCCAACCCATCAGATGGAAAAATTTCCTTGTAAATTCTCTATTTCTGCAAACACATATGTCTAAAAATAATATACAGTAGATAGTTTGATGACTTACCGATATTCATGCAGAAATACCAAAATGTGGTCATAAGCTATTGTTTGGACCTCTCAGCCAGTTTCAAGTGTGAAGGAGCGCTGTTTTGGAGTATAGATTTTGTTAGAATGGTCAGATGACATTAGTGGGTCAACTGAAGAGGCAAAAGAGCTGGACTCCCAAAAGTGACCTTTTATTTTTTATTTTTTTTTAAATGAAAGCACATGCTAGATGTTACAGAGTAAAAGTTACAAATATGCCAGTGACCCAGGGCCGGGACGATAGCTAGGCGACCCTAGGCGATAGCCTAGGGCACCTTCTTGTGGAGGGCGCATTTTTTCCGCATGAGGGGCCCATTGCCCGCCCCCTGGGGGGGCCCCGCACCTCCTGGGGAGCCCGTGCTGGCCGCCGGCGGCCGCGCATGCCAGAGAGGAGGGAGGACGGGACTTACTGTCCTGCAGCTCTGCCCGGTGCCCGCCCCTCCTCTCCTCCTTACAGCAGACGCACGGTGACGGCGGCCGCGGTGAGTGTGCAAAGGCGCCCCCCCCGCATACTGGGCCCTGTATACACCACCACTGGGCCCTGTATACACCACTGGGCCCTGTATACACCACTGGGCCCTGTATACCACCACTGGGCCCTGTATACCACCACTGGGCCCTGTATACACCACTGGGCCCTGTATACACCACTGGGCCCTTTATACACCACCACTGGGCCCTGTATACACCACCACTGGGCCCTGTATACACCACTGGGCCCTGTATACCACCACTGGGCCCTGTATACACCACTGGGCCCTGTATACACCACCACTGGGCCCTGTATACACCACCACTGGGCCCTGTATACACCACCACTGGGCCCTGTATACCATCACTGGGCCCTGTATACCACCACTGGGCCCTGTATACACCATTGGGCCCTGTATACCACCACTGGGCCCTGTATACACCACTGGGCCCTGTATACCACCACTGGGCCCTGTATACCACCACTGGGCCCTGTATACCACCACTGGGCCCTGTATTCACCACCACTGGGCCCTGTATACCACCACTGGGCCCTGTATACCACCACTGGGCCCTGTATACACCACTGGGCCCTGTATACACCACTGGGCCCTGTATACACCACCACTGGGCCCTGTATACACCACCACTGGGCCCTGTATACACCACTGGGCCCTGTATACCACCACTGGGCCCTGTATACACCACTGGGCCCTGTATACACCACCACTGGGCCCTGTATACACCACCACTGGGCCCTGTATACACCACCACTGGGCCCTGTATACCACCACTGGGCCCTGTATACCACCACTGGGCCCTGTATACACCACTGGGCCCTGTATACACCACTGGGCCCTGTATACACCACCACTGGGCCCTGTATACACCACCACTGGGCACTGTATACACCACTGGGCCCTGTATACCACCACTGGGCCCTGTATACACCACTGGGCCCTGTATACACCACCACTGGGCCCTGTTTACACCACCACTGGGCCCTGTATACACCACTGGGCCCTGTATACCACCACTGGGCCCTGTATACACCACTGGGCCCTGTATACACCACCACTGGGCCCTGTATACACCACCACTGGGCCCTGTATACACCACCACTGGGCCCTGTATACACCACCACTGGGCCCTGTATACCATCACTGGGCCCTGTATACCACCACTGGGCCCTGTATACACCATTGGGCCCTGTATACCACCACTGGGCCCTGTATACACCACTGGGCCCTGTATACCACCACTGGGCCCTGTATACCACCACTGGGCCCTGTATACCACCACTGGGCCCTGTATTCACCACCACTGGGCCCTGTATACCACCACTGGGCCCTGTATACCACCACTGGGCCCTGTATACACCACTGGGCCCTGTATACACCACTGGGCCCTGTATACACCACCACTGGGCCCTGTATACACCACCACTGGGCCCTGTATACACCACTGGGCCCTGTATACCACCACTGGGCCCTGTATACACCACTGGGCCCTGTATACACCACTACTGGGCCCTGTATACACCACCACTGGGCCCTGTATACACCACCACTGGGCCCTGTATACCACCACTGGGCCCTGTATACCACCACTGGGCCCTGTATACACCACTGGGCCCTGTATACACCACTGGGCCCTGTATACACCACCACTGGGCCCTGTATACACCACCACTGGGCACTGTATACACCACTGGGCCCTGTATACCACCACTGGGCCCTGTATACACCACTGGGCCCTGTATACACCACCACTGGGCCCTGTATACACCACCACTGGGCCCTGTATACACCACCACTGGGCCCTGTATACACCACCACTGGGCCCTGTATACCACCACTGGGCCCTGTATACCACCACTGGGCCCTGTATACCACCACTGGGCCCTGTATACACCACTGGGCCCTGTATACACCACTGGGCCCTGTATACACCACCACTGGGCCCTGTATACACCACCACTGGGCCCTGTATACACCACTGGGCCCTGTATACCACCACTGGGCCCTGTATACACCACTGGGCCCTGTATACACCACCACTGGGCCCTGTATACACCACCACTGGGCCCTGTATACACCACCACTGGGCCCTGTATACCACCACTGGGCCCTGTATACCACCACTGGGCCCTGTATACACCACTGGGCCCTGTATACACCACTGGGCCCTGTATACACCACCACTGGGCCCTGTATACACCACCACTGGGCACTGTATACACCACTGGGCCCTGTATACCACCACTGGGCCCTGTATACACCACTGGGCCCTGTATACACCACCACTGGGCCCTGTATACACCACCACTGGGCCCTGTATACACCACCACTGGGCCCTGTATACACCACCACTGGGCCCTGTATACCACCACTGGGCCCTGTATACCACCACTGGGCCCTGTATACACCATTGGGCCCTGTATACCACCACTGGGCCCTGTATACACCACTGGGCCCTGTATACCACCACTGGGCCCTGTATTCACCACCACTGGGCCCTGTATACCACCACTGGGCCCTGTATACCACCACTGGGCCCTGTATACACCACTGGGCCCTGCATACCACCACTGGGCCCTGCATACCACCACTGGGCCCTGTATACACCACCACTGGGCCCTGTATACACCACCACTGGGCCCTGTATACACCACCACTGGGCCCTGTATACACCACCACTGGGCCCTGTATACACCACCACTGGGGCTGCTGTATATACTGCTGGGGCCTGTATATACCACTGGGGCTGCTGTATATACTGCTGGGGCCTGTATATACCACTGGGGCTGCTGTATAACCCCTGGGGCTGCTGTATAACCCCTGGGGCTGCTGTATTACCCCTGGGGCTGCTGTATAACCCCTGGGGCTGCTGTATTACCCCTGGGGCTGCTGCATAACCCCTGGGGCTGCTGCATAACCCCTGGGGCTGCTGTATTACCCCTGGGGCTGCTGTATTACCCCTGGGGCTGCTGTATTACCACTGGGGCTGCTGTATTACCCCTGGGGCTGCTGTATAACCCCCGGGGCTGCTGTATAACCCCTGGGGCTGCTGTATAACCCCTGGGGCTGCTGTATTACCCCTGGGGCTGCTGTATAACCCCTGGGGCTGCTGTATTACCCCTGGGGCTGCTGTATTACCCCTGGGGCTGCTGTATAACCCCTGGGGCTGCTGTATAACCCCTGGGGCTGCTGTATAACCCCTGGGGCTGCTGTATTACCCCTGGGGCTGCTGTATTACCCCTGGGGCTGCTGTATTACCACTGGGGTCTGTATATACCACTGGGGAGGCTGCTGTATACCACACTGCTGGGGACTGTATACCTGTGCTGGGGTCCACCCTCGGCTTATACACGAGTCAATATGTTTTCCCAGGTTTTGGGGGCAAAAGTAGGGGGGTCGGCTTATACACAGGTCGAGTATACACGAGTATATACGGGTAGTAATCCTACAATGTCTGCTGGACATGGTATGAGGAGGTTCATGGCTCAGTCAGTACACACTCCATACTTCATGGTAAGGGGAGGGTTTATGGCTCAGTACACACTCCATACTTCTTGTTATTAACCAGTTAATGCTCTCTTGTCCACCGCACTGCAGTGTCAAAAGAGGATAACAGCGAGACAAGCAGCAATATGGCATCAGAGAGTCCCTGACGTCGAAATAGAAGATCCTCAGATCCTGGTATTGTGACATAATATTAAGAATAATACTTTTTGCATTTATATTACACTATGAACTCCACAGCACTTTACATACATCATGAACACTGTCCCCATTGGAGCTCACAATGTAAACAACCTATCAGTATGTCTCTGTAGTGTGGTTTGACGAACCTTTTATAGGTCCCCGTTAAATTAAATTTACTTTCAAAGTATGCTGACATTTTTATTCCCAGACATATTTCGGGGGGGGGGGGGCGCCGTTTGCCTTACCTGCTTGTCCCGGCACTGCAGTGACCAATACAATGTACCCACCTTGTCCTTCTAAAGACATACATCCTATACATTGGTAAGTGGGTTCTCCCCACTACAGCAATAACATAAAAGAGGGCACTAACTGCTGTGTGGGCACACTTTAGAGCTCAGTAGGGAGGGTGGGCCATCGTGCTCTTGGGGCACAGAGTTTGCTTGAGGGTTTTTTCTGATACTTTCCAAGGACTTTTTGCTACTAGTAACTTGAAATGTATTTCTTCATTGACGTGTGACAAACTTGAGTACGAGATAATTTTTTTGCAGAATGAAGCTTTTATTGATACCATTTTGTAGCAAATAACATTTTGGCTTCCTTTTACCTAAAGATGAGTGGACCCGTAGACGTTCAGGTTCTGAGGGTTTTACTGCACTTTATAAGAAGTTTTGCTCTGGACCCAAACTTGACCCGAACCTCATTGGAAGTCACTGATTTGTTCAGCTCCCGACCACATACAGCCAATCAAAAACAAAGCTCTTCCAAGGGATCATTGTTTTGTAATTTTCTTTGATTGATACTCACAAAATCCAATAATGCTGATTTTACTCCCAGTGCAAGCCATTCAAACACTGCAATTGGCTCAAACTGAGCTAAGCACCGATTATACCCAAGCAAAGCATGCTACAAACACAATGCATTAAAAAAGGCACATTATTACAGTAGGGATGAAATGTAGGATAATACCAGACATGAAGTACAGTGCTGTGCAAATTAATTGGGACAAAGCAAGTCTTTACTTGTTTACTTGTTTTTCTTGCATTTTTACAGGCACGAATCACACTGAGAGAAAAAGTACACTAAACCACTCCTCACAGAAACAAGCTCTCAACTGAGCTGAGGGGGCAGCTAGCTGTTATTTTCTGACTAAAACCAGTCAAACCACATTTTGTTACTCAAGGTTGTACACTCACACCTGCTCAAAGCAGTTAAAACTGGTTTGAATCACTGACTGGTAACTGCTCTGTGATAGTCTCAGGGTTCTGTTTCAAGTGCAGAGAGCATCATGAAGACCGAGGAACACACCAGGCAGGTCCAAGATACTGTTGTGGCGAAGTTTAAAGCTGGATTTGGATGCAAAAAGATTTCCCAAGTTTTAAACATCTCAAGGAGCACTGTGCAAGCGATCATATTGAAATGGAAGGAATATCAGATCACTGCAAATCTACCAAGACCCAGCCATCCCTCTAAACTTTCATCTTGAACAAGGAAAAGACTGATCAGAGATGCAGCCAAAAGGCCCATGATCACTCTGAATGAACTGCAGAGATCTACAGCTGAGGTGGGAGAGTCTGTCCACAGGACAACAATCAGTCGTACACTGCACAAATCTGGCCTTTATGGAAGAGTGGCAAGAAGAAAGCCATTTCTCGAAGATATTCATAAAAAATCCCGTTTGAAGTTTGAAAACTAATAAAAACTAATGTTTTACTATTTCTGTTTTATCAGTTATTGGTGTCGTTATCCTTTTTCTTCCACATATCCCTTTTTGTTTTGGAGAAAACGATCCAGTTTCATTGTGTGTGTGAATTATTGTTGAAACAGTAGATTTTCCAATACCAATGGTGGAAGCGATTTCTCTTACAGTCAGACTTGTGTGTTCATTAAGAGTAATAATTCTAGACCTCTTCCATGGAGTAACATCCATTTTTACAGGTACGAATCACACTGAGAGAAAAAATACACTAAACCACTCCTCACAGAAACAAGCTCTCAACTGAAGCTGAGGGGGCAGCTAGCTGTTATTTTTTGACTAAAACCAGTCAAACCATATTTTGTTACTCAAGGTTGTACACTCACACCTGTTCAAAGCAGGTAACACTGGTTTGAATCACTGACTGGTAACCCCAACTTACAATTTTACTTAAAAAATGCTTTGTCCCAATTAATTTGCACAGCACTGTACCAATTATGTAGGGGCAGATAAATATAAATGGATCAAAATAGACCGGGAGGATACAGAAGAGATTTGTAAAAAAAGAGTAACAATTTCCAGTGGCGTTATTGTAGACATTGTATAGCAAGCCAGTGAGCCCAACTCAGTCATATATGTATGAAGGGCCACAATTAAGGGTCCTGAAATTGTAAGTAGTGTACAACAAAGTTATTATGAGCGCTGTATAAAGAAAAATTAGAAGATAAACAGAAAACATAAACAGTGTCCAGTGACATTATTACGGACATAATATAAGATGCTAAGTGAGCCAGGCTTAGTCCAACAATATAACAATATATATATATATATATATGTATATACACACAGTGCCTTCTGAAAGTATTCAGCCCCCTTGAACTTTTCAACGTTTTGCCATATTTCAGGCCTCAAACATACAGGTATGAATTGTAATTTTTTTGTGGAGAATCAACAACAAGTGGGACACAATCGTGAAGTGGAATAAAATTTATTGGATATATTGAACTTTTTTAACAAATAAAAAACTGAAAAGTGGGGTGTGCTATATTATTCGGCCCCTTTACTTTCAGTGCAGCAAACTCACTCCAGAAGTTCAGTGAGGATCTCTGAATGATCCAATGTTGTCCTAAATGACTGGTAAT
The DNA here is from genome assembly GCA_033576535.1 of Allobates femoralis. NCBI lineage: Eukaryota > Metazoa > Chordata > Amphibia > Anura > Aromobatidae > Allobates > Allobates femoralis. The sequence goes on from JARQOC010000006.1 coordinate 133,518,242, forward strand.
GATAAATAGAATCCACCTGTGTGTAATCAACTCTCCGTATAAATGCACCTGCTCTGTGATAGTCTCAGGGTTCTGTTTCAAGTGCAGAGAGCATCATGAAGACCAAGGAACACACCAGGCAGGTCCGAGATACTGTTGTGGCGAAGTTTAAAGCCGGATTTGGATACAAAAAGATTTCCCAAGTTTTAAACATCTCAAGGAGCACTGTGCAAGTGATCATATTGAAATGGAAGGAGTATCAGACCACTGCCATTATACCAAGGCCTGGCCGTCCCTCTAAACTTTCATCTCAAACAAGGAGAAGACTGATCAGAGATGCAGGCAAAAGGCCCATGATCACTCTGGATGAATTGCAGAGATCTACAGCTGAGGTGGGAGAGTCTGTCCGCAGGACAACAATCTGTCGTACACTGCACAAATCTGGCCTTTATGGAAGAGTGGCAAGAAGAAAGCCATTTGTCAAAGATATCCATAAAAAGTCTTGTTTGAAGTTTGCCACAAGCCACCTGGGAGACACACCAAACATGTGGAATAAGGTGCTCTGGTCAGATGAAACTAAAATCAAACTTTTTGGCCACAATGCAAAACGATATGTTTGGTGTACAAGCAACACAGCTCATCACACTCAAAACACCATCTCCACTGTTAAACATGGTGGTGAAAGCATCATGGTTTGGGCCTGTTTTCTTCAACAGGGACAGGGAAGATGGTTAAAATTGATGGGAAGATGGACGGAGCCAAATACAGTACAGGACCATTCTGGACGAAAACCTGTCGAAAAACAAGACAATCATCCCAAACAAAGCAAAATCTACAATGGAATGGTTCAAAAATAAACATATCCAGGTGTTAGAATGGCCAAGTCAAAGTCCAGACCTAAATCCAATTGAGAATCTGTGGAAAGAGCTGAAAACTGCTGTTCAGAAACGCTCTCAAGCCAACCTCACTGGGCTTGAGCTGTTTATTTCAGTCTGTCGATGTGCAAAACTGATAGAGACATACCCCAAGCGACTTTCAGCTGTAATCGCAGCAAAAGGTGGAGCTACAAAGTATTAACTCAAGGGGGCCAAATAATATTGCACGCCCCATTTTTCAGTTTTTTATTTTTTTTAAAAGTTTAAAATATCCAATTAATTTCGTTCCACTTCACGATTGTGTCCCATTTGTTGTTGATTCTTCACAAAAAAATTTGAATTTACATCTTTATGTTTGAAGCCTGAAATGTGGCAAAAGGTTGAAGAGTTCAAGGGGGCCGAATACTTTCACAAGGCACTGTATATATAGGGCCATAAATGAGGATCCAGTTGAATACCAGTTATGTCCATCGATACTATTATAGATCCTGTATCCTGTGTAGGATTTCAATTCAGATAATTATATATATGCTTGTCACTAGTGGCGGACTATAATGAGGTCAATCTGGGCGGTAGCCCCGGTCCCAATGCTCTGGGGGGGCCCAGCAGCCAAGGTAAATTGTCCCATTATAATCCACCACCGCACTCTGCACCGCTGACACCAGCACTACCACCCTGCCCCGATCATGTATGTATGGAGTCCATACATACATTCATGATTAAGGCAAAATATCCACATAGAGGGGCACATTCAACATGTAGAGGCATTTCACATCTGTGTATCCAAGGTGGAGGGGCAGTAGGTGCACACACTGGTCCGTTTTTACCTCAGTATTTGTAAGGCCTCGTGTACACACTTAGTATTGGGTCAGTTTTTACCTCAGTATCTGTAAAGCCTTGTGCACACGCGTATTTGAGTTTTTTCCTTAGTAAGGCCTTGTGCACACGCCGAGCATTTGGTGAGGTTTTACCTCAGCATTTGTAAGGTCTGGTGCACATATTCAGTATTTTGTGAGTTTTTTCCTCAGTATTTGTAAGACCTTCTGCACACACTGAGTGTTTGGTGAGTTTTTACCTCAGTATCTGTAAGGCCACATGCACACGTGTATTTTGTGAGTTATTTCCTAAGTAAGAACTCATCGCTGAGTATTTGGTGAGGTTTTACCTCAGTATCTGTAAGGCTTTGTGTACGCCATGAGTATTTGGTGAGTTTTTTCCTCAGTATTTGTAAGGCCTCGTGTACATGCTGAGTATTTGCTCAGTTTTTACCTCAGTATCTGCAAGGCCTCGTGCACATGTTCTGTATTTGGTGAGTTTTTTCCTCAGTATTTGTAAGGCCTCATGCACACGCTGAGTATTTGGGGAGTTTTTACCTCAGTATCTATAAGGTCACGTGCACACGTGTATTTGAGTTTTTTCCTCAGTAAGGCCTCATGCACACGCTGAGTATTTGGTGAGGTTTTGCCTCAGTATCTATAAGGCCTCATGCACACGCTAGGTATTTGGTGAGTTTTTACCTCAGTATTTGTAAGGCCTCATACTCACGCTGAGTATTTTGTGAGTTTTACCTCAATTTTTGCTAAGTTGTGTTCATATAAGGCTCTTTTTTCATTCATTTAATCAAATACTTGCTAATAAAAAGCTGAATTTTTTTTTACTGCCGAAACATCAGGTCTTGCTGCATAAAAAACATCCTGTTTGATACAGCATATTGCCGCTGCATTCAAGATACTGCATTGTACAGTAGCAGCACAGCAGATGATTTGTAGAAATCCCATCCTCACCATGCTTCACCCAACCGAAGTGTGTTTTCAGCTGCGGTGCGGGTTGCTGGCACTCAACTCCTCGATAGCATGTTCATTTCATACTGTGAAGTCGGAAGTGATCAACATCAGCTGCACACTGGGAAAAGCCACCGTGCACTCACTGCAGATTGTGGACACAGGGCAGCTGCGGTCTCCCTTTGGCTCCCTGTGGGTTCCTGCAGGTCTGGAGGCACTGTGTCCAAGGCCTGTTTCACACATTCATGAAAACCACGGACGTGCGAGACAAGGCCGTTTTTGAGCAAGGCATGTATCCATGTGTCACGGATTGTGTGACACGTGTGCTGTCCATGTGAATGGAATAATCTGTTTTGGGAACATGATAATGACCTCGTCACATGACCCGGGGGGCCCACAGAGTTTGAACAGCCCGGGGCCCTGGCTACCTGTATTCCATCCCTGCTTGTCTCGTACTCACTTTTCAGCACGTAACTTGGGGTGCACCTGCAAGGGTTGTGTCACCACCCGGGGGTCTGCTGCCCGTGCTCCTCGGCCTGCTACCTCTACTCCTCCGGCTCCTACCGCTCCTGCCTGGTGTCCAGGTTCCCGGGTGTCGTCTTTCTGCCGACGGCTCCGGGGCGCTGGCAGCCGCCGCCCATTGGTCGGTCATGTTGCGGCTTCCAGGGCTTCGTCTGCTCCTCGGGTGCGCACACCCGTCCCCAGCCGCAGGGTTCCAGCGCCCTCTGCTTGCGAAGCGCTGCTCATCTCCTCACTTCCGGGGCTACTGCTTGAGCACATGAAACTACATCTCCAAACCTGTATCTGCTGGAGAACTGCAGGGAGCATGCTCCTCCCCTCAGCCAATCACCATGCTTCTGTGTCCTGCCAATCAGGACTGCCCTGCTGTGATATAAACTTCCTGTTTCCAGTCAGTCTTTGCCAGGGCAATTTCTATTTAGTGAATTTGCTATTCCTGGTCTGGTTAGGTTGTTCCTTATCTTGCTTGGTATCTGATTTCTGTGTGTTCCTTCCTGCAGACCTCCTCCCTGCCGGCTCCTCGCTGACTCCCGTGTTCCTGGCCTGTTACCCGGATCTCTTCCATGCTGAGATCGCTGTCGCAAGTCCTGCTCCAGATTCCCCGTGTTCCCGGTTCCCCGTGTCCTACCTTATACCCGGTTGCGGTGTTGTTTCCACGTTGCCTTGGGTCGGTTTAACACCCGTGTCCGCTTCATTGGTCCTTCCGAGGTTGGTACCGGCGGTATCCCTGTATAGGGGTTAAGCGCTCCGGGGCCTCCTTCGGTGGTGTTCCGGGTGCTGTGGCCGGGTGGCCCTCCCCTGGGGCGTGGGTCCGTGTTCTGTTCAATAAACCTGTTAACTTTACTGTACTGGTCCGCCTCTCTGTCAACCAGGTATCGGCACCCGCACTACGCGGTCCAGTGGGTCCACGTGTGGGGTCCGTCAGTAGGACATGACAGATCTTGCCCTGGCCATGGACCCTGCTGATACCAGATTTGATGCCCAAAGAGAGCTGGCCGGACTTCGCCAGAGTCACGACCAAGTCGTGGCATTTATCCAGTCTCTAGAGGCCCGCTTAGGCGCGCTCTCCACCACTGATCCCGCTCTCTCTTCTCAGATGTTGGGTTTCCACCAGGAGTTGGACCATCAGAGAGGGATACAGACTCGGATGCTATCCCATATGGCCTCCGTGGACGATCGGCTTACCAGCCTACAGAGAACAACAGGAAACCCAGGTCCCATTCCCGTACTGCCAGCGGGAGCTCCGGCCGGAGCTGTGTCTTCACCACGCCTGTGCCAGCCCACCAGGTACGCAGGGGATCCTAAAGCATGTCGGGGGTTCATTAACCAGTGCCAACTCCACTTCCGGTTACTACCACACCAATACCCGACGGATGAGGCAAGAGTAGCGTTTCTGGCTTCGCACCTCGAGGGGGAAGCACTGGCGTGGTTCAACCCGTTATTGGAGAGAGAGGACCCCATCGTGTCCAACCTTCGGGCGTTCCTGGACACATTTCGTAGGACCTTCGATGAGCCGGGACGGGTGGCCTCCGCCACCGAGGCACTCTTCAACCTACGACAAGGTAACCTGTCTGTTGGGCAGTATGCCATCCGATTCCGCACTCTGGCTTCCGAACTCCGCTGGGCGTATGAGCCTTTAGTCGGTGTCTTCCGCCGGGGTTTGTCAAGTCGGATCAAAGACGAACTGGCGGTTCGGGACCTGCCCAGCTCCCTGGAGGAGTACATCACCCTCGCTGTCCGAATTGACCGTCGTCTTCAGGAGCGGTCCCAGGAGAGAACGCAAGAGAGGACACAGGAGAAAAGACCCCTTCGCTTGGCTCCCACTTTCCAGCGGCCCCTTCTTCCGGTACCCGCAGCACCTCTGGCAGGTCACGAGGCCATGCAGGTGGATCGCGTCCGCTCCCGGACCCAGACGAGGGAGAGAGAGGATCACCCGGGGTCTGTGCCTTTACTGTGGAGGATCTGACCACTTTCGTCGCCAATGCCCCAAGCGGCCGGAGATCCTTCATCTAGGACAGGTAAGAGAGGCTAACCTCACGGAGAACGATTCTTCTCACCCTCTCACTATTGCCATCCTGGTTAAGGTCGGAGATGAACGTCATTCGGAGGTGGCTTACCTGGATTCCGGGTCTGCAAGTAACTTCGTGCAACAAGAGACGGCGCAGCGCTACAGTATTCCCATATACCCCCTGCAGCATCCCCGCGTCATCATCTCGGTCGATGGGAGACCCTTACAGGACGCTGTGACGGGTGTCACCGGAGAGGTGGAAATACAAGTCGGTGCTCTGCACACGGAACGCCTCACCTTCTATGTCCTGCCGACCCTGTCTCCCCCGTTCATGCTCCTCCGGAGCCGGAGCCGTCCTCACCCAGAAGTCCTCCTCAGGGCGTATGGTGACATGCGGCTTTTTCTCTAAAGCTTTTTCCTTCTCAGAACGGAACTACTCCATAGGGGATCGGGAGCTGCTGGCCGTCAAAATGGCGCTGGAGGAGTGGCGATACCTCCTGGAGGGCGCGGTACACCCCGTGGTGATCTACACTGATCGCAAGAACCTGGCATATGTACAGTCGGCCCAGAGACTCAATCCCCGACAAGCTCAATGGTCACTGTTCTTTGCCCACTTTGATTTTCGTCTCCATTTTCGCCCAGCAGACAAGAACATCAAGGCGGATGCCTTGTCCCGGTCCTTCCTCGTAGAGGATCAAGAGGAGGAGCCCCGATCCATCATCGATCCGTCCAGCATCTGCATGGTGGCACCACTACGTCTGTCTCTACCGCCTCCAGGTAAGACACTGGTACCCGAGGCTGATCGGAAGCACGTCCTTCGCTGGGGTCATTCATCCAGACTCGCAGGCCATGCAGGGGTAACAAAGACCCAGCTCCTGATTGGTCGGTACTACTGGTGGCCGCAGATGCGTCAGGACATCTCCGACTATGTCTCCGCCTGTTCTTCCTGTTCTAGAAACAAGACGCCCAAGCGACGGCCCGTCGGGCCCCTTCTGCCCTTGCCGATGCCCTCGGAACCATGGAGGCACATCGCCATGGACTTCGTCACCGACCTTCCTGTCTCCTCCGGCAACACTGTGGTATGGGTAGTGGTCGACAGGTTCTCCAAGATGGCTCATTTCGTTCCCCTGCCCGGTCTTCCGTCTGCCCCCAGATTGGCTGAACTGTTCGTGTCACATGTTTTCCGTCTGCATGGTCTTCCCTCTAACATTGTCTCCGACAGGGGTGTACAGTTCGTCTCCAGGTTCTGGCGTTCTCTCTGCAAGAAGCTCGATGTCAACCTCGACTTCTCTTTGGCTTATCATCCTCATTCCAATGGGCAGGTCGAACGGGTAAATCAAGTGTTGTCCGGGTACCTGCGACACTTCGTCAATGCCCATCATGACGACTGGTCCTCCCTGCTTCCCTGGGCCGAATTTTCCTATAACAACCATGTTGGTGAGTCCTCCCGTAACACCCCTTTCTTTATCGTCTACAAACACCATCCTAGGGTCCCACGTCCCGTGGCGGACACAACTCCAAATCCAGCTGCTGACGCGCTGGCTCGGGACTTTGCCAAGATCTGGGAGGCGACCCGCACAGCCCTGGAGAGGGCTTACCAGCGGATGAAGGGTCAGGCCGACAAACGCCGTCTGGATTCACCCCTGTTCAACCCCGGAGACAAGGTATGGCTTTCCTCCAAATATGTACGCCTCAAGATGCCTTCCTACAAGCTTGGTCCTCGTTATATCGGTCCCTTCGCTGTAGTCCGGAGACTGAATGAGGTATGCTACCAGCTGCAATTGCCTCCATCACTGCGTATACATAACTCTTTCCACCGATCTCTTCTCAAGCCTCTGGTCCTCAACCGCTTCTGCCAGGATCCGGACACGCAGACTCCCCCGGTCACGGACTCCGACGTGTTCGAGATCAGTGCTATTCTGGACATGAAAGTGATAGGCCGGTCTAAGTGGTATTTGGTCGACTGGAAGGGGTTTGGTCCCGAGGAACGGTCCTGGGTACCCGAGGCAGATGTCAATGCCCCGCGCCTTCTGCGCAGGTCTCTGGCCAGGTTCCGTCCGGGGGAGTGTGGAGGGGGGGTACTGTCACCACCCGGGGGTCTGCTGCCCGTGCTCCTCGGCCTGCTACCTCTACTCCTCCGGCTCCTACCGCTCCTGCCCGGTGTCCAGGTTCCCGGTTGTCGTCTGTCTGCCGACGGCTCCGGGGCGCTGGCAGCCGCCGCCCATTGGTCGGTCGGGTTGCGGCTTCCAGGGCTTCGTCTGCTCCTCGGGTGCGCGCACCCGTCCCCAGCCGCAGGGTTTCAGCACCCTCTGCTTGAGTAGCGCTGTTCATCTCCTCACCTCCGGGGCTACTGCTTGAGCACATGAAACTACATCTCCAAACCTGTATCTGCTGGAGAACTGCAGGGAGCATGCTCCTCCCCTCAGCCAATCCCCATGCTTTTGTGTCCTGCCAATCAGGACTGCCCTGCTGTCATATAAACTTCCTGTTTCCAGTCAGTCTTTGCCAGGGCAATTTCTATTTAGTGAATTTGCTATTCCTGGTCTGGTTAGGTTGTTCCTTATTTTGCTTGATATCTGATTTCTGTGTGTTCCTTCCTGCAGATCTCCTCCTGCCGGCTCCTCGCTGACTCCCGTGTTCCTGGCCTGTTACCCGGATCTCTTCCATGCTGAGATCGCTGTCGCAAGTCCTGCTCCAGATTCCCCGTGTTCCCAGTTCCCCGTGTCCTATCTTATAGCCGGTTGCGGTGTTGTTTCCACGTTGCCTTGGGTCGGTTTAACACCCGTGTCCACTTCATTGGTCCTTCCGAAGTTGGTACCGGCGGTATCCCTGTATAGGGGTTAAGCGCTCTGGGGCCTCCTTCGGTGGTGTTCCGGTGCTGTGGCCAGGTGGCCCACCCCTGGGGCGTGGGTCCGTGTTCTGTTCAATAGACCTGTTAACTTTACTGTACTGGTCCACCTCTCTGTCAACCAGGTATCGGCACCCGCACTACGCGGTCCAGTGGGTCCACGTGTGGGGTCCGTCAGTAGGACGTGACAGATCGATATATCTCCTCTTAATCCCGGTTCTAGGCTATAAACACCCCAACACAGTCCACATACCACAGCTACACAACATGCTGCCACCACTCATCAAACACACAGGGTGATGAATCCCCGAAATATACTACTGTTTGACAATCAGGTCATATACTCTGCAAGTCTATGGATTCTTCAGAGCATACAAGGATCGAACTTATTAAAGTTTGAATCTTTAATATAAAAAGTTACAGAGCTTACAATAAAAAGACAAAAGATAAAAATAAAAAGAACATACAGATATACAAAATAGTTATAAAATAAAATGGGAGGAATTACCTAAACATTTCAGTCTAACGTTATCTTCTGGGAAGGGAGAGAAGAAATAAGGATGACAGCAATACTTCAATTGACCCCATCTGCAAGCGACATTTCTTTGTCGGCAAGAACTTTAATAGGTTTTAGTATTGAGTTTAGGGTTCCAAGACAGCATATAATTTTAATATTCTATTCCCAGGCCTGTGACTGGGCCATAGTTAATTTAGCAATGAATACCTTAAATTATAAATGTCCTGTGTTTTACAAGCACCCCTCCTATAGCAAACAGAGAATGTGAGGCCCTGCCACCAGTGACCGTATGGTCCATCTTTTTGAAGTTTGCCTAAAGGTGACAAATTTCTCCTTTTGTGTTCTCAGGGATACCCCACATAGTTTTTTCAGTTACAGTTCAGATAAGGAGAAGTTAAGCCCTGTGTGCATAGCCATTAAACAAATGTCAATTAACTACTGTTGTCTTACATTCCCCTACAGATACACATTTTTCACTGCAATGCTGAACCATAAGTGAGGCAGGGAAGACTCGCAATGCAAAGTGTAGTTAAATAAAATATGAAGAATCCCAGACATAAGATTGAAGTTGTGTCAACATGGATTGTCGAGAAAAAAAACTACATAAATGCAGGCCTTTTCGCAAAGGCTGTCAATAAGGGAAATATTTGGTCATCCGGGAGGTACACTTTCATTTTGGGGTACCTTTGGGGATAGTTGGCTGTTGGATCCACATAAACTTTTTTTTTGGAGGCTGAAATTGTACCAGATCAGATGATGCTGAGAAAAGATGGTGCAGTTTGAAAGTGAACAGAATGGTAGGGCCCGACAGCAATCTTTGATAGAATTTGGTATTCACTAGTTGTTACATGTGTTTCTTCCAGATACATTGCAATCTGCCAAAGGGCAATATTGCCTCCCTTGTCTGCCTCTTTAATCAAGAAGGCTTGTTGTACCCGAGTCTTTGGAGAGCTCTGCTCTCAGGAGGACTGAGATAGGAGGTCAAACCCCCTAAGTCCAGAAGCTTGAGAATACTTGTTTTAACTATCTCAAAAAATATTCACACTGCTGATACCAAGAAGAGAGAGGGTACAACCATTGGTTTATGTTTATGTGGAAATGTATTTCTCTTACCTACATTGGACTCATTTTCCTGTAGGAAGTTCATTAAATTATGGTAAACTTGCTGCTCATCAGGGACCGCTGATGTCTGGTTTCCTGTAAATAATCATGAAAATAAGGTTTCTGTACAACAAATAAAGATCTTTAATTAAAGTGAATTTGTCCAATTTATTAGAGGGGGGAAAAGTAAGGTCTCTCTGAAGAACCACAAATTTCTTCAAGTGATTAAACATAATCAGACAAATTAATAATCTGTAGGTTGTCATGAGTTACCTGTTGATCCAAATCTGGGTGTCAAGGTATAATTGATGTATTTAAATAGATATACTGGCCTGAATATCCTCCACACTTCCACTGATGAAGCTGTGATTCTACTCACATTGGGATTTGGGATACACATGGGCTCTGGGACCATACATCCAGTCTGGTAGCGCTCTCTTATACCCTATTTGTATGGGCTTTTACATTTTTGCTTATCTCTTTATTATGATAGCTTACTTTGGGTCTTTATTTAATTTAAATCATATTTCTTTTGGGAGTATACTCTTGTTCTCATGGCTCTTACTGGTGTCCTACTATTTTATATATTGTTTTGGGTTATCATACCCTTGTCTGTATGTTAGTGATAGATACATTCCTTGTTCAAGTATTTTTTATTAATTGTTGAATACAAACGTAAACAAGTGGTTTATAACAAGTATTGTCATTAACAATAATTTTAAATTAACATACAATTAATGTATTTATAAAATAATATTTCTTTCGTCGGTGTAAACTTTTCTCAAAATCTGTATGGTTTGAGTGAAAGTTTTTAAGATAGTTTGACTTTGGTTATATTAGAGATATAAGAAGGAAAGAAGAAATCTTCTATTTTGTTTAGTATTTCGTACGGTAAAGTAAGTAAAGTAATGGTTATAGAGTCAAGGGTGAAAAGGGGAGATGTGGGTAATGGGGGGAGGGGAGAATATGAGGGATGTAGAGTCTGTCTGATTAGTGAGTTGAGCGGTGTTCATGGATTTCCTAAGTATATGTTCGGATTGTTTACGGGGGGGAATATCCTGTTCCACGGGCCCCACTTCTTGAAGTATTTAGTTGTATTATTTTATCTTAATGCTTGGGCGAATTCATGAGAATTATGCGAGGCAATTTTTTCAAGCAGGATTGGAAAAGAAGGATCGTCAGTGTCTCTCCACATTGAGGCTATTAAAGTTTTTGCAGTCATTATAATGTGAACTATGATAGGTCTGAGTTGCGGAGGTATTTGCTCTATGCCTATCAAAAGAGTGATGAATTCTGGTGTTAGGGTCAGAGAATTACTTGTGAGGTCATATACTAGCAGTTGAACTTTATTCCAAAAGGTGTTCAGTCCCTTGCAGAACCAAAAAATGTGTGAGATGGATCCAATTTCGTTGTTGCATCTCCAGCAAACTGGGGAGTTGTCTTTCTTCATCAGATGTAGGCGTTGGGGGGTAAAATACCACCTTGTGAGTGATTTATAGTGAGTCTCTAGTAGAGTCGAGCAGGGGATCATCTTTTGAAGATTCGAAAGTGTTTGGCTCATGGTTTCGGCTTCGATTAAGGTTCCCAACTCTCTTTCCCAAGCCGTCAAGCTGGAGGTTTTGATCAGTGTTAAGTCCGAGTTGATTATTTTGTAAATATTTTTGGTAGTCCAAAATATGGGGCTGTAGTGAAATTTGAGTAAATGCGCTATAGTGAGTGGTAACTGAAAGTTTGGAGATTTTTTAGTTACGTAGGTATTGATTTTTCCCATACTTGGAAGTCTGTGTCTTGCAATGTAAAGTTGGACTGTAATAGGGAGAATGGAATGAGAGAGTTGAGTCTGTCAAAAATGTCAGATAGGGAATTGATTCCTTTTTTTTCCCATGAGTCTATGTTGAGGGATGGAATTAGCAGTGTTAGAATCTCTACCGGGATCCAATCGTGTGGAGAAGCAGGGGAGTTCTCTGATGCTTTTGTAGAGAGTTGTTTCCATGCTTGTATTGTAGCTTTGGTAGTTAGTTCCTTTGGGAGCTTTTTTGACTTGTCGCATAGATGTGATAACAGGAGTAAGTTAAGCTTGTGTTTCGGTTGTCTTGCTTCTTCCAGAGATAACCAGCTAGGTCTCGAGGTTTCGTCCCACTAAGTTTTGCTCAAGATAATTACGGTAGCGTTATAGTATGCTGCAATGTTTGGTATGGCTAGTCCACCATTTGCCCTACTTTTCTCTAGAGTCGTCCTAGCTACCCTTGGCTTCTTTTGTCCCCAGACAAAGGATGTCATTTGTGATTGTAGTTTCTTTATCCAAGACTGCTTAATAGGAATTGTGAGAGATCGGAAAATGTATAACACTTTAGGTAGGATAAACATCTTGTACGCTTCGATTTTCCCAAACCAAGATAGGTCTATTTTGGCGATGTGTGAGAGGTCTTTTTGAATAGTTGTGAATAATGTGGCCAGATTTTGGTCCATTAGAGTGGATGTTTGCAGTGTGATTTCTAAACCCAAGAAGTCCAGTTCTTTCCTATCCTAATTTAGACTATGTTCGTTTTTGATTATGGCCAATGTCTCAGGATCCAGGTTGTAGTACAGAATCTGAGTTTTGTTTAGGTTGATTTTATAGGAAGAAACTATAGAAAATTCCTCGATGGTGGTGAATAGGTTTCTTAGGGAGTTAATGGGATCGGAGAGGGATAGTAATACATCGTCAGCATACAGGCTTATTTTGTACTCTTTGGGTTTGGTATGGATTATTTTTATGAGGTTGTTCATGCAAATTTTCTCGGCAAAGGGCTTTATGTATAGGTCGAATAACGATGGAGAGAGGGTGCAACCTTGTCTGGTACCGTTGGAAAGGGGGAAAGTGTCAGAGAGGGTGTTGTTGGTCATGATATTTGCTGTCGGTGTGGAGTATAGTGATTTGAGAATTTGTACTATGTTACCCTTAAATCCAAATCGGTTTAAGGTTTCAAACAGAAAGCCCCAATGGACCCTGTCGAACGCCTTTTCGGCATCGATCGAGCCCAGGAGAGCTGGGGTCTTGTGTCTTTCTATGTGAGAGAGTAAATTGATGATACGTCTGGTGGCGTCAGAGGATCCTCTGTTCTTAATAAATCCTACCTGATCACTGTGGATCAATTTTGGGATTATGTTTTGTAACCTTGTGTTGATAGTTTTGGTAATTATTTTGAGGTCAGAATTTAGAAGGGAGATGGGGCGGAAGTTAGAGATGTTGTCCGGGTCGCCTTTATTCTTGGGGATTAATGTTATTGTGGCTTGAAATAGTTCTTTAGAGGGTTGTGAGTTAGGGTTGGTTAGATCGTTTAAGAGTCTTGTCAAGTAAGGTGTTAGGATTTTTTGGTATGTGGCATAGTACTTGTTTTGGAGTCCGTTTGGGCCAGGTGATTTGAGTTTTCTAAGAGTTTTAATTGTGCTTATGACCTCTTCTTCAGTGAAGGGGGAGTTTGATAGATACATTCCTCTTTGTATCTCTCTGGATGCTTTTTGCACTTCATATTGTTTACTCTACATACATACACCTTTGATCTTCTGTTATTAAGAACATTGAACTCTCTGGCCCTTTGTATAATCTAGGTTGGTAATCAACACACCACTGCTTTTTTTGCACTATTAGCTCAAAGTGCTCCTCTCCCTAGTTTACTAAAAATTTGATTTATTGGATATTTATTTTGATATAATTTACATGACTGCCCTCCAGACTTCTATTGTATAGTGGTGATTGCCTCTGTCCCTCTGACCCTTGTATGCTTTAATTGTTTCTAGTTTTCTGTGTTTTCCAATAAACTTTTATAATTATTTTTAGATTTTGGTATTGTGTAGTTTCCACCATTTGTGCAGTGTCTTCCTTTTTTTCTTTCTAAAATGCAGGTAGTCTCATGCTCAATGCTGTAGAGGATGGTGTGGTATGGAGCCTGATAGTCAAATGTTCAAAACATTGTTACCCTTTGCAAATCTGTGTACATGCATGTTAGGCCCCCTTCACATCATGTTTTTTTGGAATCCGTGGCTGTCCGCTGTAAAACTGATAGCCACAGATCCGATTTGCCCTCCATGTATCCCTCTGGGCACAGATGTGCACAGATTGGTCCTTAATGGCCATCCTTGAGTGCAGGGATCTGATTGTGCCCACTTTTTTTCACATCCCCAAAATTGGAGACTGGTCCGATTTTGGGCACAGCGGACACAATCTGACAGAATTGGACAGCATCGGATCCGACGCTGTCCAATTCAAGTATCATGGGGGTCTATGGAGCTTGGAAAAAACAGGATCATTCCCCAGATCTGGTGTTAGTGTACTGAGTACACTAAAACTGCCCTGTTCAGTGTAATTTCACTTTAGCAGTGTATCTACATACACTGCTAAAGTTAAATTAAAGAAAGCAATGTGTTAAAAATGACCAAAAAAATGCTCACCTCTTCGCCGAGTGTCCTGCGATGCGAGGTGTCCACCTCTGACGGCTGCAGGACCTTAATCAGCTGACTGGGAAGGGAGCGGCAACCCTATCGGTGGGCGATTTAAACTACTCAGCTGATGCTGTCATGTGACACATCAGCTGATCAGGTTGCCGCCCCTTCCCGGTCAGCTGATTAAGGTCCTGCAACCATCGGAGGTGGATGCCTCGCATCGTGGGACACTCGGCAGAGAGGTGAGCTTTTTTTAATTATTTTTAACACATTGCTCTATTTAATTTAACTTTAGCAGTGTATGTAGATACGCTGATAAAGAGAAAGTACAGCCCTGCTTGCCTGTGCTTTGCAGGCTCGGCTCCTCCCAGCTCTTTCTGTGTTCAGATCCCTCAAAATCGTGGATCTGGACACAGAAATGTCATCTGGAGTTCACATCCACACCTGGCTGTTCCAGTCCGTGTGATCCTGCAAAAAACAGGATCCCCACAGACAGGAATAAACGTGATGTGAAGGGGGCCTTAGGCTCTGTTCACATGTCCAGCTGTTAGAAATAACACAGCTCTGATACAATCACTGGAAATCTTATTGACACTTTGGTTTCCATTTTACATTTTGATCTGTTTGTAGCAGATCTTTTTATTAGACTCCTAGTGTTCTGTGAATGCATATTGCTTAGGCCCCTTTCACACCACGTTTATTGTGGATCTGCAGGCATCACAGAGGGGTAATGCACCCGTAAAAGAGGTGCAGATGCTCCAGCTGCAGGTGGATCTTAGGATGGTGGGACCCATTCCCAGCATTCCCACATTAGTTTAGAGTGGAAAGTTATCCAGGAGGGAATAAATTCACCTCTAGGGGGAAAAAGGAGGTCTGTCTTGGCCTCTAAGTGTTGGAGCTTAGGATCTCTCAGCTGAGGGACCAGGAGGAGAGATGGAGGAGGAGGAAAGATATTAGAAAGATCAGCTAAGTGGAATGAGGGAAGGTCACACCGGGTCGGTTACAAGCCGCACCGGAGGAGAGAAGAAGGGACCTTGAGGAGGTCCTGAAAGAGGGCGGCCGACAAGAGAAGTACGGGCCCTAGAGAGAAACGGAGATCCTCGGCATGGAGCGTCCATACTCCAGGGGATACTCCAGTCCAACCAAGGGAACGCCGGGCGCTAGGAACCAGCCAAGTCCAGCTTGCAGTCGGCAACCGGCTGCTGTGGCTTGTTCATCAGCCACAGCACCCTGCCATCGGAGAGGTCTGCCTGCTTCCTCACCAACGAGGGAGGGGACTCCTGGTACTACCTACACGGAGCTACTGGGTATAGATCGATCCAAAGCGGGGAAGAACAGACACAGGTTAGTTAACCAAGGTGCACCAAGGGTTCCACCATCCACCTGGGATCCACTTGCAGCCACCCGTTAAGCTACCTGTCTTTGTAACATCTCAAGTGCTGAACTGTTAACTGTAACCGCTGCTGCTACAACCAACAGTAAAGTACCCGGGAGAAAAGTGACTTTGCCTCTGTCTGTGTTTCCTTTTGCATGAACTTGTTCCCTATACAGGAACGCTGCCCCGGAGGTCCAGCCCTACCTGTAGAGCACTTTGCCAACTAGCCGCATTACTGTCTACCTCCGGCGGACTGTGGCGGCGCTGGTGACTCCTCACCAGAAACTACAGGTGGCATCACGACAACTGTAAATATAATCCCCTGTAAATAATTCCCCTTTTTCTAAGAAGTCCCCCAGGACATGGGATCAAGCGCGACCACCACTCCTCGTGACACAGGAGCGTTCACCCCTTGGAGCCTGATATCCGAGTACCCCACAGCCTGGGGCTCGACATTTCCCCTCAGTCATTGAGTGTCCAGGGCACGGGATCGGGACCCGAGCAGCCATAATCCCCACTGCAGTAGCAACCTGTCCCCGTATCCGAGTTCCCCCTATCCTGTCAACCGACTCATTTCCATGTCTATCCGTTGTAAAACTGATAGCCACGGATCCGATTTGGTCTTGATATATCCCTATGGGCATGGATGTGCATGGATTGGCTTATTGGCATCCGATTGTGTCTGTTTTGTGATGGATCTGTTTGTGTCAGTTTTTTTCTCATCCCCAACATCGGAGCCTGCTCTGATTTTGGTCTGCCTTGATAAAAATTAATGATTTCCACCGAAGAAAAAGCTGGGCTTTATAGTCCGCGCTGACCTCAATAAACTTCCAGTCCAGTAAAGGGTTAATCAGGTTCTGGTTTATTTGCCTACACGTTTCGTGGCTTTAAATCTGCCACTTCATCAGGGTGGGGTGGAATTTCTTGGGGGAAGACTATGAATTCAGTTTTGTCCATGTTGAGTTTAAGGAAGCGAGCAGAGAAGAAGGATGAGATGGCGGAAAGGCATTGTGGGATTTTCGAGAGTAGGGAGGTGATGTCAGGGCCGGACAGGTAGATTTGGGTGTCGTCGGCGTAGAGGTGGTACTGGAGGCCATGGGACTCAATGAGTTGCCCTAGGCCGAGAGTGTAAATGGAGAAAAGTAGGGGTCCTAGGACCGAACCTTGGGGGACTCCGACAGAAAGGGGGTAGGGTGAGGAGGAGGTGTGGGAGTGGGAGACCCTGAAGGTCCGGTCCGCTAGGTATGAGGAGATCCAGGAGAGGGCAAGGTGGGTGATGCCAAGGGATTCCAGGATCCGGAGAAAAAGGGAGTGGTCAACCGTGTCGAAGGCGGCAGACAGGTCAAGGAGGAGGAGGATGGAGTAGTGGTGTTTGTTCTTGGCGGTCAGTAGGTCGTTGGTGACTTTGATCAGGGCTGTTTCGGTGGAATGGAGGGGTCGGAAGCCGGACTGTAGGCGGTCGAAGTGGGGGCACGAGGAGAGGTGAGAGGACAGTTCGGAGTGGACGTGCTGTTCAAGTAGCTTAGAGGCGAATGGGAGAAGAGATATGGGGCGATAGTTAGAGACAGAGGTAGGGTCAAGTGAGGGTTTTTTTAGGATGGGCGTGATTAGGGCGTGTTTGAAGGCCGAGGGGAAGGTACCGGTGCTAAGTGAAAGGTTAAAGAGGTGGGTGAGGGCTGGGATGAAAATGGAGGTGTAATATTCACTGCACTCTCCCTGCCCATCACCTCCCATCACTGAAGCTTGAAAGTGCCGAGAAGTGAATACTACATTACCTTAAATAGCCGGGATAATGATCACCTGTCACTAATGCTGCAGCTGTGGGCGATTTTACAGTATGTCTGGATATTCACTGCTTCCCACGCATCATCATTGGCATGGAAAGCAGAGAATATCCTGGATGATCATACTCACCTCCCATCACTCCCCTGCAGCAGCAAAATTGTCCTGTATTATGCCGATTGCCGAATGCTAATCAGTATGTGCAGTGGGGCACAGAACAGTGACATCATCGCTTTGCGCACCGCTCACACAGTCATATATGTCCTAGAGAGGGGACATATGTAACTGGAAAGGGCCCAGGATGGGGACATTAGTACAGAATTTGGGGATATTACCCCATAATAGTGTCAGCAGCAGATCACCCGATATTTTAATGAGTCATGACCTCATTTTTTGCTTAATTGTTTTTCCTTATTTTCTTCCTCTAAAATCTTGGTGGGTCTTATAGTCCAAAAAATATGGCATATAAACTTAATACGTATTACATATTACATATGAGCACAAAGAACAAACAGTTGAGTACCAATCACTTAAATACATCAAATACTAATTCTAAGAGCAGCTGAATTATCAGCTGGGACAGAACACTCCCCGCTTGCTGTCAACCAACGTCTCTATTATGTTTATTGGACGAGAACAACAAAACGAGTTCCCCTACTGATCTGAGGAAAAATTTGGTCTCACCTTGTTTTCTTAATTTGGTTCTACTTTCCGTACGATCCTGTCTTTGCTCAGGAATGTTTTGGTGACCAGACTTATGACCATTGGTTTCCCTGAGATTGCAGTTTTGCATCGACACCACATCACCGGTTTGGAGTTTAGACTTGTTGGTTTGCCATTTTCAGGTGATGTAGACATTGTGATTCAGAGCACCCTGCTGTTGACGTTGATGTTGAAGCGTCTCACTTTATTATACAGTTGTGGCCAAAAGTATTGACACCCCTGCAATTCTGTCAGATGTCTCTTGTTCTAGTTATACTTTGTGCTGCTGGTCAGTAGCATCTACTGTGTGTAATAGCTCCATGTTCTTATATTGCACAAGGAGAAGAATATGCCTCAGTGATAAACATGTGTTGTATGATTTCTCTTGCCATTCACGCTCTAGGTCAGAAGTCAGACATACTGGTTTATATATATTACAGGAATAAAAATAGCATGTGAAATAAATCCATCTATTCTATTTATCTGAACACCAATCCATCAGGGTGGGTGGTGAGCTTCCCTTGGTTTTTTACTTTGTGGTGTATAATGGTTTGTGCTCCATATTTTAACCACAGTATGATTGTATTTAAAGAGGTTGTTAATTTCTTAGACAACCCCTTCTTATTATCCATGTGCGCCCCCATGAAAATGAATAAGTCTATACTTACAGTGTTGGCCAAAAGTATTGACACCCCTGCAATTCTGTCAGATAATACTTCCTGAAAATGATTGCAATCACAAATTCTTTGGTATTATTATCTTCATTTAATTTGTCTTCAATGAAAAAACACAAAAAGAATTGTCCTAAAGCCAAATTGGATCTAATTCCACACCAAACATAAAAAAGGGGGTGGACAAAAGTATTGGAACTGTTAGAAAAATCATGTGATGCTTCTCTAATTTGTGTAATTAACAGCACCTGTAACTTACCTGTGGCACCTAACAGGTGTTCGCAATAACTAAATCACACTTGCAGCCAGTTGACATATATTAAAGTTGACTCAACCTCTGTCCTGTGTCCTTGTGTGTACCACATTGAGCATGGAGAAAAGAAAGAAGACCAAAGAACTGTCTGAGGACTTGAGAAACCAAATTGTGAGGAAGCATGAGCAATCTCAAGGCTACAAGTCCATCTCCAAAGACCTGAATGATCCTGTGTCTACCGTGCGCAGTGTCATCAAGAAGTTTAAAGCCCATGGCACTATGGCTAACCTCCCTAGATGTGGACGGAAAAAAAAAATTGACAAGAGATTTCAACGCAAGATTGTGCAGATGGCGGATAAAGAACCTCGACTAACATCCAAACAAGTTCAAGCTGCCCTGCAGTCCGAGGGTACAACAGTGTCAACCCGTATTATCCGTCGGCGTCTGAATGAAAAGGGACTGTATGGTAGGAGACCCAGGAAAACACCACTTCTTACCCCGAGACATAATAAAGCCAGGCTGGAGTTTGCCAAAACTTACCTGAGAAAGCCTAAAACGTTTTGGAAGAATGTTCTCTGGTCAGATGAGACAAAAGTAGAGCTTTTTGGGCAAAGGCATCAACATAGAGTTTACAGGAGAAAAAAAAAGAGGCATTCAAAGAAAAGAACACGGTCCCTACTGTCAAACATGGCAGAGGTACCCTGATGTTTTGGAGTTGCTTTGCAGCCTCTGGCAATGGACTGCTTGACCGTGTGCATGGTATTATGAAGTCTGAAGACTACCAACAAATTTTGCAGCAAAATGTAGGGCACAGTGTGAGAAAGCTGGGTCTCCCTCAGAGGTCATGGGTCTTCCAGCAGGACAACGATCCAAAACACACTTCAAAAAGCACTAGAAAATGGTTTGAGAGAAAGCACTGGAGACTTCTATGGTGGCCAGCAATGAGTCCAGACCTGAATCCCATAGAACACCAGTGGAGAGATCTAAAAATGGCAGTTTGGAGAATGCACTCTTCAAATATCAGGGACCTGGAGCAATTTGCCAAAGAAGAATGGTCTAAAATTCCAGCAGAGCATTGTAAGAAACTCATTGATGGTTACCGGAAGCGGTTGATCGCAGCTATTTTGGCTAAAGATTGCGCAACCAAGTATTAGGCTAAGGGTGCCAATACTTTTGTCTGGCCCATTTCTGGAGTTTTGTGTGAAATGATCAATGTTTTGCTTTTTGCTTCATTCCCTTTTGTGTTTTTTCATTTAAGACAAATTAAATGAAGATAATAATACCAAAGAATACTTTTGGCCACAACTGTATATATATATATATATATATATATATATATATATATATTGTGAGGTAGCGACGTCGGATTGCACGGCAGAAGGCAAAGACCCAGGCACAGAAGTTCACAGCACACGGTTTATTATGCACAAGTCCACAGTATGCACAACCCTCCAAGTTCTGGGATGCAGCCGGGCACACTTCCTACAACCATATGATTGCCACACAGTCCTTTATCACGGGTTCTCTCCTGTCCAGGTCTCACCGAGATCAAGCCCTCCG
Organism: Allobates femoralis; assembly: GCA_033576535.1. Classification (NCBI taxonomy): domain Eukaryota; kingdom Metazoa; phylum Chordata; class Amphibia; order Anura; family Aromobatidae; genus Allobates; species Allobates femoralis. Next base: position 133,538,635 of record JARQOC010000006.1, read on the forward strand.
GGCTAGGCCGTGTTATATCAGCACACAGCCTCTGCACTCTCCTGTCCTGGCCGCTCACTAGCCTCATCAGTCTTCCCTCAGACTGAAGCTCTACTCAAAGAACCACACCTTGTGTTCCTGCCTAGCGTTTAACCCAGTGCTTACCTCCAGGGAAGTCTCTATGAACCCGAGTGGAGTGCTTCCTATACGTGGAGGGAGCATAACCCGGGAGACACATACCGGCCTTCACAGATCATCTCGGTCACTGTCTCACAGTGCCTTATGTATATTATATATACTTGTTGTACTAGCCTAAATAAGTTGTCCTAATACCTATAATAAGTGACATGTCATTATGATTTGTATTTTTGTCCACATGCAATATATGCATTGAGATTATTATTTTTCTTTGACATGTCATCTGGTTGTAGTGTATCTGGTGTAAAATGTTTGATATCTGTATGTGTAAGTATTGGGACGGAAAAAGGGAGTTTTTGTATAATGAGTGTAATAGGTGTACTTAGCTAAATGCACCCATAGCTAGTCCACTCTAAATTCCTAAATTTCTATATAAAATGAATAGCACAAGTGGTATAACCCTCTCTATAGTATAAGAAAGTGTAGTGGATTTCTTGGAATGGCCTCCGGGACACTTCCACACAAAGTAGGGCGGGGGAGGAGACCTGTCTTAGTGTGAGGTATTAGAGCTCAGCCTCCACTAACTGGAGACTTTCCAAGATGGTACTACCAGACTAACTAGGGGGCTCTAACTAGGGGGCATTAAGAATTGCTGGGAGTGTAAAAACTTTTGCCCATTGGATATTGTAAAGAATTATACCTCTATTTAGGATTCTTGGTTCTGTCTCATTCTCTGCACTGGTCACTTTATGAGTTCATGTATATTATCATTGGTACTGTAAAAATCATGTATTGTCATAGGTTGTATATGTTTTTAAAAAGGAAACATTAAAATCGTTCTTAAATGCATCATGATTGACTGGTCCAATTTTTTGGGGCATAAACCCTCTCTTTTGGTCTTTAAATTTGATATATATAGGATGGCAGCAGACAACTCCAGATGGCCTCAAACGTCTCGGGGATCAGGCGGCTCAGCAGGGACAGTGATACACGTGAAGTGTATTGCAGGTCGGTCCTTAACCGACCTGTAGCCAGGAACCGCAAAGTTACTGCCAAACGCTCCTCAGCTGATACAGCTTGACGCATCACAGTGTCCTGACGGGCTATCAATGGCCTTATGCGTTCCAAAAGGAATGTGAAAGAGTCCTCGGACATACAGAGGTAGTTCCTGAAATCATGCGGACTACGATCCTCCAGCTCACGCACCAGCTGCATGTGGCTCTGGGAGTCCCGGTGGCGAAGCCAATCCCGAGTCCACACACGCAGTGGTCTGCGAGCCCACAACCTCTCATATCTATCCTCCAGCCACAATTGCTCTTCCACCAAGGCAAGAGCCACGATAACATCTCCATCAGGGTCGAACATCATCTCACGTACCAACCCCTGCAAAAGTGAGAAAAAGAATCATCAATACAAGCACACTTCATCACACATCATCTACACACACAACCTCCTTCCCTATACATCTCCTGGCCACTTTACCACTGCCTACCCAACTGTGAACAGCAGCCCACACACATATATATCCCCATTCCAGGGCCAAACCCAGCATTGCACAGGCTGATACCCAAACCTGGTCACTCTACACCCCTGGCCCCCCTGTACAATACGTCTCCGTTGTCAAATGCAACACATCATGAGGCTAAGGCCAGATATGTGGCCATAATTTTCATGTGTGAACACAAGGCATGGCCCTACACGTAGTTCACATTAATTACATATTTTTACGTAATGCATCTATCCAATTTCATTATACATGTACCCCAGCCTTTGTGTCTCATGCTCAAAATATCAATCCACGAAGCAAACTACTGAATACTCATCATGTCCAATACACTTCCCTGATGTGTTGTGATGCAGGATGTCCAGAGTCCGACATTCTCAGATGCCACATGCCCCACTCCACATATTTTTTGGACGTAAACATCCCATTGTGTGTGGTCCACGACAGTGCTATGTGTCCTCAATTCAGATGCTCCCCGCAACTAAAGACACACGTATCCTTCAAACATGATCCTGTATGGCAAAGGCAAAATGGCTAATCAAACACAATAGGGTTTTGTTTGTTCAAACACTCATGCATCCATTTGTCAGCACACAATAGTATCTCGTCCCAAAAATTTTAAACTCTACATATCCCAGCACTTGGGCATCACATAGACTACACAATAGCGTTCCCAAATGTTATGGGGCTGTAAATGCAAAACAACACACATCACTGATCATGTTGGTGTGGCGCCCCTGCGGGTATGCGCCACAGAGTGGTATTGCATTTAATATCTATATGTAATATTTTTGTAAGTTGCTAGGTTAGGATTTAAACCTTATGGAGTCTATTTTTAGCACTCACTTAGGACCGCACCACTTAGTGTAGGAGGAACTGGTAATATGGTAGGTTCCACAGGTGGGGGCGGAGCTTAGGATAGAGTAGAGTGACAGTTGAGAACTTACCTGAGACGGCGTTGGGAAGGCAGACAGAGTGGTCAGGCCTGGCAGCCCAGCTTAGTGGAGGGTACCCCATCTTTATGTGGGGACCCAGGACAGATGGCAACGGGCCAGAACTGGTAGGAGCCAGCTGGTCATGTTGAGGGGACACCGGTGACACGGACGACCGAGGCAGCCAGGAGTTCAGCCCTGACTGCAAAGCCGACGAGCTGCAGGCCCAACAGAAACGGGTTGCTGACAGCACCACAAAGGTACCTCTCCCCTCAGGACTGAAAACCGGTTCAGGACACTAGGAGAAATAAAAAGGGACAGACATTTACTACGGTGCTGGAAGGGAACTTTGTAGTCTCGGGTTGCCCTGTCCAGACCGGGTAGTGGACAGACCTTATCTCCTAGAAACAGACCGTAGGACTGGCGGGGGAGCTCTTCAAAGGTGGGAAAGACAGAAAGACCTGGAAAGAGAATAGAAACCCTGAAAGACAGAGAGAGAACATCTAAAGACTCCTTAAGAGAAATCCTGAGTTAGTAACAACACCCTAAACCAAACTGTACCGTGTATTGTTATGCCATCAGCCGGTACCGAGTAAAGCAAAGTTAAACTGGAAATGGTTTCTGTTATTCTTCCTGCCGCAGCTCAAAGGACTTAACATCATCAACATCAACAGCAGAGGGGTAAGAACTGCACCACATTTCCATCACTGTCCTCCCTCACCGTCTCACCACCATAGCTGCCCTGAGGTAAAGCTCCACCTGTGGGGAGTTGTACCACACACTGCTGCCCCCTTCATCACCTCAGCGGCCGGCTGGCAGTGCCGGTACCACCTTACTGGACTCTACAGGTGGCGTCACGTTCCCCTGTAAATAACCCCTTTTACCCCCACCGTTTTACCATCAACACCTGGTATAATTGTTCGCCAGGGCACGGCACCGGGGATACCGACCATCCGTGACATCCCACACAGAAGCCCCGGTGACCGAGTACCTCATGCACCCCAGCTCTGGTTGAAACATTGGCACATTAGTACTTACTTAATGACTCTGGGCAGCAAGCGTGTCCGACATCGGCCATGAGAGCATTTTATATGTGAAGTAAACAATCATAACGCAGCAGCGTCTTCTAAATCAACGTAGCCGCCTGGGCGTACGCAGGGGGGACCAATTTTTTTGCTAAAATTGTTTTTTTGTGATTGGTCAGGTTGAGTTTAAATAATCCGTGGTGGGGCGTAACCCCTGCCCTGACTGGAATGTGCATTGAGCTAGTAGTGTCTCATCTCAAATTCTCTGTTGAACAGACGGTAAGTGGGGGCACATGCTATTGGGAACACCTAGACATTATTTTCGGTGTGCTCTACACACATTTGTTGGCTGATGTTTGTGCGCATTAGGTCAAGCTTCAGGTTGCGTCATGTAGAAGTGTATTTAGCGACGCGTGCAGCAGTCGCGACCGCAATTAGCTGTAGGCCCAGCCCAAGACCCTGCCCCGTCGCAGGAGGTGGGTAATTGTGTTTGTGTGTTTGAGGTACCCAGCATGTTTTTGGCACTGATGTGTTGTTTTGCGCACATGTGGTATTCACCATTGTGCTTTTCTTACACCTTTCCTTTCACTGTTCTTTTCTATCCATTTTGGGTTTGCAGTATTTTGTGATTTTTTTTGTGTTTTTTGTGGCCACTTTACCTAGCAATGTGGACCCTCAGGTGAGTATACTGCACTTGTGTAATTTTTTTGCTTTTGGTACTCCAATCTCTGCTCCTCTGTTTTTTGTTGTTCTCCGTGGTGAGCTTGGCCTCTATGTTGTGTGGGGTGTTTGGTTGTTGTACTAGCATCAATAATATTGCATAATGTGGCTTATTTGTTTGTTTTGTTTGTTGGTTTTGCGCCTGGCTCCAGTGAGGAGGAGTCAGCAGCTGGTGAGGCTCTCCCATCCACATCTGCGGGAGAGCCAGTGCCCGGGACCAGTGGTGGGGGGCCGGGCCCAGGTCCCAGCTCTAAGATTAAACAACGAAGACCACCAGCCCCACCCAACATGGAGCTGGGTACCTGGGCGAAACTGGACCTCCTGGACCGTGAGAGGACCCCCGGCTTTGGTTTTGTGTACATTGCCAGCAAGATGCTGGCCCGCATGGAGCCAGAGCAGCGGAATATCGCAGAGCGGGCCATGTTTCCTGGAGGCGGGGGTGGATGGGTCCCTGCGATGGGGGGCGTCGTAGAAATTCTCCCTGAAGACCACCCCAGGGCCCACTACGCGCGCGAGACGCATGGTGAGGAGGACACAAACTCGTGATACTCCACCTCCCCCAAAAAGAAACACCAGAAGAGCTGCGGCCTCATAGGGCCGATAGGTTTAAGAGGAGGAGGAAGACCTAGAGAACTACTAGCCAATGCACAACCTTGGCCACAATATTTATTTGGGACATTATATTGCCCTTGTGTTGGCCATTTGTTTGTTAAAAATCTTCTAATTTAAAAAAAGAAAAAAAAAAAAGTGTTCAACAACACTATGTCCATATCTGTGTGACGTACACGAGTGTGTGTTGGGTTATGTGGGTGTCAGATAGGAAACATTGATGACATATTGGGGGGCATGGCGGTTGTTATGGTACAGTATGGTGACATGTTTACTATGTCACGGCATATAGCTGTAGTTCCAATGTGGGCCAGTGTGTTTTTAAAATTGAAAAATCAATACATTTAACTTGTGTGTGTGGCAAAAAGGGATGACACAGGAGGTTGCTGGGCATAATTTTTTTCACCAACAACATGTTGGAAAAACATTGCCATCACAAACAAGGCTGGTTTAGCTTAGGAGTAGCCAAGACACACTACCCACTGTCCCAATGTGGGACACTATAAGAAAAGAGGCCAACGTGGCCTTTAACAACAAAAGGTGCCATCAGGGCAACAGGGAAAAAAAAATGGTCCATCATGGACAACAATGTTTATGGGCGTGTGGTCCCATTATTGAAGGGGGTGATGGGTTACGGCCCATGCGGGACTGGGCTCTCTGGAGGGCGAGGATCATGACACCCAAGCAGGCAAGTTGTTGCTGCCCTTGTTGGTGTGCCCTCTCCATCTGCTGCTGGGCCTCCTGGTGAGCCTGCAGCAGCTCGGCAATAGTTGGTACACCTGTAGGGGAAATAAGGAGATTAGTGATTTACCTGGGTATGTGTATGTGGTTATTTGAGGGTATTGTAATTGATCATATGTACGCTGCACATCACCATCCCAGGTATCATCAGGAGGAGATGGGGATGGGCTGAGAGCCCAGCCGGCCGCACATGCTCGTTCTCCTTCTGCAAAACATTAAAAAAAAAATAAAACTTCAACACACATACTGGTGTCAGAAGCACACAACAGCAAGTACATTGTAAAGCTTGTATGCGTTAGCAGACACTTACCACCATACGCAGCCCCTGCAGAGGGTGAGGGTGTAGGGAGAACAGGACACCAGGGCTTGCCAAGGAGCTTGAGATACTGGGGGTTGGTGTGGCTCCTGGGCTGGGGGTTTGTAGACACAGGATGTGGCTTTGTGCTCCCATGGGGCCTGGGCTGGCTGCAGCCAAGCCTTGTGGCCCTGGTGGTGAGGGCCTGTCTTCACCCTTTTGCCCTGGGGATGGTGGAGTCCCGAGTGGTGAGGGGCTGTTTTCACCCTCTGGCCCTGGGGATGGTGGAGTCCCGGGTGTTGACGGACTGTCTGGGCCCTCCGGGACAGGTGGTGGTGGTGTCCCGGGTGGCGTTGGGGAGTGTTGACGCTCCCAAGACACTGAGTCCTCATCATCTGGAATATCAAACAGGATGACACAGCTATTAGAGAAAAGGCACACAACATGGGGAATACACCTTGTGTGTGTGTTAGAATGTCCTGACAGCATGAATGAAATGCTCCAAGGTAATGGTGGCCCCATATACTCTGGGTAGGGGCCATTATGGTCATGTCCAACAACAGTGGACACATATTTTTTTTTTATGAAAATAGGAGATATCTGCTGCAACACTGACACTAAATGTGCACAATTCATGAGTGTAATGAGCGGCCCAGCTGCACAGCTAATATAAGAAACATGATAAAATGTCTCATAGCAAACACTGCCCTAGAATATATTGCAAATTGGAAGACTTAGCTTCAGCAGTGGCCACTGAGCTCCCTCCCCCTTCCTCACCCGGAGGCCAGTTTGGTTCTCCATCTTGTTGGAGTCCAGCACACACTTTTCCTTTTTCAATTAAAAATAAGGGCATATAAACCCAGTCACATTGCACAACTCTGTTAGTCGTAGGACCCGGTGAGATGGGAGCACCTTGTCGTTGGTCACCGTGCACTCCACAGTGGCCACTGCTGATGCTAAGTCTTCCAGTTTGCAATATATTCTAGGGCAGTGTTTGCCATAATACATTTGATCATGTTTCTTATATTAGCTGTGCAGCTCGGCCACTCATTACACTCATGAATTGTACACATTTAGTGTTGCAGCAGATATCTCCTATTTTCATTAGTATGTATTTTTTCTGCTTGCACCTGCACTTAGAGGTTAGATGCCAGTCATCCATACTATTAATTATGTATTCATTTTGTCTGTTTCTGTGAAACACATTGGTTTTGCTGGGAATCAAAACTGCAGGAACAAATTAGCATAAATTACCATAAAACCAATGGTTTTCTGCATGCAGAAAACGCACAGAAAACACAGTAAAACCATCCTGTGGGCACTCACCCTTACAGGCCCAGACATCGCAGCAGCAGTAGGAATTCTGAGTAGAAAAGTGTCTAAGCTAAATAAAGTGGATTGGAATGCCGTGAAGAGAGTAGTATGTTATTTGAAAGGAACTAGCAATGTTAAACTGAAACTGCCTACAAGTGATAAATGCATTTTAACTGGATACATTGATGCAGATTGGGCTGGAGATCCAACTGACAGAAAATCTACCAGTGGCTATCTTTCTCTCAGGCGGACCAATTAGTTTGACTAGTAAAAAACAATCAATAGTAACGCTGTCATCAACAGAAGCAGAATATGTTGTAGCAGCACATGCAAGTCAAAAAGTTCTATGGTTAAGGCAATTGCTAACAGACGTAGGGCAGGCCTATAAGCGGTGATGTCTCAGCAGGAGGCGGGGCGGCTGCCCTCCTGCTGTGACATCACCGCCTTTCCCCGCCCTGCTCCATGTTAACCATGGAGCAGTGTGGGGAAAGGTGGTGACGTCACTGCAGGAGGCGGGGCAAAGCGGCCAGCACTGCAATAATCTCTGTGTACTATGCAGCAGGCGAGGGAGACAATGATTGGCATCAGGGAGGCGGCGGTGGGCGGATTAAACATACAGGGGGTGTGAAACTGCCCTTTGGCTCCAGCCAGAAGCCTCCTCCTATTTGGCTCCACAATGTAAGTTTTCAAAGTGTATTATCTCGGGGTACAGGGTGATTCAAGAGCTGGGGAACCCTTTGCCTGAATGCAGCAGACATGCTGCATTCAGTGCTGTAATTAGATCACCATGTATGGTTGGTGACAGGTCCCTTTAATAAAGTCACTTTTATGAACTTTACAAATACACTTTCTTAGCACAAAGGAATGGCTAGAAATATCTAAGAATGGTGCAGGGACAGGTCTTAAGAGACTGTGGGGCTAATTTTTAGGGGTCAGGTTCCCTTTCATAGTAAAGAGTCTTTGGAGTAAGGGGATTGGTGAGGGTGGTTGTCGCAATGCGACCTGTGGAATGCAGCTGTAGTGGCCGTTGCTGCAGGCCAGGCTCTCTGGGGATAGTGGAATGGCAGCTGGGATGGTACCGCTCCCCATGGGTGGAGATGATCCCAAGAGCATCCGGAGTAAGGTGGGTATTTGGGTGCTAGAGAGCCAGCGGAGCTGAGCTAGCTGTAGGGAAGGATCAGGATTTCAATAAAGGCAGACTCCTTCTGCCTGCACGGCATTGCAGTCTACTGTTCCTCAGGTGGGGAAAAATACAGTCTCACACAATGCTGAGTTCCAAACCAGGTTTACCGCTGCTTTGACAGTAGTGGTGTTTGAATTTGCTGGGTTGCTGGCAGAACAGCCAATCGGGTTTACCACTGCTTTGACAGCAGCGGTGTCTGAATTTGCCGGGTTGCCGGCAGATCAGCCAATCAGGTTTACCACTGCTTTGACAGAAGCATTGTTAAAGCGGTGTTTGAATTTGCCGGGTTGCCAGCAGATCAGCCAATCGGGTTTACCACTGCTTTGACAGCAGCGGTATTTGAATTTGCCGGGTTGCCAGCAGATCAGCCAATCGGATTTACCGCTGCCTTGACAGAAGTCGTGTCAAAGCGGTGTTTGAATTTGCCGGCAGATCAGCCAATCTGGCTTACGCTGGTTTGACAGAAGCGGTGTCAAAGCGGTGGTTGAATTTGCCGGGTTGCCGGCAGATAAGCCAATCGAGTTTACCACTGCTTTGACAGCAGCAGTATTTGAATTTGCCGGGTTGCCGGCAGATCAGCCAATCAGGTTTACCGCTGATTTGACAGAAGCAGTTTCAAAGTGGTGTTTGAATTTGCCACGTTGCCAGCATATCAGCCAATCGGGTTTACCACTGCTTTGACAGCAGCGGTAATTGAATTTACCGGGTAGCCGGCAAATCAGCCAATCGGGTTTACCACTGCTTTGAAAGCAGTGGTGTTTGAATTTGCTGGGTTGCCGGCAGATCAGCCAGTTGAGTTTACCGCAAAGCGCTGTTTGAACCCGGCAAATTCAAACACCGCTTTGACACCGTTTCTGTCAAAGCAGCGGTAAACTCGATTAGCTGATCTGCCGGCAACCCGGCAAATAAAAACACCGCTGCTGTGAAAGCAGCGGTAAACCCAATTTTGCTATTAGAACTACCGATCGCACTATACATCTATATATCTATTTGTCATTACAGGCTAGTCTAACTTTCAGCAGCATGGGGAAAACCATGCTACTAAATCGCACAGTGTGCTGTATGGGTGCAAGATTTTCTCACACCCATATACTTTCATTGGCCTCTCGCACGTGAAAGTCGCGTTCAATCGCAGCATCCTGTGATTGTACTCGCATTTGACTCGCAATGCAAGTTCAGTGCGTTTAAAATGCCCAAATGTGACCTGACTAATTTAACAACAATGGTCCGAGTGCAATGCGAGTCACCCTTGCTTTGCACTTGTGCAACTGTCATGCACAGTGTGCCTTCATGCTCTGTTTGACACTTGCTGCTATTCCCATGGCAAGGGTGATGAGGGTAATTTTTATGCTTATTTAATAAAAAATATTTTATATTGAAAACCCAGATGTTGCTGCTGGATGTTTCAAAATGTTGTTTCAGCCATACACAGTATTAGACAATGCATATTCTCTTCTTACCATTTATACTTGAACAAGCTTAACTAGGAACAAGATATAAGTCAGGGATTCAACATGTTCTCTAATCTGAGGAGAAAATGAAAATGTTTTATGTCTGAGGTAACCACAATGCATTCTGGGAGACTTCCCATAATACATTGCAACAGAACTAATCAGATACATGAAATCACCAGCAGGTGCTGCTGTTACTGAACAAAAAAATGCTGCAATGCATTAATTACTGTACATGTATTATGTAAATTGCAAATACAATGTTTTGAGCACAAAGAACAAACAGTTGAGCACCAATCATTTAACTATTTCAAATCTAAATTATCATCTGAGACAGGACACCTATCTATCAATATGTAGTTTATCAGAACTCATATTTCCTTGCAGAAGTAAAGCAGCCACGGGATTCCAAGAATACTATGAAGCTTTATGGTATAGGTTTTTGAATGATTTAGATACATTAGTGACATACTAAATCTTAACATACTTCTAAAAGCCTATTTAACATTGAGTGTTACGGGATGTTGCTGGATTATTAATTATTTAGCAAGATTTTTTTCTCTGTTTTAGGCATGAGTTATCTGATTAATCCATGGGGCCTGTTTTGTTAAAAACCTTATTAAAGATGAAGTTAAAGAAGAGATACTACACCCTTTAGACGTTAAAGCAGGGTGATGATGGTAAGTAAACACTGTGTTTCTAAATTAATTGTGTATGTTATGATGAGATAGAATATAAATTAGCAATGTTTAAAGGAAATCTGTCAGAAGTTTTTTTCTATGTAATCTTGAAGACAGCATGATCTAAAGGTTAACACAAAGAATTCAGCGAAGTTATCACGATCTCCACATTGCCTGTGCTGTTCTAGGTTTGTGGAGACTGTCAGGCTGGGCTGGCTCTATGCCTCAATCACCTGAATTCAGCTCACTTAATTAAGAGCCTATTTAAACTAGCTGCAGCTCTGCTCTGGGTCAACTGTACATTTCTGTTTGACTGTGTAAGACTTGATCTCTTTGTGTTCTGAACCAGACCGTGCCAGACATTGTTTCTTACCTGGAGTTGACCCTCTGATAGTGACCTGACTTCTCTTTTTGTTTTGTACCTATTTACGCTGTCTCTGTCTCTCCAGTTCCCTGACTTTGGCTTGAATTGGATTTTAACCCTTTGCTGTGCTGCGCCAGTTCCTGGACCTGACCGCGTAATTAGCAGAATTGTTATATTTACTTTCCATTTATTTCAGTTAGTTTTCTGCTCCTCCTGAATGCAAGTTGTTTGTTCCTGTAAACCTCCAATTACATCTTTTACAAGAATTCCATGATTCTGTGTTGAGTGGTTATCCTGGGGTCACTGCCACCCAGAAAGCAGTTGCTAGAATCTTTTGGTGGTCCAATATGCATAGGGATGTTAGAGAATGTGTGTCAGCTTGTGAAACATGAGCATGCGCCAAAGTACAGCATTGCCGGCCAGCCAGGGAATTGGCTCCTTTGCCAGTTCCAGAAAGACCATGGACTCATTTGTCCTTGGATTTCATTTCTGATTTATCTCTGTCTGGGGGAATGAATGCTATTTGGGTGGTGGTTGATCGATTCAGCAAACAAGCTCACTTTGTCCCATTATCTGGGTAACCCAATGCTGAAACTCTCACCAAACTGTTTATTGTTCATGTGGTACGAGTGTATGGGATTCCCCTTAATATTGTGTCTGATATGGGAGTGCAATTCATCTCTAGATTTTGGAGAGCCTGCTGCAAAAAATTAGGGATTGATTTGTCCTTCTCCTCTGCTTATCACCCTGAATCTAATGGGCAGACAGAGAGAACAAATCAGTCTCTGGAACAAATTTTGAGATGTTTTGTCACTGATCAGGAGGAGAACTGGTTGTCATTTCTTCCTCTGGCTGAATTTGCCTTCAACAGTTGGGTTAATAAGTCCACTGGGACCTAGCTGTTTTTCTGTAATTATGGATTCCATCCCCATTTTGGTGATTTCTCCAGGATAAGTTCTTGGTGTTCTGGGGTAGATGTCACCATTCAGGAGCTGGGGAATGTTTGGCTGGAGGTTAAAAAGAACATTGGGGTGGCTCAGCATGGGCAGAAATGGAAGGCCGATAGGAGGCGCTCGTCTGGGGCTATTTTTAAGGTGGGTGATAAGGTCCATATGGTGGCTTCATTGATCCATATAATATCATTGGTCCATATGATATTTTGGAAGTAGTCAATGCAGTCACCTTCCGATTAAAACTTCCCCGGTCATTCCGTATTCCTAATGTGTTCCACAAATTGTTGTTGAAGCAGTTTGCTCCCTCTGCTCTGTCTCCCTCGCCCCCGCCTCCTTCGGTCCATTGAGGGGAACCTGGAATATGAAGTTCAAAGGATCATTGATTCCCGAATAGTCCGGACCTCCCTTCAATATCTGGTGCATTGGAAGGGGTATGGACCCGAAGAACGGTCCTGGGTTCCGGCTCATCCTGTAAGGGCTGATCGGTTGGTCTGGGCCTTTCATCAGAGGATTCCTGGGAAACCTGGGGGTCCAGTGGCCCCCCTTGAAGAGAGGTACTGTCACGATCTCCACTTTGCCTGTGTTGTTCTAGGTTTGTGGAGACTGTCAGGCTGGCCTGGCTCTGTGCCTCAATCACCTGAATTCAGCTCACTTAATTAAGAGCCTATTTAATCTAGCTTGCAGCTCTGCTCTGGGTCAATTGTACATTTGCTTTTGGCTGTGTAGGACTTGATCTCTTTGTGTTCTGAACAAGACCCTGCCTGACTTTGTTTCTTACCTGGAGTTGATCCTCTGCTAGTGACCTGACTTCTATTTCTGTTTTTTACCTATGTATTCTGTTTCTGTCTCTCCGGTTTCCTGACTTTGGCTTGAATTGGATTTTGCTTCTGTTAACCCTTTGCTGTACTGCGCCATTTCCTGGACCTGACCGTGGATTGCTTTGACCTCTATTTACTACCAGTAAGTAGCATAATTGTTATATTTACTTTCCATTTATTTCAGTTAGTTTTCTGCTCCTCTGAGACTAATTATTACTTGCAACCAGCATCACAGAAGTGTTTCTTATCACAAAGTGTGTTGTTATCTGCAATGCTTGTTTTAGCACAAGCAGTATATCACTGCTTGGACACAGCAGCATGTGAGCCCAAGTCTCTCTGTCTTTCGTCGGTATACAGAGCCTGGTGTGGGTGAGGGCAGCGCTCTCAGCTCTTCTGCGTGGCTAAGTCTAAAAACTTTGATTGTGTCAGAACCACTGCACCCAGGAAACTCAGTGATATATTGTTGGATTCAGGGCCTTTTTGCCTACATCATCCTGTTTTCAGATGAGGTAGCAAAAACCAACTGATAAATTACTTTTAAATGGCATTATTTTTTATAGCTTGGTAGTCTAGGGAAGTAAAAAGATTTCCATCCCCTGATGGTCGAGGGACAATAGTAAATTAATGTTTCTCCTGGGATCCCAGTCCTTGAGAAATACAGAATTTGTTTGATTGTTTAATTTGCAAACCCCAAAAATTGATTTGGTTCATTTCCTTTAACCCCATTACGACCAATGACGAGTTTAGCCGTCATGAAAAGATGTCAGTTCCCGCATCATGATGGCTAAACTCGTCATGGCTTTGAACTGTCACTGCTTGTAAACAAACAGTGACAGCTCAAATCTAACAGCTGTCAGTGACAGCTAAGGGTCAGGGGCAGAGGTGTGGGGACCCTTGTTATTGGTCCCCACACTCAGAGCGAGGTGATCCACTGCTCTGCCCGGTCCACGCTCCCTAGTCCCCGCTCTCCAGTCCCCGCTGTCCGGTCCCCGGTCTCTTCCCTCTGCTCTCCTCCCTCCTCTTCCTGCACTCCTCCCTCTTCTCCCCGCTCTCCTGCCTCCTCCCTCTGCTCCCCTCCAGTCTGGTGCCTGCTCACCTCCGGTGCCTGCTGTCCTCCTGTGCCCGCTGTCCTCCTGTGCCCGTTGTCCTCCGGCGCTTGCTGTCCTCCGGCGCTCGCTGTCCTCCGGCGCCCGCTGTCATCCGGCGCCCGCTGTCCTCCTCCGGTCTTCTCTCTGCTCCCGCTGTACTCCTCGCCCATCGGCTCTGCCCTGCTCCTCCATCCACTGCAGGAGGAGCGATCTGACAGCCAGGGGCAGCTATCACTATGTGGTCGCTGTCCCTGGCTCTGTGTCGCCCCCTTGGGTTCCAGGGTCACTCACCTCTCCCCGTGATGGCAACCTCAGGTTACCAGATATCACCATGGTAACCTTAGGTTGCCATGGCAACATCTGGTAACCTGATGTTGCCATGGCGATATCTGGTAACCTCAGGTTGTCATGGCAACCTCAGGTTACCAGACGTCGCCATGGGAATTTGAGGTTACCATGGTGATATCTGGTAACATGAGGTTGCCATGGCGACATCTGGTAACCTGAGGTTGCCATGGCAGATGTCGCCATGACAACCTCAGGTTACCAGATGTTGCCATGGCAACCTAAGGTTACCAGATGTTGCCATGGCAACCTCAGGTTAACGCAAAAGGTCGCCATGGCAACCTCAGGTTACCAGATATCACCATGGTAACCTTAGGTTGCCATGGCGACATCTGGTAACCTGAGGTTGCCATGGCGATATCTGCCATGGTAACCAGGTTATCAGATGTCCCCATGACAACCTCAGGTTACCAGATGTTGCCATGGCAACCTCAGGTTCCCAGAAGTTGCCATGGCAACCTAAGGTTACCAGATGGCGCCATGGCAACCTAAGGTTACCATGGCGACATCTGGTAACCTGAGGTTGCCATGGTGACGTCTGGTAACCTGAGGTTGCCATGGCGTCATCTGGTAACCTAAGGTTGCCATGGCAATATCTGGTAACCTTACCCAAGCCTCAGAGATCATGTAATCTCTGGGACTACAGTTTGCAGCACTGACAGCTGCACTGTATGGCAAATCATTGCCATACAGTGCAGCATCAATGTGACCTCAAAGACTGCAGCAGCAGGACCCTTGATCCCTCGCTGCAGTCTCTGGAGGCGGCTGACCGTCGTAGGACCATCGTTGTGGACTACGTCAGGGGGCATGTGGGGGGTAATAAAGATGGAGTCCAAATATGTGTTTGTGTTTTTTGTTATAATAAATTGATTTTTTCACAGTGTGTTGTGTCTTATTTAACATTTACTTAGAGGTAAATGGCCGGGTCGAACATTGGCCCGACATTGTGAACCTTGGCTTAGTGCCAGCTGCCAATGCAAAGCTGGTATTAACCCCTTTATTACCCAGTTTGCCACCGGAACCAGGGTAACTGAAAGAGTCTGAGTACAGCGCCAGGAAATGGCGCTTCTAATGAATGTGCCATTTCCTGGGATGGCTGCAGGCTGCAATTTGCATCATGGGGGCCCAGAACGCTAGGACCTCTCCATGCTATAGATTCCAGCTCCCAGTTGCCTAGTTGTACCTGGCTGGAAGCTAAAAATACGCCAAATCTCATGTCGTTTTTTTTAAATTACTTCAAGAAATAATTAAAAAAAAAGGGCTCCACCATAATTTGGTTACCAGCCAGGTACAACTAAGCAGCTGTGGGTGGGTAGCAGTCCGTAGCTGCTTAGTTGTACCTGGTTGGAAACTAAAAATGCGGCGAAGCCCACGTCTTTTTTTTTTTAATTATTTCAAGAATTACAAAAAAAGGGCTCCGCTGTATTTTGATTACCAGCCAGGTAAAACTAGTCAACTGGTGATGGGTGGCAGCCTGTATCTGCCTCTTGTATCTGTGCTGGTGACCAAAAATACAGCGGGTCCCATATCATCAGTGCAAAATCTCACATGTGGGGGAGCTCCATTGTTTAGGCACATTAGGGAATCTCCAAATGCGATATGGTGTTCACTAACGATTTCAGCTAACTTTCCGCTTGGAGCGTCAAGTGGTGCTCCTTCCCTTCCAAGCCCTGCTGTGCGCCCAAACAGTGGTTTTCCACAACATATGAGGTATTGGTTTACTCAGGAGAAATTGCCCAATAAATTTTAGGATCCTTTTTATCCTGTTGCCAATTGAAAATCAAACAATTGAGGCTAAAAGAACATTTTTGTGAAAAAAAAAAAAGTACTTTTTCATTTTTACGGATCAATTTGCGAAGCACCTGGGGTTTCAGAGTGCTCACTATACATCTAGATAAGTTCCTGGGGGGTCTAGTTTCCAAAATTAGGTCATTTGTGGGGGAGCTGCAATGTTTAGGCGCATAGGGGCTTCCATACGCGACATGGAGTCCGCTAACTGTTGGAGCAAATTTTCCATTCAAATTGTTAGCGGACACCATGTCGTGCATGGAGAGCCCTTGTGTACCTAAACATTGGAGCGCCCCCACAAGTGACCTCATTTTGGAAACTAAACTTCTGGACAAAGTACCTCAAGGTCCACGCTGCTGCCAAATGGATACAAAAGACACCAGAAACAACGGAATGTCTGGATCAAGGTGATGACTTGGTTTATTATCCGACGCGTTTCAGAGCCACATACCGAACTGAGGAAGGATAATAAACTAAGTCATCACCTTGATCCAGACATTCCGTTGTTTCTGGTGTCTTTTGTATCCATTTGGCAGCAGCGCAGACCTTGAGGTACTTTGTCCAGAAGTTTGATTGAGTACCGCAGTAATCTGTGGAAGTACTGTCCCAGCAGCAGCTGCATTTTCTGAGCGATCAAGCTGGTTGTGTGTGACACAACCTTATCAGGTGAGCAATTCTGATTTTGCACCTTTAATTCTGTCTAAAGAAATAAGACCCTATTGCGCATTCTCAACCCTTTAGATATCATTTTGGAAACTAGACCCCCAAAGGAACTTATCCAGATGTATAGTAAGCACTTTGAACCCTCAGGTGCTTCACAAATTGATCCGTAAAAATGAAAAAGTACTTTTTTTTCACACAAATTTTTTTTTGGCCTCTATTTTTTCATTTTCACATGGGCAACAGGATAAAATGCATCCTAAAATTTGTTGGGCAATTTCTCCTGAGTACACCGATACCTCATATGTGGTCATAAACCACTGTTTGGGCGCACGGCAGGGCAACGAAGGGAAGGAGCGCCATTTGACTTTTTGAATGTAAAATTAGCTCCAAAAGTCAAATTGCACTCCTTCTGGCCTGCACTCAGACGTCATATGAGTCCAGTTCGATCTTTTTCATGGATCCATAGACTCGCTGTGCTAATTTTGATCTGACGCTCTGACAAAAGAAAATCGGACTTGTCCACAACACTAAACAATATTAAAGGTACGAGTGCTATCCATAAAAACCACGAATAGCACAAGTCCGATGTACTCGGTTGTGTGCACAAAACCTGATAAGAATATCTGCACTTCCTTGACAATAAAAAATATCAGTTTCTTATTTTACATAAGAGGTGACAATTTTTTAATTTGTAGTTTGGAAATAAAGCTGGGAGTGAACCTTCAAATTTAAAGTATAAATGTCATTTCATTAAAAAAGAAAACAAAAACACAATACCGCACTGGTTGTTAATGATGGGTCACATAGCAGCTAAGATGATGCTGTTTTGTGCCATGTTACTTATTTTCTCACATTCTTCTATGCTTTTTTAAAACAGCATTTTATGGCTGTGTGGATATGGCCAGCGTACCTCAGTGTCTCCAGCACTGTGTGTGTTTCCACAGCTTCTGAGAGCATGCTGATAGGGAGCAGTGTGATGTGCAGGCAGAGAAGGAGTTAACAGAGATTGTGACTGAGCTTTGGGGAGCCAGATGACAGATCAGAATCTTGTGCCAAGGTGAAGAGGAGTTTGCAGCGATCCTTACATTCTGACACTGCTCCACTCTGTGCTTGTAGAATTTGGTAATCTGATACATTGTCACCTCATCAGCTGCAGTTGCTATGTAGGCCTGCCCCCTTTATCCATATATGGCTACATGGCCCTAATTCAGTGTGAGCAGCTTGAAGATGGATCTGACTGATAATGAACGTATGTCCACTTAACACACAGTGTAGTGGGGACACCTTGTGGAAAGTTTAGGAATGGTTTCCTTCTAGATTTCATTAATAAAGTATATTTGAAAGTTTATTAAAATCAATTACTCTACATTATTATTATATAAAAATTGAAACAGTGGTTACGCTTTAAGTTTGGTTGAACTATACATCCTTAATGTTTTCCATGGGTGTAACTGATGGACCATCTAGAGAAAAGGTATTTTCTGCCTGGAGGTTTATTCTATTGGAATTACAGGAACAATTATTTTCTATTGTTTTCTTGTTCTCCTCTTTCAGGTAGTAACAGTGAAGTACTGTCCCCCTGAGGCCAGTAGGATATTCTATTTACCAGTGGAGCAAGTGCAATCAGTGTATTAGTGTTTAACATCCTTCATCTTGAAGTAAATTACGGCTGGACATTAGAAAATAAAAACTTCACTTGAGTTTAATTGTCTCATCTGCTGTTTGGATGGTTCACATTAATGGTCAGCAGAAATAATGAAATATTTATCTCCTTAATTCCAGACAATGTGTAACGGGTCTTCCTTTAGAGTAATCAACCTGGATAATTTGGAAAATAAAAAAATGAGATCTGCTTTATAGTAAGCTACTGTAGAAGCTCAGGTTTCTCCCATTCATGCACTTTATGATAAAATGCACATTACTGAAGATGCAATTTACATGACAGAGATAATCTTTTTCTTTTACAAATGTTAAGACTAATTGTCTTAATAATCTCTATTCCAAGTATGTATGTTTCATCACGTTGTTTCTGCCTTAT
The DNA here is from genome assembly GCA_033576535.1 of Allobates femoralis. NCBI lineage: Eukaryota > Metazoa > Chordata > Amphibia > Anura > Aromobatidae > Allobates > Allobates femoralis. Next base: position 133,557,263 of record JARQOC010000006.1, read on the forward strand.
CATAAAGTTCTGCATTTGAAAAAAAAAAACATTCTAGCTGCATAATTGTTCTTGTTTCTGGAGATTTATTTTATTGCTAATCACTATTTCTAGGAAAATGTTCTTATTTTTCGTGGAACAGTAATTTCACAGAAAATTTGGTAAACATTTCAGAAAATGTTGCGGATAAAGTTACTTCTTGCGTTAGCTTTGACATCAGACTCTTCAATTTTCAGGAAAGTTCAAATAAAATCCCAAAGATGCTTATAGGGGGTCAACATTTTCTTCAGGTTATCAACTTTTAGGAAACATATGGCAAAATATTGGAAATTAAGGTAACTTTCATTTTTCAAAACATTTATGTCATATTATCTAAGTTCTTACTTTAAGGCCCCATTCACACACTGCTTTTTTTGCTGCGTATTTTTAAGCACAAGCTCATCACAAACCAGGAGTGGGTGATTAAACATATAAGTGGAGCACTTGTTTCTATTAGGGTAGAAACACACTTCAGTTCCTGATCAGTTTTCCTCATCAGTTTTCCTGATCAGTGTTCATCAGGTTTGTGTGCCAAAATCGGAAGTGAACCTTGCAGAGAAAAAGGATAACTGAAAGATTGACACCTGTGGTGGGTTTTGGAGTCACTCCTGGTTTTGGGACACAAACTGATGAACACTGATCAGGAAAACTGATCAGGAAAACTGATCAGGAACTGAAGTGTGTCCCTACCCTTATGGCCACTTTACATAAAACCAAAGGGGAGCACACTAAGGTGCTCAACTATATACAGTTAAAAGTTTATATCACGTCATCGTTCATGATATCAATATTCAAATAAAACATATAAGACATACAGGGGAATGCTAGCATTCATTCAGGTATGGGATGGGGTCAATAAGGAAAACGCTTCATTCACACTTACAAGTCTTCATCTGTTCTTGATGCAGGACACGTGTTCATTCTTTCTTGCCTTGCTTCCACGGTAGCAGTTGGGATGTTCTTCTTCTGGGATACACTTCCAGATTCTGTAACGCAGCTATCAGCAAGTAGCTTTCCGGGATCTGGGTTATGGCATCCTTCTTTGGGGCAACAGTCTCAAGTATGGTCACTGGATCAGTGTTTACAGCCACGTCCGTGTAGCTCTTTGTTTCAGGTTCATCGCTGGATTCAGGGTACTCTAGCGCTGACATATCATCTTCTTCTACAGGGTCTAGACATAGTCTTTTCACTTTGATGCCGTATGGGCCACGCTCACCTTGGACGATATGGTATGACACCCATTCTCCGATCTCAACCTGTCTGTCTGGATGATCTGACGGTAGTTGCTCTTCTACTTCTCTCTTGGCAGCACGCGGTGCAGTACGTGGCACAGATAGATCCACCAACGTTGCAGTACGGCATGAGGCTTCACATTCAGTGCGGTCACGTGTCGCTCCAACCCAGCCGAGTTGTATAGACAGAGTCTCGTAGCTCTGGCAATGTTCGACATCGATCTGGATCCGGGTCCGATGCTCCTCCTGGGCCCGTGTCATCTGCTGGGGTAGTAGCCGCAGCACACCCCGCCGGGTGTCTTGGATGTGGGGATGCTCTCCACCTTCCGCCATCTCTCCACGGTCACACAGGGTCTCTCCTCGGCCGGGTTCCTCCACCGGGTCACTCCGTGGGCCCTACGGGATCACTTTTGTTCTTCCGGGTGCAGCGTTCTTCTGGGCGTCCTCTGTTTCCGTCCTCGTGTACTGGAATGGCGACTGCTTCTCTTCCGGTTCTTCGTTCCGCCCCCTCCTGATGACGATTTCCTTCTTCGTTTCCGCTGGCTTGTTAGGAGGAGGGTCTAGGGGCGGAGGCTCTTCTTTGAGAGTGACGGCTGGCTCTCCCGGAGTTAAGGGGAGCCAGGGCGGGTCCTTCTCTTTGCGCCATGGACCGGGCCGGCCCACGATGGGAGTTTCGGGAACGCCTCCTCTGCATATGGCGTTAGTCTCCCCTGGCCGCCATTAAGGTCAGATTTTGGCGGGAAAAGTCCAGAACACGTTCCTTAGCGCACGGGGTCCAATTCTTTTGGACCGGGTAGATCCTGTTCGTGACGCCAGGTTGTCGAGCCCACTGGGACAGAGGTACTCGGTGCCGGACCGGTCTGTTACGGGGGAAGTCACGGGTGGTCCTGGTCCGGTCCGTATTCCAGGCTCGGCAATAAAAGGGAATATTTACAGGGGTTGTCAGTCGTGACGCCACCCACTATATGCAGCCAGTGATGGGGCCGCCGCTGCTGCGGAACCTCCGGGGACGATGGGATAGCAGCTTAGGTGGTATAGTTCCAGTGGGTAGAACTGTGTTCCCCGGGGCAGTAAGGGTTAAGTCTATTGTGGAGTGTGTCGCACACTTACTTTGCAGATGCTGCAGGGATCTCTCCTCCTTGCTGGTGCTGACAGGCTGTATCCTGTATGGAGAGAATCACTTCAAGCAGAAACACAAGGGAAGCAGTTCCAGGGTTTTCCAAAGCTTTACTCTCAGTTCTTCAAGTCACTTTATAGTTTAGTTGCAGTTCTTACAAGGTTCAAGTACAGTTCTTAACACATGGGCACATTCTCCCTCTCCGGGTTCCCTTTGCTCCCTGCAGCCAGGCTCCTCTCTCTGTGACCCCTCACACAGTCTTTAGTGTCCTTCCTGGGCTGTTACGTTCTCTCTTTACTTCGTGTTGTGCGACACTGGACAGTATGGCGGTGACTCGGGCTCCTGTGAGTCCTACGTGTGTCACTGTGCTGCCTGTCCTTAGGGTAGGGATCTCAATCTGAAACTCAGACCCCCCGTCGTATTGTTTGGGGATGCCGGGTAAACTACGGTCCCCTCTAGAGCCGACACTCTACTTTAGCCCAGCCTCCAGCAGTCCTCCAGCACGAGGCTCTGCCAGGCTCCTTTCTCTCTGTTTCTCTCGGTATATAGGAGGGCTACTCCGCCTGCAGTCAGTTGCTTTAGCTGCGTTCCTAGGGCCGGGTTACACTCCCTCTCTGCTCTCCCACACTTTTGGGGATCCGGCGCTGGATAGGCTTTCTCTCTCCTCTGACTCACACTGGCTCAGTACAGATTCTGCGTCCTTCTGCCCTCACTCTTCCAGAACGTGTGGCTTTCCGTCTGCTCAGCTTCAGCTCAACCTGCTGCTGTTCTCTGGCCTGTTTTTAGTCTTTGCATCTCAGCTCACTGTGGCCTACTCTTGGTCTTTACTGTTCAGCCTACCTCGGCCTACTGAACACCTTCACTCCTCCCCCTTCCTATATACTGTGAAGTCACCTGACTTCTGGTGTGCCCAACCCACTCCTCTAAATCCACCACCCCTCAATCTCATAGAGTCTCTAATATTCAGGGCTGGATGTTACCTCCTCTTACAAGTGGGTTGTATGGGCTGTGAGGGTGTTGGTGTGTCAACAAGTGTCCTACCTGCCTGGCTGCAGATCCCTTTGTGCCTCCTGGACGCAGGGGCGCCACAATAACACTGATGGGAGCACTTGCATGAGCTTTGAGTTTATCCAGCCCAGTAGGCCTAAACAGGTCACTTACCTACCTCTCTATTGTTTCCTGTAATACTACACGAAATGTATTCCTCTCCCACCTGTGTGTTGCGGCTCATAACATTGATGGGAGCGCTTGTGAGTCACCCACTTGGGCCATGGGGTACTCAGAACTGGGCCCTCAGTCTCTCTTTTACCGTCGTTTGGGCCTGCTGGGGTGTCACAGTGATGTTACCCGGCTCCGTGGTCCTGGGCGGTCAATAAAAGGGGATTAATAGTTTTTAAAGGATAAATCGTGACGTCACCCGTAGTGTGTGGCTATATGGGGCCACCACTGCAATCGGAACCTGATCTAAACCCAATAGAAAATCTCTGGAAAATCCTTGATGACAAAGGTATGGCCAAGAAACACACAACAGCCACAGGACTGTGTAAGAGACTGGAAGAAGAGTGGACCATAATCATATCCAGACTAGTGTGAGAGACTAGTGATGTCCTGTGACCATAAATGTTCAGAATTCATTCAAAGCAAACACCTGCACACAAAACTAACCTTCACAAAATGTAACTTTAATCTTTTTTTCTGTGCTACAGTCATTGCTTATGATCATCATGATTTGGGTAAAGTAAAGGTTTTAAGTTGATAACCTTTTTTTATTTTGGAGAACACTGTCTAGTGGCATGGTGTACTTCTTAAACAAAAATGTTCAAATGTTGCTAAATGTAGATTACATTCTGTCTGAAAAAATCAATTGACCCTTATCACATCACTAGCCAAGAATCCTAAATGACTCTTTGACATTTTCCCTTTCCTCCTTGGTCTAAGAGCACAGGCTCCAACCACCAACTTTAGCACTGACGATCTGGCCAATTATTTCAAGAAAAAATTGACCTCATACAAAAGGAAATTTCATCACAGCCTCAGAACATCATGCATTTGTGAGACCCCAGAGTCCGGTTGCCACAGTGGCCTCCCTCGGGGGGTGGTGTCATGCTTGGAAGCAAAAAGGGGTATTCCCACTAGGTGGACCGCAGTTTTTTTTGCTGCCACAACTGCCGAAACCGCACTAGCCGCGTCTGCCGCACACTTACTTCTAGCCCCATAGACAATGCATGGAGCTTGCCACAAGTGGCAAGGCACTTAAGGCGGAAAATGTTTTCAAAAAACGCCAGTGTGAAAGGGGCCTTAGGAAGACATCTATTTGTGCAGAATTATTAGGCAACTTAATAAAAACCAAATATATTTCCATCTCATTTGTGTATTTTCACCAGGTAAATTAATATAACTGCACAAAATTTAAAATAAACATTTCTGACATGCAAAAACAAAAGCCAAAATAATTAGTGACCAATATAGCCACTTTCTTTATGATGTCACTCAACAGCCTTCCATCCATAGATTCTGTCAGTTGCTTGATCTGTTTACGATCAACATTGTGTGCAGCAGCCACCACAGCTTCCCAGACACTTTTCCGAGAGGTGTACTGTTTTCCCTCCCTGTAGATCTCACATTTTATAAGGGACCACAGGTTCCCTATGAGATTCAGATCAGGTTGAACAAGGGGGCTAGGCATTATTTTTTCTTCTTTTAGACCTTTACTGGCCAGCCACGCTGTGGAGTAGTTGGATACATGTGATGGAGCATTGTCCTGCATGAAAATCATGTTTTTCTTGAACGATACTGACTTCTTCCTGTACCACTGCTTGAAGAAGTTGTCTTCCAGAAACTGGCAGTAGGTCTGGGAGTTGAGCTTCACTCCATCCTCAACCCGAAAAGGTCCCACAAGTTCATCTTTGAGGATACCAGCCCATACCAGTACCCCACCTCCACCTTGCTGGCATCTGAGTTGGAGTGGAGCTCTCTGCCCTTTACTGATCCAGCCTCTGGCCCATCAAGAGTCACTCTCATTTCATCAGTCCATAAAACCTTTGAAAAATCAGTCTTAAGATATTTCTTGGCCCAGTCTTGACGCTTTATCTCATGCTTCTTGTTCAAAGGTTGTCGTCTTTCAGCCTTTCTTACCTTGGCCATGTCCCTGAGTATGGCGCACCTTGTGCTTTTTGATACTCCAGAAACGTTGCAGCTCTGAAGCATTGCAAAACTAGAGGCAAATGGCATCTTGTCAGCTTCACACTTGATTTTCTTCAATTCATGGGCAGTTATTTTGCGCCTTTTTTGCCCAACATGCTTCTTGCGACCCTGTTGGCTATTTGCCATGAAGCGCTTGATTGTTCGGTGATCACACTTCAAACGTTTGGCAATTTCAAGACTGCTGCATCCCTCTGCAAGACAACTCACAATTTTGGACTTTTCAGAGCCCGTCAAATCTCTCTTCTGATCCATTTTTCCAAAGGAAAGGAAGTTGCCTAATAATTAAGCACACCTTATATAGGGTGTTGATGTCATTAGACCACACCCCTTCTCATTACAGAGATGCACATCATCTGATTTACTTAATTGGTAGTTGGCACTCAAACCTATACAGCATGGAGTAGGACAACATGTGTAAAAAATATCATGTGATAAAAATACTAATTTGCCTAATAATTCTGCACACAGTGTAAATTCAGGCTTGGGGGCACTGTTAGTCAGTTCAGTTCCTAGGAGGGCTGTAAAGACATCCTGCTGTCTGGAGCTGTGCCAGGCTTGTCCAAGGATAGCAAGCGGGAGGGACCCCTTGGAAAGGGTCTGAGGAAGGAGAAAAGCAGGCCTGGGGAGTGGAGACCGCTTACCAGCTCACCCCAGAGCAGAGCACCAGAAACGGATGCCAGAGTCCAAGGTTGTGAGGGTACCTTAGGCCCAGCAGCCAAATCGGAGGACGGGAGATTCCACATCTCCCAGCCACAGCAAAGCACCAGGAGGCACCGCAGCACTGGAGAGCTTAGGGACAGTTGCCAGAGGAGTGGTGCCCGGGAAGCGCTCAAGCTGCCTACCTTACTGGTGAGAGAATTAAGAGCAGGAAGAAAGGGTTGCAGCTTAGCTACAGGCAGCCAGGACCAGCAAAGAGGAGCACAGCAGGGAGGCCTCAGAACTCACCGAGTGAGGACTCACAACATCAACTGTGGACAGTATCCTGGTTTCTACCTGCAACTACCAGTAAAGGTAATGGAGACTACATAATGTGTGTCTGTCGGTTATTCCGCGCTCTCAGTCATGCAACGACCTACTACTGCCATAGACTTTCCCAGTTGCCCTGGGAACCGCTCCACCCATGGGGAGCGATACCACCATAGTTGCAATTCCATCATCACCAGGGTCCCACACCGCAGCGTCGGCCATCAATAGCCCAACATCACAGGTGGTGTCACGACAACCATCCCTAAACCCCTATTCCCTGAACTTTTAAGTGATGCCCAGGGTCACGGAGCAGAGTCTTGACCCTTGTGATGCCCCAGAAGTAGCAAAGCCTGGTTCCAAGTACTCCACTTCCCTGGGGCGTATTAATTTCCTGGCATCACAAACAAGATTTTGTGCCCATTGAATAGAGAAGGGTCATTAGTATTCAAATTTCAGTGTTTAACAGGACAGGAGTCACATACCGTAACTTTATCTTAATAGGGATGTGCTCATATCACTGAATACTTGTGGGTACACTGAATTTTGAATACCAATGACCCCTTCTCTATTCCTAATAGTTAAATAGGTGCCTCACACCTTGACTCTATTAACTACTTATCTACTACTGAATCAAGTCTGTATGCAAACCAATACAGGTATTTAGCCTCTTGATTGTCACACTTTTTTATAGTTGATAGACGGCCCTTAACTGTGATTACACTGGCCTTTCCAAGAGGGTGGTTACACTACACTGTAACTTACAGTGGAATATTATAGCCATGGTCAGCTAAGACTAGCATATCCAATATGGATTCCTACTACCACTATCCAATATGTCTATAGTGGCCTTACCACCAACTCAATATCTAGCATGTTCTGAGATACATAGTATTCCCCATAATCCCTCTAAAACCACAAATCTCTTTCCTTGCAGGCTACTAAGAGGTGTCACACCCCGACGCTTGGTGTCTACAATCTTTAGTGTACTTTATTACTATCAGAAGGTTTTTATCAAATTGCTTTTTACACCATCACGGTCGATTAGAACGTCACCTGGTACCAATCATGCTGAGCCGACTATCTTCCTGCTATGTTGTTCCTTCTCTCTCACTTTCTCCTTGTGCCCCTGATATTCTTTCCCCTCTCTCTTTTCTTTCTTTCTCTCCTACACTAACATTCTTTCATCTCTTCAACTTCTTTTTTCTCCCCTCCCTATGCTGTCTCTTTTCCCTCACTTTCACCACCATAGTTCCACCATATCACGTTGCGCTTGCCACTGCAGGAACACTCACCATAACCACCTTTTCCACACTATAGGATACACAGCGTGTCACCCACTCAATACATTTAAGACTACGAAGTGTGTAGATATTTATTATCTTTGTTTATTTGGTTTTGCATATATTTCTACACATGGGCGCACCTAGCGTGGTGCAGGGAGGGGCAGATGCCCCCCAGAAACATCGGACCTTCTACTACAGCGCCCGCGCCGAGGTGTCTCCCTGCCAGCCGGCCGCCGCCACATATTCCGGCCATCCACGGTGTAAGCCGGATCTTCTTTGCTCCTATATTCAGCTGAGCTGACAGCGGGAGCAGAGTATGAGCAGCGCTGGCTCCAGCAGTCCATAATACAGGTGTCAGACTCAGATGCCTGTACTAAAGAAGCTGGGCTCTCAGCCGCCCTGATTCCCAGCAATTCCGGGTCAGGGGGATGTCAGTCACGTGATCACATCACCTGATCACGCTACTGACGTCACTCGGCAGAGGCAGCATGGCAAAAGGCTGGATGTGAAGACCTGGCACGAAGATTAACATAACTAGGGGAAGAGGCACAGCATGGAGGGAGAGGGGTAGTAGTCTGAGCAGGAAACTGGGAGGAGTGAGCAGGAAACTATGGGGAGAATGTGAGCAGGAAACTAGGGAGGGGGGATGTGAGCAGATAACTAGGGGTGAGGTGGAGCAGGAAACCAAAGGGGGTAATGTGAGCAGGAAACTGGGGGGAGGGTGTGCAGGAAACTAGGGGGGGATGTGAGCAGGAAACTGGGGGGAGGGGTGTGCAGGAAACTGGTGGGAGGGTGTGCAGGAAACTGGGGGGGCTGTGAGCAGGAAACTGGGGGGGGGGGCTGTGAGCAGGAAACTGGGGGGGCTGTGAGCAGGAAACTGGGTGTGTGTGAGTATCAAATGAGAGTGTAGGGGGAGTATGAGGAGCAAACTGGGGGGGAGAGTGTGAGCCATATCTGGAGGGAGATAATGAGAAGGAAAATATGTGAGCCAAACTGGGGGGGACAGGGTTGAGGGAGAATACATGGGCAAAATTGCGGGGAAAGGTTGGGGGGAATATATTTGAACCAAGGGTATAAATTCGAGGATCCAGTATAAAACAGTGGTGGGGGGGATCAGTGTGGACACAGTATGAGGAGTGAGGGGTTGGCTACAGTACAGTATGTGGAGTGAGAGGGGGATGGCTGCAGTACGGTATGAGAAGTGAGAGGGGAATGGCTGCGGTACAATATCAGGAGTGAGGGGATGGCTACAGCATAGTATGTGGAGTGAGGGAGGTTGGCTGCAGCACCATATGAGGAGTGAGAGGGGGATGGCCGTGGTATGGTATGTGGCGTGGAGGGGGAGAGTGTGGACACAATATGAGGACTGAGGGGGATGGCTGCCAACATAGTATGTGGAGTGAGGAGGAGATTGGTGTGGACGCAGTATATGGAGTGAGAGCGGATGGCTAGGGCACAGTATGTGGAGTGGGATGGCTGCGGTACAGTTTATGTAGTGAAGGGGTAATAGTGTGAACTCAGTATGAGGAGTGAGGGGGATGGCTGCAGCACAGTATGTGGAGTGAGGAGGAGATTGGTGCGAACACAATATGTGGAGTGAGGGGGGAGAGTGAGGTAGTGAGGAAACAGTAGGGGATGAGAAAAATGTAAGGGGGCACAGAATAGAGTGAGTAGTGTGAGGCTGAATAGTGAGGGGGCAGCATGTGGGCACATTGTGAGGCCACAGCCAGGAGGGGACCGTATATCGAGGAGGGGGAGTGTGATGAGGGAGAACAGGATAAACAGTGGGTGGTATATGGGGACAGTGTGACTAGGGAGCCAGTATGGAAAGGAAAGGGCAGTGTGATGAGGGGGAGTGTGGAGGGCATGTTACAGAAAGTGGACAGCATGTAAATCTTATTTTGTGGAGGGAACAGTGAGGAGGAGCAATTATTCGGGGCACAGTGTAGGGCAGAAAGTTTTACTTGGGAGAATTTTGATCTTTCTGATATTTTTAAAGATGGGCTGCAGAGGATCGGAGAAGATGGACATCTCCAGAGACGAGCTGTGGATGTGAAATGTCATCATGGTGTCTGGACAAGATGAAAAAGACGACCCCGATCAGAGACAAGGTCATCTATAAAGTGCCCAGATGCAAATGATTATTTGTGATAATGACATTCTCATCAGTGCTGTAGTTCCTGTATGATCTGATGTGACTGGTAACAACAACCCATACTCCTACAATTGTTAAGGATGTATTAGGATATGTAAGCTCATGCAGTACAAATGTATATAGGTCTGACATGACATTACAATTGTTTTACCATGCACTGATGTTAGTTCTGATGAGAATTGTGATGCTGTGTTTCTATAGTGATGGGGGTTATATGGATGTATTTGTATGATAGGGGTTCTGGTTATGTATTTCTGCACCTCTGGTGGTTCTGATGATGAATTTTGTTACCAATGAGGGTTGTGATTTCTGCACTGATGAGGATTCTAGTTATGTGTTTCTGTACCTCTGGTGGGTCTGGTGTGATCTGCATGATGAGGTTTGACATAGTGTCGTACTGATAGGGGTTATTTAGCTGCATTTTTGTACCTCTGGTGGATCTGGTGATGTATTTATGTACTGCTGAGGGTTGTGATGCTGTGTTTTTGTACTGATGGTGGTTATATGGATGTATTTATTTACATCTGGTGGGTCTGGTGATGTAGTTTTGAGCAGGGAAACAGAAGATGACCTTGATCGCCGTGATTGGCTTAATAGCCAATCGCGATCATTGGCTGGAGATAGGTCACCCTCCCCTCCAGCCCTGATTGGAGCGATGGTCTTTGTGACTCATCGCTCCAATCAGAGTGCAGGGGCCGGTCTGACCTGCCTGTGACCAACTCCCAACAGCTTTATCCATTCCGAGGAAGCTGAGGGAGTAGTCTGTGCCACCAGTGCCTGCTAATGCTCCAGTCCCCGCTGGTCCTCCAGTGTCAGTGCCCGCCGGTCTGCCTGCTGCCCTGCCTGCTTTGCAATCCAGTTTGTAAGTTTATTGATTATCTGAGACCATTGGTGGAGTCTTTGCCCTCCTATGTCCGTGACACGACGGACGTCCTGATGAGGATTGACGGCATCTCTGTGGATAACAGTACCTTGCTGGTAACGGCTGACTTGAGTCTCTCTACACGTGCATATGGCATGAGGACGGCCTGAGGGCAGTACAGTTTTTTCTACAGACGAGTGGAAGGGATGGTGCGACATGCGAAACTTATCGTTGGGCTGCTCCACTTTGCCTTAACCCACAATTTTTTTGTCTTTAAGGACAATTATTATTTACAGACCCACGGCACTGCCATGGGCGTGGCCTGCGCGCCCTCGTACGCGAACTTCTTTCTTGGTTTCTAGGAGAGGGGTCTCCATTGCGACGGGGGTGGGCCGGCTGACGCCCATGTGCGTGCTGGTTAAGGTATATTAATGACTTGTTTATTTTGTGGCAAGGTATAGTGGAGCAGCTTGACGAGTTCATGGGGTGACTTGCATTGAATGATTTAAATATCAGACTGACACACAAATCTGATGCCTATAAAATTGACTTCCTGGACATCTGTGTGGAGATTGGTGTGGATGGCACCATACAGACGGATGTTTTCAGGAAGTCAACGGCAGTTAATTCCCTTCTTCACGCATCGTCGTCCCATGATTGTTCAACTGTACGTGCCATCCCAACAGGTCAGTTTCTCCGTATGAAACGAATTTGTTCGTCTAATGAGCTGTTTGAGAAGCAGGTCCATGATCTGAGTGGACAATTTCGAGAACGAGGCTACAGCAACAGGTCAGTGAAACGGGCGTATCTGCGGCCAAAAATACTCCCCATGACAACCTACTCCATGGACTGAACGAGAGCGACACTGGAAACAGTGGTGTCCAACCCATTAGGTTCATATCAACATTCAACCATGGGTGGGACAGAATGAGGGAGATATTAAATAGACACTGGCCAATACTCCTCTCTGATCCGTTTCTGAAGGGCTCTATTTCTGACCGTCCACTTATGACGGCCAGACGGGCTAGGAATCTCAAAGATGTGCTAGTCCATAGCCACCATTTAACTGTTACGCCGGGATTGTTCGGTTCCCAACGCCCTCTTAGGGGAACTTTCCCCTGTGGTCACTGTGTGGCCTGTGTGAATGTGCAGCGCATTGCATCCTTCACCTCCTCCGATGGCTCCCGTACGTACGTTATTCGACAATATATATCCTGTGGCACGAGCAATGTGGTTTATTATGCCACTTGTTCTTGTCCACGGATATATGTGGGAAGAACATGTAGGGAGCTAAGGAGGAGGGTGAAGGAAACATGTGAACGGCATTTCCGCAGCTCCCACAGTGAAAGATAAGTCCACGTTAAAGACATTACCACGACATTTTCTGATACATCATAAGAGTGACCCGTCATCCCTGATGTTTCGTGGAATTGACGTGGTTCACGGTGGTATCAGAGGTGGTGATGTCCAAAGATCTTATCATAATGTGAAATTAAATGGATTGTGGCATTAGATACAATGTCACCACGTGGGTTGAATGAAAATTTAAGCTATGCGCCCTTCCTCTGACGCCACTGCTCGGTGGTTTCAGACTTAACTGTACTCCTATATTGAGTGTTAGAGTTTTCTGACGTGTGATTTTAATTAAGTTTTTATTTTGAAGCATTTTATAGGTCCCGTCCTCCGGTATATGGGATTGCTGCTTGTATGCGTCTTGGCATGACGTGACCCTATAAACAATCAGGATCTGAATTTTATCATCTCTTCTTGCATTTATTGGTGGAAAGTATCATCTTTTCCAGAAGTACCATCAGGCATGGACAGTAAAATCAACAGCTAATGGATTTCGATATTCAAATCAAGCCATGGTTGAACACTGTGCGGATAAACATTATGCTGTGCCTTACTGCTGGATTATACATATTGGACTATGCCTTGTGTGGACTAATGTGGAGTTCACCTCTATATTGGGCTTTTTTGATCTCCACCTGATTTGCAGGAAGAGTTTGTGGGCTAGCATATATACATATATTTGAGCTTGGGAATTGATGATCGTCTGGCTGGTTGGATGTCATGGTGCCCCGAGTCGGTGTCTGGGTTGCAGTGCGCGTGCGGTTGCCATGGTTACGCGTCCTAGCTTCCACGCGCAAACTTGTGACGTGGCGACGATATTGGGGGGATGCTGTGGGGTCTGACAAGCCAAATGATGTCTGAGGATCTGGTGACCATCTGGCTGGCTGAATGCTATGGCGCCCCTCGTTGGTGTTTTGCTCTCAGGGCGCAAGCGGCTGCCATGGTTGCGCGTCCTGGCCGCTGTGCACGCTCCTGTGACGTTACGCTGGTGAGGGGAGGCGCAGTGGTATCTGGCCGGCAGGCGCTTGTTTTCCGGTCACATGACGCTACAGCGTAACATAATTTCCGGTGACGCTACAGGCAGTCTGTATAAGAATCACCGGCGGTGGGATCATATCTATCCCCCTGAGGAAGTGACCCAGGCTTTGCAGGGTCACGAAACGCGTTGGGGTCCTGCGGTCCAACGCCACCCCCCCTCTGTGTGTCCCTGGGAGTATGGTCACCGATGGACCGGGTAATTAATGAACTGATGTGTGCCTGATCAATTTGACCTTTCTAATACAGTATCTATGTGATACCTAAACCCAGGTATATGAGTCTGGGGGCAATGATTGTTTGGGCAGGTGGCAATAGACACTAGGCACTTTGTATTGGGGTACATTAACCATGTGTTTAGATGCACTTTAATCATTCCCTTTCTGGAAGTGATATATATTGTGAGGGTTATAATGTACCTGATGTGAGTCCTATTTATTTTCCTTACTGCTAACATAGATGTTTGGGATTACTCCAGACCCCTTTGGGAAGGTATACGGTATATAAAAAACAAAAACTAGATATGGTTGTTAATAATTGATGATGTTACCAGGCATTTAAAAGCATCAAGTTATATGGAATCAGATTTCTAGGTGGTATATTTTCAGTGGCACTTTACCCCCCCTCCTTGTCCTTACCCCTTGTCATATCAATAAATGAATTTTCTGGTTATGCAAATTAGAGCCTTTACTCGTTTATTATGTTGTGTACTCTGTCCCTGTCATCTCTCTCCCTGTCACCTGTCCCTGTCACCTCTCTACCTGTCATCTGTCCCTGTGACCTCTCTGCCAGTGATCTGTCCCTGTCACCTCTGAACGACCATAGCTTGCCCCCCACCAGTTTTGATCCTGGGTACGCCCATGTTTCTACATAGACTCATTCTTGAAGAAGACCCATTGTAGGTCGAAACATTAATGATTGTCTTCACGAACTGCAAATAAAAACCTCAACAGAAACAATTTCTCAAGTTCTTCTTCCAAGTGTGCCAGGGATATAATTTTTCTGCATTGGATACGCTTTTCAATTGAGGTGGTCGGGGTAGACTATATATTTTTCCTACTGTAGCCCCAGCAGTTTCTGGGGACCAAGTCATGGCCCAAGCCCCAGTAGCAGCTGCGGCCCCAGCTATAGCATCAGTCATTCCATTCTTGATGCCTTATATCCAGGTGTGGAGAGGCAAGGAGAGAGTGATTGCCTATGCCAGCCTGAAGCTCCATCCTACAGAAAGGAACCCCAATAACTATAGCTCCTTAAAGCTAGAGTTCCTTGCCATAGTCTGGGCTGTAACTGAACACTTTAAACAGTACCTGGCTTCAGTGTCGTTTACCATCTATACGGATAATAATCCTCTGACCCAACTAGAAACCATGAAGTTAGGAGCACTACAGCAGTAGATGGCCCGGCTATCCAATTATACCTTTACCATCAAGTACTGGGCAGAGCACTAGAACGCCAACGCTGATGCGCTGTCATGGATGCCCCACCTGCCAGATGCGGGAGAAGACCCGGAAGAGCTAGAAGACATACAGCTACCGACTTTTCTCCGCAATAGTGCGTCCCAGTGTTCCCATGGTGTGATAGACAAGCAGCCTGTCATGCAAGAAGCAATGTTCAACCCATTACCCCACCATGGTTGGCAGAGACACAAGATAGCGACTGAATCATTCAGCTTAGTCAAGGAGTTGTTGAAGCATGCCGACTCATGCCCTGGTCCAGGTGCTCTGCAAGAGACAAGACAGTTGTGGAAAGAGAAGAGCAAGTTATTCATCTATGTGTTAAAGCTGTGTAGGTGGCATATCAACGCACAAACCCTTGAACTGGTCTGGCAGATAGTGGTCTCGAAGAGAGATGTCCAGATGTTCCTAGGAGCACACCACGATGGGGCAGGGTACTTTGGGTGTCAGAAGCTGGAAGTTCTGCTGTGTGAACGATTCTACTGGCTTGGCATGAGGAAAACCATCAAGAACTGGTGCAGAGACTGTGGCCCTTGCAATCTGCGGAGGAAGGATCATGACAGTCAGAGAGCTCCAATACAGCCTATTGTCACCAGGCAGCCACTTAAACTCATAACCTTGGACCATGTGAAACTGACCCCGAGCCGGTCAGGCTACATCTACGACCTCACCATTGTAGATCACTATTCTCGTTTCTTGGTAGTAAAAAACTTAACAGTGAGGACATCGGCTAGAGCCTTTCAAGCCCATTTCTGCAGACTCCATGGCTATCCTCAACAGATACTTACTGATCAAGGTCCAGTGTTCGAGACAGAGGTGTTCCAGGAGTTTTGCAACTTGTACGGGTGCAAGAAATTAAAAAACAACACCTCACCACCCACAGATCAATGGCATGTGCGAGAAAATGAACCAGGTAGTGATAGACCTGTTGAAGACACTGCCACTGAAGAGAGAAGTATGTGGCCAGAGAAGTTGCCAGATTTAGTGGACTTATGCAATCATATTCCTGTGAACTCCACCAACTGTACTCCTGCCTACCTGATGAGAGCAAGACCTGGCAAGCTGCCCATTGGCTTAGACATGGGAGTCCTGACACCTGAGACAAACCCACCAGAAGCAGATTGGGATACAGAACGGCAACAGAGATACCGTCAAGTGCAAGAGTGTGTTGAAAGAAACCTGTCTCAAGCAAGAGAAGGGCAAGAGAAGGCCTACAACAAACACGCACCTGCAGTTCCCTTAACAACAGGAGAGAAAGTCTTCAAGCGGAAGTGACGGATGTATAAACTGGATGACCAGTGGGAGGCAAAGCAATATACCATATTGCCTTCAAATTTTGACAAACACCAATGTCTGCTTAATCAGTAAAGATGGAGGAGAGCCTCAGCCCCAGTTTCAAGAGACCATCTAAAGAAATGTCCTGACCAATTAAGAGAGATAAGAGAAGTCTGAGGCACACCTAACCCCAAGAAGAAAAGGAAGAGATGATTCATACAGTTCTTGGAGACTTTCCCAAGTCGTGGACCCAGATAAATGGAGCCAAAGTAGTACCTGTATTGACTTTTCCACAACATGTTGTACCTGAACCAGTTAAGACTCCAGAACCACCTGAAGAATCACCAGCTCAAGCAACAGTCGCCACACCTGCAGTGGAACAAAAGAGTCGACTCCCTGCTAGCGGCGAGCCTGTCATGCCCATGGTGAGTCTAAGAAGTCACAGAAATCTGCCTAGCCTACCTGTGAGACATCGGTCTACCTGCAGTACAAAGAAAGGGGAGACAAAGAGGTGCAAATTGGGTCTAATCTTTTTACGGATAGGTAGTACCGTCATAGGTGTATGTGCTCACCTGGTCCAGTTGTGTTCCCCCACGACTGGTTAATTAGCTCAGACAGCTGCTGCTGGATCCGCACTCCCACGTAACAGTGGTGATGTATCCAAAAAAGATCCAGAAAGAGATCATGCTTTAGTGGTCCGCACTGCCGTCCCACCGTACCCGAAAAAATGCCAGAGAAGTCAAGAATTTTTGCGCTGCTTCTTTATTTTTTTATTTATTTATTTGGAGCAGTGCTCCAAAATCAGGCGAACGGAGCGAGGCGACATATCGCCGCCAAATTCCCCAATTACACGACGCAATTGGGAGGCAATTTGACGGCAATAATTCCAGGGTGACATATCGCTGTCAAAAATGTCTCCTGCAGTTGTGGCGTGACAAGGTACCCTTAAGGTGCTTTCACACTGGCGGTTTTGCCCGGATCCTGCTTGCGATAAGTGTGCAGCAGACGCGGCAAGTGTAGTTTCGGCAGTTGCAGCAGATACGGCCGGGAAAAAAAACGCCGCTGACCGTCATTTTTCCCCAGCTGCATCTGCCGCAACTGCCGAAACTGCACTTTCTGCGTCTGACGCACACTTTCCGCAAGCCCCATAGACAATGCATGGGGCACCGCAAGTACAGCCGTTAGGCGGAAAATGCGGCAGATGTGGTTTTTTTGACTGGATCTGACCGCATTTTTTCAAAACCGCCGGTGTGAAAGCACCCTTAGTAGAATATCTGTTTGTGCAGGTAACTATTACTGTGCAGAATTATTAGGCAACTTAATAAAAAACCCAAATATATTCCCATCTCACTTGTTTATTTTCACCAGGTAAACTAATATAACTGCACAAAATTTAGAAAAAAACATTTCTGACATGCAAAAACAAAGCACAAAAAAAAATTAGTGACCAATTTAGCCATCTTTCTTTATGATGACACTCAACAGCCTTCCATCCATAGATTCAGTCAGTTGCTTGATCTGTTTACGATCAACATTGCGTGCAGCAGCCACCACAGCCTCCCAGACACTGTTCTGAGAGGTGTACTGTTTTCCCTCCCTGTAGATCTCACATTTTAGGAGGAACCACAGGTTCTCTATGGGGTTCAGATCAGGTAAACAAGGGGGCCATGTCTTATTTTTTCTTCTTTTAGACCTTTACTAGCCAGCCACGCTATGGAGTAGTTGGATGCATGTGATGGAGCATTGTCCTGCATGAAAATCATGTTTTTCTTGAATGATACCAACTTCTTTCTGTACCACTGCTTGAAGAAGTTGTCTTCCAGAAACTGGCAGTAGGTCTGGGAGTTGAGCTTCACTCCATCCTCAACCCAAAAAGGTCCCACAAGTTCATCTTTGATGATACTAGCCCATACCAGTACCCCACCTCCACCTTGCTGGCATCTGAGTTGGAGTGGAGCTCTCTGCCCTTTACTGATCCAGCCTCTGGCCCATCCATCTGGGCCATCAATCTGGCCCATCAAGAGTCACTCTCATTTCATCAGTCCAAAACACCTTTGAAAAATCAGTTTTAAGATATTTCTTGGCCCTGTCTTGACATTTTATCCTATGTTTCTTGTTCAAAGGTGGTGGTTTTTCAGCCTTGGCCATGTCCCTGAGTATAGCATACCTTGTGCTTTTTGATACTCTAGTAACGTTGCAGCTCTGAAATATGGCAAAACTGGAGGCAAATGGCATCTTGGCAGCTTCACACTTGATTTTCCTCAATTCATGGGCAGTTATTTTGTGCCTTTTTTGCCAAACACGCTTCTTGCGACTCTGTTGGCTATTTGTCATGAAACACTTGATTGTTCGGTGATAATGCTTCAAAAGTTTGGCAATTTCAAGACTGCTGCATCCCTCTGCAAGACATCTCACAATTTTAGACTTTTCAGAGCCGTCAAATCTCTCTTCTGACCCATTTTGCCTAAGGAAAGGGATTTGCCTAATAATTAAGCACACCTTATACAGGGTGTTGATGTCATTACTCCACACCCCTCCTCATTACAGAGATGCACATCACCTGATTTACTTAATTGGTAGTTGGCGGTCAAGTCTATACGGCTTGGAGTAGGACAACATGTATAAAAAGTATCATGTGATCAAAATACTCATTTGCCTAATAATTCTGCACACAGTGTACTTTCTGCTTATTCTCCTGGATATCTCTGCTGCATTTGATACTGTTGATCATCAGCTACTCCTCTCTATTCTCTGCTCTATTGGGCTCAAGGACACTGCTTTCTCCTGGTTCTCCTCCTACCATCGTTGACTGTTCCTTCATCGTCTCTTTCGCCAGATCTTCCTCTCCACTTCCCCTCACTGTCGGTGTTCCCCAAGGGTCATTACTAAGTCCCCTTCTCTTCTCTCTTTACACTGCTCCTATTGGATATATACCTCTTCTCCTGATATCACTCCTGCATTATCACTAAATACCAGTGATTTTATGTGTGTTGTCCCTAACATCATGTCCTCTTTCTACCTTGAATTGAATCTGTCAAAACCTGAACTTCCTGTGTTTCCTCCCTTTATTAATCTGCCGAAACCTAACATTGCAAAATATAAAGGGGGGGACAAGAGGCGCAATAGTGCCCTATCACTAGTGACACTAATATGTAAAACGGTGGTGCTCTGTCGCCGCTCACCTGATCCAGTTGTGGTCCCGACAACTGGTTTAACTGCGTTTAGGAATCAATGTTCCAAGCTGCTGCAGGACCTCCACCTACCACTGGATCGTGGTATGTTCCAAGAGAAATGATGGGAGTGATGGTGTGCCACGGTCCGCGCTGCTTCTGGATTAAAAACTCACCAAAGAGCCCAACAACCTTTCATCCTCTTTATTCCAACGCGTTTCAACGCCACAACCCGGCGTCTTCCTCAGGGAAGACGCCGGGTTGTGGCGTTGAAACGCGTTGGAATAAAGAGGATGAAAGGTTGTTGGGCTCTTTGGTGAGTTTTTAATCCAGAAGCAGCGCGGACCGTGGCACACCATCACTCCCATCATTTCTCTTGAAACCTAACATTGCCATTTCTGTATGTAGGTCTATCATTACTCCTCAGCAGCACGCCTGCTGTCTTGGGGTCATATTTGATTCAGATCTCTCCTTCACCCCCACATCTGATCACTCGCTCGCTCCTGTCACCTACACCTCAAAACATCTCTAGAATTCTACCTTTTCTTACTGTTGACTCGGCTAAAACTCTTACTGTTGCCCTTATTCATTGTCGTCTGGTTTATTGCTATTCTCTAATTGGTCTTCCATTTACTAAACTCTTCCCTCTCCAAATGATCCTGAATGCAGCAACCAGGATCATATTCCTCTCCAACTGCTTAATCGATGCCTCTATCCTGTGACAGTCAGAAAATATCAGCATAGAGCAGCGGTCTCAAACACATGGCCCGTGGGCCGCATGCGGTCCCTGGGGCTTGACTGTGCAGCCCACGGAACCGTGGACAACTTCAACATGCTGGCGGTACAGTGCAGGGAGCTGCTGTGGTCCCCGCTGTGTTGTCACTTCCGGCCTCGGGACTGACAAGCTCTGCCGCTCAGCAAGATCAATGCAAGCTGCCAGCCAATCAGAGGCACGCAGCTGCCACTGGCATATGATGTCACTTGCAGGCCTCTCATTGGCTGGTGGCTTGCATTGATCTTGCTGAGTGGCAGAAGATCTTGCCTGTCCTGCACCCGGAGGTCATAACACAGTGGGGACCGCGGCGGCCCCCTGCACTGTACCGCCAGCATGTTGAAGGTTAGAATATTGTGTGTGAAAGAGTGTGTAAGTGTGTGAGAGAGAATGCGAGTGTGTGAGAGTGAGTGTGTGTGACAGTGAGTGTGTGTGTGAGAGAATGTGTGTGTGTGATTATGAGTGTGTGTTTGTGTGTGTGAGTGTGTGTATGTGAGAGTGAGTGTGTGAGAGAGTGTGTAAGAGAATGTGTGAGTGAGTGTGAGATTGTGTGTGAGACAATGTGTATGTATGTGAGTTTGAGTGTGTGTGAGTGTGAGAGAGTGAGTGTGTATGTGAGAATATGAGTATGTGTGTGAGAGTGTGTGAGAGAATGTGAGTGTGTGTGAGTATGTGAGAGAATGTGTGAGTGTATGAGGGTGAGTGAGTGTGAGAGAATATGTGCGAGAGTGAGTGCATGTGAGAGAGTGTGTGTGTGTTTGTGAGAATCAGTGAGTGTGAGAGTGAGTGTGTGAGAGTGTGTGTGTGAGAGCGTGTGTGTGAGTGAGTGCGTGAGTGAGTGTATGTGAGAGTGTGTGTGAGAGAATGTGTGTGTATGTGAGAGTGAGTGTGTGTGAGAGAGAATGTGTGTGTATGTGAGTATGTGTGTTTGTGTGTGTGAGAGTGTGTATGTGAGAATGTGAGTGTGTGAGAGAATGTGTGTGTCTATGTGAGAGTGAGTGTGTGAGAGTGTGTGTGTGAGAGAATGTGTGAGTGTGCGTGAGAGAATGTGTGTGTATGTCAGTGTGAGTGTGTGAGAGTGAATGTGAGAGAATGAGTGTGTGACTGTGTGACTCTGTATGTGAAAATATGAGAGTATGTGAGAGAATGTGAGTGTGTGTGAGTGTGTGAGAGAATATGTGTGTATGAAAGTGAGAGAGTGTGTTAGAGAATGTGTGTATGTGAGAGAATGTGTGTGTGTGTGAGAGAGTGAGTGTGTGTTTGTGTGTATGAGAGTAAGTGTGTAAGGGTGAGTGTATGAGAGTGAGTGTGTGAGAGTTCATTCTTCTGGACTGCAGCCCATCTGTAAGCAGCTATCTTCTCAACCTCATTGTAAAGCCAGGACCCTGTATAGCGGTTAAAGAGTGTCAGCGTTTCTCAGGATTCTGCCAAACAGAGGTGCTTGTGCCTGAGATAGCCTTTTGAGCCTGTGGCCTCAGACATCATCACAAGGATAACATGAATTTGGCACTGGTTAAAAAAGCCAAAACTCTCATGAGGAGCTCCATCGATTCATAACGAGAGTGGAAGCTGCAGCTTGGCTGCTCCATCAGAAACTGGAGCCTTAAGCGAGTCTCCTCGGGGGATGCTAGTCCTGAGGGAGGATGGCTAGACATGGTAGAAACAATCAGATGTATATGTGGAAGATCCGCTCTGCCGTCAGATAAACAAGACCATAGGGTATATATGGATCAGGATTGGTGGCTTAATTCAAGGCATTTTGGAGTGTCAACTTCGCTCCTTCCTCAGGAAACCAAGCAAATTTGGTTGGTTTCCTAAAGAAGGAGTGAGGTTGACGCTCCGAAACGCGTTGAATAAAGCCACCAATCCTGATCCATATATACCTATGGTCTTGTTTATCTGACGGCAGAGCAGATCTTCCACATATACATCTGATTGTTTTTTCCTTTGTGACCACATTATACATGTGGTTCCTGTGGATTCTGCAGCAGCTGATACAAGTGATGCAAACTTGTTGTGGATCCCAGAACTGGCCAAGTGAGCAGCAACAGCTTATTTGTGTGTGCTTTTATAGGAAGATAAGACCCTATTGTGCTTCTATATCGCAAACAGTTTTTATTTTTAGAAATGGCAGAGGCACAGGACCGTGTAGACACTAAAGTGGATAAATCCTGCAGCTATGCAGCCATAACATTGATTGTCTGCATCAGCTGGTCTTGATGTGTACTTTGGGAACAAACCTCCTTGTAGAAAGTTTAAACATTAGCCTCGGGTCCCAATTTGTTGAGGCACCCCGAGGCCGTGGGGTACTCGGGGCCGGTGCTGTCTCTCTGGGAATCACGGTAGTCGTGACCCGATCCTGTGGCCTGGGCTCAGTTCAAAAAGGAAAAGGTTTATTTACAGGGGATTTGTCGTGACGCCACTCGGGGTATGTGGTCAGTAGCACCACCGCTGCCGTAATCCTGCTGGGGATGGTGACCTAGGGCAGTGTGGATGGTAAGCCCTCCTCAGGTTGGGCTGAGTGTCCCCAGGGCAGATTAAATGTGGTGGAGGGGCCTGGTGAGGGATTGTGCTTTGTACAGTTTACTTATTTTGCTGCTGCAGCTTCTCCAGCCAGCGTGCGGAAATAGCAGTCTCCGGCTCTGCAGGTGGGATTCTGCTGTGGTGCTGAAAGGAAGCAGTCTCGGGCAGTGGTGAACTCACTTTACTGGTGACTTTTCAAACAGTTCACAAGGTACACAGTCACAGTTTCAGGTAGCTGGCCAGGTAGTCATTAGAGGTTGCAATGTCTCTGAGGCCCTCGCGATGTTCCTTCAGGTTTCAACATCTGCCCTGTTATGATCCAATGACTTAGGAGTAGCATAAGGATTACACCGAAGTCGTTGGTAACTATACTGACTCAATATCGCAACTAGAAGTAGCCATGGGATGTAACTAACCATGCCCTAGACACCTCAACACGGTCGGAGAGCTAGCTACCCTTAGAGATGAAAATAAAAAAAGCGATCTTGCCTCAGAGCAGAACCCCAAAAGAGCAGCAAGCCCCCCTCATATATTAACTGGAAAGAGGAGAGGAAAAGACACACACAGGCAGAATATAGAGTTCAGCAAAAGAGGCCACACTAGCTAGATAGTAAAGATAGGATAGAATACTATTGCGGTCAGTATTAAAATACTATAAAAATATCTCCAACAGCAGATGGTGTCAAAAATTACCCTGAGTCCACTAAGACTCGTTGCCCTCTAAGTCTTCAGAACGTCTGTGAATCAAACAAGAATAAACAAGTACCAATACCAATAATACTGGAAATAGCAGATAGCAGTGAATAGCAATTTCTGTCCAGGAAGAAAACTTCCTAACTGATAGTCAAGTAAACAAATATGCTGACTAAATTTCAAACCCACAACTCAGAACAAGACAAAGTGAAAACAGATCCACAAGCACACAACATGTGCGCCACACAAAGTAACAAAAACCATTCACTTAGCTTGCAAGGATTTCAGCAGACCAGGAGAAACCAGGAAAAGGTGTAGACACCTCCAGGAACATTTACAACTGGCAAGGACTGATCAGCTTCAAAACACTACATATTCCAATCTGAACCTGACTACCAATTATCAAGATCAGCTGTGGAACTCTCCAACACACAGCCAGCAGGATTACCAGCAACAACCACCGGAGGGAGCTCACAACCAGAATTCCTCCTTAATGAATTCACAACACTGTCTTTTCTCTACCTGCACTTTTACTTGTAGGCTCCTGCGGCTGCTTGAAGCTAAGTGGCTTGTCCTCTCTCCTGTGTGTGCCGTATGACAGGCAGCTCGAGCCCTTCACTTTCTCTACCCTGTTCCCGGGCGTCAGTGTTGCTGCACTCTATGCGCTGCTTTGCCTCCTGACACTGTGTGGCTGGGAAATCTGTAATTCCCCACTGTCCAGTATTGACTCCCGGGATTGGTAACTCTGCACAGTCTTGGACTTGGTGTCCGTTCTATGCGCTTTCCTCTGAGGCGACCACAACGCTCCTCGTCTCCCTCAGGCTTTCCTCTCCTTCCTCCTCAGACTCACTCCATGGCTGTTCTGACCTGACTCCCTTCTTCCCGCTCTTTCCACTACACCTCAGCTCCTCCCACCGGGGCTGGCTCTCCCAGGCAAACAGGTTAAACCTTTACTCCCTCTATTCTAGGTGTGTGAATGCAGGGATGAGGGCCTCAGATTAACATCACATCCTCTGGTTGCTGGGATACCATACACACTGATCTGGGTGCTTTACCCCTTTTGTGGCACACTGACCAGTGCGGCGCCATATTGTCATCTGGGTTCATGGTCTGAGCTTATTGTAACCCTGGAAGGGAATAAGTAAGCGACTCCCTCGACTTCACTAGAGCCTCTGAGGGTGAGATTAGGCTTGAGTCATTAGGGTAGTAACCAGGGGCTACACCTGCAGCAAATGACCAACAGGTCAGAATTGCAAACACGGAGTACAGGGAGCAAGGCAGGCAGGGCAAGTGAACCAGCTGGTAAGTGGCAGGAGAGTCAAAGCATGAATATAGCCATATAGAGGACTAGACACATCCTGATTAGGACCTAAGGTCAGGCAAAGAGTGGAGGAAAAATCTACCTAATAACCCACTACTACCAGAGCAGCAACACACACAGCAGACAGGTGGTTAAACTCCATCAGAGTTTGGTTATGCCTCACTAAAGCTGGGCAGATATTCTCTAGCAGCAGGAGGATGTTGCAGGGTTGGATGTGTCACAAGGGTTAGCTCATGAGATGATCTAATACTAAGAGAAGAAGAGCAATGCTCACAGTAAGTAGAGCAGCGCTTACAATCCTCACAAGTCACCGGTGTCACATTAGGTTCCTGTATAATGTAAAATATGGTAATAACCCTTTAACACAGTGCCTTAGCCACCAACCAATGGACATTTCCACAGATTTTGTAACACCAACAGCTGTTCCCTTTACTTAAAATGAGATTATAATTGTAATTTTATAATGTAATGGCTATGAAAATGAGGCGCCCCAGGGTCTGGTTGCCACAATGCTCAGCTTGGGAGCAAATGAATGTACCCATACCAGGTGAACACACGCACACAACACCTTCCCAACTCCAGGCCAGAAAGGGGAGCTCTGAAACCCGCGTTCAGGGGAGGTCCCCTATAAATTCTGGTCTGGGGGCGGGGTCAGACAGTTCAGTTCCTAGGAGACTGTGGAAGACATCCTGCGGACTGGTGTAAGGCTCGTCCGAGGAATACTGACTAGCAAATGTGATGACCCTTAGGTGAGGGTCTGAGGAGGTGGAACAGTAGGTCTGGGGAGTGGAGCCAGTGCCAGCTCGCCCAGCACCAAGCGCAGGAACGGACACCGGAGTCCGAGGTCGTGAGGGACTTTATGCCCAGCAACCAACACCGGAGGGCGGGTGATTCCAAGTCGTTCGCCCACCACAAGGCCAGGAGACTCAGCAGCACCAGAGAGCTCAGGGAGACGCAGTCAGAAGAGAGTAACGTAAAAAGCGCTCAAGCCGCCTGTCATATGGACCAGGGACAGAACGCGTGAGGAGAGGGTCACAGCATAGCTTGAAGCAACCAGGACCCACTGAGAGCAGCGCAGTAGGGAGGCCTCACAATTTGCCAGGTGTGGAGAACCTAGACTTGCTCCAAGGCTCTGGACCCCCTAACACCGCTTGTGGTCAGTGCCCTAGACAAACCTGCTACTTCTTCAGTAAAGGTAAAGGAGACTGCCACCCCTGCATCTGTCGGTTATTTTGTACACTAAGTCCTGCACCCCCCACGAACCTATCATCTCAATAGACTTTACGGTTGCCCTGGGGATCCGCTCTTCCCTTGGAGAGCCAAATCATCATAGCTGCCACCCCATCATACCCAGAGGTCTCGACTGCAGCAGCGGCTCTACTGGTGCCTTCCACAGGTGGCGGTCACGACACAAACTCTTTTATTTTACTTTTATTTTTCTTTTCATCACTTTTTCAAACTCCCCTTTTTACTGACCGCCCAACGAGGGGATCACTGTCCGGGCCATGCTACAACGTGGAGAGGGCTCAGTTCTGAGTACCCCATGGCCCCTGCTGGGACAAGTCAAAGAGATCAAGGAAAAGGACTGGTAGGTGATCAGTGCAATCTGATTGTAGGGCAGGGGCTGAATGAATATCCTGACCTTCTGGGAAGCATGCTTGACTTATGATTTGATGTTGGCGTGTAGTAACCTGTGGACGGTACAGCACACGGATGTCACCACACCAGGCCAGCGAATCAAATGCTGAACTACGGAACCCAGAAGTTCAGAAAATTCATGCAGCTCCTGTCGATGACTTGAGAGCACTGACTATATACCATGGATCAGAGTTGTGTGAAGCAATCCACTCATCTCCTATAAAAGAGACATGCTTTCCCAAATAAACTTGATTTAATATATACACCTGGGATATAGATGTCCTTTAGGACATTTTATTTGTATCTGTGTCACAGAGTGTCCTGAAAAGGCACAGGAATGATCTTATCAGCATCACACAGTCTATAAATAGTTTTGGTATGAAAGAACTTTGGTGCTTGTGGATGGAAGAGCAACAACATAGTATATGATATTTAGTATCACACAAGCATCCAGGATTTTATTTTAGAAGCATTTGGTTAATTATTGTGGTTTTAGTCAGCATTAAAAAGAGACTTGTAAATCCTCTGGGTTGTGCAACTATTTTCTATTAGAGATGAATTGCATTTCTAGGGAGGTTTAACTGCTCATTTTCAGACATGGGACCTGCAACTAGTTTTAAACTTTAGCATCCCTCATTAGAAATTATAACAACAATATTATTATTAATAACTAGCTGTAGTACCCAGCTACGCCCGGGTTGATAAATAACTGCTGTTAGCTATAACAAAATAGAATTTGAATATGTCATATTAATGACCTGTAGGAAAATAGAAGCTGAGCTGTGATTGGTTGCTATAGGCAGCCTGATAAATCTCCAGCCAACAGTAAACCCTCCCCCCGGCCGGGCAGCATATATTACCTCACACATACACATAATAGACAGCTCATGTGACTGACATCTGCCTTAATTCCCTATATGGAACATGTGCTGCACATTGGCTGTTTTTAATCAGATGTTTATTTTTGGAAATTCAAGATACCAGATGTATGAGGCGAGTTCTGTGAGGCTATTTGTGCACATCTGTGTCTGTGTGGTGTGTTTGTCCCTGGGGTGTGTGTGTCCCTGGGGTGTGTGTGTGTCCCAGTGGTGTGCTTGTGTCCCTATGGGGGGGTCCCTGTGGTGTGTGTCTTTTTTTGGGGGGAGGGGTGTCCCTATGGGGTCTGTGTGTTCCTGTGGGGTGTGTGTGTGTGTGTCTCTGTGTCCCTGTGGGGTGTGTATGTCCCTGTGGTGTGTGTGTCCCTGTGGGGTGAGTGCATGTGTCCCTATAGGGTGTGTATGTGTGTGTGTCCCTGTGGGGGGTGTCTGTGTGGTGTGTGTCTCTGTGTTGTGTGTGTCTCTTTGTGGTGTGAGTGTTTGTGTTCGGGTGCATGGTGAGTATCCAATGTTGGGGCTCCACCTTAGCTGTTACTCTTTGTGTGCATGTGGTGTGTATACATGTCCCCGTGCGTGGTGAATATTCCATGTCAGGGCTCCACCTTAGTGACTATATGCTGGTATATGCTATTAGTCTTTGGCGCTATCATTAAGCCCCTCTCATTCACAACTGTCAACTGGTAACTGTCACTTTCTCTCCATTATGTAGATAGGGCCAAAATTGTTTGGTGAATTGGAACGCGCGGGGTTGAAATTTCGCCTGACAACATAGCCTATGACGCTCCCGGGTTGCAGACGTGTGACTGTGCAAAATTTTGTGGCTGTAGCTGGCAGCTGTCGATTTTCCTCCAACACTTTTCCTTTCACTTTTTCCCCATCATGTAGATAGGGGCAAAAGTGTTTGGTGAACTGGAACGCGCAGCGTTAAAATTTCACCTCACAACATAGCCTATGATGCTCTCGGGGTCCAGACGTGTGACTGTGCAAAATTTTGTGGCTGTAGTTGCGACGGTGTGGATGCCATTCCCGGTTATACATACATACACACATATATACACACATTCAGCTTTATATATTAGATAATAATAATAATAATGATAATAATCATCATCTTCATAATGATAATACACCCTAATCCTTTTACACCTTTTGTTGTTCTCAAATGTTACTAAGGCTAAAAAGAAAAATATGAGGAGAATATTTGAGAATCAACATAGAACTTTGTGGAAATATCATATAAAGGTGCAGGTATTGAGGAACTAAGGTGGTGGTCAAGTTGTCAGTTATAATTGCTAATTGATTTATGCCAGAGTTTACATCCAATCTTATTAATTGTATAAATGGATAAGAATTACTATTATTATTATTATAGCTGGGTGCCCGATGCACATGCATCGGGATTCTAGAAGAGCGAGTCTCTGACTCGCAATGGCCGCTTCGCGGCCAATGCTTCGCGCTGCTAAGGCGACTCGCCATGCCCGCTGCGCGGGCATAGCGAGTCGCCTTAGAACTGCTCGCAATGGCCGCTGCGCGGCCAATGCTTCGGGCATATCCACATGACCACGCTGACTCGCAGCGCGTGCGGACTCAGAAGGGGCAAAAAACCCATTCGTGATTATTATTATTATTATTATCTTTGTTTACTTTTGAAATCTACGCTGAATTACTGTATCATAACTGTCAGGTGGGCCATACCAGATTTATCTATAAACATAAACCTGTGACTATAGACTGTCATTGGGGAAGAGCTACTTAAAGGGTTATTCCCAATATTAGATGTCATCACCTATCTATTCAATAGTTATTAACTTGCTTTCAACAACTGGCCTCCAAAATGCCTTGTCTGAATGAATAGGGGGCAACACATGAGCATCACTGCTTCATTTCTTCTCTGTGGAACTGCTAGAGATAACCAAGTAGAGTATTCATACACCATGAACTTTTACACATTTTTCATATTACACCCACAAACTTATATGTATTTTATTGGGATTTTATGCGATACTATCTGTAGATAGTATCCCATATATACATAATGCCCATATATGGTTTTAATGCTCATATATGGTAATGTCGCCCATATATGGCAAAATCGCTTATATATGGTAATGCATGTATGTGTGTATGTATCATAGCTCTGCTCCCTCCCTGTAGCCCTGCACCTTCATAGCTCCACCCCTACACATAGCCCAACCCATCCCAGTAGCCCTGCCCCTTTAATAGCACTGCCCCAATGTATAGCCCCACTCCTTAATAGTTTCACCCCTCCACCTAAACTGCAATCCGAAGCAAGGAGAGCGCTAACTAGAGAAGGAGCCAAGAGGTCCATGGTCACTCTGGAGTAGCTGCCAAGATCCACATGTCAGGTGGGAGAATCAAGACAACTATTATTCATATATACCACAAATCTGGCCTATACAGAAAAGTGGCAAGAAAAAAGCTGTTTTCGAAAGCAAGCCGTAGGAGGTTACATTTTCAGTTTGCAAAATAACATGTATAAGACACAACTACCATGTAGAAGAAGGTGCTCTGATCAGATGAAACCAAAGTAGAACTTCTTGGACTAAATCCAAAACTCTATGGGTGGTGAAAAATTAACACACATCACCCTGAAAACGCTATCCCCACCTCAAACATGGTGGTGACAGCATTAGGATGTGGAGATTATTTTCTTCAGAAGGGATAGCAGATCTAGCGAGAATTGGTGGGAAGCTAAATATAGGGCAATTCTGCAGAAAAGTCTGTTAGAAGCTGCAAAAGACTTGGTACTGGGATGTATGTTTATCTTCCAGCAGGACAAAGACTTTAAACATACTGCCATACAATGGATGGTTTAGATCAAAGCAAATGCATGTGAATGGTCCAGTCAAAGTCCAACCCTAAATCCCATTGACAATCTGTGGGCAGACTTGAAAATTGCTGTTTGCAGATGTTCTCTATCCAATGTCCCTGATAGGAGCAGGCTGGCCCAGGGGGCAGGGAGGAAGATTCCCCCAGGCCAGTGGTCAAGCAGTAGATTTGGGGCCACTTGGCCATCAGTCATGTTGGTCTGGTAGGCCACTATGCCGCTGAAGCTCACTGCTCATGGGCCACTGCTGTGTACTTGCCTCCCATGCCAAAATTTGCCAGCCAGGCCCCCTGCTGAGCTGGAGTTATTTTGCAATGAAGAATGGGCAAAAATATCAGCCATAGGGTACCTTTACATGCCGCACCACGGCTGGGAATCCTAAAGGCGATGTGTCGCCCGAAACAATCGCCGTGAAATTGCCTCATAGTTGCAGCGTGTGATTGGGGAATTTCGCGGGGATAAATCGCCTCTCGCCTGTCGCCTGATTCCTGAGCACTGCTCTAAAATCAGACGCAATCATGAAGGCGAGATTTCCAGGTTTTGGCGTGTGAATGGACGATAGTGATGGAATCAGCGTCGCCTATGATTTCCAGTAGGCGTGCCACAGCGTGCTGTAATCCGCGCCCCGTGTGAACTGATTGGTGTGGGCTACTGTGTTCCCATTGGCTGTCAATTGACACCGCACCATATTTGATGAGCTGTCTGTCCAGCACCACACAATGGCAATGGCGTCATGTATTAGTCAGCCTTCAAGAGCAGGCTGACCAATCGTAACGCTGCTGAGTTATCCAATCAGCGCGCAAGGGGCGCAGTGTAAACCAATGCGGCACACCTATCTCTTCGCCATGCTGAACATGTACGCCCACATTGCCTTTGGGATTGCGGCGTGTGAAGTGCTGAGGGAAGTCAACTGGATTGGTTCCGCTGTGGGTGAGGCGATTTCTGGGGCGACACATCGCCTTAAGTTCAGGGCGAAATTGCGGCGTGTAATTCCGCCATCAGCCATCTGAGGCAACCATGAAAAACATGCACGCGCACGTTAGATCTCCTCATATCGCCAGCCGAAATTGCGGCGTGTAAAGATACCCTAAATGTGAACAACTGGTAGAGATATACCCCAAACAACATGAAGCAGGAATTGCAGGAAAATATGAAAATATGAGAGGAAAAGTTCACGGAGTATGAATATATTTTCAACGCACTATATACATTCATATGTAAATTAAACAAATTAAGGAACATTAAAGCATCACTGTATAATATATAACCCCAAGCCAATTAAACATTAGGGATATCATTCTGTCCAGTTACAAAGAATATCAGATTGTGAATTAATTTAACCTACTTTTGTGCAAATGAAAAGTCAAAAACAAGAAGACCTTAAGAAAGAGCATGCTTTGTCTGTGGTGGCCATGGATAATTACTCTCTCCTTATCCTTCATGACTAGTGTAATTCTTCCCTAACTGTGCATTTTGCTAGTATCCCTGTAACTACTGTTAGCATGATAGCTGCAGCCTATTCAGGTTGCACAGGTAGTTGAGCTCCTCCAGAATGAAAAAAAAAAATTCCATAACCAGAACCAATCATGAGGGAGGGTGGGTGACGCTGACATCCAAGCTGGATCCAGGAGATGAGAGGAAGAAGGGACACTGTAACTCAACACTTATATCCTCCTTAATTGTGCCCTCCCTCCAAAGCCCCTTGGCCCAACCCTGAGCCCACACATTTCCACAACTAACAGGTCATTTAGATACCTTTGGTTAACCCTCGCAGTCCCTGGCCCCTGCACTATCTGTTATGGGGCCTGCAAGACTGCTTCGATCACCTTTCCTTTAACCATAAATTATCTTTACTTCCCACCAAATCTTATCATTTACCTAAAATAATCATTGATGCCACATGCTCTTGTTGAGTTGCAAAATAGCTACAGCTTTATTAACACCATTTTATATGAGAAACCACAATTTTGGCCCTGTAATAAAAGCATTCCTCCATGCCGGTCACTGCGCAGGGCAGTGAGTATGTGACATCACGCAAGGTCAAAAAACTGCCACGGAGGAGATTGCGTACACCTAAGCGATCCTCTGACCACTGCCACCCAACAAGACTCGAGCACTTTCCACACCCTCTTGCAGGCCGATCAAAAATATGTCATTCCCTATGTCGTTAAGGTGAACCCCGTCTGAACTCATTAAATCACTGTTATCACCTTCCAGCATCCTATGCCGTACCCCCATTTGCTCTGACAAAACGATACATGCCCGTATTCAGCAATGTATGTGTTATTTCTAAGGCTGTTAAACAACACGCCCCCTCCATACTCTTTTAGGCACTATTTCAAACCATACTAGAATGCAACTGTCTTGAACCCAATGCCTCCAACGTGCCAAATCATCTTTTATAATCCTAATGAGATCCGCTAGCTTTAATTGCCCCAAATCGTTTCCTCCTGTGTGTACCACCAAAATATCAGGATGCCCACTAACTGTGCTCAGTTCCCGTATACGATTTTCATAAAAATATAAAAATATAAAAGTTGGGGTTTTTAAATCGCTTCCAATAATATTCTAATTCAAATAGTTGACATGAAGGTGATTTTTATTCTACACATTTCAATGTTCACAGACCTCTTCATCAGGAAAACCACCCATGTACCAAATTAAAAGTATTTACCAAAGTAAAAGTATTGACGATTATAGTGGTTGTGACTTTCACAGCCATACCAGGTGAGCATATTCCTTTAAACGGAAAAAGTTTAATTTGTGTTGGTAATGCCCTATGGTAGCACCTGGTTTCTTTTTCAGATTTCTGCACTTTACCAGTTCCAGTATACATGGGAATACATGCCGACATGAGAGTCCCCTAACTCCGTGCCAATTAACCTCTACCTGCTCTAGGCCCAAATTCATCCCCCCCGGGTGGATCATATCCCTCCTTTCAGCCCAGAAAACATAAGAATAGCCGATGACCCCAAACTCGTGCCTTCGGAGATTCTGTAAAGAAATAAATTGGGGTAAAAGAAACATAAATTAAATAATGTTGTACCTCCTACTTTAAAAATCCTAACCCATCTGATGCCCTCTACCTCATAAACCTATAACAGATCTGGTCTAACATGTGACCTAAAACATTCAGATTTCCACCTGCCCAATTGCTTAATTGCTTCTTCCCCTAAACCTAAAATTGCTGCACTGAGTTGAAATGAGTGTGTGCCGAATTGTGATGCGTCTATTCCTAAATGCCTCAGTGAGGATTTAAAAACTGCTTTGAACTGTGACTGAAATAGAATGGCTCCTAATTTGTGTATGAAAAATTGCAAAGCAGAAGGGTGTACCACCATGAAATCTCGTATCAACCGAACTGGGCAAAAATCCTTCCCAAGTTCCTTCAGCGTTAGCAAACAACCTACTCCCCTTTGATCTGTTTTTGACTTCCGGATACCCACTTTTGTACCTCCCGTCACTGACACTACATAGTTTTCCTGCAAACCATCTGTGATCCTTGTATTCCGTACCACTAGTTCCCCAACTCTCAGTGCTGTGAAAAATGCCATGGAAAATGCTGCCGCAAAAGTATAGCTTCAATACGAGTTCTGGTTACTCAAATCAACACATCTACAATCTGTCTTAACAAGACAAAAGACATCGGTCGCCTTTTATCGCTCATCGTTTTTTCCCTTTTCCAACCCTTCAAGATCTGTCTGATCACAAACTCCTTTGTCAGATCCTTCAAACCCCACAATTTCAACATAAAGGCAATGCCCGAAAACCCTTTCTGCACCGTCGCCCCCAACACTCCTTTCTTTCTCCATGAATCCAATAATGACAATGTGACCTGTAAATGATGCTATTCAGATGATGGAAAATTACAACTGGCTATGCTAGCCAGGTATCCCAGGCGGTCCCATGGCTGCGCCAGGTTGACTTTGCCATGGAGATTTTTACTAGCTATTGTAACCCTATCCTGCTATGTCCCATAAGTGTTCTGGGAAGCACGCTGCGACCTCTTGGGCCTCTAGATGGAGGGTTCTGAAGCGATCCACCTGTAAACGAGACAACACGTTCGCTATCTGATTACTTGTGCCTGGAACGTGCTGAGCTCTAAACCATATGTTCAAATTCAAACAACGCAATAAATCCTACACAAAAGGGCCAGCACTGGCTCCGATGAGCTGGTCAATGAATTGATGGTGTAGACTGTCGGTCCCCGTTGTCCCACCAAAAATGTATCCTTTTATTTCCTAATTTTTCACTCGATACCTCCAACGCGACCATGATTGGAAAAAGCTCTAAAAAGGTCATGTTCTTAATTAGCTGAGAGTCGTGCCAATCAGGAGGCCAGCTAGCCTTACACAATTCCATTTCTGGCACTGCTCCAAAGCCTAAACTTGCGGCGGCATCCGTAAAAGCTGGAGCTCGTTTTTCAATCTCTCGCTTTCTTGCCAAATTACATTCCCATTAAAGGAAGTATTTCTGCCACACTATCAAGTTGGCCTTAAATCCTCTTGTGAGCCGGATGAAATGCTCCTGCTTTTGAATGCCTCGTGTTGCCAGCGACAAACGCCGTGCAAAAACCAAGCCCATCGGTATTACCCGACATGCAAAGTTCAGAAGCCAAGCAATGACTGCACCGTCTTCAACTTGACCATTTTTGCCTTTACACAGCTGTCTACAATTGCAACAAGTCTCTCCACTTTCTCTGCTGGCAAACGAAAAACCAGACCAATCGTGTCCAATTTTATTCCCAAAAATGAAAGTTTTGTTGTAGGGCCTTCTGTCTTATTCTCAGCAAGTGGCACGCCAATAAACATCATCAACCGTCGAAAAACATGCAGCATGTAAGTGCAAAAAAACGTTGTCTTTTGAACAGATGAACAAAAAATCATCCAAATAATGGACTACCGATGAGATGCCCATTTCAAACTTAACCATCCATTCAAGAAATGAAGCAAAAACTTCAAAATAGTAACATGAAATGGAGCAACTCACCGTCCAAGCTGCAGCCCAGGAGGTGATCATGTGCAGGGTGAACTGGTAGCAGGTGTGGCACTCTGTACCAGGTAACCACAGACTTCCTTGGGACACTGAAGGATTTCCCACAGTGAGTAACCCACTTACACACAACACCTTCCACTCCAGGCCTGTAGGTGGAGCCTAACTGGTTGCC
Organism: Allobates femoralis; assembly: GCA_033576535.1. NCBI lineage: Eukaryota > Metazoa > Chordata > Amphibia > Anura > Aromobatidae > Allobates > Allobates femoralis. Next base: position 133,592,224 of record JARQOC010000006.1, read on the forward strand.
TTAAGCCAGTTCCCCCTATAAATACAGGTTCTGGAGGGAAATTAGCCAGAGTGTGCAGTCACTACAGAACTGTGAAGAGCTCAGAGTCTAGTGAGCTGAGCTGGTGCTGGAGCCGTGCTAGGCCCAGACCGGTACACACCAGAGGTAGTGGTAGACCCGCAAAGTAGGGGTCGAAGGCAAAGGAGAGAAACGTGTTACAGAAGGGTCATACCGACTCACCCCATCAGAGTTCCGGTCACTGGAGTCTGAGTCTGCAGGGACAGAGAGATAGACACAGCAGAGAACCCAGTATCACGAAGAGGCTTAGCTTGCCGGACACCCGCAGCACCCACAATTGAGAGCCAGGGACCATGGAGAGAGACGGCGGTAGCCCAAGAGAGAGCCCTCAGTGCAGCAACCTGGGTGTGGAGAGAGAGAGAAGTAATGGTCCGGTTAGGTTCCATGCTTGCCAGACTCCAAATAGGAAAGCTGAAACAAGGAGGCCTACAACCCTACTCGCTGTGGAGATCCTAAGGTGTTATCCCTCACCCCGAACGTGTGTACCTGTAACCGAACATCAGTAAAGGTACCAAAAGACTTTTATGTGCGTGTGTCCCTCCTTCCATCCGCACCACACTGACTGCGCTCCCCTATTCCAACCTTGCACAGAAACGACTGTGCTACCCTATTCCACCATTACAACTCACACCCCGCTTCTCCTGTAGGGAGCCACTCCATCTTGCTGCCGTCCATCACCCCGGAGGCCCAAGCAGCACCGGTGCCATCACCGGAACCCACAGGTGGCGTCACGACTTGACATTTTTATTATTTTCTTTTTCCCCATTTTTCACTGCTCCCCCAGGCCCACAGCCTCAGGTACCGCTACCCATGTCTTCCCCCAGACCGCGCCTGAGAGTCCGAGTCAACCCCAGGCCTGGGCCGGACACAGGCGGAACACCGATTCAATATCTGACTTTGCTAACAAGGACCCTTTGCCATATCTCGGAATCCATTCTACCGCCACATCAAAGAATGTGTAAATGGCAGCCTCTTCCTTAGATATTCCCTCGTTAACCGATTTCCCCGGAGGATAGGATAAGTGCTGAATCAGCCTATACTTACCCCACTCCTTCTTGGGAACCAGCCCCAGAGGGCACACCCTCAAAGTTTCCAATGAAGGGCTGGCAAAAGTACCTGCGATGCATAACAAACCCAACTCTTTTAACAGCTTTTTGAGTAATAGTTCTGGCTGCTCTCGCACAGACTTTAAATTGGATGACATTTGCAGTCCCGCTGTTGGCACATGCGGTATCCAAAAATCTGAGGAATAACCCTCAATAAGAAGGCTTGCTTCAGCTCTCCTGGGGTACTGCTCTAACCAATGCAGCATCCCTTATATGCGTACCGGCGTTTTCCTCTGCACTGGGCAATCCAGTCCTTTCCGGTTGTCACTTCTGGAAACATCGGACCGCTGAGTGTGCGCCGGCGAATACTGAACAGTCATGTCGAAACCTACATGTAGCATAGAACTTGCAGTGGCCCTCATTGTAGAGACAGCATACACCCGCTGGGCGCTGAGTCACCACGACAACTGTTGCTGCTCCCGCATCGGCCCTCCCCAAGTAAGGAGGGTCATGCCATGGGCTTCCGGGAAAGCATCAATTGTATCCATACGTCAGTTGCCTTTGTTGCCCAACCAATTGTTGGTCACAAAGCCAAGCGACAACGAAACTCTTCGTCATAGCACCACCAAGCTGTACCTCCCTGCAGCCTGTAGGCTTCATAGATTATGTCAATGTACACAAATAGCTCCGCCCCTTTCTCAGGAAAACGTTGGCACAGTATGTATGCAAATGTCAAAAACCCTTGCACCCAATTACCGAATGTCTTAGCTACTCTCACTTTTTTGTCAGCGCCTTGCTCGTATACCCTTTTCCTTGTGGACCATCACATGATCCACGGAAACGAGAGACCAAATGTCCACGTACACTTGTCTTATGAGTTTATCCTTCATTTCCGTGGACATATGAGTGCCGAGTGGCGCAACCCCACAAAACATTGAATCCCTAAAAGTGAAACCAGGGCAAGAACCAGGTCGCCCGGGTAGAGCTGTAATCTCCCCTGTAGAACTTTGATTTCCGAGACCAATATTTCCTTGCTCCAAGTTTGCCAATAGGGACTTCAAACCACCTATGAAATTAACATTTATATTAGCAGCATTATTAGTAACTTGCCGGGGGCCAGGCCTCACTGCAGGTTAACTCACCCCAGCAGGTGTGACGGTGATTCCGGCCGATATCTCGGGCTGTGGTGGTGTAGATGGGGTCACCAGGAGCTGTGCCGATGGCGACGGGCTGGGTCGTGCAACCACACGTGCTTGCCTCTCCTCCGAATCTTGCACAGACACTGGCTGACCCTGATGATTACTCTCTCTTCTAGCTCTTCGTGATGAGGATGATTCGTCTGCTGCTGCTGATGATGATGATGATGATGATGTTGAACATCTTGCGCATCTTCGGCTGCTGCTTGTGTCACGACCTCTGTGCATTGACCGCCAGCTCCTGGGCGGGTTCCTTCTATGGCGCTGGTGCTGATGGCTATGATGGCCACCCTCATGGTAAAACTAAAGAGAGTCTTCACTGCCACTGCCTGAAAAGGAGAAGGGAGAGCAAGACACATGTCGACGAGAAAAATGCCCGCTATGCTGTCTCTGTGACCCATCGTACCACACGCCCCTACCCTCTGTGGCACCAGGGGCACGATGGTAGGGGCGCAGGTAACATTCTCCAGAATCCATCTAACCCAGGCTGAGGCCCACTGACCTACGCTGTTGTCACCACCCTCCTACCTAAGCAAATTATAACTCCATCACAATATATACATTCCAACAGCAAAGTAAATCAGAAAGTCTCACAGGAGACAATGGATTGTATAAAAAATACATAACTTTATTGAAGAGCCTTTAAAAGCATTACAACATTATTAATGAACATCATAAAGAGGAACATGAGGAAAAATGTCTGAATATTTTAGCAAATTGGAACCCAAGTGGTACAATATATGGCAGGGTGCCTCACGGCTCACTGAGGAGATGGGCTATACGGATGATATTACAGATATCAGTGACACTTATGCAGTTATCCACAGTATATTATGTACTCCGGTTCAACTACAGAAGGATTTATTTAACAAACACAACATCAGAATTCTTGGTATCGCAAGTTGCTGAGACACCCGATAACACAATTAATATTGTGCCATCCAACACTAGTGCATCCATATGCCAAATAAATGCCATACAACTGAACGGTTTAAGAAATCAATTGGTGTAGGACTCTAGGACTGGAATTCAGCGTCTATACATTAAACTGCTACTTTGGATAAAGAAGGACTATTTCAACAATATCAATCCTGCACAAATATATAGCAAGAGAAGGCAGCTGACAGCCTCACAGGTGGTCATAAGAATAAGCTCTAGGGTGATACAGTCATATGAAAAAGTTTGGGCACCCCTCTTAATCTTACTCTTTTTTTTTTTTTTGTTTAAAATTGTTTTTTTTCACCAGCTATTTCAGTGTGATATAAGTAATAACTGATGGACACAGTAATATTTCAGGTTTGAAATGAGGTTTATTTTACTAACCAAAAATGTGAAATATGCAATATTTCAAAATTTGACAGGTGCCAAAGTATGGGCACCCTTCAGATTTTCATGATTTGAATACTCCTAACTACTTTTTACTGACTTACTGAAGCACTAAATTGGTTTGGTAACCTCATTGAGCTTTGTACTTCATAGCCCGGTGTATCCAATCATGAGAAAAGCTATTTCAGGTGTCCACTTGCAAGTTGTTCTCCTAGTTGCATCTTCTCTGAGGAGTGGCATCATGGGCTCCTCAAAACAGCTCTCAAATGATCTGAAAAAAAAGATTGTTCAACATAGTTGTTCAGGGGAAGGATACAAAAAGTTGTCTCAGAGATTTAACCTGTCAGTTTCCACTGTGAGGAACATAGTAATGAAATGGAAGACCACAGGGACAGTTCTTGTAAAGGCCAGAAGTGGCAGGCCAACAAAAATATCAGAAAGGCAGAGAAGAAGAATGGTGAGAACAGTCAAGAACAATCCACAGCCCACCTCCAAAGAGCTGCAGCATCATCTTGCTGCAGATGGTGTCACTATGCATCGGTCAACAATACAGCGCACACTGCACAAGGAGAAGCTGTATGGGAGAGTGATGCAAAAGAAGCAGTTTCTGCATGCACGCCCCAAACAGAGTCGCCTGAGGTATGCAAAAGCACATTTGGACAAGCCAGTTTCATTTTGGAAGAAGGCCCTGTGGACTGATGAAACAAAGATTGAGTTGTTTGGTCATACAACAAGGCGTTATGCATGGCGCCACAAAAACAGCATTCCAAGAAAAACACTTGCTACCCAGTGTCAAATTTGGGGGAGGGTCCATCATGCTTTGGGGCTGTGTGGCCAATGACGGCACCTGGAATCTTGTTAAAGTTGAGGGTCGCATGTATTCCACTCAGTATCAGCAGATTCTTGAGAATAATGTTCAAGAATCAGTGTCAAAGTTGAAGTTACGCCGGGATGGATCTTTCAGCAAGACAATGATCCAAAACACTGCTCCAAATCTACTCAGGCATTCATGCAGAGGAACAATTACAATGTTCTGGAATGGCCATCCCAGTCCCCAGACCTGAATATCATTGAACATCTGTGGGATGTTTTGAAGCGGGCTGTCCATGCTCGGCGACCATCAAACTTAACTGAACTGGAATTGTTTTGTAAAAAGGAATGGTCAAAAATACCTTCATCCAGGATCCAGGAACTCATTAACAGCTACAGGAAGCGACTAGAGGCTGTTTTTGCAAAAGGTGGATCTACTAAATATTAATGTCACTTTTCTGTTGAGGTGCCCATACTTTTGCACCTGTCAATTTTTGAAATAATGCATATTTCACATTTTTGGTTAGTACAATAAACTTCATTTCAATCCTGAAATATTACTGTGTCCATCAGTTATTACATATATCCATGATGGTTTAATAGCACGACTTTGAGGAATAGCGCTTCCTTAAGAGGCACAATAATTTCTTCCAAGAGTTCTTTAATTCATTTAAAGTCATGTGATCACATGTACTGAGGAAGACTTGTATGTAAGTCGAAACGTGTTGTACTGTACTGCAATATATGGAATTATTGACTTTTAATGAATTAAAGAACTCTGGAAGAAATTATTGTGCCTCTTAAGGAAGCGCTATTCCTCAAAGTCCGGTGCTATTTAAACCATATACTGACGAACCAGGCTCCTTGAGAAGACCTGATCCCTCTGGAGAGGAAGGCTGCAAGCCTAAGAGAAAACCCTATACTATATGAACAAAAGACACCAAAAAGGTGAGCATTTTTGATCATTACACCTAGACCAAGATCAATTATCTCTACACTTAGATCTGTGCCGCTCTTTTTTCTATTATCCCCTTTAGAGATTAATGGTTATATTCCCACTGAAATAGCTGTTGCAAAAAAACTATTTTTTTTTTTTTTTTTAAAGAGTAAGATTAAGAGGGTGCCAAACTTTTTCATATGACTGTACTTAAATGAAGGAAACTGACCTTAAATAAAGCTATGCTCACAATGCCCATAAAATTGTTCCTGTTATTGTGCCTCTAAATATATTACCAGTGCAGAAGAATTAAATTGGTGATATAATAAGATCAACCATCCATAGATATAATGTGCAAAAGTATCTCATATACCTGTTCAGATGTTATGACCAATCCTGTATGCCCAGTGCTCCTGCCCCTAAGCTGTTTCATCTGGGGACTTCATCAGGGGGCAGTGTGCTCCTCCATAGGAGGATTCTTCCTCCCCTGTGTAACATCACATCCTGCAGCAAGCCGGCATATTCCCACTGGAATTGCGCATTGTCTGAACAGGGATGAGTAATTCCAGCGGGGATAATGGCTCCTATGGGAGAAAGCGCCGGCGCAGATGTATAGAGAATTGACATATTAATTCTTTTTATGCTCGCGCTTTCTCCCATAAAAGCTCTGCGTACATTGACCGCCAAAACTGAATATAAATTCACTTTGCCGGCAGACGCACACGCACTTGCGCTTTTTGAAAAGCGTGCGCAAAAAAGCGCAGTGTGTGAACGTAGCCTTACACTGAGCAATGTGAGACATGAAAGGATTTACCGTAGATATTCTGTTGTGAATGAAATGCTACCTGCAACATCTTCCAGCATGACCAGTTTGACCGAGGGTTTTATTGTTAGTCAACGGATGCATATCCTTGGAGGATCTCATAAACCTTCACATGATAGTCAACAGAAATCCTCAGAGCCTTTGTCAAATTTTATGCTGGTTTAGTGGGTCCTAGGTTTCTCCTGGTGCAAATGTTAGCCTTATCTGGCTTAAAGCATGTCGGCAGGTCTTGGAAGATGAAGGAATTGACATCATAGTGACTCTCATGCTCCTTAAGGTACCGTTACACACAGAGGTATATTGCTTGCAACTTACTGGTTGCAGTGAAATCATGGACACATTGTCCATTTTGTTGCCGTGTACAAATGTAACAATGTGTCCATAATTTCACTGCAACCAGTAAGTTGCAAGCAATATATCTCTGTGTGTGATGGTACCTTTAGATTGGCATCAAATTGAGAAAATTGGAAAAGTATGTATCAATGCACCTAGCGCCGTCAAATAGTAACACAGACAGTCTGGAAGTTCACTAATGCAATGGACCACATCTGTGTGGAGAAACCGAAGACACCATTCGCTTGGTCATCAGGAACATGACCAGACTTTGTCAAGAGTATAAGCATTCATGATATGAATTCACATGGTTAAATTCATGCAAATAGGATTCAACTGCGTTTTTTACATTTTTTGCTTTGATTTGAAACTAAGGCCTCAAATTGTTGATGATTTTGTTTTTCATTGACAATTATTATGGCATTTGCTTTAAAAATGAATTACACAATTATTTATATCAGTAAATATTTTAAACTTGAATATTTTGCTCACTTGAGATGCCATGTATGATTTAATGGGTTCTCCCACAAACAAAGTTAGTTTTAAAGTGTAACATTTAAATAGTAATGTAAAGCAAAGGATTATAATCATCATTCACTTATACTTTATTAATGAAATCATGAAGGATAGCATTAAAAAAGCTTCCACAAGATGTCCTCAGCAGGCTGTGTGTGAAGCTCATTCTTAGTCACCTCCGTCTTTAGGGGGCATGGCCTAAACTGCTTGACAATATAGATGATAAGACTGTCAAATTACCTCATCCATGTGACTGCACAGAGTTTTAGTGTGTCAGGGAAGGGAGGGTAGTCTACTGTTGCCACCTCGCCCCTCGCTTCCTCTTACCAGCCGGCTTTCCTTGTACGTTCCTCTGTGGATCGCATATAGCAGGCTGGTGCTGCCTCCTCCACACTATGAGTAGGTGGCACTTCCTGCTTTATGTATTCCACAATGGAACACACACTGGCACCACCTCCTCCTGAGTCTTCTCTTCAGGTTTTGCAAGGAGACGGGAGCAGCGGGGGAACAGGGAGAGGTAAGTACCTGTTAGTTTTTTTAATAAATGAGCGCACGGTAGCCAGAGGGTTATGGGAGAAGGAGGGGTGGGTGCATTGTACTATATGGAGAGTTATGAGGCTGCACTATATGGAGAGATATGAGGCTGCATATATAAGACTACCTATATGGGGCTTCACTATAAGGAGAGTTTTGAGGCTGCATTATACTATATGGAGGGATGTGAGACTTCATTATACTACATGGAGGACTATAAGGCTGCCTTATAATAATAATAATCTTTATTTATATAGCGCTAACATTTTCAACAGAGCTTTACAATTCAGTGATTCATATATAAACAGTCATAAGTAACAATTATAAAATATACAATAATTAAAGCAGAAAAATGTGGCACTCCAGGATTCCGGTTGCCACAGTGGCATTGCCTCCCTTCCAGGGGGAATGTCATGCCTGGAAGCACGAAGGGGTCCCCTTGTCAGATAACACCAGTATCCAACACTTGTTCTGACTCCAGACCAGCGGGGGAGCTCTGAACCCGGTTTCAGTGGAGCTTCTCTATAAATTCTGGCCTGAGGGTGGGGTTAAGAAGAAAGTCAGAGAGTAGAGAACAGCAAAGATGTCCTGAGGACTGGAGCCGGTTGGAGCTCATCCCAGGACAGTGAAAAGCTACTGGAAAAGAGGAGTCAAGGAGAACCTGGGGAGTGGAGAAGTGACCGAGCTCGCCCCAGAGGAAAGCGTTAGAAACCGGACGCCGGAGTCCGTGGTTGTTCGGGTACTGAAGTCTTGGCAGCTAAATCCGGAGGTCAGAGAATTGCAATTCCCCTGGCCCCACTAAACACCTGAAGGTACAGCAGTATACAGAGCCCGGAGCTGCCACTGAGGAGCAACACCTGTAATAGGCTCAAGCTGCCTGCCTTATGGGCAAGAACTAGACATGCAGGAAAAGGGCCGCAGCTTAGCTTCAGGCAGCGAGGACCAAACAGCACCATGCAGAATGATGGCCTCTAAACTCAACTGGGTAAGTGGATCCCCAATTGCTTCCCGGCTGCCTGGATCTCCGCTACCATCTGTTGCCAGTACCTCCGTCTGCATCATCGACCATCAAGTAAAGGCAAAGGAAACTTCAGTTTTTGTGTCCTCCAGTCGTTTTGCGCACCCTCATTCCTGCACATCACCGTTCCCTATTCCCTGCATAGACTATGTAAGTGTCCTGGGGCCTCCCACTCTACCCATGGAGAGCAGAACATCTAGCTGCATTTGTGGCACCTGAGAGTCATAGTACTACAGTGTCACCATTGTTAGGTGTCACCAGAGAGCAGTAAGGGGTATTCCACTCAGGTAACACACAACCAACACCAACACCTCCCAGACAGAAGGGGAAGACCAAGCACAAGTTCAGGGTGAGCTCCCCTATATATTCTGGTCTGGGAGGAAGCGAGTGCAGTGCAGTTCCTAGGAGGACTGCGAAAAGCAAAGTTCAGTGCAGTTCATGTGCAAACTGAGAATCAGATCTGGGTGTAAATGAGCTGTACCAGGCTCATCCCAAGGTCCACTGCCAAACACCAGGCCTAAAGCTAGGGTCTGGGGAAATAGAGGAGAAAGAAACCAACCAGGAGGCTGCACCACCCTGTGCTTCCCCCTCCGCGAGAGGAACAACGCAAGAACAGACCCCGGGTCCGAGACTGCGCAGGTTCACACACACCGAAAGTCAACACTGGAGAGTGGGGGACTCCAGATTCTCCAGCTCCACGGTACCAGGGACACAGCAACGTATAGAATCCAGTACTTCCCAGAGTGGGGTAGAGCAGTGAAAGACTCGAGTTGCCTGTTATACTGGCAGACGCAGACAGGAGACAGGGCCGGCAGCCTAGCTTAAGCAACTGCAGGGGCTGCAACACAAGCGCAGTGAGGAAGCCGGGCAACCAGCCGGGTGAGAATTACCCCAAACTGCTCTCCAGACTCCGTGGGCAGTTTATAACATCTGCCTTAACACCAGTAAAGGGACTGAGAAAACACATATCCATGAGTCTGCCTGTTGATTTCACCCGTTGCCCTGTGCTTTATAACGGAATCTTAAACCTGCAGAACCGCCGACCACTAGCACAGTAGAGAGCTGCAGAAAAGTAAGTGACTATGTGAATAACGATCCCTCACAAAGCCCCATCCAATACTACTATCCCTCCTGCCCTGCAGACCCTCAGCCCTACCTGTGGAGGGCTTACCATCCACGCTGCCCCAAGTCACCCTCCCCAGCAGGAATACGGCAGCAGTGGTTCTACTAACTACATACCCCGGGTGTCGTCATGACAAATCCCTTGTAAATAACCCCTTTTTGGACTCATCCTACACCACGGGACCGAGTCACAACTACCATGATACCCCAGAGAGACAGCACTGTCCTGGTTCCCAAGAACCCCATAGCCTGGTGGTGGCACCACATTACCAACAGCCCCAGGGGATCTGACCGCAGCATCGGCTATCCATCCCTAATTGCCGAAACCCACGGGTGGCGTCACATTAAATCCCATATGAAATATCCCCCATTTATGGCACAGCCAGAGCCACGGAGCCAGGTCACAGCCCGTGACCTTCCCAGAGAACTGCCGACCCGGTTCTGAGTATCCCATGGCCCTGATGGGCGTGTCAACTTGGCATAACGAACAGGATTTCGTGGCTGGTATCAACGGGTGCTGTGTGCCATAGACTTTATTGAACTGTATGATAGCCGCCATTACCACACCAAGCGGCGCGCGGGAAGCTGAAGGGGGTATGTCGTTGTGGGTGGAACCCTAGAAATGGCGCAAAGCCCTGCCCCGCTATCTAACGTCAGCCGGCGGGAAGCAGGAGGCCCTGACCCAGAAATCCCCTGTACACTCCATTCCCCACCTGCGGAGCCGCAGACTGGTAAGCCAACAGAGGCTGAGAACCTGGCTGTGGTTCACTAGGGGGAAGGAAAATGTCTAACCTGGGTGGAGATGCAGTGACAGCCACATTAATGCCTTTATCGATGCCCTATATTCCCGAGGCAACTTGGCTGCCTCAATACTCAGGGGAGTCGCACACCCTGAGCGACTTTAAAGAGAGACTGGATAGTTTATTCAAAGTGTACCCCCTATCAGAAAGTCAAAAGATCAGCATCCTTATAGGCCAGCTAATCGGTGCAGCCAAGAGGGAGGTAAAATCCTGGCCGGACACGGACAAGAGAACTGTTAGACAAATACTGGATAGGCTGAAGGATACTTTTGATACCCGCACAGCAGCAGAGATTAAAATGAAATTCTACGGGTGCAAACAATGCTTGCAGGACAGCGTATGGGACTATGCTCTAAACTTGCAAGAGGCGCTGCGGGCTATTAAACAGGTGGACCCCGACACCCAACAGTGAGAAAGATGAAGACAGACTTCTGACCAAGCATTTTACCGAGGGGCTCCTGTCTAACATTCACCGGACACAGCTGCGCATTAAGGCCCTACAAAATCCAAATCTAGACTTTGCACAGTTTAAAGATCTGGTCATTAGGGTGCTGCGAGAATCAACCCCAAGCAGCACTGCATCTACTCGGTGCCTTGCTATCACATACAGTACCATCAGGAGGCAGCGCCCTTTTCCCCAGCTCCCGAGGGGACTGACACACAGACCCTAGAATAGATGAAAGCTCCTCTGCAGATCTATGTATTCAGATCCAGGAGCTGACCAAAAGTATGGCTGCGCTTACCAAAACCATGCAGTCCATGCAAGCCTCACTCCAAAAGGAGAAGATCAAGCTGGCCTCCAGTCCAGGTGACATCCTGTGGCGATGTGAGAAAAGAATCCCACCGATCAAGGGACGAGACAGTGATTGCAATGACGCAACCGGACAACCAATTTGCAGCCGCTGCGACAATGCGAGGCACCTGGCAAGATACTGTCCTTTAAACGAGCAACCCCTGAGGCAGAGGGCCAACCCCCAGGAATAAGGCGATGAGGACCACATAGTTGGCGGCACAAGTAAGTAGTGGGACCACCGCGGTCCTCCTAGTAGTGATTGATGGCCTCCCGCTGAATGCTCTACTGTACACTGGCTCCCAGGTGACAAAGATGCCATATATCCTTTATAAGCGTTACTGGGCTGACTCTGACCTGACCCGCAGCCCAGATGATGACTTGACAATAATCACCAGCAATGGTCCGGGTGATGTTGGGTGACTAGAGCTAAAAGCTCAGGGTCTAATAATTGTAGACATTGATCTTCGATAATGTAATCCAATGACGACACTAGGTACCAATGTGCTAGAAAATGATCTTGGCGAGATTATTGTTCTATTACAACAGGTAGCCGAAACTACCAGTTCCGGTGAGCAGCGAGTCCTGCAGAAGGAGATCAAAGCCCTGATGCAGAGGCAGCAGGTAGAGCTGTCTGGTGGAGAAGTCGGCAGTGTCAGGGTGAGTGATCCATTCCCCATTGCAATACCCCCTAAGAGTGAAATGTTAATCTAGGCCTCAGAGGACAGGATTACCAGGCCCTGGTAGAACCTATGTACTCAGACAAGTAGGCCCACCATCCTGACAGCCAGAGGTGTGGTTGATGTCTGCAAGGGGAGAGTACCCATATTGAATTGTGGGCAGGATGATGTCAAACTACTCCGTTATGCTACCATTGCTAAGCTGTTCACTGTCTGTAATAACGCCATAATGGCAGTGGAACCTTTGATTCCGTTCGACCAGGCGGAATACAATAGCTCAAAAAAGCAGCTGGAGGATTGGTGTCAGAAGCTACACGTAGACACCGACTCCACCACTTCATATCAAAAGCATGGGGTTTACTGAGCAGTCCAAGAATACGAGCAGGTCTTAAAAAACACCCACTAGACTTTGGGTAGGTAAAAGGGATCAAACGCCATATCCCCACCGGAGACCATCCATCCATTAAGGAGAGGTACCGGCCTGTGCCCCGGGCTCATTATCAATTTGCCAAGGGAAAGTTACAGGAGATGAAGGAGGCTGGGTGATTAGAGATAGTTGTAGCCCCTAGGCTGCTCCATTAGTCCTCGTTAAGAAAAAAGATGGCACAGTGAGGATGTGTGTTGATTACAGGCAGATTAACCACATTACACATAAGGACACCTACCCATTATCCCGAATTGAGGAATTATTAGCTACTCTAAGACCCTCTAACTATTTCTGCACTTTAGATCTCACCAGTGGGTAGTGGCAGGTTCCCGTGGCAGAGGCGCACAGAGAGAAGACCATGTTTACAACACCGATGGGGCTCTGAGAGTTCAACTGCATGCCATTCGGACTCTGCAACGCAATGGGAATGTTTTAGCGGTTAATGGAGTGCTGCCTTATGACATAAAAACTTTGAAGCTGTCTTGTTCTACCTGGTTGACGTCTACTCAAAGACGTACGAAGACCACCTGGAGCACCTGGCTGAGGTGTTCGAGACCTTGTCCAGCTTTGGCCTGAAGGTAAGCCATCCAAGTGCCACCTGTTGAAGCCCAAGTTGCAGTACCTAGGTCACGTGGTAAGCGCCAAAGGTGTGGCACCAGACCCCGACAAAGTCACTGTGATCAGGAACTGGCCAAGACCCTCCACTCTCAAGGAAGTGCGGCAGTTCCTTGGGTTGGTAGGCTACTACTGGAAATTCATAAAGGGCTTCACCAAGAAAGCAGCACCACTACAGACCTTTTAGTGGGCCAGTCCAAGAAGGCCAAGAACCTGAGTCCTCCATTTGAGTGGAGTAAAAGAAGAAGGATCCTTCACCAGGTTGAAGATGGCTCTTACGGGAGACGAGGTCCTGGCCTACCCTGACGATGGCCAACCCTCTATACCATATACCATGGCTGGGAAACTCCAGGCCTCGAGGGCCGCACATAGTCCAGGTTTTCAGGATTTCCATAGCATTTGACAGTTGGTAATCAATTTACAAACTGTCAAATTCTAAGGAAATCCTGAAAACCTGGAATGTGTGCGGCCCTCGAGGCCTGGAGATGCCCACCCCTGCTATATACGGATGCCAGCAATGTGGGATTGGGAGCTATGGTATCCCAGGTGCAAAAGGGCAGAGAAAGAGTGATTGCCTACGCTAACAGGAAGCTTTGTCCCACGTAAAGGAATCCCAACAACTATAGTTCCTTGAAGCTAGAGTTTCTCGCCATAGTCTGGGTGGTAATGGAGCGTTTCAAGGGTTACCTGGCTTCAGTAAAGTTTACAATCTTTACAGATAACAATCCACTGATGCACCTTGAGATGGCGAAGCTGGGTGCGCTGGAGCAGCAATGAATGGGCCGGCTATCCAATTATGAGTTTATCATCAAGTACCAAGCAGGGCATAAGAATACCAACGCGGATGCGCTCTCCAGGATGCCTAATTTGCCAGCCATGGAAGAAGACCCGATAGAGCTGGAGGAAATAGAGCTGCCGGATTTCCACCGCCGCGGGGTGACCCAGTGTTCCCACTGCGTATGGAACAAGCATTATACCATGCCAGAGGCCATGTTTAACCGACTGCCCCACCATGGATAGGCAGACACGCAAGATAGTGACCCGGCTGTCTGCCAAGTCAAAGAATCGCTGACACAAACTGACTTGCACCCTGGTCCAGATGCTCCACAGGAAACCCAGCAGTTGTGGAAAGAGAAGAGTAAATTGTTCAGCTATGAGGGGAAGCTGTGTCGGAGAAGCATCAATTCCAGAACCCATTAACTTGTTTGGCAAATAGTGGTCCTGAAGAGGGATGCCTCGATGGTCTTAGAAGCGTACCATGATGGAGCAGGGCACTTTGGGTGGAAGAAGTTGGAAGTCCTGCTACCTGAACGGCTTTACTGGGTTGGCATGAGGAAAGTGATTGAGTGATGGTGTTGCGAATGAGGTCCATGCAACCTGAGGTGGGAAGACTGTGATAGCTAGAGGGCTTCCCTATAGCCCATAGTCACCAACCAACCACTTGAATTGGTAGCCTTGGACCACATGAAGCTAATCCCGAGTCAGTCAGGCTATATCTACTCCCTCACTGTAGTAGACCATTACTCCCAGTTCTTGGTAGTAGTGCCAGTGAAGATCCAGATGACTAAGACAGCAGCCAGAGAATTCCAACAACACTTTTGTCGACCACAAGGTTACCCTGAACGACTGCTTACTGACCAAGGCCCAGCCTTTGAAGCAGAAGTGTTCCAGGAGTTCTGTAACCTGTACAGCTGCAAGGAAATCAGGATGACACCGTATCATCCCCAGACCAATGCGTTGTGCAAGAAGATGACTCAGGTGGTAATAGACCTGCTGAAGACACCGCCCGTTGATGAGCTTAGCTTGCGGCCAGGGAAGTTGCCGGATCTGGTAGACTTATATAACCATATCCCGGTGAACTCCACCAAGTGCACACATGCCTACCCGAAGAGAGCGAGACCTGGTAAATTACCCATTCACCTGGACATGGGAGTCTTAACGCCTGAGGCAACATCACCAGACGCCGACTGGGATACAGAGTGACAAAAGCAGTATCGCCGAGTCCAAGAATGTGTGGAGTGGAGTTTGTCCCAGGCAAGACAGAGGCAAGAAAGAACCTATAATCAGCATGCCCCAGCAGCTCCTTTAGCCCCTGGAGAACAAGTCCTAAAAAGGAAACGAAGAACAAACAAACTTGATGACCAGTGGGAGGCAGAGCCATACACCGTTTTGCCTTCGAATTTTGACAATCACAAGGTATGCCTCATTAGTAAACATGGAGGAGAGACCTCAGCAGCAGTGTCAAGGGATCATCTGAATATATGCCCTGACTATTTGAGAAATAAAGAGGAAGATCAATCCAGCCCCCCACATACAGAAGCGGTGGATGAGGCAGTCCAAACCATCCTTGGAGAATTTCCCCAGTCTTGGACGCAAGTGAACCAAGCAATTGTGGTACCTGTCCTGACCTTTCCTTAGATAAAAGTACCTGAAGCAGCAAAGACTCTAGAACAGCCAGAAGCCAAGCTGGACCTGATACAAAGGGTTTGGGATTCATTGAAGAAGGTGAGAGGGATACAGGGACTAACCAAGTATACGCCCATATGGAATAACAATGGTCTCCCTGAGTTACAAAAAATTGGGACTATAAGAGAATGGGATGCCAAAGGAATAACTCGGATGGATCAAATTTTGGAAAATGGGAATATGAAGCCATTTCAACAGTTGCAGGGAGAATTTTTACTATCGGGCACGGAGTGGTATCATTATGCACAAGTTAAACATGCCAATAAATCCCAGAGGAATACACAAAATATGAAGGTGGAAGTGGACCTGGTCCTTGATTATGTCTGCCAGGAGGGGATTACCAGGGGGGTTATCTCGAGCACATACAGGGATCTTATGCACACATTTTTGCTTCGGTTTCCACTGAAGGCAAGGGATAAATGGGAGGCAGAGCTTGGGCATATTGAGAACGATGTATGGGAGACCATCTTGGAATATATTCCAAAGCTCTCTTTAAGTGAACCTGCAAGACTGTCACATATCTATGTAGTCCACAGGGTTTATAGATCACCACTACGACTGTATAAAATGGGGCTGAGGGAAACCTCTGCATGTCCTAGGTGTGGGAGTGACGGTGCGGGTATACTCCACATGATGTGGGAATGCCCCAGGTTGGCCACATTCTGGTCTGGAGTATTGGATATGATTGGAGGGGCGTACGGATGTGTGGTTTCTGGAGATCCTGTTACATGCTTGTTGAGATATGTGGAGGAGATTCCAGTTGTGTCTAATATGAAAATAGCCATTGCAAGGTTATTCTACTGTGCTAGGAAATTAATTGCGCAACATTGGACTGGGAATGACCCTCCTACTAACGAGGAGTTTTCCAAAAGAGTGGAGTATATCATACAACTAGAAAGGGGCATCTATGAAAAGAGAGGGAAGCATTCCCTGCATGACACCATATGGGGACCATGGATTCAGTTTAAAGGATTGTGAGATCTGCTGTACGTTCTGAGGTGTGCGGGAGGGAGGATGAGCTGCTGACGTGGGAGGAAGCCAGATTATGGGAAAATAACATAGTTCCTTGCTGCATTGTTTGTGAAGGGTATGGAGGGAGGTACTGCTGCCAAGGGATGGGGAGGGTGGGGGTGGGATTCATATTAAAATGATTGTATTTATGCCATGCTGAATTGAAATTACTGACATGTGTTTACCAAAAGTTCAATAAAAAAGTATTTGATTTAAAAAAAGAACAACCAGAAGACCAGTCGGCTCCTGCCACAGATGCCATACCCGCAGCGGAACAAGTGGATCAACCCCCTGCTAGTAGCAAATCTGTTGGTCCCACGGTGAGTGTAAGAGTTGGAAGAAGGCAATCCGATATACCAGTGCTGTGTAGGGCCACCTGTAGTGTAGTAAATAGTGGGTCCACTACCCCAGTCACCGATACACTAGGTAGTGAAGGGTCTGTTTTACCTAGGTCACAACGTAGCACCCAGGGTCAGAAACCCATACACAACAGAGTATTGGATAGTTCAGTAAGAAGTTCAAAATGGTAAATGCCTACAGAGACTTGCTGTAAGAACTTTTTAAATATTCATCTATTCACATATGGACAAATGGACCACAGGACTAGGCGTGGTCAGGACAGTATTGTACATAAGTTCATTTTTGGCCTAGAAAATAAGCCGCCGGCATGGCCGAAAACCAGGCCCATTGATAGAGTGCCCTGCAACAATGCCCATGGATATGGCTCGAAGTGGGTTGAGGCAGTAAACACCAACTAAATTCCAGGTTCCCGGAAAGACCATTCCTGGATAATGGTGTAAAGACAAAGCGCCGCAAAGACTATTTTCCTGTTTAGTTGTTTTTTGTCATTTTTGCATTTTAATTTTTGATAATGTAAAAGTTGTTATTGTTATTAATTGTTTTCCTTTTTTTTATGTTTCCTCAGTCCGGGAATACTGAATTTCACTAGGGTGTAATGTGGCACCCCAGGGTCCGGTTGCCACAGTAGCATTGCCTCCCTCTCAGGGGATGATGTCATGCTTTGAAGCAAAAAGGGGTCCCCTTGTCAGGTGACACTATTATCCAACACTTCTCCAGAACAGAAGAGGAAACCCGATTCCAGGGCAGCTTCCCTATAAATTCTGGCCTGGGTAAGGGGTTAAGCAGAAACTCAGAGCAAGTCAGAGAGTAGAGAACAGCTGAGATGTCCACTGGAGCCGGTTGGAGCTCATCCCAAGACAGTGGAAAGCTAGTGGAAGAGAGGATGCAAGGAGAACCTGGGGAGTGGAGCTGTGATTAAGCTCGCCATGGAGGAAAGCGTTAGAAACAGCGGGGGAGCTCTGAACCCGGTTTCAGTGGAGCTTCTCTATAAATTCTGGCCTGAGGGTGGGGTTAAGAAGAAAGTCAGAGAGTAGAGAACAGCAAAGATGTCCTGAGGACTGGAGCCGGTTGGAGCTCATCCCAGGACAGTGAAAAGCTACTGGAAAAGAGGAGTCAAGGAGAACCTGGGGAGTGGAGAAGTGACCGAGCTCGCCCCAGAGGAAAGCGTTAGAAACCGGACGCCGGAGTCCGTGGTTGTTCGGGTACTGAAGTCTTGGCAGCTAAATCCGGAGGTCAGAGAATTGCAATTCCCCTGGCCCCACTAAACACCGGAGGCACAGCAGTATACAGAGCCCAGAGCCACAGGAAAAGGGCCGCAGCTTAGCTTCAGGCAGCGAGGACCAAACAGCACCACGCAGAATGAAGGCCTCTAAACTCACCTGGCTAGGTGGATCCCCAATTACTTCCTGGTTGCCCGGATCTCCACTACGATCTGTTGCCAGTACCCCGGTCTGCATCATTGACCATCACGTAAAAGTAAAGAGAAATTCAGTTTTTGTGTCCTCTAGTCATTTTGTGCACCCTCAGTCCTGCACAACACCGTTCCCTATTCCCTGCATAGACTCTGTAACTGCCCTGGGGCCTCCCGCTCTACCCATGGAGAACAGAACATCTAGCTGCATTACCAACAGCCACAGAGGATTTGACACGGCGTCATCTATCCATCCCCAATTGCTGAAACCCATAGGTGGCGTCACGTTAAATTCCATATGAAATATCCCCTATTTATGGCACAGCCAGGGCCACGGAGCCGGGACACCACCCCATGATCTTTCCAGAAAACTGCCGACCCGGTTCCGAGTACCCCACGGCCCTGGTGGGCGTGTCAAAACAATGTGAAAACAATACAATAATTAAAGCAGGGAAACAATGTAAAAAATACAATACAATATTTAAAGCAAAAATAAGGCGACCCTGCTCAAAAGAGCTTACAATCTAGAACAAGATGGGGGTTACACAAAGTACGGGGTCTTATTACAATTATGGTCTAGGCATCTTGAGGAAGTGGGGGATAGAAAAAATTACATGAATGGTCAACAGTCAATCTGTGTAGAGCTTTTGGGTTTTGAGTGGAGTTTGAAGGAGATTTATGTCCAGAGAACTAGTGAATTGGCTATATACAGTAGAAAGGGCTTCTATTAGGGAACATGATAGGCCACCTTAAAAAGATGTGTTTTTAGGGAGTGCCTGAAGCTATGTAAGTTGAGGATAGTCCTAATTTCTTGGGGTAGATCATTCCAGAGAATTGGTGCAGTTCGGGAGAATTCTTGGAGTTGGGAGTGGGAGGTTCGGATTAATGCAGATAGTTAGTCAAAGGTCATTTGTAGAACATAGAGAATGGGTAGGGTGATAGACTGAGATGAGGGAGGAGATTTAGGGAGGTGCTGCACTGTGAAGAGCTTTGTGGTTGAGAACAAGCAATTTGAATTGGATCCTGAAGTGTATAGGCAGCCAGTGCAGTGACTGGCATAGAGTGGAGGCATCTGAGTAACGATTAGCCAAGTAGGTGATCCTGGCTGCTGCATTAACTGGAGTGGAGAGGGGAATGGACTGGAGAGGGGAATGGACTGGAGAGGGGAAAGTCTAGTGAAGGAGAGGACAATTAATAGAGAATTGCAGTAATCAAGGTGGGAATGGATCAGGGCCTCAGAGAGGGTTTTTGTTGTTTCCATGGTGTGATGGTGGACTCTAGAGATGTTCTTCAGGCGCACGCGACAAGAGCGGGTGAGAGATTGTATATAGTAGGTGAAGGAGAGATTGGTGTCAAACATAATGTCAAGTACTTAGAGTCACGCTGGGGGGGCCGGGTTAGCCAGAAATAGGACGGAGCTGGGCGTAGGGAGTAAGGAGAGCCTGCTCTGGCCCTGATACTGGGGTCCCTGATTCACCCTGTACTCGGAGGTATCTCTGAAGGTGAGGAGGTCCGTGCCACCAGCCTAAGACCCTAAAACTCCTGAGAAGCCCTAGGTATAACCCCTATCTCCACCCATGGACCACGGAATCCAGCAGCTTCCAATGGAGAAAAACAGCAGCTTCAGATCAGCGTCTGCTCACAACAGGTCACAGTACAGAAATTAACTGAATCGAATCAGCGACAGCAGGTGATGTGAGCTTACCCACTTATGACCGAGGGGTGGGGAGCAACCAGCCCAGACACGCCCCTCAGCTCACCTAAGCATGAGTCATATTCATCACACACACTTGCACTCTCAGATCCCACTGATTAGGTTTCTCTCTCCAGACTGAGAGCAGGGAAAAAAGGCTTCATTTAAACCATAGCAGCACTGCCATACTGCAAGGCAGTGAATACGTAACACTTAGATTGCGCTGACTTTGCTGGATGCTGCTGTGTGTGTTGTGTTTGCATTTCTTCATGAGCTGCATGAGGTGCAGTTGTGAAGGTCTTGGTCCTGACTTACCTCTTGTATTATATTTCAGAGCTGCACTCACTATTATGTTCAGCTGCCGGTGTGATTCACCTGGAATCCCTTCCTCTGGCTTTAAATAGTTTTCCCCCTCCTCTGTCAGACGCAGCTGATCGAGTTAGTTTACGCTTGGTCTTTGTGCTGTGCTGATGTTCTGCTGCTGTGCTGAAGTCCTTGCTTTGGGAGTAGCTGTGATCCCAGATCCGTGGGTGGAGGTAGGGACCTTTAGTCTAGGGCTAATCAGGAACTCAGTAAAACAGGGTGGAGACTCGGACCTCCTCACGATCAGAGGTACCTCCGAGAGCAGGTCGAGCCAGGGACCCCCAGTGTAAGGGTCAGATTAGCTCTCTCTGAATCCCCTCGCCCATCTCACCATTCAGTTACCTGATTCCCTCACCTCCTAAGCATGACACATAACACCCAGAAAGCGAGCTTGCTGCCTACGCGTTATCGTGGTGCCGCACATCGAGAGGGAGATGTCAGATTTAGGGAGGTTAGTGGAGGGCAGAAGCAAAAAGAAGTTCAGTTTTGGAAAGGTTGAGTTTCAGATAGAGAGTGGACATGATGTTGGAAACTGCAGTCAGACAGTCATTGGCGTTCTTTAGTACCACAGGGGTAAGGTCAAGGGCTGAAGTGTATAATTGTGTGTTATCAGCATAAAGATGGTACTGGAAGCCAAATCTGCTGATGGTCTGTCCCATAGGGGTCGTGTAGAGAGAGAAAAGAAGAGGTCCAAGGACTGAACCCTGGGGGATCCCAATAGTAAGAGGAAGAGAGAGAAAGTGGAGCCAGCAAATGATACACTGAAAGAGTGGTCAGAAAGGACAAGAACCAGGAGAGAGCAGTATCCTTTATGCCAATGGAGTGCAACATTGAGAGTAGGAGATAGTGGTCGACTGTATCAAAAGCTGCAGAGAGGTCAAGAAGAATAAGCGAAGAGTGGTCACCATTATGTTTTGCTGTCAGAATGTCATTGGTCACTTTGATGAGGGCAGTTTCTGTAGAATGTAGGTGGCAGATACCAGACTGCAATGAATGTAGAAGAGAGTGAGTGGAGAGGTAATGGGTGTGTACACCAGGCGGTCCAAGAGTTTAGAGATAAGGGGAGGTTGGAGACTGATCTGTAGTTATTTGTGCAGGATGGGTCTAGAGAAGATTTCTTTAATAATGCAGCAATGTTGTTTGAAGGAGGGGAAGATGCCAGAAGAGAGGGAGAGATTGAAGATTTTGGTTAGGTGATTAGTGACGACTGGAGAGAGAGACTGGAGTAGGTCTGCGGGAATGGGGTCAGTGGTGCATGTATTGGGATGAGAGGAAGAGAGAAGCCTGGAGACTTCTTCTTCTCTGACTGGGTCAAATGTGGAGAGTGAGCCAGAGGAAATGTGGGGAAGAATGGGAGTAACAGCTATTGGAGTCCGGGAGCTGATTTCCTGACAGATGTTGTCTATTTTCTCCATAAATAAATATATATGGAGGACTATTGTGGCACCCCTGCGGGGGATTGCCACAGGACCCACCAGTGCGGGGAAGGATGTACACCTTGGCACACGCAACACACAACACCTTCCCACCCAGGTCTGAAGGGGGAGCTCCACTGGCTGCCCTTAAGCCAGATCCCCTACAAAGACCCAGGCCTGAGGGGAGGAGTCAGTCAGTCTGCAGTCAGCAGTGAAGAGAGCAGTTAGTTCCAGCTAGACAGAAAAGAAGATACTGGAAGGAGCTGTTTGCTGGGACCAAGCTGGGCCCAGAACAAGGGAAGAACTGATCCAGCTCTGCAGTGCCCTAGGGAGAGGGGCAGAGGCCAGTGGGAGAACTAGGAAAACAGAAGAAGGGGACTTAGCTGTGATCCCTTTACCTCACCCGTTCACCGGACTCTGAAGCTGCTATTACTCTATTGGAAGCAGAGAAAGCCTGGACAGACCAGGAGGATACCCCAAGTCTGACCAAGCATAGGACCCGGGACCCAATGTCACGCACTTAGATGGCGCTGAAATTGTTGGATGCTGCTGTGTATGTGATTTGTCTTTAAGAGCTGCATGGTTGATGGTTGCGAAGGTCATTGCCTCCTGTAGTGTGCTCCAGAACTACAGTCACTATTATGTTCAATTGCTGGTCCAGGAGTTAATGTGTGACTCATCTGAAATCCCCTCCCCCTGGCTTTAAATAGCCTTCCCTCTCCTATTTCAGGTGCTGCTGATAGCTATGTGCTCTAGGTCTTGGTGTTGTGCTGATGCTTAGCTGCTGGGCTAAAGACTTTCCTGGGGAGAAGTTGTGATTCCTGACCCATGGGTGGAGGTAGAGGCCCTCAGCCTAGGGCTAATCAGGAGTTTTAGGGTACACGGTGGCGGCTCGGAACTCTTCACCATCAGAGGTACCTCTGAGATCAGGGCGAGCCAGGGACCCCAGCATCAGGGTCAGATTAGGCTCTCCTGACCCTGTCTTGTCCAATTCACCTATCTGTTACCTGATTCCCTTACCTCCCAAGCGTGACAACCAAGCAGAAGATAGGGATCCCCCACAGAAAGGTCCTCACTGTCGATTGTGGAGTAGCATCGTGAGAGAGGAAAAGAAAGAGTAATAATCAAGAAAAGCTGACAAGTAAAAGGAGACGATCACCATATACAGTTAGGGCCAGAAATATTTGGACAGTGACACAAGTTTTGTTATTTTAGCTGTTTACAAAAACATGTTCAGAAATACAATTATATATATAATATGGGCTGAAAGTGCACACTCCCAGCTGCAATATGAGAGTTTCCACATCCAAATCGGAGAAAGGGTTTAGGAATTATAGCTCTGTAATGCATAGCCTCCTCTTTTTCAAGGGACCAAAAGTAATTGGACAATGGACTCTAAGGGCTGCAATTAACTCTGAAGGCATCTCCCTCGTTAACCTGTAATCAATGAAGTAGTTAAAAGGTCAGGGGTGGATTCCAGGTGTGTGGTTTTGCATTTGGAAGCTGTTGCTGTGACCAGACAACATGCGGTCAAAGGAACTCTCAATTGAGGTGAAGCAGAACATCCTGAGGCTGAAAAAAAAGAAAAAATCCATCAGAGAGATAGCAGACATGCTTGGAGTAGCAAAATCAACAGTTGGGTACATTCTGAGAAAAAAGGAATTGACTGGTGAGCTTGGGAACTCTAAAAGGCCTGGGCGTCCACGGATGACAACAGTGGTGGATGATCGCCGCATACTTTATTTGGTGAAGAAGAACCCGTTCACAACATCAACTGAAGTCCAGAACACTCTCAGTGAAGTAGGTGTATCTGTCTCTAAGTCAACAGTAAAGAGAAGACTCCATGACAGTAAATACAAAGGGTTCACATCTAGATGCAAACCATTCATCAATTCCAAAAATAGACAGGCCAGAGTTAAATTTGCTGAAAAACACCTCAAGAAGCCAGCTCAGTTCTGGAAAAGTATTCTATGGACAGATGAGACAAAGATCAACCTGTACCAGAATGATGGGAAGAAAAAAGTTTGGAGAAGAAAGGGAACGGCACATGGTCCAAGGCACACCACATCCTCTGTAAAACATGGTGGAGGCAACGTGATGGCATGGGCACGCATGGCTTTCAATAGCACTGGGTCACTTGTGTTTATTGATGACATAACAGCAGACAAGAGTAGCCGGATGAATTCTGAAGTGTACCGGGATATACTTTCAGCCCAGATTCAGCCAAATGCTGCAAAGTTGATTGGACGGCGCTTCATAGTACAGATGGACAATGACCCCAAGCATACAGCCAAAGCTACCCAGGAGTTCATGAGTGCAAAAAAGTGGAACCTTCTGCAATGGCCAAGTCAATCACCAGATCTTAACCCAATTGAGCATGCATTTCACTTGCTGAAATCCAGACTTAAGACGGAAAGACCCACAAACAAGCAAGACCTGAAGGCTGCGGCTGTAAAGGCCTGGCAAAGCATTAAGAAGGAGGAAACCCAGCGTTTGGTGATGTCCATGGGTTCCAGACTTAAGGCAGTGATTGCCTCCAAAGGATTCACAACAAAATATTGAAAATAAAAATATTTTGTTTGGGTTATGTTTATTTGTCCAATTACTTTTGACCTCCTAAAATGTGGAGTGTTTGTAAAGAAATGTGTACAATTCCTACATTTTCTATCAGATATTTTTGTTCAACCCTTCAAATTAAACGTTACAATCTGCACTTGAATTCTGTTGTAGAGGTTTCATTTCAAATCCAATGTGGTGGCATGCAGAGCCCATCTCGCGAAAATTGTGTCACTGTCCAAATATTTCTGGCCCTAACTGTATCACTAAATCAAATATCTTTATTGCACATTTTAGACACAAAGTATTAAAAACAATTAAAACGGCCACATACGGCCACAGAGTACACAAACACTACCCCAGCTGATTGATAATGTTCACATATGCTCTTGGTGTAAACCAGAACATCACAGGGAATATATGCAGGCAGAGAAGCACCTCAAATAGCATCAAGCAGCATCAAATGAAGCTGTATAAAAGACAGTCCTTAAGTAAATAAAGTGCAACCAAAGTGCCACTAATACAAGCAAAGAAACTGCTTAATACACCCAGATATACATGCTAGTCTACTACCTGGTTATTCGGTCATAGCCTGTGGGAGTCCATCAGGTGCTAAACTGCCTGGCTCAGCTAAGGGGTAGGAAGTAATCTCCCTACGCGTTACGTCATCCTCTGATGACTTCGTCAGGGGCACACCCCAGTGGTGTCAATGTCTTATGTTAAATACTGTCTGTAATCAAGATAATACTGCTCTCACCTGGAGCGCAATCAGTGTAGAACTGTTTGCTGAGGCGCCGCCATCAATATTGCACAGGAAGTAGATCAGATAAGTGGAAGTCGTCATAAGCCTATGACCCTCCTCACATCGTCTACGCAGGCGCGGGGGTGTAAGAGGCATTAGCCTCGGGTGTCCCAATATGGCCGACGCGGCTAGTGCGCAAACGCACAGATGCAAAGCGGCTTCAACTAGTGAAGCCTTAAAGGGAACCTGTCACCTAATTTTAAGCCCCTACACTATCTCTAGCTGTCCCTACACCTTCCTAGCAGCTCCCTATCTCTCCCTTTCTTATCTAAAGTCTCCCTATGAAAGAAGTGTAAAATAAGATAAAACTTACTGCAGTCCCCGTAGTTAGGGGACTGGGTAGGCGTGGCCACGCTTCCACAGCACTCCTCCATGTTGTAATGCACGCCCCGCTGGGCGGCATTATTCAGGGCCCTCTCTGCCCCCATGTCTTTGTAATCTGCCGCCATGTTTGTAGTTCTAAGCACCGGCCGGACGTCACTTCCGGCGCGGTGCATTATGGGGCCGGTCACGTGATTGGCCCTAGTGCATTATGGGGCCGATCACGTGATCGGCCCGGCTCCGCGCATGCGCAATGCGCTTACTGAAGCCGGGCCGGTCACGTGATCGGCCCCATAATGCACTAGGGCCGATCACGTGACCGGCCCCATAATGCACCGCGCCGGGAGTGACGTCCGGCCGGTGCTTAGAACTACAAACATGGCGGCAGATTACAAATACATGGGGGCAGAGAGGGCCCTGAATAATGCCGCCCAGCGGGGCGTGCATTACAACATGGAGGAGTGCTGTGGAAGCGTGGCCACGCCTACCCAGTCCGCTAACTACGGGGACTGCAGTAAGTTTTATCTTATTTTACACTTCTTTCATAGGGAGACTTTAGATAAGAAAGGGAGAGATAGGGAGCTGCTAGGAAGGTGTAGGGACAGCTAGAGATAGTGTAGGGGCTTAAAATTAGGTGACAGGTTCCCTTTAAGTACGGCCACAGCGCATGCCCACATAAAGCAGCTAGTCTCAAGCTAATCGGCAGAAGAGTAAGGAGTTAGATATTGGTAATGTGCATTAAACAATGCACCACAAAGGGGCACAAAATATGAAGTTAGGGAAAGATAACTTAATGAGAGCATTCTTCATAGTTGTTTGGTTGTTCCAGCATCAGTCAAAAAGGGAAAAAATTACAGTTTATATCCTCCCATAAGGACAATAAAGACATTGCAGAAGATAGGGATCCCCCACAGAAAGGTCCTCACTGTCGATTGTGGAGTAGCATCGTGAGAGAGGAAAAGAAAGAGTGGCAGGTTCAGTTCCAGGCAGAACTTACCCCAATTACCGCACACACTAATAGAGGAGGCCTCGTAACTCTCCAAGGTGGACATCCCAAACTGCACCGATAACCTGGTTACCCTCCTGGACCGTGCCTGTTACCGAACATCAGTAAAAAGGTACCGAAACAGAGACTATTGTGTGTGTGTGTGTGTGCCTGCTTGACCACTGCCACCTGGCGTTCACAGCAGACCCGCTACTACTACTCCCCTCATCCACCCCGCTGCCCTGAGGTAATGCTCCACCTGTGGGGAGCTGTACTACCAAAACTGCATTTCCATCACCTCAGCGACCGGCCGCAGCGCTAGTAATCCTATTACCAAGTTCCACAGGTGGCTTCACGTTACCATATCCCCATCATCATCAACCCCACCCCGCCATTGAGCGTCCAGGGCACAGAACCTGCAACCGACCATCCGTGAGATCCCCACTGAAGTAAACACCTGTCCTGGTATCCGAGTACAACCTACCCTGTCGACCTACTCACTATAAGGCTGCATTATACTATATGGAGGATAATGGGGGTGCATTATAATAAGTGGATGACTATGGGGGATACCTTATGAATGGAGGACTATGGGATGCACTATAATACAGAGAGGACTATGGGGTAGATTGTAATATATGGAGGAATATGGCGCTGCATTATAATAATTGGAGGACTATGGTGGCAGGAGGAGGAGGACCATATAAACCATGATGGGGGACATAAATACAATGATAAGGGCCATATTCCAGGAGGAGGACCATTAATACCAGGATGAGGGACATTAATACATAACGAAAGGGAAGAGGGGTCAATTTATAAGTCTTTAAAGTATTTAGAATGTAACTCGAGGTCCATACAACTGGCCAATGTGTGTACAGGGGGGTAGGTCTAAACTTCGCACCGGGGTCCAGCAGACTCTAGTTATGCCACTGCATATAGGATATTATCTCTGCACAGGAACATTGTTTTAAAAAAACACATCCAATTGTGGAAATTCTTAGTATTCCCAAATCTAATGATTAAAGTGAACTTTGTGTGTGGTAAAACCCCTTAAAGTACTCCTTTGATTTGAGCACTGTACAAGGTAATTGGACACTCACTTCAGGCTTACGATGCTCTACTTTAATTTTTTACAAAGGCTAATTACTTTAAACCTAGTTTAGTCAAGTCCCTTTAGCATATCCTGTTAGGATGGATTCACACCTGGCAGATTTTGTTGCAGAAAGTTCTGCATCAGTCCCTTTCACCTGGAATTAGCAGAAATCTATGTACTTACTACCAAACTGACCCTATTCGAATGTATGTAACTTACCTTTACTCATAGAAATAATGAATTTTAATAATATAATAGAATTCCCTCAGTAGATTCCCAGCCTTGCAGTCTGCATAAAGCACAAGACCGAACAGGGTGGGATCTGATGCTATGTAATACCATGTGACCTCAGTTCTCAGCCAGAGCTCACAGAGATGCGCAGGAGCTGAGAAAACACACCAACCCCACTCTGAATGATGAGAGGAGGAGGGACCCGGACAACACAGGAGGAGGAGTAACAGCAGCAAGGCATTTAGGTCCTGAGAGGAGAGTACACCTCCCAGACCTAAACTAATATCTTATAAAATGTTTATTTTGGTGTCCCTGGGGTGTAGTGGAATAAGAGCAACCTTCACAAAATGCAGCATAGGTGCTGCTGAAGGTGGCTCTTTTAGCTTAATAGGCCTTGAGGGGGTGACAGGTTCCCTTTAACCCCTTCCTGAACTTTGAAGTACAACGTCACAGGTCGGGAAGTCACCAAATTTAATGACGTTATACAACATGAAAGTTGGTGACTTCCCGATCTGTGACGTTGTACTTGATTCTTATCACAAAACACTGGGGCTTGATGTCAGGGGGGGGTGGATTCCCCCACCCCCCACAATCACTGTGATTGGCTGTTTGAACAGTCAATCACAGCGATTCTCTCTCCTATGGAAGGGGCTGTCATACCCTTACAATCAAAGCACTTAGGGTCCAGGGAGATGAAGCACACTGTCACTTACCTCTCCACGCGGTGATCGACTCATTGTAATTTAATTACGATGAGCCGATCACCATGGTAACCCCTCGGGTCACCTGACCCAAGACTCAGAGATTATGCGATCTCTGAGATTTGGGTTTACTACAGTGATAGTGCACTGTATGGCAATAATCTGCCACACCGTCAGGGTCGGCGTTAGGGGAGGCACACTGGGCAGTTGCCCAGGACCCCCACTCTCTTAGGGGCCCCCAAAGGAGCTGAACTGAAAATAGCAATAAAACAGTAAAAAAAATAAAAAAAATACACATATTTGGTATCGCTGCATTCGTAAAAATCTAAGCTATCAATCTATGAAGTAAATTAATCCAATTGGTAAATGGCGTAACGGGAAAAAATAAAAACGCCAGAATTATGTTTTTTGGGCCGCTACATTTGTAGCCAGTTATCAAGCAGAACTTACAAGGCATTAAAGGGGATGTCTAGGATTAATAAAACGTTACTACACTCTTTCAAAAACAGCTCCACCCCTGTGTACAGGTGATATGTGGTATTACAGCATAGGCCCATTCCCTTCAATTAAGCTGAGCTGCAAAACACCTGTAGACAGGGGTGGCTCTGTTTTTCAAAGAAATCCATCATGTTTATAGAATGCTGGATAACTCCTTTAAAGGGAACCTGTCACCTGGATCTAAGCCCCTACACTATCACTACCTGTCCCTGCACCTTCCTAGCTGCTCCCTATCTATCCCTCTCTGAGCTAAATCCGCCCTATAAAACAGCAGAAAAATAACTTATAACTTACTGAAGTCCATGAGGCTGGGGAATGAAAAGGCGGCCCCAGGCTCCATTCTGCCCTCCTTGATGCAGCAGCACACGCCCCACTGGGCGGCGTTATTCTTTCTTCATCGCCGCCTCCTCCATTTGGAATCTCCCGCCTGCTTTTTTCCTTCCACATTGATTTACTTCCTGTGAAGTACCTGAAGGGTTAATAATCTTCTTGAATGTAGTTTTGAGTAGCTTGAGGAGTGCAGTTTTTGGATGGTGTCACATTTGGGTGTTTTCTCTCACATTGGCCCCTCAAAGGAACTTCAAATGTGGTCCCTAAAAAATGTTTTTTGATGTAAAAATTAGAAATTGCTGATGAACTTTGAAGTCTTATAACTTCCTAACAGAAAAAAAATGTTATTTCTATAATTGTGCTGATGTAAAGTAGACATGTGGGAAATGTTATTTATTAACTATTTTATGTCGCATAGCTCTGATTTAACAGAATGAAAATTCTAAATTTTAAATTTTCCATCAAAATTCTGATTTTTGAACAAAAAAGCGCAAAAATGATTGACCTAAATTTAACACTATCATGAAGCCCAATATGTCACGAAAAAACTATCCCAGAATTGCTAGGATCCGTTGAAGCGTTCTGGAGTTATTACCTCATAAAGGGACACTGGCCAGAATTGCAAAAAAATGGTCTGGTCATTAAGGTCAAAACAGGCTGGGTGGTGAAGGGGTTAATAACCAGGCCAGTTTTTGCAATTCTGACCAGTGTCTCTTTATGAGGTTTTAACTTAGGAACGCTTTAACATATCCTAGTGATTCCAAGACTGTTTTGCATGACATATTGGACTTCATGTTAGTGGTAAATTTAGGATGATATTTTTTGCGTTTAATTGTGAAAAGAATGGAAATTTGACCCAATTTTAGAAAATTATCAAAATTTGATCTTTTATTCTGTTAAACCAGTGACTTATGTCACACAAACTAGTTAATAAATAACATTTCCCACATGACTACCTTTACATCAGCACTATTTTGATAACTACTTTTTTTTTGTTAGGAAGTTTGAAGGGTTCAAAGTTCATCAGCAATTTCTCATATTTCCATCCAAATTTACAAAGCCACTTTTTTTAAGGACCACATCACATTTGAAGTGACTTTTAGGGGCCTATGTGACCTAAAACACCCAAAAGTGACACCACTCTAAAATCAGCACCCCTCAAGCTACTCAAAACCACATTCAAGAAGGTTATTAACCCTTCAGGTGCTTTACAGGAACTACAGTCACGTGGAAGTAAAAAATGAACATTTTACTTTATTACTTAAAAAATGTTGCTTTAGTACCAAATTTGCTGTTTCAAAAGGGTAACAGGAAAAAATGGACCCGAAAATTTGTTGTGTGATTTCTCCTGACCAAGCCGATACCTCATATATGGTGGAAAACCACTGTTTGGGTGCCAGGGGCTCAAAGGGGAGGGAGTGACATTTGACTTTTCAATCGGAAAATTGGCTAGAATAGTTAGCGGATGCCATGTAGCCTTTGGAGAGCCCCTGATGTGCCTAAACAGTGGAAACCCCCCACAAATGACCCCATTTTGGAAACTAGACCCCTCAAGGAACTTTTCTAGATGTGTGGTAAGCAGGGGTGAACCTAGCCTCTCTGCTGCCTGAGGCGAACTGCAAAACGGCGCCCCTCCACCCACTAGAAAAAAATTTTAATTGATAAAAATAAATCTGGTTCATACAGATTTATATTTATCCTGTAAAAATGAGCAAAATAGTGGACATTTTAGTTTACAGAAACAGAAAAAAAGATGTCAGCACCATCACACGCACATACAAGAACCACACAGAAGAATCCAGAACAATAATCCTTAATGGCAATGGCAGCTTGGCACAAGCATTTAGACACATAATAACGACTGGCAGAGACGTGGTCCTGCAGGCAGAACTGATTGCCAGCCTCTGGCACAGGCCTGCAAAACTCTGGACCGCTGCCTGGCACTGAATATTCAGAGAAGTCACCATGCCGCACCTTCCACACAACACAGGTAAAGACCTGCAGTCTGAGCATCAACAAGCCGCCACTGCATAATTGGTAAAATGGCACTTCTCCTCCATCCAACAGACCACACTTATTCCCGAATTGCTTAGCCAATCACAAGCGCCACACATGGGGCTGTCTTTATGTAATTAATAAACGGTCCTTCCTATTGAGTTGAGCAAAGGATATGGGAGCAGGAAGGGGGAAGAGCATCACCGACCAACCGCTGCTCAGGAAACATGGCTGGATGCCTGAATGTACCCAGGGGCGGCACTGGACCTGTGTGTAAGGGTGGTTTCACATTTGCATTCGGAACACAAGCATAACAGAACGCAGCCAAATGCATGCGCACTGCGTTCCTAGTTTAACATGGGAACATTTCCGTTTGATGCGCATAATTTTACGCCCTCCTCCGCCCTCCAAATGCAACATGTTGCATTTTTTGTGCGTTCACAGGCGCTTGTTTTCTCAGCAAGTGCCCGCAAGTGCACAAACAATGCATGGATCTCAATGGATTCCACTGTCCTCCGCATGGCAGCGCAGGAGAACGCTGCGGATCACATTGAAATTTCGTCGTCGGCGACTGGGAGGAGGAGGATCTCTGCCACAGATCTCCGCCTCCCGGCCGCCGTCGAGATCGCTGTTTGGCTGGCCGAGCACCATACTGATGAGAATCTCCGCTGTGTTCACATCAGTATGTCAGCGTTTGCCCTGTGTTTGCGTTTGCATGCCTTGCGCATGCAGACACAAACGCAAATCTGAAACCAGCCTAAGTTATGGCCAATCAGTCCTGCAGCAGAGGGACAATGCATCCTGCATCATAGAAATCATGGAGCCCCAGACAGAAGTTCTAATTGGGCACCCCCCAACAAAAACAATATTTGGCTGGGTCACATAGGTACATCTCTCACAATATGTCAGCCTTTACAAAGTAATTTTCCTCCTACTGAAGACCTATGATTCCCCTTTCATTGCCCCTATAAAGTGTGATGCCAACAAAAGTGCCCCACAAACACTGTATGATCCCCCACAGTGCATTCCTCCACACGCACAGTATGATGACCCTACTGTACCTCCTGCAACTACCCCAGTACAGCATGATCCCCCAACTATGACCCCCGCCCAGCCCTCCATGTAGTAAAATGGACCTATGTACAGTATAATGGCCCCCAACACAGCCCTCAAATAGCCCTTTATAAAGTATAAAGGCTCCCTCATAGCCCTCCAAGTATTTTTCATGCCTCTCACAGAGCCCTTCAAATATTATAATGGCTTCCATATAGTATAATTTGCTCCATATAATATTATACACCCCCTTAGTTTTCCACATAGTATACCGCATTCCTCCATATATTATGCACCCCCATAGTCTTCTATAAAATAGAATGCACCCCCACAGTCCTCGATATAGAAAAACGCAGCCCCACAGTTCTCCATATAGTATATTGCACCCCGTAGTCCTTCAAATAGCATATTGCACCCCACAGACCTCCATAGAGAACAATTCACACCCACAGTACTTGATATAAAATAATGCACCCCCACACTCCTCCATGTAGTAAATGCACCCACAGTCCTCCATATAAATATGCAGCCCCACATCGTCCCACAATATAGATTAATGCACCCCCATAGTCCTCCAAATAGTATAATGCACCCCACAGTCCTCCATATAGCATATTGCACCTCCACAGTCCACCATATAGAATAATGAACCCCACAATCCTCCAAATAGCATAATGCACCCCCATATAGCATACTGCACCCCCATAGCTCTCCATACAGCATATTGGACCCCCATAGTCCTCCATATAGTATAATGCACCCTTATAGTCCTCCATATAGTATAATGCACTAACCCCTATAGCCATGTCCTATATATAGTACTAATAGTTTTGCACCCCCATTGTCCTATATTATATTGTACATTACATAGTTTCCCATCAGTGTACCACTAAAAAAACTATTAAAAAAAAAGTAAATATCTCTTCTCTCAGCATTCCTCTGCCGCTCTGCAACGTCTCAGCACAGGGTGCTAAGTGATGACATCATTGTTCCCCGCCGTGCTGAGCTGCAGAGGGGTGGACAGCGACGGCCAGGACTCGGGAGAAGAATGCTGCCGGCAGAGGCGGCCGGGACTATAAGAGCGGCATGCTCGGGGGGCCACCATTGGTACACACATGGCTCTGCTCCGTACACCTAGTACACACTCAGCTCCGTACACCACGTACGCCTCGTACAAAGCGGCTCTGCTCCGTACACCTCGTACACACACGGCTCTGCTCCGTGCACCTCGTATACAAGCGGCTCTGCTCCATACACCTTGTACACATGTGGCTCCGCTCCGTACACCTTGTACACACTCGGCTCCACTCCCATACACCTCGTACACATATGGCTCCACTCCACACACCTAGTACACGCGTGGCTCCGCTCTGTATACACCGTACACACGTGGCTCCGCTTCGTACACACTTGGCTCCGCTTCGTACACCTCGTACACACTGGGCTCCGACTGCGAAAGCCTCGCACACACGGCTCTGCTCCGTACACCTCGCACACACGCGGCTCCGCTCCGTACACCTTGTACACACTGGGCTCTGCTCCGTACACCTCGTACACATACAGCTTTCACTCCGTACAACTTGTACACACTGGTCTCCGCTCCGTACACCTCGTACACATACAGCTCTGCTCCGTACACTTGTACAAGCGCAGCTTCGCTTCGTACACCTCATACATCTCGCTCCCTCCGTATGTACACCATCGTATAAGCGCAGCTCCTCTCCGTACACCTCGTACACTCTCAGCTCCGCTCCGTTCACCTTGTACAAGCGCAGCTCCGCTCCGTTCACCTTGTACAAGCGCAGCTCCGATCTGTACACCTCGTACATGCGCAGCTCTGCTCCATACACCTTGTACACTATCAGCTCCACTCCGTAACCTTGTACAAGCGCAGCTCCGCTCCGTGCACCTCATACACGCTCGCTCCTCTCCGTACACCTCGTACAAGTGCAGCTCCACTCTGTACACCTGACACTCTCAGCTCCGCTCACCTTATACAAGCGCAGCTCCGATCTGCACACCTCGTACATGCGCGGCTCCGCTCCGTACACCTTGTACACTCTCAGCTCTGCTCCGTACACCTTGTACAAGCGCAGCTCTGCTCCGTTACACCTCATACACGCTCGGCTCCTCTCCGTTCACCTTGTACAAGCGCAGCTCCGATCTGTACACCTCGTACATGCGCGGCTCCGCTCCGTACACCTTGTACACTCTCAGCTCTGCTCTGTACACCTTGTACAAGCGCAGCTCGCTCCGTACACCTCATACACGCTTGGCTCCTCTCCGTACACCTCGTACAAGCGCAGCTCCACTCGTTCACCTGTACAAGCGACTCCGCTCGTTCACCTTGTACAAGCGCGGCTCCGCTCCGTACACCTCGTACACACACGGCTCCACTCTATACACCTCATACACACACGGCTCCGCTCTGTACACCATCATACACACACGGCTCTACTCCGCACACCTCATACACACACAACTCCACTCCGCACACCTCATACATACACAGCTCCACTCCATACACCTCATACACACGCACCTCTGCTCTGTACACCTTGTACACTCAGCTCCACTTCATATACCTCATACATACACAGCTCTGCTACATTCATTTACACTGTAAATACCTCAGCGTAACACATAAACTTCACCTCATCCAGCACCACAGTGGAGTCCTGGCTGCATACTGAGGAGCTGATCATGTGACCCCCCATGACTCCTCCCCTCCTTTGACATCATCACAGGTCCTGTCAGCGCGGGGCACTGTGAAGCATGAAACCGACTCACACTGCCGGCGGGGGGCGCTTTGGAGACCGCAGGCGCTGCAGCAGGAGTCTGCTGAGCCTGGGGCTGATACCCCACCAGCAGCCACAGATACGCCAAGTCTGGTCGCAGAGTCGGCGCCAGGACTATGGGAGCGGCAACAGCAGGGGGCCGCACTACCACCAGGCACCCCTGAGGATGCCGCCCCCTGTCTACCAGCAGGGCTCACCGCCTGAGGCTGACACTTCATGTCGCCTCATGGATGCTGCGGCCCTGGTGGAAAGCATGTTGAACCCCCATGGGCTTCACAGTTTGGCTTGTGAAGATTAAAAAAAAATCATATTTTCTCCACAAAAATTTTCTTTCAGCTCAATTTTTTTTATTTTCACAAGGGTAACAGGAAAAAATGCACTAAATAAGGTTAGGGGAGGGCACCACTAATTATGTATATCTCACAAAGGGAATCGCTTAGACCAACAAGGGTACATAGAACAAGGATAGAAAGGTCTCAAACAGCGATACTACCCAAAAAAATAATTTCAAGTACAAATTTTAAATACAAATTTGTATTTAAATTTGTACTTGAAATTATTTTTTGGGTAGTATCGCTGTTTGAGACCTTTCTATTCTTGTTCTAGGAAAAAATGGACCTAATAATTTGTAGTAGCTACTATCGCACTAAAAACACTTTTTTATAAAAAAAATTTTTTTGCATCACTGAATTTTGAAGGCTGCAGTTTTTTTTATTTTTCTGCCAACGTTTATGTGAGGGCTTGTGTTTTGCAGGATGAGTTGGAGTTTTTATTGGTTTCGTTTTGGCCACATAATGATTGTTGATTGCTTTCTATTCCGCTTTTGTGAGGCAGAATAAAGAAGAAACAAACATTCAGGAATTGTTTTTTTACGCCGTTCTCCATATCGAAAAGTGATAAGACAGCTTCATACTCCAGGTCAGTACAAATACGTTGATAAATCATTTATATAGTTTTTTTTTGTTTTGCGGCTGTTACGCCAACAAAACAATTTTATAGAAAAAAATTATTTTGCATCCCTGTATTCTGAAAGCTTTAACTTTTTTATTCTTTGCTGCTGAAACTGAATGGAAGCTTGTTTTTTGCAGGGCAAGATTAAGTCTCCAGTAATATCATTTTTACATGCAACTTTTTGATCGCATTTTATTCCCCTTTTTTAGCGGTATGATGAAAGAGCATAGCATTTTTGCTGTGTTTTGTCATGTGGATTTTGAAGAGAAAAAAAAAAGGGTTTCAAGATGTCATAATGTGACGTGGGGCTCCGCTGTGGTTTTGGTCACCAGTACAGGTAGAGCAGGTGGGTATGGGCTGCCACCCACCCCCCGTCTGCCTAGTTTTACCTGGCTGGTTATCAAAAATGCAGCTGAGACCTTTTTTATAATTATTTCAAGAAATAGTTGGAAAAAGAAAAAAACAGCACCAAAAAATAGTGATCTGGACTCCTCTATTGCCCAGTGGCCTGGCAACATTTCATGTAGAACAATCCTTTCTCAAGCTTGAGAAAGGATTGTTCTATCTGAAACATTGCCATGCCACTGGGCAATAAAGGAATCCACATCACTATTTTTGGTGCTGGTTTTTTTTTTTTCTTCAACTATCATAAGAGGACATTGGAGTGTCTAAAAAAGCGTGCACTAATGTATGGTAATTTTTGTGCTGTTTCCTATTTTTCACCCTATTTCAAAAAATAATTATGAAAAAAAAATGATGTGGGGCTTCGCTGTATTTTTGGTTTCCAGCCAGGTACTGGCTGTCACCAACCCCCAGCTGCCTAGTTTCCCCTGGCTGGAAATCAAACTATAGCAGAGCCCTTTTTTATATAATATTTGATGAAATAGTTAAAAAATAATTACGTGGGGCTTCCTCATATTTGTGGACTCCAGCCTGGTACAACTAGGCAGCTGGGGGCTGAAATCCTCAGTGTGCAGAGGCCCAAGCTTTCTGGGCCCCCCATGCTGTGAATGTCCACAGCTGTCCCAGGAAATGGCACATCCATAGAAGCGCCATTTTCTGGCGCTGTACCCAACTCTTCCAGCTGCCGTGTAGTGGTGAAAAACTGGCTAATAAGGGGTTAATGCCAGCTATGTATTGCTAGCTGGTACTAAACCCAAGATT
This sequence comes from Allobates femoralis, assembly GCA_033576535.1. Lineage (NCBI taxonomy): Eukaryota > Metazoa > Chordata > Amphibia > Anura > Aromobatidae > Allobates > Allobates femoralis. The sequence continues at coordinate 133,629,454 of JARQOC010000006.1, forward strand.
CATACTGTCAGGCCAATATTAAACTTGACCAGTATGAACCTCTAAGTAATAATAAAAAATAAACACACAGAGAAAAAATATTTATTTAGTAAAAGAACACAGACAAAACCCTCTTCTGCCATTTTTATTACACCCAATAATAACCCTCCATGATCCACTATGATCCATGATTCACTGATCACATACAATCCACTACTATGTATGAGCACTGTAATAAATTGTTTGAGTGTGTCAGAGCTGTGTGCAACTGCTTGCAGCTCTGGCATGGTCCACGGCTCTGAAAGTCTGTCTCGCAGACCCCATGCATTTAGCATGGTGCCCAAGGCATTCCATAGTCAGGTGACCTGGGGGTTGTCATGACAATAACCCTGGGTCACAATGGCACAGATAGGGTCCCTGTGATCACATTACAGGGACCCAATCACTCAGAGAAGGAGCATGATTCCTCTCCCTGTCTCCTAGATGCTGTGATCACATTGCAGCATTTAGGGGGTTAAACTGCCAGGACCAGGACCGCACTGCTTCTGGCAGTGAGAGCCGGGTTTCAGCGGTCACATCAGCTTCAGACCCGGCGATAATTGTGCGGGCACAGCCGCGGTGCCCACAAGATAGTCATGATGTACTGGGTATGTCCAATGTTGGGAACACAAAGGTTTCCTGCACGTATCCAGTACATCCAATGCCACAAAGAGGTTAACGTATTTGCTGACGTACAACGTGTGCTGCAAATTTTTGACGACCAAAATCTGCACTGTGTTTCAAAAATCCACTTTTGTTTTAACAATTGTTCACTATTTTGACTGTGAATAAAGTTAGGTTAAAGGATAAAAAAAAAGTAATGGGGTTTCTTGATGTCATAATGTGATGTAGGGCTCTGCTATTTTTTTGGTCACCAGCCCAGGTACAGCAGGCAGCTAGAGGCTGCCTCCTGCCCCCCACTGCCTAGTTTCTCCTGACTGGTAATCATAGTGTGTATTTAGCTCAGATTTTATGGTCATGACATGGGGATGTGCTGTATTTTTTGTTACCAGCTCAGTTAAAGCAGGCATCTACAGGCTGCCAGCCACACCCAGCAGGTTGTTTTTTCCCTGGTTGGTAATCAAAAATACTGGGGAGTCATTTTTTTAAATTATTTCTTGAAATAATTAAATGAAAACATTGTGCGGGGCTTCGCCGTATTTTTGGTTGCCAGCCAGGTAAAACTAGGCAGGTGGAGCTGGAATTCTCAGCGTGGGGAGCTCCGCTCAAGTGTTCTATTCTTCTACCCTTCTATTTAGCAATGGTTTTAATTAGGGATGAGCGAGTCCTAAATTACTCGGAATCGCTAGACCCGCACGAGTCCGAGCCCAGGACTCGCTACTCGTTGCGAGTCTAGCGAGTCCAATGTTAATGAATAGGGAACCGAGTAATAACGAATAATGCTATTTCCAAATCGCTGATGTGTCTCTGAAAGTGTGCGAGTCCAAACTCGCAGGTTTTTCTCTTATTTGGAGCCGATGATGGGAGGGGGAAGCGATTCTCGGACACACACCATGCTGTAAAAGCAAACATTTTATAATTTCTGGTGGCTTTCTGGGGCTTGTAAAACAAGTAGCAGGTACTATTTCGTGAAAGGTACACACTAGAGGCTTAGGGCCCTTTCACATCTGCGTTTTTCGTAATTCGCGGCAGATGCGGTGAAAAAACCGCAACTGCCGCGTTTACCGCATAACCGTTCCACTTGCGGCGCGGTTGCGTTTTTTTCTATGCAAAGTATAGGCATACTTGCGGCAGGTGCGGCAAGTGCGGTTTTGCACTTGCGGCAGGTGCGGCCACGAAAAAAACCGCAGTAAGCCGCACCTGCCGCAAGTATGCCTATACTTTGCATAGAAAAAACCGCAACCGCGCCGCAAGTGGAACGGTTATGCGGTAAACGCGGCAGATGCGGTTTTTTCACCGCATCTGCCGCGAATTACGAAAAACGCAGATGTGAAAGCACCCTGCGATATTTTAAGACAGATGGATGGTACCGTGCGAGCTGCAGGCAGGACACCGTACAGCAACGCACTGGTACAGGAAAAAATTGTTTAGTACGCAGAACCAGGCACTGTTAGGCTGCGGTGCTGGCTGCGTGCAAGTTTACAAGTACCGTGCGAGCTGCAGGCAGGACACCGTACAGCAACACACTGGCACAGGAAAAAATTGTTTAGTACGCAGAACCAGGCACTATTAGGCTGCGGTGCTGGCTGCGTAAAATGTTACAAGTACCGTGCGAGCTGCAGGCAGGACACCGTACAGCAACGCACTGGCACAGGAAATTTTTTGTGGAAAAATGGCACCAAAATTATTTGGTAGACTAGTGCCAAAAATAAGAAAAAGCTTAGGATTACAGCTCTGCGGAAAGCTGGGTGAACTAAGCTCTGAGGATGGTGCTGGATTCACTGTAAGGCTGCTCCTATCTCCCTTCCTTACAGTCCTGTACAGCAATCCTCCGTCCTGGTAGTTCTGAAAAGAACTTTTGGGTTATGTGTGAGGAATCTTGACTCCTACACTCCGTCCTGTTAGTTCTGAAAAGAACTTTTGGGTTATGTGTGACTCCTACACTGCCTAACTGTCCCTAGATCTGCTCCAAGTCTCCCTGCACTAGGTCAGCTCTTCTCAGGAATGTGCCCAAAATGGCGGGGGCAAGCCTTATATACTGCCTTGCCTGTCATAGATGACATAGGCATCACGATGGACAGCAGCCAATCATAGTCCTGACACAACCAAAGCTGCTATGGCATTACTGACTATGATTGGCTAAGATGCTTGTCCTTCTTCACAAGTTTTCTGACCTAACACGCAATGCTGACTAGTAACATAAAAGATTCTGGATTCGCGAGTCCCGAATAGAGAATACAGGACTCGGAATCGCAGACTCGCTAGGATTCAGACTCGTAGACTCGCTCAGACTCGCTGCTGTTTGGGGAGATTCAAGCTATATAGCGATGTGATAGAGCGAGTCTAGCGAGTCTAGCGAGTGAGATAAAGTAAACTCTGACAAAACTAAGATTGCCATTGACTTGCATGGACTCGTTACTGAGCGAGTATTCGCTAAAAGACTCGCCGATTACCGAGTCCAGCGAGTCCCTTAAGAATCGCCGAGTAACGAGTCCTAGCGAGTAGACTCGCTCATCCCTAGTTTTAATGTGATTTGAAGACAGCACCTGTGAACCTGAATCCTCTGTTCACTTTTTCACACTACACATTTTGATAGAAAGGTTCCCTTGCTCTGGACTGCAGCATCAGAAATTCTGTGGTAAACAGGACTTTCTATTACAATATTATATAATGATATACAAACAATATACTAACCTCTCCTGTCATACGGTGTTCCGCGCTACACTCACTTGGTGTCATGGCAAATTCAGACTCTGTTCACACTATGAAGTCTGACAAACTTTCTTTTGCCTCTTAGTTGCTTAGTCTTTAGGTGTTGACTGTTTCTGTGATTACTGGTCATTGGTTGGGCAGCAGTTAATTCCCAGCTGGCTGGTGATTTGCTGCTGGAGTCACAGGGGGCTGTCTCCCTATCACAGCTGCCTCCACCCTTTCACCCCTTAAGGACAGAGGCACTTTGTACGCTAATGACCAATCCTCATTTTGCAATTCTGACCAGTGTCGCTTTATGAGGTAATAACTCTGGAATGCTTCAATAGATCCCAGTGATTCTGAGATTGTTCTTTGAAGAACTATTGGACTTCATGTTAGTGGTAAATTTAGGTCAATATTTTTTGCATTTCTTTGTGTGAAAAACTCGAATTTGGTGAAAATATAGCAATTTTCAAACTTTGAATTTTTATTCTGTTAAACCAGAGAGTAATGTCACACACAGGGGCGGAACTACCGTGGTGCAGCTGGTGCTGGTGCAGCTGCACCAGGGCCCCGACCGGCTAGGGGGCCCCTTCAAGTCTGCAGGGGGCCCCCAGCCGACCCCGCAAGCTGCCGTCAGAGGAGAGGAGGGTCAGGCAAGGGAAGCAGAAAGCTTCCTGCTTCCCCTGCCTGATCCCGCCCCCCCTCTCCTCTGCCCCTCCGGCACCCAGGAGCGCACACGCGCAGGTAGGAGAGCCGCCGCAGACGCCAGCACCACATCGCACCCCCTTCCCCAGGACCGAGCCGACGCCACCAACATCCACCAAAGAACTGCGCCGACGCCACCAGCACCCCTCCCCCCCTCCCGGACCGGGAAGGCGCCACCAGCACCCCCGGAACCGCCGACACCACCAGCACCCCCCCCGCTCCTCAACGTGGCTGCACCAGGGCTCCCTGGGGTAAAGGTCCGCCACTGGTCACACAAAATGGTTAGTAGAAATATGGGAAATATTATTTATTATCAGCACAATTTTGGAAACAAAAGAAGTTAGAAGGGTTCAAAGTTCATCAGCAATTTCTAATTTTTCCAACAAAATTTACAAAAGCACTTTTTTTAGGGACCACATCACATTTGAAGTGACTTTGAGGGGCCTAGATCACAGAAAATACCAAAAAGTGACACCATTCCAAAAACTGCATCCCTCAAGGTGGAAGGAACAAATTAACACTTTACTTTTTCCAACAAAAATGTTACTTTAGCCTCAAATTTGGAATTTTCACAAGGGTAACAGCAGAAAATAGTCCCTAAAATGTTTTATGCAATTTTTCCCGAGAACGCCGATATCCAACGTATGGTAAAAAAACATTGCTTGGGCGCTTGGCAGGGCTCAGAAGGGAAGGAGTAATATTTGACACTTCAATCAGAAAATTACCTGCAATCGATAGCGGACACCATGTAGCGTTTGGGGAGCTCTTATGTGTCTAAACAGTGAGAAAAACCCTAAACGTGACCCCATTTTTGAAACTAGACCCCCCCAAGGAACATATCTAGATGGGTGGTGGGTGGTAAGCACTTTGTACTCCCAGATGCTTCATAGAATTATCAAAAGTTGAGCTGTGAAAATTAAAAAGTCCTTTTTTTCCCACAAAAAAATATTCATTTAGCCTCAATTTTTTAATTTTAACAAGGGCAAGAGGATAACATGGATCCTAAAATGTTTTGGGCAATTTGTCCTGAGTACGTCGATACCTCATATGTAGTAGAAATCAACTGTTTGAGTGCACAGCCGGGCTCTGAAGGGAGGGAGTGACATTTTGGAAGGCAGATTTTGATGGAATAGTCTGTGGGTGTCCCGTTATGTTTGAAGTGCTGAAACAGTGGAAACCCCCTACAAGTGTCCACATTTTGGAAACTAGACCCACAAGGAATTCATTTGGATGTGTGGAGAGCACCTTGAATCCCCAGGTGCTTCACAGATTTTTATAACATTGAGTTGTGACAATGAAAATATGGAGGCTAAAAGAACAGATTTGTGGAAAAAAAAATTATTTTCATTTTCATATAGGCAACATGATAAAATGGACTCTAAAATATGTTGTGCAATTTCTCCTGAGTATGCTGATACTCTATATGTCGTGGGAAAACAATTTTTAGGTGCATTACTGGGCTCAGAAACAAAGGAGTGATGTTTTTGAATGGGAACCTGGTACGTGAATTTTAGGCTATGTGCTAATGCTGCGGATTTCCTTTTTTAAACGTGATTTCCTCTTGTTTTTTTATCGTATGTTTGGCAATTCCACAGTACAGCACCTTCCCATGCAAATTGTATGGGAAATTTGAAGTGCTGTGCCCTTGCTGTGGATTTTCCCTTGGCGGAAATGGCATGCATTCTCCAGTGGAAAAATCTGCAGCATGGGAATTCTTTTAGAGTATTTTGCCACAATTTTCCCCCATAGAACTCAATGTCAGCTAAAATACTTTGCAAATACACAGCACTGTTCACACAGTGTGTATTTTCTGTGTATTTAGTGAGTCTATATGGGGCTGATGATGTGGGGCACTGCTGTAGCTTTGGTCATCAGACCAGATTCAGCTGGCAGGTATGGGATGCGGCCCACCCCCAGCTGCTAGTTTTACCTGGCTGGTAATCAGATAATCAAAATAATTGAATAAAAAATTACATGGGGCACCACGGCATTTTTTATTGCCAGCCAGGTACAACTAGGCAGCTACTGGCTGCCACCCTCCCCTAGCTGCTTATTTGTACCTGGCTGGTAATCAAAATACACGGGAGCCCTTTTTTTAAAACAAAAAAAATATTTCTTTAAATAATTAAAAAAAATTATGTGGGGCTTAACCATATTTTTAGTTTCCAGCCAGGTTAAACTAGACATCTGGGGGCTGGAATCCTCAGCATGGAGAGGCCCAAGTCTTCTATGCCCTCCACATTGCGAATTGCAACCTGCAGCCGCCCTAGAAAATAACACATTCTTTAAAAGCACCATTTCCTGGTGCTGTACCCAGATTCTTCCAGTTCCTGATGCCGGTGGCAAACTGAGTAATAAAGGGGCTAATGCCAGATTTGTATTGGGAGCTAGCACTAAGCCCAAGGTTCCTAATGTCGGGCCAATGTTAGACCTGGCCATTAGGAACCTCTAAGTAAATGGTAAATAATACACCATACAGAGACAAATCATTTTATTAGAACAAAAAACACAAACACATACTTGGGCTTCATCTTTATTACCCCAACATACCCTCTGACGTAATGCACAATGGTCCCACGATGCTCAGTTGCCTCTGCTACATCCAGAGACTGCAGCAAGGGAACATGCTGCAGTCTCTAGGGCACACTGATGCTGCACTGTATGGCAATGATCTGCCATACAGTGCACCTGTCAGTGCTGCAAACCCGAGTCCCAGAGATCACATGATCTCTGAGGATTCGGTCAGGTGGCCAACGATGATGTAACCTGACACTGCAAGTACATTACGATGGGCCGATCACTGCAGGGAGAGGTAAGTGATAGTGCGCTTCCTCTACCCCTCCCCTGACTGCTTCGGATTGGTAAGAACGCAGCAGTCAGGGGGTGACAGAGCCAGGAACAGCGAGCGCACACTGATCGCTTTCCCTGCCTGCCACATTGTTTGCTCTCAGGCTCATATCCTTCATGCAGGAGATGAGGCAGAGGTGAGAGGGCTCAGGCGGTGGGCGGGCACATGAGTGGAGGGGAGCGGTCACAGGTGGCGGGCTTGCACAGGAGTTGAAAGGAGCAGCACAGGAGTGGAGGGGAGCAGGCAGAAAAAGAGGGGAGCAGGCAAAGGAGTGGAGGGTGAGCAGGTGGGCATAGGCAGCTGATGAGGCTGTAGAGGAGCGGGCGGTGAATGCAGGAGCTGGGCACAGCTGACAGGCCGGTTCCTGCCGTGATTGCACAGCGAAATGCAGATATTAAGCTCTTCTCTGTGCATCCAAGGATGTGATCAATCAGTCAGATTGACTGACTGATCAGATCGCTTTGAGTGTGGGGAACACTAACAAGGGACCCTACACCTCATCTCCTGCCCCTTAGCTGTAACTGACAGCTGTCGGCATGGAGCTGTCACTGCGTGTTTACACACAGTGACAGTTCAAAGCCATGATGGGCATAACAGTCATGGTGCGGTAACTGACATTTTTCCATAACGTTATTGGTCATAATGGGGTTAAGTAATAGTGGAACTGTGTCTCCCATGCCGATAATAGCTTTCATTGCTTCAGCGAAAATGGTCTTCTGTTGTTATCCATGTTTTGGTAATCAGTTTTATGCTTTCTGTTGTGCACTAGATTATTCCTTGTTGTTTGTGTATTTCCACCCAACACCAAGTTCCTCCCTATGTGCCATTGTGTATTTCCTTTGTGTGGATGTGCTGCTTGTGTGTGCCTTGGTTTCCCCATTTGTCTCTTTGTGTGGGATTCTCTCTCCAGTCCAGGCCCTTATCTCAGGTGAGGGAGAGGGAGTGTTAACCAGGGCTACTCAGGGATCAGGGTTATGCTGGTGATCCAGACCTCACCACCATCAGGCATACCTCTGGAATAAGGGACAGTCAAGGATCCCTAGTCAGGGGGTCAGATCAGGCTTTCCTACTTCTGGTGATTGAATCAGATTCCCCTGACTACCTGCTCTCCAGCACTTTATATTTTAGCCGACAGACCAAGAATTACAGGTTTTACTTCCCTGACATGCCCCTGGCATTATGCCACGTGAGTGTTGTAACCTATCAGCTTAATAATATAATATTATATTCATTTATATAGCGCTATTAATTCCATAGCACTTTACATACATCAGTAATGCTGTCCCTATTGAGGCTCACAATCTAAAATCCTATCAGTATGTCTTTACAATGTGGGAGGAAACTGGAGTGCCCGGGGGAAAACCCACACAAACACGGGGAGAAGCATACAAACTCCTTGCAAATGTTGTCCTTGGTGCTTAGAAAGACAGTGGAATAACGCCGGCCTAAGGTGTGCATGTGTTGTGTTTATTTTATTTTGGACACTATAGCATTTAAGAAGGGGTGTAAGACTGTAAAAAGGTATTTTGAGGAATTATTTTTAAAGCAAAAACACCTTTATCAAAATCAATAAATCAGAAATAGTTTGAGAATATCCTTTAAAAAAGATCTTAACAAAAATTCTAAGAACAAGAGACAACAGTTCTACGGCTCATGTTGATTTCATTCGCATAAACATTTCTCGGCGCTTTGGTTTATAAAAAAAATAAATCACATTTTTGAGCCAGAATCTTTGAATCATTATTATATTTTCAGCACACAGCTCACAAAACAAAACCCTACCAGTAGTCATTACTGCTTGCCAAGTTTACTGTCGAACATAAGGAGCGATGGGGATGTGAGAGCTCAGCCATTTCTGTCTTTTAGAAGCTGAAATCTCCAATGCCAGTGCACTAGAATCAGTTTCACATATTATTGTTTGAGTGAAAAATATAACAATAAGGCCATGGTTTGCTACGGGCTCTGACCAGATGTGTATTTTCAAACCTACTTTGCAGTGACATCATTTCAGTGCTGCTATAAAAATGTGTTCATGCTTAATGTCTGTATTGTTTACAGATAAATTGTATCTTTTAATGAGCGTGATGATCAGGTGCATCTCGATAAATTAGAATATTATCAAAAAGATCATTTATTTCAGTAATTTAATACATAAAGTGAAACGCATATATTGTAGAGTTATTACAGTGATCTATTTCGTGTTTATTTATGTAAATGTTGATGATTACGGCTTACAGCCAATGAAAACCCAGAGGTCATTATCTTAGAAAATTTAGAATATTAAATAAGACCAACTGAAAAAAAGATTTTTAACTCATCAATATTGGCCTAATGAAAGTATGCACAGTAAATGCACTTGGTCGGGGCTCCTTTTGCATGAATTACGGCATCAATGCGGCGTGGCATGGAGGCAATAAGCCTGCGGCACTGCTGACATGTTGTGGAAGCCCGGATCACTTTGATAGCAGCCTTCAGCTCTTCTGATTGATGGGTCTGGTGTGCTCATCTTCTTCTTGAAAATACCTATGGGTTTAGGTCAGCCGAGTTTGCAGGACAATCAATCACACCGATACTGTGGTTATTAAACCAGGTATTGGTACTTTGGCAGTGTGGACAGGGGCCAAGTCCTGCTGGAAAAATGAAATTTCCATCTCCAAAAACCTTGTCGGCAGAGGGAAGCATGAAGTGCTCTAAAATTCCTGGTAGACGGCAGCTGACTTTGGTCTTGATAAAACACAGTGGACCTACACCAGCAGATGACATGACTCCCAAACCATCACTGATTGTGGAAATTTCACACTAGACCTCAAGCAGCTTGGATTGTGGCCTCTCCACTATTTCTCCAGAGTCTGGGACCTGATTTCCAAATGTCCTTTTGTTGCTTACCCTCCTTGTGGAGTGTGTCATTAACTGTCTTCTGGACATCTGTCATATCAGCAGTCTTCCCCATGATTGTGTAGCCTACTGAACCAGACTAAGGGACCATTTTAAATTCTTAGTAAGCCTTTGCTGGCGTTTTGTGTTAATTATTCAAATTTTCAAAATAATGGCTTTTGGGTTTTCATTGGATGTAAGCTATAATCATCAACATCATCAGAAAACACACTTGAACTAGAGCACTGTTTGTAATGTCTATATAATATATGTGTTTCACTTTATGTATTGAGTTACTGAAATAAATGATCTTTTTGATGCTATTCTAATTTATTAAGATGGACCTCTAAGGCCCCTTTCACATCAGCGTTTTTTTCAAATCACGGCAGATGCGGTGAAAAAAACGCATCTGCCGCGATTAACACATAACCGAGACACTTGCGGCACACCCCATGCAATGTCTATGGGGCTTGCGGTAAGGGTTCAGCAAGTGCGGTTTCGGCACTTGCGGCAGGTGCGGCCGCGAAAAAAAACGCAGTCAGCAGCGTCAGCACTGCATCTGCCGCGATTTGAAAAAACCGCTAGTGTGAAAGCACCCTTAGTGCTGAAATCTGGTTGTTATAGGCAGCTGTAAGGTAGCAAGCCAGGGGACTCGCTTGCTGCGTAATGACGCCAACACGTATTTATAATTTTGCAAATGACTACCTGTTTATTTCTCATTTACATCTCATAACCCGGGTAGTACATTAAACATTTGAACATAAATACTTCACATTTACATTACACATAACATACAGTACGTATAACATAGAACCATATTGCACATATACTTCTTACAGTCACCGAGACCTGTCACCACGACTCTCTCTCCCCATTGGAGCACTACTGACAGCTCCCGTGGTGATCACGGCCTCCGACCTATCTATACTCTACACATACATTTACAATAAATACATTTATCTCCCTTGATTATCCACCCTTGTCAACGGGCCCTATGGGTCCCAATGGCGGTACCATCCGCCCGGCTTTAGTTACCCCTCACGATGACTCCTCTGGGTTCAGAACAGGGATTGAGCAACCTGAGTCACGGGTATGCCATGCCTCTCCAAGGGGCTCCTTCCTGGACGTATCTCAACCACACGTCCAGGTCAGCGCCCACTTGGTTCTACCACGGTTTCCCCACTCTAGGAGCCCTTCTAACCCCTGCTTCTGACCTTCGCTATATATCCTTCAACGGCCCTGTGAGTCCCAATGGAGGTACCAGCCGCCTGGCTTTAGTTACCCAGCACGATGACATAACATTAACCCGTAGTCAGGACTCCAGCCTGACCGGGACCTTCCATACCACATGTGACCCATCCTACAATATTCACGGACCACATGCCTCTTCACCTCTCCTCACAGCCCATCATAATCCATCCATGGACTGTGGCTCCTCCATGACCATAACAGGGACCTGGTCAACCGTAGAACCCAGGTTAACCATGCGTCACCATGGCCTACTCATCACGGTACGGGCCACCAGCCGCCACCAAACCCCCATCTCGTGGCAGGTCTCCAGGTCGACGACTGTACCCTGCGTCTGAACAGCACCCTCCCGGATCAGCCATGGTTACACTTTCTAGTTTCTAGGAGCCTTCTTGACCCCTGTGTCTGGCCACAGGTACATACATTCTGTTGAAGGAAGGGTGCCTTCCGCATGCAGCAAGCAAGCCTCCCTCTCGTCCACTGGGGATGGAAGCCTTCAATCTATCATCCATCCTGGCTGGGTCACTCTCCCCCACAACATTATATATGGCTCTTACTCATAGGCCATCGTCTCTCATTCAGGGCACTTCTAACTAAGCGCTCACATACATCTACAGGTCCTTTACCGACTGCCTAGTCGGACCCAATGGCTGTTATGCCCGCCTGGCATGATTCACACACAGCTCATTCCATTACATTGGAACTGCAGTCTTACCGGGCACAGATCCGGGTCTCGCTACCTGGGTCATGGGTACACCCAGCGTCCCCAAGGGCTCCTTTCCCGGACGTATTTCAACCATATGCCCGGACCAGTATCCACCGGGTTCAGCCACGGCTTCCCCACTCTAGGAGCTGTCACGGCCTCGGTCCTAGACCCCGGCATGGAGCTAGCATGCTCCCATCGTATTCATACACACAGCCCTGGACTGCTCTGCACTCTGGTTGGTGATCAGGATCATAATGATCTCACAAGTCTGTGAACTCTCCCAATCACTCAGCTGGCATGCTCTTATCGTGCCTGCCACACCCACTTGGCTGCTAGTACTCAGCCTCCTCTAGTTCCTATCCAGCTGCTCATCTATGTGCCTGATTTCTACAGCTTTCACACAGCTTGTTTTAACTCCCTGTGTTCCGGGTTGGTTCACACAGTACACACAATGCTCTCAGCCACTCATTGGTCTCATGAATCCTTCAGACATGGACACACTGGGTGCCGGACATGATTATATAACACCTATGGTACAACCCGGCTCATGTGTACAGGATCCTATACTGATCCTGCATGTGATGCGCCCCGGCCATGGGGACATGCCGGCGGTGCCTCACACAGCATTGACAATTTTTAATAGCATGGATATTGGCAATGTGCTTAGTAATATGTCTTACAAACACAAATGAGAAATACCTATCCACCATACTAGATCAATAAGGCCACACTTATTCCAGTATGAAAATCTGCAGCAAAATTAACAGTCAGTATATGTAGTTTTCAAATCCCATTCTATACATAGAGGAAAAAAAACTAGCAGAAATATTATCATGCTGCAAATTTTTAAATGCACCCCATACTCATTCTGCAGAAAACTAATTTTTTTTATTGTTGATTTCAACTTTTGCTAAATATTGGTGGAAAGACACTGTAAATCTGTGATCAAAACCACATGTAACATTCAGTTTTAACAAGGATTACTCGCAGGGTTCCTTCAGAATGGAAAACATCTGCTAATTCTGGATTTCAGAGTAAACTCACCCTCCACCCACTCAACCTAACTGTGAATATAGATTTCCTTTGTATAACCATCATAACTGGTACCCTTTTACTGCCTCCCTTTGTCAGATTGTCATTATCTTGTCCATGACCACAAAAGCAGAGGTGCATTATGGGGTGTGGGATAGCGCATGGTGGTAGTCGCAGGAGAGGAATTGACTCCAGATGCCAGGCATGCTACAAGCAAACCCGTGGTCCTGACTGGGCTAGTGAGCTTGTGTGGTGGAGGTCATACATTTGAGCAGGCCGCATGTTGCCGTTGCCTTTGGCAGGCCAGGACCTGACCGTGGTGGAAACTGACATGGAGACCAACAGATCTCATTAAACAACAGTCCTTTACTTAATAGTTTCCTTAGTTCTTCAGGCACAACTTATATGTGAGATAGAGGGCACACATCTTAACTGCTGTTTCCGTTACACAGTATGACACCAGGTACAGTTCTAGTTCTCCTGATCTTTCTGGATTCAGGTTCTCTAGAAACAGTCAATCAAATAGAAAAGTCTCTCTTGGTCACCATCTATTAGCAGGACCATGTCTCTATTCGTCACATAGCAGGGGCTTCAGGGAGTTGGAACACTATGGCAGGCTTAAAGATGGTTCCAGGTAGAGGTCTCTTCTCCCCATAGGAGAGGGACCCGGGGATATCCCTTAGTGTGAAGAACTTTAGGCTTGCAGCTGCTGTAAAGGGTTCTGCTTAGGAAAGCTGAACACCGTCACTCGGCAGTGCTGATAACCCCATACCTTGACAACTAATGGGCAAGGCCAATTGTTCATGCTCTGGCTTCTTCAAGTATAGAGCTGCTCTTCTGAGGGTAGTCACTTCACAGGATCATGATATCTCACTCCAGTCTCAACATTGTAGTTGCCATGAATTATCCAATGGATGTCGCCTACACAATCTGTCTGACTTGTAGATCACTAGTGAATTCCTATTGTCTACAATAACAGTCCTTACCTGAGCTAGCCCCTGCCAGAGGACTAGTCCCAAAACTTAATTATTACTTGACCTAAAGACAGTAGCTGGGTAGAACTTACCCAATACCTTACATTAGAAACCATTACTGTACATCCTAAATAGTCCTATGCATCTTATCTTACACAATGTCTATATCTACATAACAATCAAATCCTATACCTTACATCTTATAAAATGGCTATACTTTAAAATACATTACCCATAACACTACACCATATATTATTCCTATTATCATGCATTACTCCTATAACAACACATATCAATATGTGGCGCCCCTATGGCAAGGCGCCACAGGAGGTACTGCACCCCAAACAGAAGTGTAGTGCCTTCGTAGTCGTGGATATGGAGGACCCTACAGAGTTGCACCCCTAACCATACAGTAGGCCACCTTAGTACAGGGGACTGTATATTCAGTAGGTCCCAGGGGGTGGAGCCTAGATGAGCGGGAGACGAGGAGTGACAGTTAGACTAGTCAGGCAGATGGTGTAAGACAGCAGAGCGGATGGACGCAGGGGACCCTGCGACCGTGACAGGAGGGCACCTCTTAGGAGAGGGGTGACCAAGACGGAGAATTGGGCCACTCCAGGACAGGTCGGAGCCAGCTGGAGACCCAGGTCACCACTGGTACACCGGAACCGAGGCGATAAGTTAACGGTCTATCCCTAACCGCAGACCGGCAGGCTGTGGGCCCGACATAAGGGAGCCACAGCACCCATCAAGTAGTCCAACATCAGTCCCGCAGCTGGGTTCGCGACGCCGAGAAGTAAGGAGACTTTAGGCAACAGACCCTGAGGACTAGAGACTTGACTCACGAGTGGGAGTACAGAGAGGAACAGGACCAGGAATGCCATTTTAAGGACACCTCTGACAGACTCTGGAAAAGCCTCCAAGGTCAGTGGCTACGGCCCCCGGTTTACCCAGACTGTATCATGTACTGATTTCAACTGGTGCAAGTAAAGAACTGTTTGAGCTGATCTGGTGTCTGTTCTCCTTTCATCTGTCCGGGGGGCCTCTACAGCATTACAGAGTGAGGATGATGACTCCCCTCATCCATCCCGCTGCCCTGAGGTAAAGCTCCACCTACCAAAGCTGCATTTCATTTACCTCAGCGGCCGGCCGCAGCGCTGGTAATCCTATTACCAGGTTCCACAGGTGGCGTCACGTTACCATATCCCCATCATACATCACCCCCACCCCGTCATTGAGGATCCAGGGCACGGAACCGGGAACCGACCAGCTGTGATCTTCCACTGAAGTAACCACCTGTCCCGGTATCCAAGTACCCCCTACCCTGTCGACCGACTCAAATACACATTACAGTTCACATAATACAATATTAAAATGACGCATGACACTTTTCACATTGCATACAACAATGGAGTTGGTGTCTTCAGAAAACAGTTTGCCTCATCACTCATCTGAAGGCAATTGTCTATAATGTGAAGATACGAGATGTGCAGCATCTGAAACAATGATACTGGAAGCCTGTACCAGCATTTCTTCTGTGGTGTCGCTATCAGTGTGTCAAGAGTGGGAGAAGAGGGTTGCATTGATAATCCAACACAATGGGTAGCACTTTGAACACATTTTATCAGTGGCCATAAACTTGTAAATAACTCATGAAAGAATAAAGGTACGTTAAAACCAAGCACACCATTGTTTTTCTTATGAAATTTTCAATACGTTTGATGTGTCACATGACCCTCTTCCCATTGAAAAAATGAAGTTGGATCCAAAATGCCGACTTCAAAATAGCGCCATGGTCACCAACCACCTGGAAAGGTTTTCCCCTCCCATATACTAATGTGCCACAAACAGGAAGTTGATATCACCAACCATTCCCATTTTATTTAGGTGCATCCATATAAATGGCCCACCCGTACTTATAGGAAAGTGCACCAATGGGACTGATTAACAATTAGGACCTCATGCACCCTTAGTATGCCAGGATATAGCTCATCCAAGAAATGCAAGGAAAAAACATTACTATGGAGCAAACATCACTGCAGATATACAATATAAAATACAACAATATAGTGCAGCCATGCATAAAAATTAGTAGAATCATACATTCAACAAATTACAGAAAAAAGTATAGAAAAAATATCTAAAATAATTATACTAAAAATGAGCCAATAATAATCAAGAACATATTTTCGACTGGAAATTTGATAGTGGCTAACCACATTTTCAATGGTAAGTTTTAACCCTTCAGGGTCAAGAGTGCCCAGTTTAAAGATCCAGTAACTCTATTAATGAGGCTACCCAATCGGTTGGGGACAGTATCTGCCACCTGGTCGATTATAGTAAACCTCAAAAATTTCGGCTCTTTCTGATGTGCAACACTAAAGTGCTTGTAAACACTATGCAACTGGTATCCAATATGTATATTATGCCGATGTTTATTAAGGCGAGCGTGCATAGTTTGTATCGTGCGGCCCACGTATTGCAGGCTACATGTACATTGCAACAGATAAAACATTTCGGGGCCCTTCCAGATGAAATGCAGAGATGGAAAGAAGATGGCGCTCTGCCCAGGAGAAGATTCGAGCTGAGACCTCTAGCAGGCTGCTAAAGAGGGTACCCCCTTGGTGCCGTAGATGTGCTACTGTTGTGAGATTGAAAAGATCTTGACATGTTTCCCCTAAAGCAAGTCCTGACCTACTCGGAGTGCCTCCTCCACTGCACAGAGCTCTCAGAAGTTGGAAGACTGCTTGCTGACCTGACTGGACCAGCGTCCTTGAAAGGAGGAATGGGAGACCATAGCCCCCAAACCCCTTTGGCTGGCATCGGTATAGACTGTCACCAGGGGAACCTGGAGCCACGAAATCCCTTTCCGTAGGATCACTGGTTCCAACTACCACTGGAGGGACTGAAGGACCACCAGAGGCAAAGGATCTTGGCATCGAGGCCTGACGGAAGACCATTCCAGATGGCGAGGATGTGTGACTGAAGCACCCTCGAGTGCGCTTGAGCCCATGGAACCATGGGAATGCAGGCCATCATGGACCCCAAGGTGGACATTGCAGTGCGAATAGACACTCTGTGACAGCGCAGTAGAGAGCGAAGCTTGTCCTGAAGAAGAACACGCTTGTCTGAGGGAAGAAAATCATCTGCCTGGGCGAGTACAGAAGATACCCGAGAAACCACTTCCTCCGAAAAGGTGATAGGCTTGATTTTGGAAGATTCACCAGCCAGCCTAGGGAACGAAAGATGTGGAACAGCTCCTGGGTTTGCATCAGTAGCAGACTCTCGGAGGAAGCCGTGATCAGGAAGTCGTCTAAATAGGGCACTATCACAATGTTCTTCTTCCTGACAAAGGCCATGACCTCTGCCATAACCTTTGTGAACATGCGAGGGGCAGAGGACAGGCTGAACGGCAGCACCCGGAATTGGAAATGATGGATCTCTCCCTGGAACCAGACTGCAAACCGGAGAAACCGTTGATCCGCAGGATGGATGGGAATGCGATAGTAAGCATTTTGCAGGTCCACCGTTGCAATCACAAAATCCTTCCCCATCAGTGGAATTGTAGATCTGAGAGATTCCATCTTGACACGGAAATAAACCATCCGAGAGTTCACAGACCGGAGATTGATAATTGTGCGGTAAGAACCCCCTGGTTTCGGAGCCAGAAAGAGGCGCGAATAGTCCTACCTCCCCCGTGAAAACCGGAATGATGGCGCCCATCTGAAGCAGACTCTGGACCTCCTTCCAAAGGGAAGATTGCAACTTGAGAGGAAAGAGTGGTCACAGAGTAATGATTAGAGGGGGAGAAGAGAACTGAATTTGCATCCCCTGCCTGATGATCCAGAGGATGACGGGGCAAGATTTAATCTGATGCCACTGGTGGAGGAAGTGGGAAAGCCTTCCCCCACCGGAATGGCGTCACTTTCTATCAGCATGTCCATCTTGAGAACTGTCTTCCCACCTCTCTTCCTGCTCCCTTTGACAGGTACAATCTGGATTCCGATAGCAACACTCTACTGAAAAGGCCCTAACTACAGTCACCAATTACCTACTAACCGTCAAGAGAAAGCAACACTACCCTGTCCTCCTCTCCTCGACCTGTCTTCTACCTTTGACACTCTAGACCATTCCCTCCTGTTACACATTCTCTCATCTATTGGCATCACAGACCTGGCCTTGTCCTGGATCTAGTCTTATCTAACAAATCTGACTTTCAGCATCTCCCTCTCCCAGACCACCTCCTCACCTCACCCCTGTCAGTATTCCCCAAGGCTCAGTTCAGGACCCCTACTCTTCTCCATCTACACCTTCGGCCTCGATCAGCTCATAGAATCACACGGTTTGTAGTATCATCTCTACGCTGACAATACGCAGATCTACCTCTTGGACCTGACATCACCTCCTTACTGACCAAAATTCCACAATGTCTGTTTGCTATTTCATCATTCTTTTCTGCTTGCTTTCTAAAACTGAACATGGACAAAACAGAATTCATCATCTTTCCCCCATCTCACTCTACCCCTTCACCAGACCTATCCATCAGTCAATGGCTTCTCACTTTTCCCAGTCCCGCATGCTCGGAGCCTCGGGGTGATCCTCGACTCTGCCCTATCTTTCAAGCCACATATCCAAGCCCTTGCCACCTCCTGGTGACTCCAACTCAAAAATATTTCCAGCATCAATACATTATTTGATCAAGAAATTGCAAAAACACTCATGCATGCCCTCATTATCTCCCGCCTCAACTATTGCAACTTTCTACTCTCTGGCCTTCCCTCTAGCACTCTTGCACCACTCCAATCTACCCTAAACTCTGCTGCCCAACTAATCCACCTGTCCCCCTGCTATTCCCCAGCCTCTCCTCTCTACCAATCCCTTCACTGGCTTCCTATTGTCCAGAGGCTCCAGTTCAAAACCCTAACTATGACAAACATAGTCATCCACAACCTGTCTCCTCCATACATCTGTGACATGGTCTCCCGGTATCTCCTTCTTTACTCCCCTCTTATCTCTTCTTCCCACAACCGCATACAAGATTTCTCCCGTGCTTACCCTATACTCTGGAACTCTCTGCCCCAACACATCAGGCTCTTGCCCACGGTGAAAACCTTCAACAGGAACCTGAAGACACACCTCTTCCGACAAGCCTTCAACCTGCAATGATCCTCAGTCTACTCAACTGCCACACGACCAGCTCTACCCTCTCCTAGTGTATCCTCACCCATCCCTTGTAGACTGTGAGCCCTCACGGACAGGAGTACTTGTGTGTGCCTTGTATTGCTCATGTTTATTGTACTTGTCTATATATGCCCCTTTTCACATGTAAAGCGCCATGGAATAAATGGCGCTATAATAATGAATAAAAATAATAATTCTCCCTCTGTGTCTGACATCTTCTAAGCAGAGCTTCAGAACATACACTGACAAGACTGAGGCAAAACGAGGAGAGGCATTTTTTTTTATCAATGAGTACATTGTGGGGGCCATTAAAATATTTGGAGGGCTATATGTGGGCCATTATACTGTTTCTAGGGCTAGTGGGAACATTATACTCTGTGTGTGGGGGGGGCTATATGAGAACCATAATAATATTTGGAGGCTATGTGTAGGCAACAATACTGATTGGAGGGCTAGTAGGGACAATTATACAATGCCAAAGTTTGAGAGTCCCTCATACTGTTTGGAAAGCTATGCGAGAGCCATTAAAGTGTAATCGGAAATTTATAGTGTGGAGGTTTGTGTGGGGTCGCTTCGTTTCTCATCCAAGAGAGTCGAACGAGTGACATCCGTTTTTTGATCCGTGTGGCTTGCAAATGCTATGGGAGTGTGCGATTTTTTTTCTCAGATAACATCCGAGTGCTGTCCGTGTGACATCTGTGTGCTGTCCATGTGACATCTGTGTGCTTTCCATGTGACATCTGTGGTGTGCTGTCCGTGTGACATCTGTGGCTTTCCGTGAGCAATGCGTTTTTTTTTCAGCTGCTATAACCATATAATCACTTACAGGAACATTTTACAGTTTTCTGAGCTGCAGAATGATAATGTATCAGTTAAAAAAACGGAAGTCACTAGGATGGTCCGTGTGCTGTCCGTGATTTTGTTGGACTCATTGAATTGCATTGGCGAATCTCGCACGAAAATCACATACTGTCGCAGCATGTTGCAACTTTTTTCTTATCCAGATGTGGATGAGAAAAAAGCAGACGGCAGATGTTAAAGGGAACCTGACCTCTAAAAATGACCCCCCAGCCTGTTTTAACCTGTCCCTGCACCATAGTAATCCATTTGTAACCATCCGTTTCTGTCCCTAAACCGCTATTTGAAAGTTTATAAAAGTAGTTTTTTTCACCTCTTGTTCGGCAGCTTCACATTATAAATGATGCCGCAAAAGGCGGGCTTATGTGGCTTTCCACGCTGCCGGCGTGTTAATTATGCACGCTCATATGGGTTATTGCGTTGTCCAATCAGCGTGTTAGCGTCACAGAATACACAACTCTTAACATAGGTTTTTGAATGACTAAGAATCGTTGTCATTCTACACTTGAGGTAGACACTATACCACTGTATGGCACTCACTATTCACTTTGTGTACATATATTATAGTAACGGGTGTCACTGTCAGGGTAGTATTACCCTGCTTTTGAATATCTACATTATTTGCAACTGCAGCTGTATATCTCTTGTCGTTTAAGTTGTAGTTTCCTTAACTAATTTTTAGAAGGATTGTTGTTTGTTTCTGATTCTCTTTGTCAAGAACTGACTGTTGTTTTGTTTTGTTTTTGTATACACTGCCACAGCTCCTGTATCCTCTGCGAAGACCTGTTGGTCGAACCGGCAAGGATTGAGCTACATTTATCTATGAATAAAACTTTGATGGTCTGAGCTGACATCTCCTTATCATATTTTCTCATATAATTGTGTGCCAGGTTATTATATACTACTGTTATTGATTTTCCCTGGGCACCAACTAAGGGTCAGAGCCAGACCTTTTTGTATGATTGCTTGTTGTGTTAGCATTATTCTAGGCAGGTTTGATGACATCACTGAGCAAATGACATCACAACTGATATAGAATGTACAAAGTTCTACACTGTGGCCATCTTGTGCCACTAGGACCTTACAACCGGAATGGACGAACCCAGGTAGGAAGCTCTTTTCTTATAGGGGGGATATAGCAGCTAAAACCTCTTACAATCAACTGTTATTGCTGTAGAATGAGGTTGCATTGAGACCCGCTGGGTTATTGTGACAAGCAATTTACAAAAAAAAATCTGAATGGGTCTGACTTTTTGCAACTTGCTTTTTTTGGTCGCAGTATTCTTGGGTTTGCAATGAAACCCCATTCAAATACATGGCACAGTGATGTTGAAGCAGACCATAATTATTTGGACTGCACATCATGTTTAGCAGCCAAAGTTGCCTTGTAACTGCAGCATAAGGCCGGCTTCAGACTGCGTGTCTGATCCGATCCGTAGCTGTCCGCTTGAGGCAGACAGCCGCGGACCGGATCAGCACACAGGACTGGGGGGCTATTATGCCCTCCAATCCTGTGTGCAGCCGCACGCAGCTGAACGGTGTGCAGCGGCGCCCGCGGTCCTCACCTATCAGCAGCAGGAACTGCGTGCGGCTGCACACAGGATCGGAGGGCATAATAGCCCCCCAGTCCTGTGTGCTGATCCGGTCCGCGGCTTTCTGCCTCAAGCGGACAGCTACGGATCGGATCCGACACGCAGTCTGAAGCCGGCCTTACAAACACCCCATCAGAACGACCGCAGTGACTGATTCTAAGGCCATGTGCACACGTTCAGTATTTGATGAGTTTTTTACCTCAGGATTTGTAGACAAAACCAGGAGTGGAGCAATCAGAGGAAAAGTCTAATAGACACACCTGCACCACTTCTGTATTTATCACCCACTCCTGGTTTTGGCTACAAATCCTGAGGTAAAAAACTCATCAAATACTCGGCGTGTGCACATGGACTTAGTGTCCCAAGTCACCCATTTATTGAGAGCTGGGTATCTCCAAGTCCCATACACAGTGAGTGGAGTGGCAAAGCATAGGCTTTGATCATTCACACAGGAGACTCTAGAGTCTAGACAAATTGGTTGTACCCCAGCAATGGGAAACCTAATCTGTAAAGAGTTGTAACTGTGACAAAACTATAGATGAGCAAATTAATTCACAGGACCCTGGTCCAGCGGCCATGCCAGCATTCTGTGGCTTTTGAATGACAGGTGTGTACCTTCCATCTGCTACCTCCAAACATACCTGAGGTAGGTTCATAGGCGGAAGAAACCCCAGGCCTTGCTTGGCTTTATTAGTCCTGTCAATAGTAGTGAAAGGGGTATTCCCATCTCCAAGATCCTATCCCAAAATGTAGTAGGTGCAATATTAATAATAATAATAATAATAATAATAATAATAATAATAGCAAATCCCTCCATTTAGAAATATAGTATAGTTCTCCTGATTAGCTATGTCAATTACCTCATATGAAGCATTCCAGCTTATGTATCCATGGTTACAGCCACACATATAGTGACAGTTACATAGGTATCCATGGTTACTAAGCTGTGAAGCTTGAGGTACACATGTGCCATTAAGAGTCATTAAAGTCATATACACACATAGTGCATACGTTCCCTGCGATCAATGATACATGAATTCCAATATTGCTGTAATCGTTAAAAAATGTCAAGTACTTAGGTATCAATTTTTTTTTTTTAAGCAAAAAGCGCAAAAGCCTCCAACTGACCGAAATATGGTTGATCAGTAACATCATGTCCTGTGTCTGGGTCCTATATTTTTTCTTTATAGTACATATATTGGGATTTTTGCTATGTGATGTCTATGTACACCCCTGCAGGTACAGAGCTCTTTACTTGTCTTACAGCTAAAACCTCTTGTAATCAGCTGTTATTGTTGTGTGAAGCAGAGCTTCTACAGGACACGTAATATTACGGCCCCTAATGGGAGGGTGACTATGTAATACATTTGTTAAGTTTGGTTTAGAGTTTGATCTAATAACGTGCATGTACACCAGACCGGCATCAGCACCCAGGCAAGTGTTGGGGCCCTGGGAAAACAGGAGGGCCCACTTGCTGTGACACAGTTTGGGACAACTCCATATGGCTTCATTATTGGGTAGTTTTGCCATTCACGTCACAATTGAGCATTTTTAACAAAAATTAATTGCAAATGCCATCAGTCTCTGCTGTCAGCTCTCTTTTAGGCTAGGATCACACTTGCGTTTTTTACAAGCGTTTTTGGAGACCTGCGTTTTCAAAAACGCATGTAAAAACGCACCCATAGGCCCCCATGTTAAAAAACGCATGCCCTAATAGCAAAAACGCATGTGTGACAGTACCATGCGTTTTTGGTGCATTTCCAAAAACGCATGCGTTTTTTATATATGGGCCCCTATGGAAAACGCATGCAAAAACGCATGTACAATTAGTACCATCCAAAAACGCATGCATTTTTTTAACATGGGCTCCTATGGAAAACGCATGCGTTTTTGAATGGCACTAAATGGTACTAATTGTACATGCGTTTTTGCATGCGTTTTCAATAGGGCCCATGTTAAAAAACGCACCAAAAATAGTGCATGCACTATTTTTTGGTGCGGATTTAAAAACGCAGCCAAAAACGCAGGAGCCATCACACACCTTAAAAAACGCATGCTGACATGAAAAAACGCATGTAAAAACGCATGAGTTTTTTTTAAATCACTAAAAGTGTGACCCCAGCCTTATTGTTGAATCACAGGGTGACCTGGTAGTTGCTTACTGTGGTCAGGAATGGCAGTATGGAGTCCTGAGTTTTCCTTTAGAACATAGGGCACTGGATAATATGAAATAAAATAGATGGGTCCCTTTAAATGTGCATCTCATAATTATATGCAGGGTTGTTGCCGATTTATTAAAGAGGACCCATCGACCCCCTGATGCCTTCCAAAGTGAAAGCACCACTGAATGCAGCGTGTCTGCTGCGTTCAGGGAAGCGGTCTCCCATGTCTCCTGCCCCCTGTAAGTAATAAACAATTATGAAAGTTTTAAGATAAGAAGCCTGTAGGGATTTACTGACTATGTAGTCCTCGCTGTTCACAGGCTCTTCCCGCCCCCTGCCTCTCTGTTCCGCCTCCTGCCTTTGTGGGTCTCCCCTCCTTGTTGTGCGCATGCCTCAGCATCTGAACTCACACAGGCGCACAGCAAGGAATTGGTAGGAGCGGGTCTCGGCTGCTGGAACGTCAGCGCCAGAGCCTGCCCTGCTAAAGATCATGCTGAATGCCTACAGCAGGGCGGGCTCTGGCGCTGACGTTCCCGCGCATGCCTCCGGACTTCCTATCTTAAAACTGTCAAAATTGTTTATTACAGGTTGAATGGGGGGGGGGGGGTCGGTAGAGACATGGGAGACTCCTTCTCTGAATGCAGCATACACATTGCATCTAGTGGTGCTTTCCCTTTGGAAAGCACGGGGGGGTGGATGACAGGTCCTCTTTAAAGTGAACTATTCCTTTATGTTTTAATCTCGATCTATAAGAACAGCAGTGATCGTTGTGATGATAACATAGGTCACACGACATCACTGACTTTCCGTGCCTTCACAATCAGAATAGAAAGTACCAAGTTCTAAACCTGAATCATTTTGTGTTTTTAGACCCAGACAGCAGGGAGGTGACAAGCAGAGCTGTAGAGTCAGAGTCTGTGTCTGGATTCAGGGAAATTGAGAAGAGACAGATGTTTGGATTATTGACTTCACAGCCCTGGTAGTGGAGCCGGAGTCATGGAATTGGAGGCGGTGTCCATTTTGATGGAGTTGGAGTTGTATTCAGGGAAATTTAGGACTCAGTCAGATGTTTGGCTTACCGACTCCACAGCCCTGGTGACAAGTCCAGGTGAGTATTTCTGTGGAGCTCATGCCAGTAGCCACAGCCTAGACCCCCCCTTGCTTTGCCTGCTTCGCGGCCTAGGCCCCCCTGTTTTGCCTGCTTAGCGCCCTAGGCCCCCCCTGCTTTGCCTGCTTCGTGGCCTAGGTCCCCCCCCTGCTTTGCGGCCTAGTTCCCCCCTGCTTTGCAGCCTAAGCCCCCTCTGCTTTGCAGCCTAGGCCCCCCCTGCTTTGCCTGTTTCGCGGCCTAGGCTACCCCCTGCTGTGCCTGCTTCGCGACCTAGACCCCCCTGCTTTGCCTGCTTAGCGGCCTAGGTCCCCCCTGCTTTGCCTGCTTCACGGCCTAGGCCCCCCCTGCTTTGCCTGCTTCGCGGCCTAGGTCCCCCACCAGCTTTGCCTGCTTCGTGGCCTAGGTCCCCCCTGCTTTGCGGCCTATCCCCCCCTGCTTTGCAGCCTATGCCCCCCCTGCTTTGTAGCCTAGGCCCCCCTGCTTTGCCTGCTTCGCGGCCTAGGCCACCCCCTGCTGTGCCTGCTTCGTGGCCTAGGCCCCCCCTGGTTTGCCTGCTTCGCGGCCTAGGCCCCCCCTGCTTTGCCTGCTTCGCGGCCTAGGCCCCCCCTGCTTTGCCTGCTTCGCAGACTAGGACCCCCCTGCTTTGCCTGCTTCACGGCCTAGGCCCCCCCTGCTTTGCCTGCTCCGCGGCCTAGGCCCCCCTGCTTTTCCTGCATCGCGGCCTAGGCCCCTTTGCTATGCCTGCTTCGCGGCCTAGGCCCCTTTGCTTTGCCTGATTCGCGGCCTAGGCCCCCCCTGCTTTGCCACCTAGGCCCCACCTGCTTCGCGGCCTAGACCCCCCCCTGCTTTGCGGCCTAGGGCTCCCTCCTGCTTTGCCAGCTTCGCGGCCTAGGCACCCCCGCTCTGCCTGCTTCGCGGCCTAGGCCTTCCCCGCTTTGCCTGCTTCGCGGCCTAGGCCCACCCTGCTTTGCCTGCTTCGCGGCCTAGGCCCCCCCAGCTTTGCCTGCTTCGCGGCCTAGGCCGCCCCCCCTGCTTTGCCTGCTTCGCGGCCTAGGCCCCCCTGCTTTGCCTGCATCGCGGCCTAGGCCCCCCCCTATTTGCCTGCTTCGCGGCCTAGGCCCCCCCCTGCTTTGCCTGCTTCACGGGCTAGGCCCCCCCCTGCTTTGCCTGCTTTGAGGCCTAGGCCCCCCCTGCTTTGCCTGCTTCGCGGCCTAGGCCCCCCTGCTTTGCCTGCTTCGCGGCCTAAGCCCCCCCTGCTTTGCCTGCTTCGCGGCCTAGGCCCCCCCTGCTTTGCCTGCTTCACGGCGCAGGTCCCCGCTGCCTTGCCTGCTTCGCGGCCTTGGCCCCCCTGCTTTGCCTTCTTCGCGGCCTAGGCTCCCCGCTACTTTGCCTGCTTCGCGGCCTAGGGCCCCCCCCCTGCATTGGCTGCTTCGCGGCCTAGGCACCCCCCGCTTTGCCTGCTTCGCGGCCTAGGCCCCCTCGCTTTGCCTGCTTCACGGCCTAGGCCCCCCTTGCTTTGCCTGCTTCGCAGCCTAAGCTTCCCCCGCGTTGCCTGCTTCGCGGCCTAGGCCCTCCGTGCTTTGCTTGCTTCGCGGCCCAACCCCCCCCTGCTTTGCCTGCTTCGCGGCCTAGGCTCCCTCCTGCTTTGCCTGCTTTGCAGCATAGGCACCCCCTTGCTTTGTGGCCTAGGCACCCTCCTGCTTTACCTGCTTCGCGGCCTAGGCCCCTCCTGCTTTGCCTGCTTCGTGGCCTAGGCCCCCCCCGCTTTGCCTGCTTCGCGGCCTAGGCCCCTCCTGCTTTGCCTGCTTCGTGGCCTAGACCCCCCCTGCTTTGCCTGCTTCGCGGCCTAGGCTCCCTCCTGCTTTGCCTGCTTTGCAGCATAAGCACTCCCCTGCTTTGTGGCCTAGGCACCCCCCTGCTTTGCCTGCTTCGCGACCTAGGCCCCTCCTGCTTTGCCGCCTAGGCCCCCCTTGCTTTCACTGCATCGCTGCCTAGGCCCCCCCCCGCTTTGCCTGCTTTGCGGCCTAGGCCCTTCCTGCTTTGCCTGCTTCGCGACCTAGGCCCCCCCTGCTTTGCCTGCTTTGCGGCCTAGGCCCCCACCACTTTGCCTGCTTCGCGGCCTAGGCCCCCACTTGCTTTGCGGCCTAGGCCCCCCCCGCTTTGCCTGCTTCGCGGCCTACGCCCCCCCTGCTTTGTGGCCTAGCCCCCCCCCGCTTTGCCTGCTTTGCCGCCTAGGCCCCTCCTACTTTGCTTGCTTCGCGGCCTAGGCCCCCCCTGCTTTGCCTGCTTTGCGGCCTAGGCCCCCACCGCTTTGCCTGCTTCGCAGCCTAGGCCCCCCCCCTGCTTTGCCTGCTTCACGGCCTAGGCCCCTACCCCCGCTTTGCCTGCTTCGCGGCCTAGGCCCCCACCTGCTTTGCGGCCTAGGCCCCCCTTGCTTTGCTTGCTTCGTGGCCTAGGGCCCCCCTGCTTCGCCTGCTTTACCGCCTAGGGCCCCCCAGCTTTGCCTGCTTCGCGGCCTAGGCCACCCTTGCTTTGCCTGCTTCGCGGCCTAGGCCCCCCATGCTTTGCCTGCTTCATAGCCTAGGCCCCCCCCGCTTTGCCTGCTTCGTAGACTCCCCCCCACGCTTTGCCTGCTACGCGGCCTAGGCCCCACCTGCTTCGGGGCCTAGGCCCCCCCTGCTTTGCCTGCTTCACGGCCTAGGCCCCACCCCCCACTTTGCCTGCTTCGCTGCCTAGGCCCCCTTCCCCCGCTTTGCCTGGTTTGCAGCCTAGGCCCCCTTGCTTTGCCTGCTTCGTGGCCTAGGCCCCCCCTGCTTTGCGGCCTAGGGCCACCCCCCTGCATTGCCTGCTTCGCGGCCTAGGCACCCCCTGCTTTGCCTGCTTCGCGGCCTAGGCCCCCTTGCTTTGCCTGCTTCACGGCCTAGGCCCCCCTTGCTTTTCCTGCTTCGCAGCCTAAGCTCCCCCCGTTTTGCCTGCTTCGCGGCCTAGGCCCTCCGTGCTTTGCTTGCTTCGCGGCCCAGTCCCCCCCTGCTTGCCTGCTTCGCAGCCTAGGCTCCCTCCTGCTTTGCCTGCTTTGCAGCATAGGCACCCCCTTGCTTCGTGGCCTAGGCACCCTCCTGCTTTACCTGCTTCGCGGCCTAGGCCCCTCCTGCTTTGCCTGCTTCGCGGCCTAGGCCCCCCTGCTTTCCCTGCTTCGCGGCCTAGGCCCCCCCGTTTTGCCTGCTTCGCGGCCTAGGCCCCTCCTGCTTTGCCTGCTTCGTGGCCTAGGCCCCCCCTGCTTTGCCTGCTTCGCGGCCTAGGCTCCCTCCTGCTTTGCCTGCTTTGCAGCATAAGCACCCCCCTGCTTTGTGGCCTAGGCACCCCCCTGCTTTGCCTGCTTCGCGACCTAGGCCCCACCTGCTTTGCCGCCTAGGCCCCCCTTGCTTTCACTGCTTCGCGGCCTAGGCCCGCCCCGCTTTGCCTGCTTCGCGGCCTAGGCCCCCCCTGCTTTGCCTGCTTTGCGGCCTAGGCCCCCACCACTTTGCCTGCTTCGCGGCCTAGGCCCCCACTTGCTTTGTGGCCTAGGCCCCCCCGCTTTACCTGCTTCGCGGCCTACGCCCCCCCTGCTTTGTGGCCTAGCCCCCCCCGCTTTGCCTGCTTCGCCGCCTAGGCCCCTCCTACTTTGCTTGCTTCGCGGCCTAGGCCCCCCTGCCTTGCCTGCTTTGCGGCCTAGGCCCCCACCGCTTTGCCTGCTTTGCGGCCTAGGCCCCCCCCTGCTTTGCCTGCTTCACGGCCTAGGCCCCTACCCCCGCTTTGCCTGCTTCGCGGCCTAGGCCCCCACCTGCTTTGCGGCCTAGGCCCCCCTTGCTTTGCTTGCTTAGTGGCCTAGGGCCCCCCTGCTTCGCCTGCTTTACCGCCTAGGGCCCCCCAGCTTTGCCTGCTTCACGGCCTAGGCCCCTACCCCCGCTTTGCCTGCTTCGCGGCCTAGGCCCCCACCTGCTTTGCGGCCTAGGCCACCCTTGCTTTGCCTGCTTCGCGGCCTAGGCCCCCCATGCTTTGCCTGCTTCGTAGCCTAGGCCCCCCCCGCTTTGCCTGCTTCGTAGACTCCCCCCCGCGCTTTTGCCTGCTACGTCCGGCCTAGGCCCCACCCTGCTGCTTCGGGTCTAGCCCCCCCCTGCTTTGCCTGCTTCACGGCCTAGGCCCCCCCCCCACTTGCCTGCTTCGCGGCTTAGGCCCCCTCCCCGCTTTTGCCTGCTTTGTGGCCTAGGCCCCCCCCTGCTTTGCCTGCTTCGCGGCCTAAGGCCCCCCCCCTTGCTTTACCTGCTTCCGCCTAGGCCCCCCCCCCCCTTTGCCTGTTTCGCGCCTAGGCCCCCCCCCTACTTTGCCTGCTTCACAGCCTAGGCCCCCCCCTGCTTTGCCTGCTTCGCGGCCTAGGGCCCCCCCCTTGCTTTGCCTGCTTCGCAGTCTAGGCCCCCCTGCATTTGCCTGCTTCGCGACCTAGGCCCCCCCCTGCTTTGCCTGCTTCGCGGCCTAGGCCCCCTCCTACTTTGCCTGCTTCGCGGCCTAGGCCCTCCCTGCTTTGCCTGCTTAGCGGACTAGGCCCCCCTACTTTGCCTACTTAGCGGTCTAAGCCCCCCCTGCTTTGCCTGCTTAGCGGCCTAGGCCCCCCCCTGCTTTGCCTGCTTCGCGGCCTAGGCCCTCCCTGCTTTGCCTGCTTCACGGCCTAGGCCCCCCCTGCTTCGCCTGCTTCGTGGCCTTGGCCCCCCTTGCTTTGCCTGCTTCACGGCCTGGGCCCCCCCTGCTTTGCCTGCTTCGCGGCCTAGGCTCCCCCTGCTTTGCCTGCTTCGCGGCCTGGGCCCCCCCTGCTTTGCCTGCTTCGCGGCCTAGGCTCCCCCTGCTTTGCCTGCTTAGCGGCCTAGGCCCCCCCTGCTTTGCAGGCTCCGTGGCCTAGGCCCCCCCTGCTTTGCCTGCTTCACAGCCTAGGCCCCTCCCCTGCTTTGCCTGCTTCGGCATAGGCACCCCCCTGATTCACGGCCTAGGCCCCCCTGCTTTGCCTGCATTGCGGCCTAGGCCCCCCCTGCTTTGCCTGCTTCGCAGCCTAGGCCCCCCTTGCTTTGCCTTCTTCGCGGCCTAGGCCCCCACTGCTTTGCCTGCTTCGCGGCCTGGGCCCCCCCTGCTTTGCCTGCTTCGCGGCCTAGGGCCCCCCCTGCTTTGCCTGTTTCGCGGCCTAGGCCCCCCCTGCTTTGCGTGCTTTGTGGCCTAGGCCCCCCCTTGCTTTGCCTGCTTTGCGGCCTAAGCCCCCCTGCTTTGCCTTTTTTGTGGCCTAGGCCCCCCTTGCCTTGCCTGCTTCGCGGCCTAGGCCCCCCCTGCTTTGCCTGCTTTGCGGCCCTAGGCCCCCCCTGCTTTGCCTGCTTCACGGCCTAGGCCCCCCCCCTTCTTTGCCTGCTTCGCGGCCTAGGCCCCCCCTGCTTTGCCTGCTTCGCGGCCTAGGGCCCCCCCTGCTTTGCCTGCTTCGCAGCCTAGGCCCCCCCTGCTTTGCCTGCTTCGTGGCCTAGGCCCCCCTTGCTTTGCCTGCTTCACGGCCTGGGCCCCCCCTGCTTTGCCTGCTTCGCGGCCTAGGCTCCCCCTGCTTTGCCTGCTTCGCGGCCTAGGCCCCCTACTGCTTTGCCTGCATCGCGGCCTAGGCCCTTCCTGCTTTGCCTGCTTAGCGGCCTAGGCCCCCCTTCTTTGCCTGCTTCGCGGCCTAGGCCCCCTTGCTTTGCCTGCTTCGCAGTCTAGGCCCCCCTACTTTGCCTACTTAGCGGTCTAGGCCCCCCTGCTTTGCCTGCTTCGCAGCTTAGGCCCCCCTTGCTTTGCCGGCTTCAAGGCCTAGGCCCCCCCCCCCTGCTTTGCCTGCTTCGCGGCCTAGGCCCCCTCCTGCTTTGCCTGCTTCGCGGCCTAGGCCCTCCCTGCTTTGCCTGCTTAGCGGCCTAGGCCCCCCTACTTTGCCTACTTAGCGGTCTAGACCCCCCCTGCTTTGCCTGCTTAGCGGCCTAGGCCCCCCCTGCTTTGCCTGCTTCGCGGCCTAGGCCCTCCCCTGCTTTGCCTGCTTCGCGGCCTAGGCCCCCCCCTGCTTTGCCTGCATCGCGGCCTAGGCCCCTTTGCTATGCCTGCTTCGCGGCCTAGGCCCCTTTGCTATACCTGCTTCGCGGCCTAGGCCCCCCCTGCTTTGCCTGCTTCGCGGCCCAGGCCCCCCTGCTTTGCCTGCTTCACGGCCCAAGCCCCCATGCTTTGCTGCTTGCGGCCTAGGCCCCCCTGCTTTGCCACCTAGGCCCCACCTGCTTCGCGGCCTAGACCCCCCCCCTGTTTTGCGGCCTAGGGCTCCCTCTTGCTTTGCCAGCTTCGCGGCCAAGGCCCCCCCCGCTCTGCCTGCTTCGCAGCCTAGGCCTTCCCCGCTTTGCCTGCTTCGCGGCCTAGGCCCACCCTGCTTTGCCTGCTTCACGGCCCAGGCCCCCCCTGCTTTGCCTGCTTCGCGGCCTAGGCCCCCCCCTGCTTTGACTGCTTCGCGGCCTAGGCCCCCCCTGCTTTGCCTGCTTCACGGCCTAGGCCCCCCCCCTGCTTTGCCTGTTTCACGGCCTAGGCCCCCCCCCCTGCTTTGCCTGCTTCGCGGCCTAGGCCCCCCCCTACTTTGCCTGCTTCGCGGCCTAGGCCCCCCCCTGCTTTGCCTGCTTCGCGGCCTAGGCCCCCCCTGCTTTGCCTGCTTCGCGGCCTAGGCCCCCCCCTGCTTTGCCTGCTTCGCGGCCCAGGCCCCCCTGCTTTGCCTGCTTCACGGCCCAAGCCCCCATGCTTTGCCTGCTTCGCGGCCTAGGCCCCCCTGCTTTGCCTGCTTCGCGGCCTAGGCCCCCCCCCTGCTTTGCCTGCTTCACGGCGCAGGTCCCCCCTGCTTTGCCTGCTTCGCGGCCTTGGCCCCCCCGCTTTGCCTTCTTCGCGGCCTAGGCTCCCCGCTACTTTCCCTGCTTCGCGGCCTAGGCCCCCCCCTGCTTTGCCTGCTTCGCGGCCTAGGCCCCCCCTGCTTTGCCTGCTTCGCGGCCTAGGCCCCCCTGCTTTGCGGCCTAGGCCCCCCTGCTTTGCCTGCTTCGCGGCCAAGGCCCCCCCGTTTTGCGGCCTAAGCCCCCCATGCTATGCATGCTTCGCAGCCTAGGGCCCCCCCCTGCTTTGCCTGCTTCGCGGCCTAGGCCCTCCCCCCCCTCTTTGCCTGCTTCGCGGCTAGGCCCCCCCCCCGCTTTGCCTGGTTTGCAGCCTAGGCCCCCTTGCTTTGCCTGCTTTGCGGCCTAGGCCCCCCTGCTTTGCGGCCTAGGCCCCACCTGCTTCGTGGCCTAGGCCCTTCCTTCTTTGCAGCCTAGGGCCCCCCTGCTTTGCCTGCTTCGCGGCCTAGGCACCCCCCCTTTGCCTGCTTCGCGGCCTTGGCCCCCTCGCTTTGCCTGCTTCGCGGCCTAGGCCCCCCCCCTGCTTTGCCTGCCTCGCGGCCTAGGCCCCCCCCCCTGCTTTGCCTGCTTCGCGGCCTAGGCCCCCCCTACTTTGCCTTCTTCGCGGCCTAGGCCCCCCCTGCTTTGCCTGCTTCGCGGCCTAGGCCCCCCCTGCTTTGCCTGCTTCGCGGCCTAGGCCCCCCTGCTTTGCCTGCTTCGCGGCCTAGGCCCCCCCTGCTTTTTTTTTTTTTTTTTTTTTTTTTTCCCCCCCCCCCCCCCCCCCCCCCCCCCCCCCCCCCCCCCTAGGCCCCCCCCCTGCTTTGCCTCTTCGTGGCCTAGGCCCCCCTGCTTTGCTGCTTCGGCCTAGGCCCCCCCTGCTTTGCCTGCTTCGCGGCCTAGGCTCCCCCTGCTTTCCTGCTTGCGGCCTAGCGCCTGCCCCCTGCTTTGCTTGCTGTAGCGGCCAAGGCCCCCCTTCTTTGCCTGCTTGGCCTAGCCCCCCTTGCTTTGCCTGCTTCGCAGTCCTAGGCCCCCCCTACTTTGCCTACTTAGCGGCTCTAGGCCCCCCTGCTTTGCCTGCTTTCGCAGTCTAGGCCCCCCCTGCTTTGCCTGCTTCAAGGCCTAGGCCCCCCCCCCCCCTGCTTTGCCTGCTTCGCGCCTAGGCCCCCCCTGCTTTGCCTGTTGCAGGCCTAGGCCCCCCTGCTTTGCCTGCTTGCGGCCTAGGCCCCCCTCTTTGCTGCCCCTGCTTTGCGGCCTAGAGCCCCCCTGCTTTGCCTGCTTCGCGGCTAGGCCCCCCTGCTTTGCCTCTTCGCGGCCTAGGCCCCCCTCGCTTTTGCCTGCTTCAGCGGCCTAGGCCCCCCTGCTTTGCCTGCTTCGCGAGCCTAGCCCCCCCTGCTATTGCCTGCTTCGCGGCCTAGGCCCTCCTTGCTTGCCTGCTTCGCGGCCTAGCCCCCCTGCTTTGCCTGCTTCGCGGCCTAGGCCCCCCTGCTTTGCCTGCTTGCGTCAAGGCACCCCCCATGCTTTGCCGTGCTTCGCCCTAGGCACCCCCCTGCTTTGCCTGGCTTCGCGCAGCCCCCCTTTTGCGGCCTAGGCCCCTCTTGCTTTGCCTGCTTCGCGGCCTAGGCCCCCCCTGCTCTGCCTGCTTCGCAGCCTAGGCCCTTCCCGCTTTGCCTGCTTCGCGGCCTAGGCCCCCCTGCTTTGCCTGCTTCCGGCCTAGGCCCCCCCTGCTTTGCCTGCTTCGCGGCCTAGGCCCCTCCTTGCTTTGCCTGCTTGCGGCCTAGGCCCCCCTGCTTTGCCTGCTTCACGGCCTAGGCCCCCCCTCCTGCTTTGCCTGCTTCCGGCCTAGGCCCCCCCTGCTTTGCTGCTTGCGGCCTAGGCCCCCCCCTGCTTTGCCTGCTTCGCGCCTAGGCCCCCCCCTGCTTTGCCTGCTTCGCGGCCTAGGCCCCCCCTGCTTTGCCTGCTTCGCGGCCTAGGCCCCCCCCTGCTTTGCCTGCTTCGCGGCCTAGGCCCTCCCTGCTTTGCCTGCTACGCGGCCTAGGCCCCACCTGCTTCGGGGCCTAGGCCCTCCCCTGCTTTGTCTTCTTCACGGCCTAGGCCCCACCCCCGCTTTGCCTGCTTCGCGGCCTAGGCCCCCTGCCCCGCTTTGCCTGCTTTGCGGCCTAGGCCCCACCCTGCTTTGCCTGCTTCGCGGCCTAGGCCCCCCCCTGCTTTGCCTGCTTCGCGGCTTAGGGCCCCCCCTGCTTTGCCTGCTTCGCAGTCTAGTCCCCCCTCCTTTGCCTGCTTCGCGTCCTAGGCCCCCCCCTTCCCGCTTTGCCAGCTTCGCAGCCTCCCCCCATATGTTTGCCCAGAGCGTCCACTAGATTGTGAGCTTCTAGGGGCAGGCGGCATGTCTTTCTTTCCATGATGTACATTTTATTCAGCAATATGCAGCAGGACAGACTTGATCCAGGGAGATATCCGATCGCCAGAATTGGAGTCAGGAAGGAATTTTTTTTCCCCCTGAGGTAGAACACTCCGGGGGTTTTCTTCGCCTTCCTCTGGATCTTTGGGTTGGGTGGCTCATCAGGTCCGCAACGTCCACAGCAAGTTCTGTGGTCCCCATCGGGGCTGGACCCGAGAGTCACTTTGACCTTTAACTTATTAAAGAGTCAGTAATATTTTCATTACAATGTTGCTTATTGCTACTCCAATTAATAAAAAAAAAATTATAGATAATATACTGTGGTGTGTTTTATTTGTCTGCACTTCACCCTACACAGTGATAATCGCTCAACACTCCAGAACTACAATGGACTGACCTGCTGATCTGGCATCTAATAACATGTCTCATCTGCTATATACATGGTGGCAGCTACTGCAGGACCAGGGACTATAGGGGGCGATGTACACTGAGAGGGATCACATTACTCCAGCCACAATAACATCACCTGTCCAAAGTTACCGTATTTCACTAGTGTTATGGTGTTCAGTCTCTGTGATGAGGCACTCACATTGTATAGATTACTACTGTATATAATACTACCAGAAAAGACTGGGCCACAGACGCAGAATACAGGAGACACAGGAAAAGTCATAAAATAGATAGAGAGTGACTCAGGGCGTAACAAGTAGCCACAGGGGTCGAGGGACAAAACTTGGGGCTCACTTGGGAATGATCACACATTCACCATGACCGGCTATAGTAATATAAATAGAAAAAAAGAAAGAAACAACCTAAATCCATATTGAGCTATATTAAAAACAGTATTAATCTCAAGTGAGAGAGAAGCTATATCACCAGATACACAAGCATGTAAGTATCAATCACAATTTCAAGAAAGGTTTTCCGAACCTTATGTTACCTATAGATACAGTCATGGCCAAAAGTTTTGAGAATGATACAAATATTAATTTTAACAAGTCTACTGCTTCAGTTTTTCTAATGGCAATTTGCATATACTCCAGAATGTCATAAAGAGTGATCAGCTTAACAGCAATTACTTGCAAAGTCAATATTTGCCTAGAAAATGAACTTTAACCCCCAAAACACATTTCAACATCATTGCAGTCCTGCCTTAAAAGGGCAGCTAACATCGTTTTAGTGATTGTTCCATTAACACAGTGTTGATGAGGACAGGGCTGGCGATCAATCAGTCATTATTAAGTAAGAATGACACCACTGGACGGACACTTTAAAAGGAGGCTGGTGCTTGGTATCATTGTTTCTCTTCAGTTAACCATGGTTATCTCTAAAGAAACAAGAGCAGCCATCATTGCACTGCACAAAAATGGCCTAACAGGGAAGAGTATCGCAGCTACAAAGATTGCACCTCAGTCAACAATCTATCGCATCATCAAGAACTTCAAGGAGAGAGCTTCCATTGTTGTCAAAAAGGCTCCAGGAGCCCAAAAAAAACCAGCAAGCGCCAGGACAGTATCTTAAAACTGTTTCAGCTGCAGGATCGGACAACCAGCAGTGCCGAGCTTGCTCAGGAATGGCAGCAGGCTGGTGTGAGTGCTTCTGCATGCACTGTGAGACGGAGACTCTTTGAGCAAGGCCTGGTTTCAATGAGGGCAGCAAAGAAGCCACTTCTCTCCAGAAAAAACATCAGGGACCGACTGATATTCTGCAAAAGGTACAGGGAGTGGACTGCTGAGGACTGGGGTAAAGTCATTTTCTCTGATAAATCCCCTTTTCGATTGTTTGGGACATCTGGAAAACAGCTTATTCGGAGATGAAGAGGTGAGCGCTACCACCAGTCTTGTCTCATGCCAACTGTAAAGCATCCTGAAACCATTCATGTGTGGGGTTGCTTCTCAGCCAAGGGAATCGGCTCACTCACAGTCTTGCCTAAAAACACAGCCATGAATAAAGAATGGTACCAGAATGCCCTCCAAGAGCAACTTCTCCCAAGCGTCCAAGAGCAGTTTGGCGCCCAACAATGCCTTTTCCAGCATGATGGAGCACCTTGCCATAAAGCAAAGGTGATAACTAAATGGCTCAGGGAACAAAACATAGAGATTTTGGGTCCATGGCCTGGAAACTCCCCAGATCTTAATCCCATTGAGAACTTGTGGTCAATCATCAAGAGACGGTGGACAAACAAAAACCAACAAATTCTGCCAAAATGCAAGCATTGATTATGCAAGAATGGACTGCTATCAGTCAGGATTGGGTCCAGAAGTTGATTGAGAGCAGCCAGGGAGAACTGCAGAGGTCCTGAAGAAGAAGGGTCAACACTGCAAATATTGACTTGCTAGATTAACTCATTCTGTCAATATAACCTTTTGGTATTCATAATATGATTACAATTATATTTCTGTATGTGATATAAACATCAGACAAACACAGATAAAAACCTGAGGGCAGCAGATCATGTGAAAATATAATTTTGGTGTCATTCTCAAAACTTTTGGCCATGACTGTACACACACAATGCTCCTAGGGGAATGGTGTCCACCCCAAAGTGTGCTTCATTACACCACCTGTCTGGGGATGGAATCCATACATTGTTGGGGCAGTTTAAAAAAAAAAAAAAAGTGCCCTTTCCAATTAGGTCAGCACACAACTGAAGGCCGCTTTACACGTCCCAACATCGTTTCGATGTTGGATACAACGGCGCAGGTGCACGCATTTTTTGGGCAGAAATCCAAGATCGCATAGGAGATGTTACACAGCGTGATATCGGCAGGTAACACAACTGCGATGTCTATGCCCCCTTGTACGGGCGACCCAGGAACGACCATTTAACATGGGAGTGAATAGGGAAGTTGTCCTCCAAATCGTTGTTGGGCTGTCACACAGCATGATCCTGCCAGATCGTCCATCCAATATCGGGCAGTTGGAGAGCCTGCTCATTTCTCACCCGATATTGTTTTGGCATCGTTCTTGCATCGAATTGTACTTTTACAACGCACGAACGATATCGGGGCCAACGCACGAACCATGTGACTTTTTATCGAAGATGGACGACGATATTGCGCCGTGTGAAGTGGCCATTAAAGTGATGCAAGTGGCTCCCAGACAACCGGACATCCGTGTCATGTGACCGGAGACATCAGACCCACATGGAGAATCACGTGGTCCGTCATTACTGGCTGCATATTGATTCAGAGAGCAGAGGAGGATGCAACTTGGCTTGAACCATGAAGACAAAAATTCACCATCAGAGGCTGTGGAGCACATGTGTACAAGATAAAAGCAATCATTGTGTCATCCTTATAGCACATCAAGCAAGAATCGTTGGTTTTTATATACGGGGACCATCAATGAAAGCGACATTAAAACACATAACAATAAGTTTGCAATACAATACCAAAGTGCAAATAAAGGGCAGAAATAAAGTGACAACTTGACTTAAAGGGAATCCGTCACCTCATGTAAGCCCCCCAACCTGTCAATACCTGTCCCTGCAGCACCCAAATACTTTCTGAATCATCCCTGTCTGAGCTCTTGGGTGTTTGGAAAAGTGAAATAGTATGTTTTAATAACTTACATGATTTTTGTCAGGTGGGCGTTTCTGACTAAGGGGCAGTGTCCCCAGGGCTGCGTTCCCCCCGCCTCGCCGCTCCAATTACGCCCCGATGGGCGTAATCATTGCTGCATGAGGCGCTTTGTTTTTTCAATTGCCCCCACTCCGAATTCTATGATGCGGCATCACGTGATGCCTGTGCGCTTCATTTCCGGATCTTCTGCTCCACACGTCACAGGCCACCTTCAGAGCATGCGCAGAAGGCATGCTGAATGCGGCCTAACACCTGGCAAACTACGCATAACCGGAAATGACGCGCACCTGCATCACGTGATGCCACATCATAGAATTCGGAGCAGGGGCATTTGAAAAAACAAAGCGCGCGGGGGGCACATTTTTAGAGGTCAGGTTCCCTTTAAGGAGGGTGGGTCACTGCCCCATTACACACACACACAATAGACGGGGGTCACTGCCGCCATTACACACACTAGAGGGGGGGGTCACAGTCCCCATTACACACACACACTAGAGGGGGGTCACTGTCCCCATTACACACACACACACATACACACTAGAGGGGGGCACTGTCCCTATTACACACACACACTAGAGGGGGTCACTGTCCCCGTTACACACACACACACACACTAGAGGGGGTCACTGTCCCCATTACACACACAAACACTAGAGGGGGGTCACTGTCCCCATTACACACACACACTAGAGGGGGGGGGTCACTGTCCCCATTACACACACACACTAGAGGGGGGTCACTGTACCCATTACACACACACACACTAGAGGGGGGTCACTGTCCCCATTACACACACACACTAGAGGGGGGTCACTGTCCCCATTACACACACACACACTAGAGGGGGGTCACTGTCCCCATTACACACACACACACTAGAGGGGGGTCGCTGTCCCCATTACACACACACACTAGAGGGGGGTCACTGTCCCCATTACACACACACTAGACACAATTTCAGCACATGTCTATGCAGAGTGATTGCAGGCTGAGAAATGAAAACAGTCAGGGTTCACCTCAGGTCATAGCTCAGGCTATGACCTGAGGTGAACCCTGCTGTCAAAGCCGAACTCTGCCGACGGCCGACGGAGATTACCGACCACCGGCAAAGCAGTGTGTTGTGTTTTTTTTTTAAATTCACTAGAAATTCATGGCGGAAATATCTACTATTGGCGTGACCGCCATGAATTTTGGCTTAGGACTAGCTGATAATACAAAGCTGGCCCTAACCCCTTTATTATCAAGTAAACCACCGCACCAGGGCCCTCGAAGAGTTCGGTTCAGCACCAGAAAATGGCGCTTCAATGAACGCGCCATTTTCTGGGGCAGCTGCAGGCTGCCATTCGCAGCGGGGGTGCCCAGAAGGCTTGGGCCTCCCTGTGCTGCGGATTCCAGCCCCCAGCTGCCTAGCTGTACCTGGCTGGACATAGAAATAGCGCGGAGCCCCACACATTTTTTTTTTATATATTTCATGAAATAATGAAAAAAAGGGGCTCCCCTATATTGTTGTGTCCGGCCAGGTACAGATAGGCACCTGGGGGTTGGTGGCAGCCAGTCGCTGCCTGCTGTATCCGGCTGGATACAAAAAATACAGCGAAGCCCACGTCAAATTTTATTCTGAAAAATCCAAAAAGCAATATGAATGAAAGGGACTGCATCTTTAGTAACCCCTCGACCATGGTCGATGGGTTAACCTTCCTAGCGTTATTCCCGAGCCTGACTCGGGGTTAACATTCACTACCAGAAGCGTTAACCCCGAGTCAGGCTCGGGCTTACCCGCGTTCGCGGCAGATGCGGTGAGAAAACCGCATCTGCCACATCTACCGCATCTGCCGCACTTGTGCCGCACTTGTGCCGCACTTGCGGCGCGGTTGCGGTAATCTGCATAGGAACCAACCACCTCTGATGACCCTCATACATTGTTAATATGTGCCCCTGCACCCTAGTAAACCATTAGCAGCACTGTTGTTGTGTGCTAAGTGGCTGCAGTACAAGTGCGATAATGATTTGAGAAACTTACATGCCAGCGTACATGAGGCCGTCTCCCTGTGTGTTGCTGGGACTTGTGGGCTGTGCTCATCATGTCTGCTCGCCCCCTCCCTTATGCACGCCCCCTCTCAGCCTGCTATAGTGATGTGAGGCTGATCTCGTCATAAAGGGGCGGGGCTAAATCGCGGCATAACTGTAGCCCCGCCCCTTTATGACGCAATCAGCCTCACAGCACTATAGCAGGCTGAGAGGGGGCGTGCATAAGGGAGGGGGCGAGCAGACATGATAAGCACAGCCCACAAGTCCCAGCAACACACAGGGAGACGGCCTCATGTACGCTGGCATGTAAGTTTCTCAAATCATTATCGCACTTGTACTGCAGCCACTTAGCACACAACAACAGTGCTGCTAATGGTTTACTAGGGTGCAGGGGCACATATTAACAATGTATGAGGGTCATCAGAGGTGGTTGGTTCCTATGCAGATTACCGCAACAGCGCCGCAAGTGCGGCACAAGTGCGGCAGCTATGCGGCAAGTGCGGCAGATGCGGTTTTTTAACCGCATCTACCGCGAACGCGGGTAGCCCGCTTTTGGCAACAATTTCCAGAACTAAACAGACCGCCAGGGAGGTTAATAAAGATGCAGTCCCTTTTTAGAGGATTTTTTCATGGATTTTTCAGAAACATTTTGACGTGGGCTTCGCCGTATTTTTTGTATGCCAGCCGGATACAGTAGGCGGCAACAGGCTGCCCCCAACCCCCAGCTGACTATTTGGACCTGCCTGGACACAGAAATATTGGGAAGCCCTTATTTTTTATTATCTCATGAATTTCATGAAATAATAAAAAAAAAAATGCGTGGGGCTCCGTGCGATTTCTATGTCCAGCCAGGTCCAGCTAGGCAGCTAAGGGCTGGAATCCGCAGCGCAGGGAGGCCCAAGCTTTCTTGGCACCCCCTGCTGCGAATGG
The DNA here is from genome assembly GCA_033576535.1 of Allobates femoralis. NCBI lineage: Eukaryota > Metazoa > Chordata > Amphibia > Anura > Aromobatidae > Allobates > Allobates femoralis. The sequence continues at coordinate 133,669,938 of JARQOC010000006.1, forward strand.
CAGCCCGCAGCCGCCCCAGAAAATGGCGCGTTCATTGAAGCCCATTTTCTGGTGCTGAACCCAACCCAAAAGTAGACATGACCGCCATGAATTCTAGTGAATTTTTAAAAAAAAACACAACAAAATATTTTTATTTGATAAAAAAACAAAAAGACACTTAGGGACACCATCTTTATTTAAAAAAAAATCCTCTTCCGTCTGACGTAGTCCAATCCAGGGTTCTTCTGTAGCTCTGCTACATCTTTTGAAAACCGGATTCTCCCGGATTGTACCCGTCAGGTGCATTCCCAGCGCCCATAACATGGGGCTCTATGGTCCCGGATTGCACCAGACCAGGGCAATCCAGGAGAATCCGGTTTTCACTGAATGCTGTGATAGCGGCCGTGCTTTGCGGCCGCCGCCGTTCTATGCGGCTGCTGTCGCAAAGCAAACACACAGAAGACGGCGACCACGGAGGACGGTGAGTGAACCGGCCACCCCCCCCCCCCCGGCACAATAGACAGTCAGCCACTGCTGAAAGCAGGATCCTCCGCTCCCCCCCCCAGCCTCCCCACCCGATCTACAGATATTTCTTCTTCATTCCACACCTATAATTCTCAGGTAGCATAATATACACCTGGTTATATGGGATATGTGTTCATTTTCCTATTATCTACTGATATTCCATCTTCATTCCACACCTAAAATGCTCAGGTAACATAATATACACCTGGTTATATGGGATATGTGTTCATTCCTCTATTATCTACAGATATTTCATCTTCATTCCACACCTAAAATGCTCAGGTAACATAATATACACCTGGTTATATGGGATATGTGTTCATTCTCCTATTATCTACAGATATTTCATGTTCATTCCCCACCTAAAATGCTCAGGTAACATAATATATACACCTGGTTATATGGGATATGTGTTCATTCCATGTTTAAGATACCCAAGAAACCTTTTTTACATCTACATAATCTTTTGGTAATAAATTATTATCTTCATTCTTTTTATTTATTCTTTTTCTTCATTCTTTTTAGTATGTCCCCCACTGTCTTCTGTACTCCCCCCGGGTCTCCTGTGTGCCCCCCACTGTCTTCTGTACTCTCCCCGGTCTCCTGTGTGCCCCCCACTGTCTTCTGTACTCCCTCCGGGTCTCCTGTGTGCCCCCCACTGTCTTCTGTACTCCCCCCCCCCCCCCCCCGAGTCTCCTGTGTGCCCCCCACTGTCTTCTGTACTCCCCCCCCCCCCCCCCCCGAGTCTCCTGTGTGCCCCCCACTGTCTTCTGTACTCCCCCCGGTCTCCCCCCCCCCCGGGTCTCCTGTGTGCCCCCACTGTCTTCTGTACTCCCCCCGGGTCTCCTGTGTGCCCCCCACTGTCTTCTGTACTCCCCCCCCCCCCCCCCCGGGTCTCCTGTGTGCCCCCACTGTCTTCTGTACTCCCCCCCCCCCCCCCCCCGGTCTCCTGTGTGCCCCCCACTGTCTTCTGTACTCCCCCCCCGGGTCTCCTGTGTGCCCCCCACTGTCTCTTGTACTCCCCCCCCCCCCCCGTGTCTCCTGTGTGCCCCCCACTGTCTTCTGTACCCCCCCCCGGGTCTCCTGTGTGGCCCCCCACTGTCTTCTGTACTCCCCCCCCCCGGGTCTCCTGTGTGCCCCCCACTGTCTTCTGTACTCCCCCCCCCCGGGTCTCCTGTGTGCCCCCCACTGTCTTCTGTACTCCCCCCGGGTCTCCTGTGTGCCCCCCACTGTCTTCTGTACTCCCCCCCCCCCCGGGTCTCCTGTGTGCCCCCCACTGTCTCTTGTACTCCCCCCCCCCGGGTCTCCTGTGTGCCCCCCACTGTCTTCTGTACAATCCCCCCACCCCCCCCCCCCCCGTCTCCTGTGTGCCCCCCACTGTCTTCTGTACTCCCCCCCGGGTCTCCTGTGTGCCCCCCACTGTCTTCTGTACTCCCCCCACTGTCTCTTGTACTCCCCCCCCCCCCCGGGTCTCCTGTGTGCCCCCCACTGTCTTCTGTACTCCCCCCGGGTCTCCTGTGTGCCCCCCACTGTCTTCTGTACTCCCCCCCCGGGTCTCCTGTGTGCCCCCCACTGTCTTCTGTACTCCCCCCCCCCCGGGTCTCCTGTGTGCCCCCCACTGTCTTCTGTACTCCCCCCCCCCCCCCCGAGTCTCCTGTGTGCCCCCCACTGTCTTCTGTACTCCCCCCCCCCCCCCCCCCCCGAGTCTCCTGTGTGCCCCCCACTGTCTTCTGTACTCCCCCCGGGTCTCCTGTGTGCCCCCCACTGTCTCTTGTACTCCCCCGGGTCTCCTGTGTGCCCCCCACTGTCTCTTGTACTCCCCCCCCCGGGTCTCCTGTGTGCCCCCCACTGTCTTCTGTGCCCCCACTGTCTCCTGTGTGCCCCCACTGTCTCCTGTGTGCCCCCCACTGTCTCCTGTGTGCCCCCACTGTCTCCTGTGTGCCCCCCACTGTCTCCTGTGTGCCCCCACTGTCTTCTGTACTCCCCCCGGGTCTCCTGTGTGCCCCCCACTGTCTCCTGCACTCCCCCTTCTGTCCTGCCTCCAGGTCTCCCGGTCTCCTGTGCTCCCTCCGGTCTGTACTCCCCCCGGGTCTCCTGTGTGCCCCCCACTGTCTTCTGTACTCCCCCCGGGTCTCCTGTGTGCCCCCCACTGTCTTCTGTACTCCCCCCGGGTCTCCTGTGTGCCCCCCACTGTCTTCTGTACTCCCCCCGGGTCTCCTGTGTGCCCCCCACTGTCTTCTGTACTCCCCCCGGGTCTCCTGTGTGCCCCCCACTGTCTCCTGCACTCCCCCTTCTGTCCTGCCTCCAGGTCTCCCGGTCTCCTGTGCTCCCTCCGGTCTGTGCTGCCCCCGGTTCTTCTCTCCCCGCCTCCTGCCGCGCTCCCCCTCCTCTCCCCCGGGCTGGGCGTCTGCAGGAAGGGGGGAGTGTCCCGGGGAAGTATCGCGGTGCTGCGTTCCTCCTCCTCCTCCTCCCGGGGCAGCAGTGACAGTGCACGGCCGGAGCTTACACACACGAGTCCTCTCCGCAGGTCACAGGGAGACCGCGGGCATCCAGGAGCCGAAGGAGCAGGGGAGGAGAAGGAGGCTGCGGGAGAGCGAGACAGAGAGAGGGAGGGGATCAGGAGCCGCCCCGGAGACACAAGGAGGGGGACAGAGGAAGAACAAGCGGAGGACATCAAGCCCCGGCTATTCTGACAGTCCGCAGCCGCCCGATGCCAGATTGGTTCCCCGGGCATTAGTATGGCCACCACCGCGACCTGCACCCGCTTCACGGACGAGTACCAGCTGTACGAGGAGCTCGGCAAGTAAGAGACCGGGAGGGTATGGGGCACAATAAGGAGGTGACAGGGCAGGATGAGGGGCACAGCCGGGAGGGCACGGAGCAGTAAGGAGTGGGTACAACACCCAGGCACCATACCCTGCTAGGAGGGGGGAGGGTCTGGGCACAACTGTCAAGGGTAGGAATGGGCACAGCAGACTATGAAGAGAAAGGCACAGCTGGTGAAAGGGGCACAGCACATTACACTGACCCTCACTTACAAGCGGGCACATTACACAGCCCACCACATACAAGCGGGCACAGCAAATTACACATGACATTGACCCTCACTACAATGGGGCACAGCACATTACACTGACCCTCACTTACAAGAGGGCACAGCACATTACATTGACCCTCACTTACAAGCGGGCACAGCACATTACACTGACCCTCACTTACAAGCGGGCACAGCACATTACACTGACCCTCACTTACAAAGGGCACAGCACATTACATTGACCCTCACTTACAAGCGGGCACAGCACATGACACTGACCCTCACTTACAAGCGGGCAGCACATGACGCTGACCCTCACTTACAAGCAGGCACAGCACATGACACTGACCCTCACTTACAAGCGGGCACAGCACATGACACTGACCCTCACTTACAAGCGGGCACAGCACATGACACTGACCCTCACTTACAAGCGGGCACAGCACATTTACACTGACCCTCACTTACAAGCGGGCACACAGCACATTACAACATTACACTGACTCTCACCTACTATGGGCACATTACACAGCCCCCCACATATAATCGGACACAGCACATTACACATGACACTAACCCTCACCTACAATGGGGCACAGCACATTACACTGCCCCTACTTAAAATGGGGCAAAGCACATACACCGACTCTCACCTACATTGGGGCACAGCACATTACACTGACCCTCATTTACCATGGAGCACAGCAGATGACACATGACACTGACCCTCACTTACCATGGAGCACAGCAGATGACACATGACACTGACCCTCGCTTACATGGAGACCACAGCAGATGACACTGACCCTCACTTACCATGGAGCACAGATGATGACACTGACCCTCACTTACAAGCGGGCACAGCACATTACACATGACACTGACTCTCACCTACTATGGGGCACATTACACAGCCCCCCACATAAATCGTGACACAGCACATTACACAATGACACTAACCCTCACCTACAATGGGGCACAGCACATTACACTGCCCCTACTTAAAATGGGGCAAAGCACATTACACCGAACTCTCACTACATTGGGGCACAGCACATTACACTGACCCTCACTTACCATGGAGCACAGCAGATGACACATGACACTGACCCTCACTTACCATGGAGCACAGCAGATGACACATGACACTGACCCTCGCTTATCATGGAGCACAGCAGATGACACTGACCCTCACTTACCATGGAGCACAGCAGATGACACTGACCCTCACTTACCATGGAGCACAGCAGATGACACTGACCTCACTTACCATGGAGCACAGCAGATGACACTGACCACCCTCACTTACCATGGAGCACAGCAGATGACACTTGACCCTCACTTACCATGGAGCACAAGAGATGACACAATTACCTGGACCACGTGACCCTCACTTACCATGGAGCACAGCAGATGACACATGACACTGACCCTCGCTTACTGGGACAGCAGATGGACACTGACCTCTACCATGAGAGCACAGCAGATGACACTGACCCTCACTTACCATGGAGCACAGCAGATGACACATGACACTGACCTCACTTACCATGGAGCACAGCAGATGACACATGACACTGACCTCACTTACCATGGAGCACAGCAGATGACACATGACACTGACCCTCACTTACCATGGAGCACAGCAGATGACACTGACCCTCACTTACCATGGAGCACAGCAGATGACACTGACCCTCACTTACCATAGAGCACAGCAGATGACACTGACCCTCACTTACCATGGAGCACAGCAGATGACACATGACACTGACCCTCACTTACCATGGAGCACAGCAGATGACACATGACACTGACCCTCGCTTACCATGGAGCACAGCAGATGACACTGACCCTCACTTACCATGGAGCACAGCAGATGACACTGACCCTCACTTACCATGGAGCACAGCAGATGACACATGACGCTGACCCTCACTTATCATGGAGCACAGCACATTACACATGATGCTGACTCTCACTTACAATGGGGCACAATAGATGACACATTACACTGACCCTCGCTTACAGAAAATGTGACTATGCGGGTGAGGGGACACTTCTGGTTTATCAGGTTGTTCATGGGTAAAGTTAACCTGAGAGGGAATCTGTGTCACCAAAGTAGAAAGGGCACAGGGTCAGTGAGGAGCAGGGGCCACTGTATTGGGTCAGTGAGGAGAAGGGACCACACAATTGAGTGAGTGAGGAGGAGGGGCCACACAATTGAGTGAGCGAGGAGGACGGGCCATGGAATTGACTGAGGAGGAGGGGCCACGGTGCTGGGTGCGTGAGGAGCGAGGGGCCACGGTGCTGGGTGCGTGAGGAGCGAGGGGCCACGGTGTTGGGTGCGTGAGGAGCGAGGGGCCACGGTGTTGGGTGCGTGAGGAGCGAGGGGCCACGGTGTTGGGTGCGTGAGGAGCGAGGGGCCACGGTGTGGTTGGGTGCGTGAGGAGCGAGGGGCTACGGTGCTGGGTGCGTGAGGAGCGAGGGGCTACGGTGCTGGGTGCGTGAGGAGCGAGGGGCCACGGTGCTGGGTGCGTGAGGAGCGAGGGGGCCACGGTAGAGGGTCGGTGAGGAGCGAGGGGCCACGGTAGAGGGTCGGTGAGGAGCGAGGGGCCACGGTAGAGGGTCGGTGAGGAGCGAGGGGCCACGGTAGAGGGTCGGTGTGGAGCGAGGGGCCACGGTAGAGGGCTCGGTGAGGAGTGGGGCAATGAGAGTAAGGACGGTCAGAGTTGGGATGTTGCTGCTTGCTCCAGATGTTTGTGTAAAAGTCCTGACATAACACTTCCACCATCTAACTACTGAGACTGACTGTGGGCAAACGGTGGACATCCAGACCAAGGCAGGGTGGTCAGAGAGGAGTGAAGTCATAAGACATTAATGTAGGCATGGTTGGAAGGGTAGAGACTGGCAGAATAATTAGCGCACATTTATTATTATGGATCATATGTGTTCATCAGTAAAGGAACAAAGAATAAGTAGGTAGTCTGGTAACATTACTAGGTAATTCATGCAGATGGGGGGCATTATTCCTCTAGCAAAGACAATGCCTGAGACATCCATAATAAGTAGATGGAAGTGCTGCCAAACTACCTGTGTACACAGAGCGAGACACGAAGATCAGGCAGAGCCCGAGGGGAGAGGAGCTGACAAGTCACTTAGGAATCCCTGTGGGAAGAGAGTCCGGGGAATGGGGGCAATTACTGCAGGATCACACACCAGGTAGAGGGCAGGTAACGGTGCCAGGAGCAGCACTGAGACATGAATGGAATACTGTATGCCAATGCCAGACACCAGGCACTTTCTGTATAGTGACCGGACAGAACAGCAGGCCAGGCCATGCCTATTGAACAGTATAGGCCCCCTTACAGTTTAAGAACAAGATCCAATAGTAGCTGTAGCCCGAGACAATAGGACAAAGACATCTGCTTCCATTCTACATGGCGAATAGCTGAATATGCCATTGTATACCAGAATGTTAAAAATGTATAGTAAATGATTAGTTTCCACTTCTCTGCTGGCACGTAACACGCCGCACATGTATGTTATCAGGGAACCGGACCCAAAGGCCACAATGATGTGTGTTTGCACAGTGGAATTAATCTCCAGTTCCTGTTCTTGGTGAGAGCTGTGAATGATAATCTCTTCTGTCCACACCAGGGTTAACAGATAACACGCTCATGCCAGATATTGGTGTAGGCCACTAGACAGTGACGGCTTTGGTACATGATGGCTGGTTATGGGTACTCCTGGGTATAAGGTGCCAACCTGGAGCCTGGCACAGTTGTGGTTGGTGTTGGGATCACAATCTGATTATTACTAGTATTTCTAATAGGATGAATAGTGTTTGTGGCTGGTGTCACCCGGGCCACGTCCACTCCTCTGGTAATGCCGTATATAGATGATCGCTGTGTGCCGGCTTTGTTCAGCCTTTGTCTTCTGGGCAGGAGTACTGCTGTTTAATACTATGTACAAAGATCAGCCAGCATCAGCCATAATCCCTTTGTTATCAGTGACGAGGAGGCGGTGAAGCTGCATGGATACTGGTGTCTTCCCACATGTATATGGCTCGTGTGTTCACTGCATTGCAGAAGTTATCTCCCATCCAGCGTCAGTGCCATTGTCTGTCTGTCCTTCTCCGAGCAAATCCAGTGACAGAACAGCAGGATTCCCCCAAAGGTGCGCTGCACACGGGAGGAAGATGGATACCTAAGATGTTTGGTCTTTGGTGTAGCTGACAGCGGGGGAGAAGAGAAGGAATATTATGCAGTGTCATTAGTCTTTGTCATAGCGCTGCCATTAACCTCATCCTTGCTGGCATGGCATGTCACAGGCTCATCGCCTCAAAGGGTAATAATGTGAGAGAATTGCATCCTTATTATTTCTACATGGATTCTGCTGTGGTGATGACCTCCTGGGTTGCTTTTTGTAATATTATATTTTAATGATAAGACGATGAACCATAAATCGTGCGGGCCTGGGTCCTCTGATAACAATAGAGCATCCTTGTGATGTGGTCACTACGTTTGTTAGTGCAGGAACATGGGACTGAGCAATGCAATGTGCTGCATGTGATCTTCTCAGGGAGCTTACAGTCCAAGACGTAGACTTCCTTCTAAGTTAAGACAGGCAGTACCGTTTTCTTTAATCCAGCTGATACTGTATGAGGTGTCTGCCCCATTGACTGTCAGGGGACCCAGATTCGTGGTGCTCCATGTGGTTCCATCCAGATTCGGCTGAGAACAGTTTTTAACAGAAACACAGTTTGTAACAATACGGTAAAAACCGTGTACAACCAGATTTGGGGCAATGTATCTTCAAATAAAATGGTGCTCCATTGAACCCACTGGATTCAGACGCCAGATCCCGCTTTCTTGACTGAGCATGACCAGGAGCCAGTTTGATATGATACACCCACTAGGGGGGGCATCTACCAAAAATGTCATTTTTTTTCATTGGACCCGCAAAAAACGTACACGACCTAATGCAAATGGATGCTCCGCCCGGTATTACGCCGAAACGGTCAGCTGGGCCAATAATCATACCAGTTCGGGAGCATCCAATTGCATCAGGTTTTACATTTGGGGGGGAAGGGGGATGCTGTTTTCTCCATATCCCTGCCGGATTCACAAACTGCTGGTGTGACACCAGCCTCAACTGTCTAGATCTAGATCTCGAGCTGAACACTAGGAACAATTCCCTTCATTCTTGGGTGTGTTCCCCAGTATTATGGACAGACATTACTTACAGAAAGCAGGTGTTCCTTCTTCACACACCGTATGTCTCGTGTCCAGGACATGTGTGCGACATTTCTTGAATCCATTGTGCCACATTTCCTCCACCATTTATTAATTCTAGTGAGATAAAATGCAGCAGCATTACTATATGGAGAAAGTGTCACTCTGTATTCTTAGGCTGGCTTCACACCACGGTAAGGTCCGGTCCAGGGCTGTCCGGTGTAAAACCAGACAGCCCCGGACCGGTTTTTGGCCCATAGTAGCCTATGGAGCCGGATGGCAGCTCTCTGCCATCTGGTTTCATCTCTGCGTGGAATCTGGGAGAATAGGAGAAAAATCACCCCAAAAAGCCGGGTACCAGATTGCTCAGATTGTCCCGGATTACAGCCCATCCGGTTGCACACAGGACGGAGGGCACATTTGGCCCTCCGTTCTGTGTGCTGATCCGGCCGGGGCTGGCAGGTTCGTGCCTGACAGCCCGGACCGGACTGCGCCGTGGTGTGAAGCCAGCCTTACCAAGCTAAAATCCCTGTTTGAAACTATCTAATTTCTATGCTATATTGGTGAGTTTTTCCATAGAAAAGTTTTAAGAGCAGTGTTTTTTTCAATTCCGCTCACAAAGTGTCCCAGGACTTTTTCCAGGATATGCAGGAGTCACCTTTAAATGCCATTACACCTTCACTTCTGTGTTGTTGCAATGCTGCAATGATTTCCCATGGAAGTAGGTTTTCCCATCACCTACACCCTTCTTGTACGTGGTAGTGATCCGATGCTGTGCACACAACAACACAGACCTGAACTTGAACTACAGCCAGGTCCAGCTTTGATACAACCTGTAGGGATACTATATAAATATACGGTACTTCCCTACTGCATTCCCTTTACTCACACAGACATGGCCGTTTTTCTCCAGTATCACAGATGAAAAGTCCAATACGAGTCTATGGGTCCGTAAAAAACACGTACAGCACACGGGTGACATCAGGGTACCATCCATTATGAACATTACAAAGGAGAGTCATTTTATTGATCCATTCATTAAAAACTGATGGTAAAAATGGCCACACGGGTCATACACTGGTGACACTGATCAACAACACTGACACCGATACCGTTTTTTCACATATGTGTTTAAACACTGATGTCTAAGGCTGGCTTCACATTGGCGTTCTCCTCCGCAGCGTGAACCGCCATGTGAGCGCAGCCACTGCAAGCCCCTATGTTTATAATGGGGACCCACGGTTCTGCGCTTGACTGCGCGTGACCGTGCACTCCCGTTCATTTGCCTGTGTGATTTGTACGCATGTGCATGCTTGCGTACAAATCATACATTGTTGTCTGCACCAGGCACGTGATTAGTGAGAGCGCTTTTTTTAATGGAGAATCCACCTGAAAAAGCGCCCCATAAAATTAACATGTTGCACAGCTGTGTTTAAAAAAGGGCATTGCTGTGCACTCGTTCTTTTCCCTAACTTTTAATGTTTCATGGCTCAAAAAACCTCGAAATGGTTAAAAGAAGTGACATGTTGAATCTTGCAAGCAGGAGCTGCCTGCTCTCTAACCTTGAAAGCACAGGGTAATAGGCGCTGATATTTTCCTGTAGTGGCCTCCCTTGGGCATACTCGTTGGGTGCGGCGCCTTGTGCACATATCCTAAGGCTATGTATACACAGTTTTTTTTAGGTGTTTTTGGAGCAGAAACTAAATGAAAATTCTCCACGTCTCAAAACTCCTCAAGAACTTGGAGGTTCTGCATCAAAAACTCTGCAAAAGACCGTGTTCACATACTGTAGAGCTGTGTGCAACACTGTGGTTTTTTTTTTTTTTTATCTAGGCAGGTTCCGCATGCGATTTGCACAAAAAAAGCGCCACAAAATCAGACGGTGAAGTTATTGCTCAGCAATGTGAAAACATTACTGTGCAGAGAATCATTGAATGGTAGAGTTGGAAGGGACCTCCTGGGTCATCTAGTCCAACTCACCTGCTCAATGCTCAGTCTTTTGCTGCTCCTTTTAACCTCTTCAGGACTTTGAACCCGTGAAGGGGGTAAAAAGAAACCGCATGTTCATTCTTCTACTATGGTAGAAAGTCCAGCGAAAAACGCTACAAAAACAACAGCTAAGGGTCCTTTCACATCAGCGTTTTACGCTGATCGCGGCAGTTGCGGCAAATGCCCCGATTACCGCATAACGGCACACTTGCGGCAAGCCCCATACAATGTCTATGGGGCTTGCGGTAAGTGTGCGGCAAGTGCAGTTTCGGCAGGTGCAGCCGTGAAAAAACCGCGGTATGCTGCGTTTTTTTCGCGGCCGCACCTGCCGCAAGTGCCGAAACCGCACCTGCTGCAAGCCCCATAGACATTGTATGGGGCTTGCCACAAGTGAACCGCGAGTGCGGCCGTTATGCGGTAATCACGGCAGTCGCGGTTTTATCACCGCAACTGCCACAATCAGCGAAAACCTCTGATGTGAAAGGACCCTAAGTCACATAAGGAAAAAAACTGAAGCAAACCTGAAGCGTCTTTGCTTCATAAAAGTCGCTAGCTCTGCCGCCGGAAAACAGACATATGCACATAACCTAATGAAGGGGGCTCAGAAACCCCTAAGCTTATATAGTTAGGTCCAGAAATATTTGGACAGTGGCCAAATCTTCGCGACTTGGTCTCTCTGAGATGGAGTAGTCGAGGACCAATCTTTCTGGAGAAACAAATGCTTCGTCAAGCAGTCAGAGGCCTAATTACCATAAGAAAAATGGAGCTAATAAATATTTTCCTTTAAACATGGATTTAAGTGACCAACATCATAACAGGCAGGTTAGGCAGGGAGTTTAGCAGTACATAATTCGAATGATTCTGGGTTGGAGGGCATGACTAGATTCCCTTGTCTTAAGCATGTGAAATGCAGCTTGATGGGGGTTGAGATTTGGTGATTTGTTCACCCATTGAAGAATACTTCACTTACTGCCTTACAAAACTCAGTCTTGCTTTCACAGTTTGTTTTGAGTCACTGTCGCTGTCCTGTGAACTTTCGTCCAATAAACCTTGCTGCATTTAGTTGCATCTGAGCAGAAGGTATCACCATGATCTCTAGAGAATTCATCTGGCTGCTCCTGTCTTCAGTCACATTTCTACTTATATAATCCGCAGTTGGGAATTCGGGCACTGTAGCCGAATCCCAACATGCTTTGCGGGACTGCGAGTGATGACGCGCAGCGTCATCACGAGCCGCAGACCCGCACTACTGTAAAAAAAATAAAAAAAAGTTAATGCTCACCTCTCCCCGAGCCCCCGCCGTCTCCTGCCGTCTTCCTCTAAGCTTCCGGTGGCTCCCGCAGGCTCCGAGTGTCTGCAGAGCTCTTCTACTGCAGTTCAAGGACCTGTGGTGATGTCACAGTCACGTGACACCAGGTTACTCCATGGTAACCTGGTGTCACGTGACTGTGACATCACCGCAGGTCCTGAACTGCACTAGAACAGCTCTGCAGGCACTCGGACCACCATCACCCAACGTCTGCCTCAATGACGCGGGCCGCCGTAGCGGACCACGGGAAGATGGCGCCCCCGCTCCACAGCCCGCCCGCCGCTCTCCTACTCCCTCAACCCATGCTCCCGATCACCCCCGCCGCCAGGGCCGCACCGTCCATCGGACAGTGCGAGCCCTCAGGCCCTATCGCCAGCAGCCACGGGGGGAGCGCCAGTACTAAAGACACCGCCGCTACCATCACCCGACGCCTGCCTCAATGACGCGGACCACGGTAAGATGGCGCCCGCCCTGCACTTCCATTATAGCCTACAGCACCGCCGGCCCTGCACACTCTAACCACCCGCCCCCATTCCCCCCACCGCTCCTCAAGTAATCGTTACAGGGGCGCCGCCCCGCACACTCCACCCCACGCTCCTCAACCACCCCCCCCTATCTCCTCACTCCCCCTTACCCCCCTATCTCCTCACTCCCCACACTGCCCCTCCTCACTCCTCTTACCCCCCCCCCCAGCTCCTCACTCCCCACACTGCCCCTCCTCACTACTCTTACCCCCCTATCTCCTCACTCCCCACACTGCCCCTCCTCACTACTCTTACCCCCCCCTATCTCCTCACTCCCCACACTGCCCCTCCTCACTACTCTTACCCCCCCCCCTATCTCCTCACTCCCCACACTGCCCCTCCTCACTACTCTTACCCCCCCCTATCTCCTCACTCCCCACACTGCCCCTCCTCACTACTCTTACCCCCCCCTATCTCCTCACTCCCCACACTGCCCCTCCTCACTACTCTTACCCCCCCCTATCTCCTCACTCCCCACACTGCCCATGCCTACCACCCCTATCACCCACACTGCCCCCCTTTAACCCACACTCACCCACACTGCCCCTGCTTACCCCCCCCCATTGACCCACACTGCCCCTGCTCACTCCTCTTACCCCCCTATGCCCTCACTCCCCACACTGCCCCTCCTTACCCCCTACTCACCAACACTGCCCCACCTTGCATGATGTCACAATGACATCTGCGTTCAGCGCTGTGATTGCCCCGCTTGCGGCCATGTGATATCACATGACCGCGAACGCACCAATCACTGCGCCGAACGCTGATGTCATTCTGACATGCAAGGTCCTATCACAACAATGACTGCTACTCCTCCCTGCAGCGAGCGCTCGCCGGATTGTAAGTATAAGAATTGAGCAGCCTCCTCCATCCTCACAGCCTCCCCGTCCTCACAGCCTCCTCCGTCCTCACAGCCTCCTCCGTCCTCACAGCCTCCTCCGTCCTCACAGCCTCCTCCGTCCTCAGCCGCACTACCTGACACCGCTGCCATCCTGCAAACCGTCGGCCCCGCTTCATCGCCACCGGCCTCGCCGCCCTCCGCCAGGTCCACGCAGCCGGGATGCCGCCGGTGGCTTCCGCCCCTCGACGCTCTCTCACCACTGGGGCCTCAGTGTCCCCATGCTGGTGGAGTAGTGGTGTAGGGGCTGTATGCGGGTGCCGGAAGCCAGTGACGTCGTCCTGTGGGCGGCGGCCGCCAATGGGAGTCAGCAGACCGTCTCAGGCTTTGCAGGCTCCGCTCACTCCCATTGCCCGCCGCCGCCCCTGCAAGCGGATTGGGCGCTGTTGTACACACATGACGCCCATCCCATTGGCCAGGACTCGCCGTCCTGGACCAATCCGATGCCCGTCCTCCGTTTACCCCACACCGCCCAATCCCCTCCTTCCCCTCAGGCCACATGTGTGACCTGAGAGGAGGGACTGATCCCTCTCTGCAGCACTCAACCCGCCGCTGAGGACAATGGCGTGTAACTGGGGCTGTGATCTGCCCCAGCACGCAGCCACGTCCTGCCGCCGAGCGGTGATGTCCCCCCTCCAGCCGCACCTCTCCTCGCCCCTCCAGCCGCACCTCTCCTCGCCCCTCCAGCCGCACCTCTCCTCGCCCCTCCAGCCGCACCTCTCCTCGCCCCTCCACTACCACCTCTCCTCGCCCCTCCAGCCGCAGCTCTCCTCACCCCTCCAGCCGCAGCTCTCCTCACCCCTCCAGCCGCAGCTCTCCTCGCCCCTCCACTACCACCTCCCTTCACCCCTCCACCCTCTGCTCGCCTCACCCCTCAAGCCACCCGCCACGTCATACTCTGCCACCCACAGAGCCGCCTCTATACTCTGCCACCCACAGAGCCGCCTCTATACTCTGCCACCCACAGAGCCGCCTCTATACTCTGCCACCCACAGAGCCGCCTCTATACTCTGCCACCCACAGAGCCGCCTCTATACTCTGCCACCCACAGAGCCGCCTCTATACTCTGCCACCCACAGAGCCGCCTCTATACTCTGCCACCCACAGAGCCGCCTCTATACTCTGCCACCCACAGAGCCGCCTCTATACTCTGCCACCCACAGAGCCGCCTCTATACTCTGCTCCCCATTCACCCGCCTGTTCACACACAATTCATTTCACCGCGCTCCCGATGCAATTGCATCGGGCCTTTTTACTAGTACTTACATAAACGACAGTTCCCATTTCCGGCTTCTGTAACCGAATCCTACAATGCACCTTGCCAACCGGAAGCCGCGCCATATTAGGATATCTAAGTGATGGGTATGCTAATATGGTGGTGGTACCGAAATTCGCCACCAACGCCCCACACGCTGCCTACCTCCTGCTGCCCACAGCACCCTGCACACCACCCTAACCTTACCCCATCACTACAGCTCCCCACATGCCCGCCTCTCCATTTATAGCTTCTTCTGAGTTACAGGTTGCAGGACCTGCAGTGATGTCACAGTCATGATCGTCACATCCCCACAGCTCCAACACTGCAGTGACAAAGACTGCAGCCAGAAAAAGTGCAGAGGTGAGGGGGCAGAAAGAGTACACGGGGGGGGAAAATGGGGGCAGAAGGAGAGCAGTACAGGGAGGGGCAGAAAGAAAGCATGGAGGGACAGGGGGGCAGAAAGAGCACAGGGGAGGACAGGGGGCCCAGAAACAGCAGAAGGAGGGCAGAAACAGTACAGAAGTGTGGGGGGGGGGGCAGAAAGAGTACACAGGGGTGCCAGAGAGTGCATAGTGAGGTACAAAGTGAACAGAGGTGCTGTAGATGGTGGGAGAGAGAGCGCGCACAGGGGGATGACGGCTCAAAGGACACCGCATAGAGAGGAGAGAGACCAGGGAGGAGGGCACACAGGGAGACTGCACAAAGGAGAAAGTAGATGAGGGGACAAAGACAGCAAACAGGGGGAAGACCCATGAAGGGAGAGCGCACATGAGAAAAGACAGCGGACTGGGTGGGGGGGGGGTCGTGAGACAGCTGCTGCTCCCAGCAACCCAGAGCCTGCCCCATCGTAACATCACTGCCATCCCGATGTGATAGCATCGGTCCTCTGTCTAGTAATGAATAAACACTAGTGACTCAGCGCCATGGGAAGCCATGCATGTCCGGACATCGCACTGCTTCCACCATGTTTTACAGAGGGCGTGGTGTGCTTTGGATCATGAGCCGTTCCAAACCTTCTCCATACTTTTCTTATTTTTCTGGTACCAGTTGATCTTTGTTTAATCTACACATACAATGCTTCTCCAGAACTTGGCTGGCTGCTTTTAGATGTTTTTCGGCAAAGTCTAATGACTGATTAATGGTTTGCCCTTGTGGTGAATCTCCTGTACTTATCAAGGCATTTCTTCACCTTGGAAATGATTTTGTGATCATCCAACACTGGTGACTTCCATGAATGTCCATGCCATTGTAAGTTTCCTAGCTCAACAATGTGCTTCTTTTTTTTTTTTTTCTTTTCAGAATGGATCGAACTATTGATTTGCCCACTGTTAAGGGTCGCTTTACACACACCAACTTCTGTGTCCAACATTTGAATAGATCTCTGATTACAGTGAAATCATGGACACATTGCTCCATTTGTACACAGCCACAAAATGTAACAATGTGTCCATGATTTCACTGCAACCAGAGATCTGTTCAGAAGTTGGACACAGAAGTTGGTGTGTGTAAAGCGGCCCTAACATCTCTGCTTTCTCTATGATGGATTTTTTTTTCTGCCTAATAATAGTCTGTGTTTCTTAAATTGAGGGCTCCTTTGACCGCATGTTATGGGTTCACCGCAACAGCTTCTAAGTGCAAATGCCACACCCGGAAGCAGCTCAGACCTTTTATCTGCTTAATTTAAAATGGATTAAGGAGGGAATACCCCATGAAGTCCATTACGGATTTTATGAGAAATTTCCTATTACCTTTGGCTCCTTGAAAGAGAGGCAGCTACATATCAAGGAGCTGGAAGGCTATTTGCACTTGTTGCTTTTTTTTATCGTGTTTGTGTTCTTCAGTGCAGATTTCTCATGGAATCTGAAGGGAATCCTGAAGCCAGCAAAGTCCAAGAAAATCCTGAAGTGTAATGCGCATGTTGTAGTTTCTCATTACAGATTTGCTGCAGAAATAAATCTGCATCATGTCAATTCTTTCAGTGTTTTTACGGCAGATTTCTTTCATTTTAATGTATGGGGAAAACCCTGCACCAAACACGCTCGACAAAAATACACCAAAAACACGTACATAATGCATGTTTTTGACGCTGTATTTTACATGGCAAGAGATGCAGTAATGGAGCAGAAATGTCCACACTAAATACGCACTTATCCTAGTTAATAAATCCTTACTCCAATTAGGATGTGAATACCCTCAAATCAAATTAAATATATTGATTATATAACTGTATATTGAATATGTTTTGGTCAAAAGGCTAAAATACCAAATCTTGCCATTGTCCAAATACAGTATTTTCTGGACCTAACTGTACACTTGTGTTCAGAGTTCTTTAGATCTAATCTCTCAGGGGCCTTTCACACTTGCGTTTTTTTCAGGAAAAAAACCTGATTCTTACAGGATTCATTTTTTTGCCCATTCACTTTAATGATTTCAGGTAGAATCTTGTCGCTTCAGGTTTTTTCCTGATCTTCCAGATCAGGAAAAAAACGCAAGTGTGAAAGGCCCCAAAGAGTTAAGTAGTGGTATCAAAGTGTTGCCAAGTATATCTGTCTTTTTGTGTGTTATATTTTAGAACTAGCTGTAGTACCGGCTACGCCCGGGTTAATAAATAACTGCTGTTAGCTATAACAACATTGAATTTGAATATGTCATATTATTATTATTATTATTATTATTATTATTATTATTATTATTATTATTATTAATAGGTATTTATATAGCGCTATTAGGATACATGGCGCTTTACAATTTAGAGGGTAGACAAAGAAATGTGGTCGAAGACGACCACAAACGGCGACAAACAATGACAGATCACAATTAGTCATACGGGTACAATAGGGCCAGGGATCCTGTCCGTGAGGACTCACCTGTAGGAAAATAGAAGCTGAGCTGTGATTGATTGCTATAGGCAGCCTAATAAATCTCCAGCCAACAGTAATCCTCCCCCTGGCCGGGCAGTATATGTTACCTCACACATACACATAATAGACAGCTCATGTGACTGACATCTGCCTTAATTCCCTATACGGCACATGTGTTGCACATTGGCTGTTTTTAATCAGATGTTTATGTTTGGAAAATAAAGATAGCACACGTATGAGGCGAGTTGTGTGAGGTGATTTGTGCACATCTGTGTTTGTCTGTGTGGTGTGTGTGTCCCTGTGGGGGGGGGGGGGGTCTGTGTGGTGTGTGTCTCTGTTGTATGTGTCTCTTTGTAGTGTGCGTGTCCCTGTGGGGGGTGTGCATGTGCCCCTATAGGGTGTGTATGTGTGTGTGTCCCTGTGGGGGGGGGGGGTCTGTGTGGTGTGTGTCTCTGTTGTGTGTGTCTTTGTGGTGTGTGTGTGTCCCTGTGGGGTGAGTGCATGTGTCCCTATAGGGAGTGTATGTGTGTGTGTCCCTGTGTGGGGGGGGTCTGTGTGGTGTGTGTTATCTGTGTTGTGTGTGTCTCTTTGTGGTGTGTGTGTGTCCCTGTGGGGTGAGTGCATGTGTCCCTATAGGGTGGCTGTGTGTGTGTGTCCCTGTGGGGGGGGGTCTGTGTGGTGTGTGTATGTTCTTTGTGGTGTGTGTCCCTGTGGGGGGGGGGGGGTCTGTGTGGTGTGCGTCTCTGTTGTGTGTGTCTTTGTGGTGTGTGTGTGTCCCTGTGGGGTGAGTGCATGTGTCCCTATAGGGTGGCTTTGTGTGTGTGTGTCCCTGTGGGGGGGGGGGGGTCTGTGTGGTGTGTGTGTCTGTGTTATGTGTGTCTCTTTGTGGTGTGTGTGTGTGTCCCTGTGGGGTGAGTGCATGTGTCGATTTAGAGTGTGTGTGTCTCTGTGTTGTGTGTGTCTCTTTGTGGTGTGTGTTTGTTCGGGTGCGTGGTGAGTATCCAGTGTTGGTGCTGCACTTTAGCGACTATACACTTGCTGTTACTCTTTGTGTGCATGTGGTGTGTATACATGTCCCCGTGTGTGGTGAATATCTCATGTTGGGGCCCCATCTTAGTGACTATATGCTGGTATGTGCTGTTAGTCTTTGGTGCTATCATTAAGCTCCTCTTATTCACAACTGTCATCTGGTAACTGTCCCTTTTTCCCCATTATATAGATAGGGGCAAAATTGTTTGGTAAATTGGAATGCGCGGGGTTAACATTTCGCCTCACAATATAGCCTATGACGCTCCTGGGGTCCAGACATGTGACTGTGCAAAATTTTGTCTCTATAGCTGACAGCTGTCGATTTTCCTCCAACACTTTTCCATTCACTTTTTCCCCTTTATGTAGATAGGGGCAAAATTGTTTTGTGAACTGGAACGCGCAGAGTTAAAATTTCGCCTCACAACATAGCCTATGACGCTCCCGGGGTCCAGACGTGTGACTGTGCAAATTTTTGTAGCTGTAGTTGCGACGGTGTAGATGCCAATCTCGGATATACACACATACACACATACATACACACATTCAGCTTTATATATTAGACTAGCTGGGTGCCCGATGCACATGCATCAGGATTCTAGAAGAGCGAGTCTCTGACTCGCAATGGCCGCTTCGCGGCCAATGCTTCGCGCTGCTAAGGCGACTCGCCATGCCCGCTGCGCGGGCATAGCGAGTCGCCTTAGAACTGCTCGCAATGGCCGCTGCGCGGCCAATGCTTCGGTCGTATCCACATGACCACGCTGACTCGCAGCGCGAGCGGACTCAAAAGGGGCAAAAAACCCATTCGTGATTATATAATAGATAGTGGTGCGATTCCTGAACTGTAGTGATGGACAATTAATTTTCCGAGGGGTCACTTGAAGAGACTGTGACTGGTGTACAGAGCTGAACCAATAGGCTGAAATGAATTCTGCTCAATTCTAATATTAACAAATTTAATTTATATTAATTTTCAGCAGAATTAAGTATGCAGCCCTCCCCTGTATACACTATGAGCCCACACACAGCCCCTCTCTATATACAGCATGAGCCCCTGCATAGCTCCCTCCATACACGATGAGCTCTTGCATAGCATTCCTATGTACAGGATGAGATGGCACACAACACCCTATTAACCATATGACCTCACGTATACAGTTTATAGCCCCCTACATACAGTATCAGCTCCATATTGCCCATTTATACAGTATGTGCCCCCACATAGCCCTGCTATATACAGTGTGAGCCCCCACATAACCTCCTTTATACATTCCTTTACACAGAGCCACCATACCTAATGTATGAGTTATATATAACCATCTATATACATTATGAGCCTCACCTAGCCTCCTATATGCATTAAGCCCTCACATAGTCTCCTACATACATTGAGCCCCTAGATAGCCTCCAATGTAAATTTCTGAGCTCCTACATAGCCTCCTATATTCATGTTGCAGCCCCATATAGCCTCCTAAATACATTTTTGAGCCCCCACATAACCTACATACATTTATGAGCACCACATAGCCTCCTATATACATTTCTGCTTCCAAACATAGACTCCGATGGACACTACGGCCTACATAGTCTCCTAGATTTCTGAGCCCTAAATAGCCTCTTATATGCATGAGCCCAATACCGTATGTTTTTTAACCCCCACATAGCCCTGTATAAGGCCCACAAAGCCTCCTACATACATTTCTTGGCCCCTACATGCATCCTATATATATTATGAACCCCACATAGCTTCCTATATACCGTACATTTGAGCCCCCACCTAACCCTGTATATACAGTATGAACCCACATATAAACTGCTAAATAGATGCAAACATCCCATACATATGGAAACAAATACCACATACTCGCCTCGCTTCTGTTCTCCCAGCAATCTGTTCCGGTCTCCAGTGCGCTGAAACGTTGTACAGCTCACTTGGTCATGTGACAATATCGCATGTGCTGTAGTGATGGGTAAAATGCGAGTCGGCTCTTTTGGCTCCGAAAACGGCTCTTCATTTCCTATTACCTTTGGCTTTAAATTTGAAGCCAAATTCTGGTATGTTTTAACCCATGATTGTATACCTTTTAGTAAAAATCTACACATGTGCCAATTTATGACATAAAACACTAGTACTAGTTTTGTGCATGAAGTTGGTCCCTCAGATTGGCACTGCTATCATGTAACAGGGGCTGCTGGGAGGTTATTCACATATCAGAAACAACATAACCATTCTAAGTTGCACTAGCTAATGGTGCATTTACACAGTCGATGTAGGACCCGAGCCTGTGATCCAGTGATGCTCAATCCAGCGATGGTATGTTTGCAGAGGAGATCCTTATCTGCCCTGCCAATATGCATCGCTGGATCATTTGTTCTCTTCCATTCAAGTGAATGGGAGAGAACAAGGGACGCACATTTACATCTGCTGTTTCTCCCTCGCTCAGTGAGGTAAATAACTATAATCAGGCTAAATCCAGATGTCAGTGTTCCTTTAATAAAGTGCCTGACTGCCTGACTGCTGCTTGCTTGTCACAGATTGGAGGGGGGCGGGGCTGTGAGGGTGCCTTCACACTGGCGTTCCCCTCCGCAGCGTTCTGCGGAGGGGAATCGCCATGCGTGCGCAGCGGCATCCGCCTGCGCACAGATCACATATGGGAGTGAATGGGTGCGCACGGTCATGCGCTGTAAAGCGCAGCACCGTGCGTCCCCATTCTAAAGAGAGGAGCTGGCGGCCGCTGCGCACACATGGCGATTCCCTCCGCAGAACGCTGCGGAGGGGAACACCAGTGTGAAGGCACCCTGAGTCAGTGCTATGTGCGGCAGCAGGAGGAGCTTGCATTCTCAGTCTCCTGGATAAGATCAGAGTGACTACTGCCGGGAGGGAGGGGTCGGGAAGGGCGGGGCAAGAGGGGACTGACTGTGGAACGTGAACTGGCAAAGAGCCGTTTAAATTTCAATAGGCTCCCTGCCAGCAGCCGACTCATATGATTCACTATAAAGAGCCGGCTCTTGATGCCGGCTCTTGATGCCGGCTCATTCAGGAGCTACCCATCACTAATGTGCTGTCTCACACACTGATTGGTGGAAGACGAAGTGAACGGCACTATCCTCCACCGGTGTATTCACCGGTATCTGTATCCTGAGTATGGCGATAGTGGGGATATCAGGAATTGTGTGGCAGCAGTGGATGGGTAACAGGGGATGGCATGGTGCAGCACACAGCTTACTGGTTTCAGCCCTATGGCTTTCTTGGCCCACAGACCGGACTGGAGCAGCCAGGGGGCCGGATGTGGCCCAAGAACGGCACTTTGCCCAGCCCTGCCTTACTTTATACAGACAAATACAGGCTGTTTCTTCAGTTTACCAATAGACACTGATGAATCACTCAGCATTTGCTGTTGGTATTAAGAGGGGAACTGTTGGCAAGATTATAAGTCTAATATTTGTTTTAATTATGATCCCTCTTTATACTGGAGCCACAATAAGTATAATGCCCTGCAGCACTCTACAGCAGACTGCATGGCACATGTGTTAATGATCTGATTGCTCTCTGTCTGCTCTTGAGTAACCGTGGGACCAGAAACACTTGTTTCTGAATATCACACGCTTATGGAAACTTAGTTGAGTAGAAAATATTTGCTTAAAAAAGTACCGTACTCATCAGTGGAACCACGAAGATGTGGGGCTTGGCTCATTTCACTTATGGAGATTGCGATCTGTATAGGACATGGGTTGAGGGTAATTTTTTTTTTCTTAGGGCAATATGGCCGATATCTAGCTGCATAGCTCAAATTGTTTTCAGTCTGAACCATTCTGAAATTTGACCCATTTGTGACTGTAGGGGTAAAGGGAACCAGTCATGTTAAGAATGCTGGAAGTTCTAAAGCTGTGCGGCCGCCCCACTGAGAGCCACCAGCAGGAAAAGACCTATACAGCTCCCCGCAGCCTCTAGCGCGGCCCGCTTAGCTTCAGTCTCCGCTGAGTACATAGTGAGCAGTGACTAGAACCGCACCCCGGCACTGACTGCAAGCTCAGAAGTTCATCAGTGCGGGGGCTGGCTAACAGTCATTGTTGGGGCATGGTTTCAGCCGCCCGTCACTATATACTGAGACAAAAGCTGCTTCAGGCGTGCCTTTATAACTGAAAGCCTGAAGCTGCCAGGAGGAGAACGTATAATTTCTTGTGTGTGGCAGCTGCACAGCTGTAGGCCTCATTCACATAAAGCGCATGTGTAAAAATGGTACTGGTGCCGTCAGTGTTTGGGGTATGGGTCACCTGTGTATGGTTCGTGCGTCTGTTTTTCACTATCTTTGTCATCAGTTTATTTCACATCTGGGTAGAGAAATACATCACAAAACTCTTATTCTTTCCATCTTAAAGACTCACAGAGACGCCATCCATGTGCTATATCTGTCTTTCATTGGCTCCATAGACTTGTATTGGCCCTTTTCACCAGTGATAACAGAAAAGAATGGACGTCTGCGTTTTACACAGGTGCATGATCTGTGAACAAAGGATATGTATCGTACCCTAGATTATATTAAAGGAGAACTTTAGTACAGTTCCTGCCCTCCTACATGATGAAGCAGAACCGTACACTGCAGTTCTAGGATCTATAGATCTTACAAATCGATTAAATCATACCTGCTCCTCTGCTCTGCCCCCCCCTCAGGGAACCCAGAATGTTCAGCCTGGCAGCTTCATGTAAGAGCAAAAAGCAGGAGGTGTCGGGGGCGTGGATGCTGGGAGCTGCAGGATCATCCTACGTTCACACCCCTTACAATTCTGTTTAGTGAGGGGGCGTGCAGAGATTTAAGTTCCCTGAGGTGGGGGCCAGACCAAAGGAGCAGGTATAATTTTATCCATTTATAAGAGATCTATAGATCCTATAATTGCAGTGTACAGCTCTTCTTCATCATGTAGCAGGGCAGGGACAGTGCTAAAATGTTTTATCTCTGG
The DNA here is from genome assembly GCA_033576535.1 of Allobates femoralis. Taxonomy (NCBI): domain Eukaryota; kingdom Metazoa; phylum Chordata; class Amphibia; order Anura; family Aromobatidae; genus Allobates; species Allobates femoralis. The sequence goes on from JARQOC010000006.1 coordinate 133,693,540, forward strand.
AGTTCCCCTTTAAAGTACCAGCACATCTTTTTTTTATTTGGCTGCTGGAGAGGTGCTTTAAATGTGGACTAGAGTGCGTGCGCATGATCCGGATTAGCGGCGTTTTGGACGCAGCGTCTTATCGCTACATCCAAAATGCTGTGTTGTACAGTACAAGCACAGTGAATGGGATTTGCAGAAATCCCATGCTCACTGTGCTTCTCCTGACCACAGCGTGTTTTCAGATGCGGTGCGGGTTGCTGGACTTCAGCATCTCGGCAACATGTTAATTTAATGCTGCGGAGTCGGAAGAGATCTCCAGTAGGTGAATGCAAGCAGAAGCCACCCTGCACCGAAAACAGATCATGGGCACAGGGCGGCTGTGATCTTCCTGCATTCAGCTCCTGCATTCAGCTCCGGCTTCCCTCAGGTCTGGAGGCATTGTGTCCGAGATGCAGTGCCTCTGGATCGTCTGCACATACCCTTATTATATCTGAAGGTAAATACGTTTTTGGACAAAATAAGTTCATGTTAAGGTCCTATGCCAGTGCTTGTTTATTATCTCCGTCAAGATACTTCCTGGTGGCTTTTGCCGTTTCCAGCCATGTTCCAGTCCTTCTCGTCTCTCCGGATGGTGTGATCACAGCTCGTCTCATTGTTGGCCCACGCCCCTCACTGTTCCTCTCGTAATAAGCACGCTAGACTGTTCGCCATGGAATAGAGGCTGCAGAGCTTTTATTTTAATGTTACCCCTCTCTGTTGTAGAGATGTTGGCTTGAAAAATTTAAGTTATAATTTATTTTATAGTTCAGCTGGGTGGTACAAGAGATTTGTCTGGGGGTGGGGGGCAGGGGGGTTTATAATTCTTAGGTGTACAAGGGTGAGAAATCTGTTAACACCCAGTCGAGCCATAAAATATAAGTTATAACCTGAACTTGACAAGTTCATATCTCCACAACAGGGAGGTAAAATTAAAGTCGCTTTACTCAGTCCTGCATCCACTCATTTCTGATGGGCCCAGTTTAACTTGCTCATCCTGGTGAATGGTCCTTATTAATGTAAGTATATGAAAGCCTTGAGTGACACAGATTTACACTAGGAAAATGACATCTGGTTACACAGAAGACACTGTGGGGGTCCGCCTAGTCGCACCTACGGTCACATGATCAGCGCTGAACACGCGCAGAAGACTGTATTTTTATGCATGTACTGTAAATCCTTAGCTCTTATTTTATTGATGGTGAAATATAATTAAACATTGGTGCAGTACTTTAAAGGGGTTATCCACTACTTGGACATCCACTTCTCTTTCCCCATGTGTACCCCCATAAAAATAAAAAAAACTTACCTCTAGTGCTGCGCGATTCCAGTGATGTCAGAACTCACATTTCCGGGACTAACATGACTTTATGACACGCGATCCCCATAACCAATCATCGTCTGCTTCCTTCTCCCTGCCTTCAGAGACAGGAGCAATTCACACTTCCCGTTAATTGCTCTCGTGTCCAGAGTCGGGGAGAAGGAAGGTGACACTGATTGGTCATGTGGGTCGTGTGTCATAACGTGATGTTGGCCCCAGAAATGTGAGTTCCAAGTGTGATAGAACCGCATCGGCACCAGAGATGAGTATATAGTCTTTTTTTTTTTTTTCTTTCTTTCTTATGGGGGCTAGCATGGGGAATGAGAGGGGGTTGTCCAAAAAGTAAACAACCCCTTTAGGCTGGATTCAAACTTGCGTGTGACTCTCTTCGCCTGTCCTGCTTGGACAGGAGTGTCAGCTGCATGTGTTTCTATACAGCTGGCTGACACTGTCCTGTCTGGATAGCGCGCAGTAATGCCAGGTGATGCTATACCAGGCTCGAGAGAGTAAAGGCCCTGTTACACGGCACGACATCGCCAACGACATCACTGATCCGTCACGGGTTTGGAGGCATACCAGTGACGTCGTTGTGCCCTCTTTGCGTATGACTCTGGTAAGTTGCTACAATAAATCGTTGGATCGGAGTTGACGGTTTATCAACGTGTTGGAAAACCTGACGATCTCAACTACAGCAACCGCTGCATCCTTGTGTGTGACACCGGGATAACGATGTTGTGGACGACTTCGCCCATTCACAGCAATGAACAGGGATCGGTTGCGGGGTTAGCGAACGATCCCTGCTCACAACGTTGGAGAGTTGTCCACGATATCTAGACGTGTGACATCTCACCAGCGATGTTGAAATTATGTCAAATACAACCGCACGACTCCGAGATCTTTGCCGACATCGTTTCAACATCGTGCCGTCTGACGGGACCTTAAGATGAGAATGTGACTATGTGACTCCCGCCCTAACGTGTAACTTTTTTTTTAATAGAACTTGCTGAAGTGATTTTGTGTGTGTGTCTGTAACTCCTCTACCTCGTCCTCTCTGCATATAACTGTATGAGCACCAACTGTCATCTGCTATGTTATTAATGGAAAGATCTGTATATTTTTCTTGTGAATTGATAATATGGAGTATGAAAATTCAGACCAGGATGACAAAGAAGCAGATTTCTTGTATTACAAAGTTTCTAATTTTCATGTGTACTATTGATTTATGGGAAAAAAGAATAAAACAATGGTAATTCTTCAGCTATGAGCTTATCAAGTCGCTGCTGCTCGGTGATCTTGTCCGCATAGTTGACAGGTGCGGGATCCACTTGCTATTTACATGCATTGGGATAGCCTAGCATATGCTGCAGTTTTTAATGGTTTGTTTGCTTTGCCTGTGTGATCTGTTGAGCACATGGGCAACACATTGTCCCAAAAATGCCTTAGGATTGGAAGTTGTGTCCATTGTTCTGCCAGGATCACATATAAGAGAAGATTTCTGAGGTCACACAGTAGGGTAAACCCTCCTTCAATGTGAGCATATCCGCCATACTTCAAATTTGGGTTCATAAGCATCGAAATATCTCGATTATATTGTGGAAGATGTCGCATAGAAGACATGGTAAAGGCCTGTACATTTCTGGGCTTATTTTTTGAAAGGGTTAATACACGTGAAGAACACTACTATCCTGTATATGGCAGCATTTCTCTTACAGAAATTGATTATTCACTCTTAGGTGACAAGAATGTAACCTTCATGCCTTCCAGACCTTGCTCAGAAATGGATGCCATGTTTGGGCAGATCATGAGTCTTGTTGCACAGTAGTGTCTTTACATGGTTGTCTCATACTGAACAGCAGGGCTACCCTCTTTTTCAAGTTTTTTTTTTTTTTTTTGCTACTTAAAATGCAATAGGGATTATATTACCGTATTTTCCATTTTACTTTAATGCTGTTGTATGTAACTGTTGTATCTTTTCTAACAAAGTCTTATCTGTCTTTTCTCGAAGGGGTGCCTTTTCCGTAGTACGGAGATGTGTGAAGAAATCTTCCAACCAGGAATATGCTGCAAAGATCATCAACACCAAGAAGTTGTCTGCCAGAGGTAAGAAGAGACTGTTGGACAGACGGCCAATTACACCAGCAGTGCCGCTTCTGACTACTGTTTAGAGCTGCTAACAACAAGCTCCTAATACCGTTCACGGCCATTTCTTTTACAGAGATTTACTAGTAAAATCCTTTTTCAATCAAACCAACATTGTATTTGGTTCCTGGAGGTGGGTGAAGCCGTGATCTGGGCAGTTGTTCAGAAGTCATCTGTGGTTCTTATTTGGCTTAGGATCTTTAGCTGTTTATTTGGTGATCAATAAAGCAGATGTGGATATCATTTTACAAGTATTAGGGCCCTTTTACATTGGCGTTTTCGCCAAAATGCGGCAGATGCGGCAGTTTTACCGCATCTACCGCCTATCGGGCGCACTTGCGGCAAGCCACATGCATTGTCTATGGGGCTTGTGGCAAGTGGGGTTCCAGCAGGTGCAGCCGCGAAAAAACCCCACCGCTGACTGTTGTTTTTTCGCGGCCGCATCTGCTGCACCTTAACACAAGCCCCATACACAATGCATGGGGTGTGTCGCAAGTGTGGCGTTAGGCGGGACCCTCAGCAGATGCGTTTTTTTTTCCAGATCCGGACAAAAAAGCTTGTGTGAAAGGGGCCTTAGTTACCAGAATACTTTTTATGTTTTTCACATTTAAAAAAAATCAGTTCTCTCTTATACAACTTTTTGTTTTTAATGCAGCATTGAACATGGCATGATGGGTAACCTGTGAGAGCTCATGGATGTCGTAGAGGGTGTCCCCTAGCTCTTGCTCCAGAAGACATGTTCTGACTATATATCACATGAATGTTCCTTCATTTGGATGGCAAACACGTTGGCTAAATGTAAACCTATGCACATTAATGTACCTAATTGTGCTAGTGACTCAGACAGGTGTGATGTATCCATATACATCACTGGAGTGGTTGGGTTTGGCACTGGTCCTAGTAAGCTGCAAATACAGTACTTGATTACATCTGATGAGAACCACTGAAGGAGCATCTCCTACCCAAAACGACCCAGCTATGATGATGCCTTTATGTTCTGCTGTAGATGCCACACATACACAGCCTCACAAGTCACCCAATATAGAACCTTTAGCCAATCTCTATATGTCTGTTTTACTAACATATTGTATTCCACATGACATAACCTTAATGGTGGATTCAGTGTCTTTGGCTATGGATTGTGCCCATCCGTGTTTTTTTTTCTTAATTAGCTGGGTGTTGGACTCCTCTCTGTCAGTACACTGTTCAGCCCATTGACAATCTCTCCTACCAGGGGCGGGCTGGCGCTACTAATACCGTGAGGCAGAATTGTCCTGCCAGCCCGAGGTGAGGAGGGGGGGGTAGGAATATGGCTTCAGAGGGTGCTAGCAGAGCGATCAGCAGCCCACTTACCACAGTGCCCAGCGCGACGGCTGCTGTGAGATTAGCGGCCGCAAAACAGATGCGGACCGGCCCATTTCTGTATGGGGGCGGCCCTGGAAGAAGCCATTCTCACCAGCCTGGGGGGCACTTGCCCCCTTGCCACCTGAGCCAGTCCACCCCTGTCTCCTATTCTCCCATACATAGGAATGTTATGCTCAGCCCAAGTGTTCTAGTGTTCTCTATGGGGGAAGCGGAAAATGCTGCTTTTCTCTCTGCAGAACGAAAGGATCCTTCTATTCCTTGATAATCTGTCAGGGAAGAGCCAGTAGGCCCCATATACGTTGGGTGATTTGGGTTCAGCCGGCTACTCATGGGAGACTGTACAGTGTTAGCAGCAATTTGGCGATGTCGGAGTGGGGAGGGACACTCCCTGTTGACAAGGGGAATTGTGAAGCCCAATTGTTGATTTTGATTATAAATATCCAGGAGGAATGACAGAGGAATAGCTCAAAGTAATAAGATGCTCTGTAATATCATGGGAAATACAAGTAAACTCTTTGTCAGGAAATTAAGCATAAGACATGGTATCTTACAATCAAAAAATGGGACAGTACGGTGACGTGCAGGAAATTGTGATTGGTAGGGTGATATGTCCACTGTCACTAAAATACCAATTACTACATAGCGTAAAAAACACAGCTAAAATCAAGGAAAGAGCTGGGAAGATGTTAGTTGGGTGCAGTTGTGTTTCAGTGGAGAAGTTTATATCATTGTAGGAATCTGGAAGTTACCCTCACTTATCATTTCTCACCTGTGTTCTGTGAATCACAATCTGCACAATCCCATTGTCATATTGTTTTGCAGCACTGTTAAAGAGACATGATTATGTCAGGACATTTACCATCTCCTATCTTGTGCCAGTCAAGGGCATCTCTAAATTAGGAGGTCTTTGCCCCTGGGCCAAGGACAGATGGGGTAATTTCTCCAATTCTATGTTTCTCCTACTTTTTCTTGAATATTTAGGAAACGTGTAATAGATTTTTTTTTTTAATCAATTCTGGTGCAATTATATATTGCTCAGTAAAACCTAAGGAAATGCATCCTTCTGATTCAATCTGTTAAGGGGGATGCCAACAGAAAAAACCCCCAGCGCACCATTACTGTAGGAGTTCTTATTAAAGGGCCAGTGTCATTGGCTTAGCTGTTCTAGTTGAATGAAGACTGACTTTCTCATGATATAAGCAACTACAAAAGGCAAAACATAAAGTATATTGTGATTTGCAGTATTACCAAAGGGACAATGATAATTCGGTCTGCGCTGAAGTATATAACAACAGACATCCATGGTATTGTGAACGGTGCTTTTTACACCTATGTGTGTTAAGGTCGTCCCAACCTCTTCATCAGGGATACACCAGCAAAATAATCATAGTAGTAATAATCATTATTATGCTGGTATATCCCTGATGAGGAGGTCGGGATGACCTTGATACGCGTAGGAATAAAGAGCACCGTTCACAATACCACGGACATCTGTTAATTCGATTGCGCTGCAGTATATAATAACAATCATTATCCCTTTAGTAGTACGCGACCATCCTCGAGGTGGTGGATCCAGCGCCAGCTGTTTGATGCCAAATACTGGTTGTGGGTTGCACAACCTATCCAGGTGAGCAGTTAATGTACTGCATATATTCTATTGCATCAAGCAGATAGGACCCATTCGGCCTTGTCTACCCCCCTTTTTTTTGTGATTTGCAGTATGACATTCATCCTTTCTTGTGTAGTGACAAGGAGCTGCTTATTTCATGTAACATACATGTTATATAATAAAAAATAACTGGCGTCATGATTAGTGTTTATTAAAAGTATGTCCCTTAATGGAAAAAAGCAGTCATGGAAATCCCTTGGGAGTCAGCAGAGCACGAGGAGGGCGGCCCAAGAATTCCTGTTTCCCATACAGGCACAGTGGTAATAATGCAGATTGATGATACATACCATATATTCAAAACCTGATATTTGCCGTTATTATAATCCTTTTCTTGTTGAAAATGAAGTAGAACTGTGACGAACCCTTAAGGTGTTTTCCTGGCTTAACTTCCGCCTCTGCAGTCATTCTATGAGAGTGACTGCAGATTGACGAATAAGGCATACTGTCAGGACTCCAAGCCATGGTCAGCTTGATGGTTCATCGGAAGTATGCGATTTGCTTTGTTGCTGTCACGTGCAGACTTCTCTCACATCCACTTCCCTCAATACAACATTGAGAAAAGCAGGAATACCTGTTGTCACGTGATCCCCTGTATGCTAATTGCTTTCTTGACAGTGTGTATAATCACATATTGTCAAGATTTGGAGTCTGCAGAAATATGTTTTGCCTGGAAAAGCTCTTTAAATTAAGAAACTTAAATGATGTCTTAATGTGAAAGGCTAATGGATGCAGCTGCTAAATGCACCACTGAAGTCCTAATCAGGAACTAAAGGGAAGTCTGTTCGTTGCTTCCAAAGATGCATGATGGGATCTTGCATGGCAAATCCTTCTGAAGGCTCCAACTTAGAGCTTCACAATATCATACCATGAATATAACTCTTATCTCTTTGTATTGGCATTACTGATGAGCAAGCACGAAGATCTTCTTGAGTGATTGGTGCTCGAAAGGGGCAGGCCGTTTAGACTCTGCTACAGAGTATAATGGAAGTCAATGGGAAAAGTCAAGCATTTTTGTGGAAGACCCTACTGGAAAAATACTTGAGTTTCCCCGTTGACTTCTTTTATACTCGGTAACCGTCCAACCCGTCCGAGCATCCGGCCTGCTCATTTCAAGTATCGGGCACTTGAGCATCTTGGTTCTCACTCGTCACTAATAGGCATTTCCCCCAGTCAGCACTAGAAATGCTATGATTGACTTGAGATGGACTTCTGCCGGTATGCAACATAGAGCCTAACTTCTCCCCCCAAACTTGTTTCTAATTATGTGGCTGCTTAGAACATAAATAGAGGAGCGCTCGGCCACTGATGACTCTTCGGTTTGCTGACTTCTCCAGTCTACTGATGCAGAATATGGGAGGTCGCTCTCGGTCTTGGAGAGCCACCTGACGAAAGGAGATCTTTTATTTAGAGACAATGACTGATCCCCGTTCAGTGATATCTGTGAGCCTGTGCGGAGGAGTGTGGCTGTTGCATGTGAGCGCAGGCCTCTGAGGCGGGGACATTGCTTTTGGAGAGACCCTGTTCTAACTTTGTGTGACCTTTTGGCAAGTCATTTTATCTGTCTCAGGTTCTAAAATTAGATTGTAATCTATTTGGGAAGGGATGCAATGTGCTGGTGTGATATCCGTAAAAAGGGGGAAGCAGTATGGCATTCTATCAGTGTTTATGAACCACCTAGTTATTTCACTGGAAATCCTTGGGAATAAGAATTACGGCTTTCAGTATTTGTGTGAATAAACCATATTACATTATGGGCACTGTAGAGTACAGATGGCCGTCTTTCAATGACGACATTCTATTAGTCCTTTTAGCTCCTTTACCATGGACTTCGGTTATTGTTGAACTATTCACTTTTATAATAGATGCATATTTGATGCCTAATAATTATTTACCTATATTTTCTGCTCCTTAGATGGTTGCACACGATCTCTAACACATACAAGCTCTCATCGTACCATAGACTTCCTTTGGCCTCGACAGCTTGACCATGAGGGCCATCTATTTATCTATTCCTGCTTGATAATGTTCTTCAAATATTAGACCAGAAAAACCTTTTATGTGTCTGGGCAAAGGTCAAAGTGTAATGATATGACGGAGAACAACTAAGAACTGCATTAGAGTGCTGTGCAGAATGGACATTGCTTAGTAAATAATGACTTAATTTTATAAGGCGAGATGGACTTGTTGCAGTGAATGTCTGCCATCTACCGTCTCACAGTAAATCAAAGTGTTAAGGGTTGAAACAGTCTCCATGTTGGCGCCAGCAGTTCTGATGCGTATGACGAGGCAGAAAGTATTCTTACAGTTCATCATTTAATTGTGTTAGTGTTCACTTTGTGGATACTGCCCTTTTTATACCGTATAGACCATAACAAGCTTCCTTTAGCAACAGCCACATAAAAATTAAAATAAAACCAAACACTGCACTATTTTGCTTGACACGCACATGCTTCAATCATTGTCCACAAGAACACTTGTGCAAGTCATTTAAAGAGTTTGTGCTAAGTATGCGAGTTATCCTCTTCATTAGATAAAGGATACTTTAAGATTGTTGGGAATCTGAGCCATCAGCCTCCCACTCATTCTAAAGGGGGTGTCACACGCGTCAATGTCGTCAGCGATCTGATCGCTGACGACATTGACGGCTGATTGCTGGTGAGCTGTCACACAGACAGACTCACCAGCGATCAATTGACCAGTGACATCATGGAAACTATTTAAATATCGTTTCCACGATGTCCTGCTCCCGCTGCCAGCCTGCTGGAAGCGGGAGCAGCCTGGTCTCCAAGGTACACTGCGGGTAACTAGGCAGCGCGCGCTGCCTAGATTACCCGACGTGTACCTTAGTTACCAGCCTCCTCCGCTCACCCGGTGAGCGGAGGAGGCTGGTAACTAAGGTACACAGTCGGGTATCTAGGCAGCGCGCGCTGCCTAGTTACCCGCAGTGTACCTTGGAGACCAGCTCCCAGCGCTTGTGACAGGCGCTGGGAGCTGGAATATCGCTAGTCCCGGTGTCACACGCAGCGATGCTGCGTGTACACCGGGCGACAATCGCCAGGTTTCAGAGTTCTGAAACCTGGCGATCATCAATAAATCGCTGGTTGATTCAGTATGTCACATGCGTCAATATCGCTGCAACGTCATGTGCAGCCGATATCGTGCAGGCGATATTGACGCGTGTGACACCCCCTTTAGAATCATTGAATTGAGGAGTTGGAAGGGACCTCCTGGGTCATCTGGTCCAACCTCCTGATCAAACCAGGATTCACTAAATCATCTCAGACAGATGTCTGTCCAGCCTCTGTCTCCATTTCTCTTGTGGCCGCCTGTTCCACTCGTTGATCACCCTCATTGTCAAAACGTTTTTTTTCCAATATCTAATCTGTGCCTCCTCCCATTCAGTTTCAATCCATTGCTTCTAGTCTTTCCTTGTGCCAATGAGAATAAAGCTGATCCCTCTACAGTGTGACGGTCCTTGAAATATTTGTAGACAGCTATTAAGTCTCCTGTCGTCTTTTTGGCAAGCTCAACATTCACAAATCCTGTAACCGTTCCTTATAGGACATGGTTTGTTGACTGGTTACCATTATGGCCGCTCTACTCTGAACTTCAGATTGTTGATGTCTTTTCAAAGAAGGTTGCACTGCAGAGCTCTACCTTAATGGAGCAGAGGTCGGGCAAGTGCCTACGCTACCATCATTCTCTACTAGACGGCTGGTGATAGTGAAGTGTAGCACTTATTTTGGAGAAACCCTGATTTATTAATTGCTGGTTCTGAAACCTGGCGATCATCAATAAATGCTGTTGATTCAGTATGTCACATGCGTCAATATCGCTGCAACGTCATGTGCTAGCGATATCGTGCAGGCGATATAGCGTATTGTGACACCCCCTTTAGAATCATTGAATTGAGGAGTTGGAAGGGAACTCCTGGGTCATCTGGTCCAACCTCCTGATCAAACCAGGATTCACTAAATCATCCAGACAGATGTCTGTCCCAGCTCTGTCCCATTTCTCTTGTGCCGCCTGTTCCATCGTTGATCACCTCCTATTGTCAAAACGTTTTTTTCCAATATCTAATCTGTGCCTCCTCCCATTCAGTTTCAATCCCATTGCTTCTAGTCTTTCCTTGTGCCAATGAGAATAAAGTGATCCCTCTACAGTGTGACGGTCTTGAAATATTTGTAGACAGCTATTAAGTCTCCTGTCGTCTTTTTGGCAAGTCAATTCACAAATCCTGTAACGTTCTTATAGGACATGGTTGTTGACTGGTTACCATATGGCGCTCTACTCTGACTTCGATTGTTGATGTCTTTCAAAGAAGGTTGCACTGCAGAGCTCTACTTAATGGAGCAAGGTCGGCAAGTGCCTACGCTACATCTTCTCTATAGACGGCTGGTGATAGTGAGTGTAGCACTTATTTGGAGAAACCTGTTTATTAATTGCTAAGGGTCCTAATGATCAGATCCCAGCAATCAAAGTTTTAACTTTCATACTCAGATCAAAATTTTGTAATATGTCTGCTATTGTGATTTTCATTTCATACCATTAATAATTTTAGATTGATTACTTTAGTGTTTGTGTTTTTTTGATCATCATTGGCATCACAATTGGAATAAAACATAATATAATGAGACGTTGAATTAACAACATATCGCAGCTATTTAAGGACCCAATGTAGTAGCAATAGTGGAGACTGCCCGCACAGTGTCTCTGCCCTGGATGACCCAACGTGCCCATTCAACCTATTGATTTCCATAAGCTCTGTACACAGCTTCATTTGCCCTGTAATAGTGCTACAGGGATATTGAGCACTTAATGATGGGTTGTCACACAGTTTACTGCTGATCACTTGGATCCCAGCAGTGAAAAGAAATCCTCATGATATTGGATTTGCCATGAAGTGGAGATAATCTCTTTTCAAGGAAAACAGTATATTTTTAGGAGCTTTACAGTTGGACCGGTGGTTGACCATTGGGGCTTAGAGGTTGTTTTTTGTCCGTACGTGCTGGTCTAAAGTCCAGTATCTGAGAAGTGAAGACTGAAAATCCACGTGAGGTTGTTTCATCAGAATTGTAAAAGGTGTAAAATAAATTCTTCTGGACATTTCAATAATCGGAACATTTCAATAATCAGATTGACTTGGTCTTCTGACAGGTACTCCATGATTCTGGGCCTTTCCATCATTACATTGATGACCAGCATGATGTCCGTGCCATTTTTTGACATTTCCAAGTTTCAGTGAATTGAGTTGGCTTCATTGTCTGGCACTGCTGTCAGATCGTGCAGTCACCAAACACAAATAGCTTGATCCAATGGAAAATTTATAAGCGTCATTCTGGAACTATACATTATTGATATTGTGAATGTGAAGAGCTCAGCGCCCGACGCTATTTACACTTAACAAGAGAATTGAACTCATTTGTCTTCCTCGGTTATTGTCAAACATCGTCTACACATTATACATGTCAATCCAAAATTCCAGACTACTGCAGCCGATGGGACATGGCCGCTTTGCTTCATAGGTCATAGGCTGTTTATGTATTGCTTCCCTAAGAACAAGTGAATTCAGAAGATTTTTCAGTGCAGTCAATACTTGCGTATAAGATGACCTGGAGTACTTTTGTAGGGCATGTGCACCATTGTTAAGCCTTCCATTGATTGGTTTTTTGAATCATGTTTTTAGGGGCACGTGCAGCTCATATACACCACCATACCAATTCTAGGGTCTACTAGCACCAACATTTTTGTCATAGACAAACACCAATGAAGCCTCATGTCCATGTCAAAATATCATCACTAGAGGACCGAACTGGTGACCGGAAGAATAATTCAGGAAATAGTGCCACGGGGCCATCAGAGATTCACAAAGAGGCGATTACCCAATTCATTTTTTTCTTTACCGTAATTTCTGGGAAAATCTAAGGCTGGCCTCACACCCAGGGTTTGGAGCTGTCAGGTTCTGTCCGGTGTTTTGAAAGACGCACCGGACAGAACCTGACAGCTACGGCCGAGCAGAAACTGAGGGCAAATATGCCCTCCAATCCTGTTTTAAACAGGAATCGTTTCTGTGCGTTTCTGTTGCTGTTCAGTGCTGAAATTTCAGCACCGCGTGTGCAGGGGGCTGACCGCGTTGCTGAAATTTCAGCCATGGAACTTCAGTGCCGGCTCCGCAATGCTGCTCTGTTCATGGTGCTGAATGAGCGTGGCTGCATTGCAGAGCTGGCACTGTTCTCTAAAAAGCTTCTGGGAAGCTGTCCGATTTTTTTTCTTTTTGCTAGATCAGGGCAAACCGGCGCCCATAGCAGCCTATGTTATGGGCGCCGGATCGCCCCAGATCTGAGAGGATCCGTTTCTGTTCGTTTTTAGCACTGGACACAAAAAATGATGCATACTTTGATTTTGTGTCTGGTGCCAAAAACGAAAAGAACCGGATCCTATGGAAAAGCACAAAATCGGAGGCCAAATAAGGCCTATCCGGCAACATAGGGATACATGGGGGCAAAACCTGATCAGGTTCCGTCCAGTTCACACCGGACTGAACCTGACAGGTTAAAACTGTGGTGTGAAGTCCGCATTATAGCCATATTGGATTCACAACAGAACATAGAGCACAGATCAGGTGAAAGTTCAACATTTTTCCATTTCACTTGAAAAATTAACGCCTTTAGAAATTGATGGCATTGATGGCAGCAACAAGTCTAAAGAAACGTCGGCGCAGGGTACGAGGTGGAAACGTAGTAGTACTGATGAAACTCCTCTTGACGAAGCTTGATGTAACATAAGCAAAGTATACACTTTCTTTGATCTGTAGAGTGTACTTCATGCCACTGTGCATAATTATCATTATGTGAACCTTTATGTGATATTATTCACTTCATGCTTACCTGTGTGTACTTAAAGCCCTTTTACGACCTTTGACGTAATGAGACGTCTAAGGTTATTTCCTTGCCTTTGATTCAGGTTCACATGTTAAGCCTGCATCTTTCCCTGCACATGACTGCTGATTTAATCAGCCACCATGTGCCTCTAACACAGTGGTTCTTAACCTTGTTTGAGGTACCCAACCCATCAGTTTCATATGAACATTCACTGAACCCTTCTTTAGTGATAAATCTACATGCAGCCGTCGGAGTGTGTTGACCTCCGTGGTGGAGGCTCCGCCGAAACCTGAGACGTACACCATACCCCTGGGTTCAATCAACCCCGGTTAAGAACCACTGCTCTAACATCTCCAAACCACCTACGGCTGTCATGCAGTTAAATCTGTTTCTGACAGCGGGTTCTAACGCGCGCCAGCATGGGGTGCATTTTATTCCCTGTAATCACATCACTGATGAGATGTCATGACAGTAAGGGATCCTCAAATCCTTTTTGATTTTTATCACTTTAGTATCTTATAAGTCTGACTTTTGCATGTCTATTTTTATGTTCTTACTTGTTACGGGAATGGTGACAGGAGTAGATGAGTGTGATTAATTTGTGGGAGGCAGTGACCTCTCCACTCTTAACTGTTTTACTAAAGTTGTTGGGTAGAGGGGAGTAGACGGCCATAATCTATTTCACAGCAGCGCAGAGTATTTCAGATATAATGCCTTTCCAGTTCCAAACAGTGACCTATCCGTTACGGCTGCCCTGTGATACATATGGAGTCATGAGAGAAGTGAGATCACCATAGGAAGGGTTCACAGCAGCACAGAGTATCAGGATAGGGGCTAATATAGTGGCAGGTAGTGAGTGAGCTGTCCATAGGTGAGCACAAAGCCGCAGGAGAGAGTCAGGGCTGTACCTACAACAGGTGCAGGGGTTGCAATCGCACCCGGGCCCTGGAGCCTAGGGGCCCCAAAAGTCCCTTTGGCCTATATGAAATAACCAAATCTATTAAAGAGTTGCAATAATTGGGGGCCCTGTTGGAGCTTTTGCATTGGGGCCCGTGAGCTTTAAGTTACTCCACTGGTTCTTAGTTATGTTATCCAATAAGGAATATATTTATTTTTTTATTGATTTTTGAGCCTTGCATGTTTCTACATAAGTATCCATGCATTTATTGATGCATTGTGGACCCTTATATATCACTCCTTACACTCAATAGGTTTTCTTAGTATTTATTTAGCAGTACGTACACGTGCTGCTGTTGGATAGTATTTTTCTTAGAGCAGAACAGGAAAAAAAGCATATAGAGCCTGTCATATGTTTAGAGCAATTAAAATTACCACATTGTCAAATCCATCTCCCCTTTGACCCCAATGGGCTTTTGTCATGGTCTCTATCATCTTATACACCATCCTGCCTTAGGCTGGTTTCAAACTGGTGTTTGCAAGCGCTGTGAAAGATGCGCATGTAAAAACGCATAGTCATCCGCAAACATTAAAAAAACACTATGCATGCATTTCTTCAATAATTCTTCTGCGGCATCTGCACTGTTCTGGTAGGTTTTTTGACAGATCCCACCCATAGGGTGTGGCATCCAGCAGTTTACCATGAGAAGGCCAGAAAACCCCTTTATACGGCCTGTTTGGTGGGCTGGGATATGGGTGGGTGATGGGAGGTACTGTTAATCTCTTTCTGGGCATGCGCATTGTCTTATACGCATGCGTACCAAACGCAGGCATCCGCAAGTCCTTGCATTCGATTGCGAACGCATAGACAATAATGCGTAGTGTATGCGCATGTGTACACATGCGGACGCTTGCGCTTTTTTGCTATAGAGTGATTCTGCTGCACACCAACATTTCATGTTTTCAAAGGAAAAAAGCTTATGGCTAACAAGTACTATTGCAATGTGAACAGGAACCAAAAACATGTTGAAAAGCTAATGAAAGCTATCTAAGGAATAAATGTGAAAATATTAGTTAGAATGTAATGGCCATGACATCCGGAAGCCCAGTAACCGCTTTCAAGGTTTTTTCACACTACTGGGTCCTAACTAAAAACCTCATGTCTGCAGTCTGGCTGTGTGTATGGGATAATGCCCTATGTGCAATTAAAACCTGCTTTTAAAGGATTTTTCAGGACTGTGTAGGATCTCATAGCAGCTACTGGGTGGGGGAGGGTGCTGCTCCAATTTACTACATATAATATACAAAGAAGGGCGCACACATGTTTTTGGTTCCTGTTCACATTGCAATAGTACTTGTTAGCCATAAGCTTTTTTACTTTGAAAACATGAAATGTTGGTGTGCAGCAGAATCACTCTATAGTAAGTATATATAAATTTCAGGCTAGCACCCAACATTAAGAGGTGTGCGCCCTTCTTTGTATATTATTGCTTGCGCTCTTTTGAGCACCCAAAAAATGCAACATGTTGCGTCTCCCGCGCGCGGAATTTTAACGCGCCGGTATGCATACGCAGCCATACGCATGCCAAATAATGTCTCTGCGCACGAATGCGCACTCCAAGATACGTGGGCATTACGCTTGCGTTTTTAAGAAATTTTATCTGCAGCATCCGCAGCGCTTGCAAACGCAAGTGTGAAACCAGCCTTATTCCAATACAGATGTGAATGCAGATATAGGCTGCAATATCACAAAATGCAATGTGTGAGGATAGCCTTTACTTTCCATATACAGTCTTTTTTCCCTCTAATCTCTACTAGGGAGCGTTGGTGCAGTGAGTCACCTTTGTCCTGCACCCTCCATTGCTTCCATTTTCACATTCATTAATCAGATCTGGAGTTGATCTCTGTGCGGAAGAGCTGTAGAAAGCTCAGCAGCAGATACAGATAGGATTTCTCTTCCATTAGGTCAGTCTCCAGTTGAGATTGCCGAGTCAGATAGAGGCGTGTGCAGCTATACTCAACATTGCTTTTTATTGCTGCACATTACATTTAATAAAGGGTCTGTGGCATGTGTCCGCAGTGCAGACATCTTTAAAGATGCATGTTCTCACTCCAATACATCTCACATGTCTTCTTTTTTTTTTTTTTTTTTAAGGGTTTATTAAGGTCACTACTCGATCTCCTGTATGTGAGAGATTTGATCATCAATACAATTTAACACTAGTTTGTATTTTGGTTAATACATAGACTATCATTTTCTTTATAGGTGGGCGAGTCACAACTTTAAAGGAATATACTCATACCAAAGATATTGAGGCATTCTAAAATCCTGTCCAATACGGTCTATTGGCCATCTGACAGGTCATTTTAGTTACCTAAATAATCACCATTCTGTAAAAAAAAACAACAAAATGACCTGAGCATTACTAATAGGCTACTGTGTATATAATCAAAGATCAATAAATCAACTTTTTTGGCGCTTGCTCTGTGCAAATTACAGGCGAGGAGTCGTCTTGGTGTTGACATCTGCTGGAAATGTTGCAATCTGGCATCCCAAAACTCAAGAACAGTATGGCGGATTTAAATACAAACATCAAAGCAGCATGCTCCGGATCATTGGGGATAACATATAACGCAACGCAGTGGCCACTTTTCTGGTGACAGGTTCTCTTTAATTTACTAGCAGTCTAGTCTGCTCCATAGCTTATGCATGTAATGATGCCATTCTCTCCCTGTCCATGTGCTTCATCTCTATGCTGCACATGCAGGAATCCTCTTCTGGTAGCCCTATGTAAACTGGCTCAATAAAGATGAGAGCCGTACACCTCACTACCTAAACTACTCCATAGGGGCATGTTGAGAAATTCCCAGGTGAAATGTATGGCATGATGGCAGTTCAGGTGGCTAATGCTGCAATCACGTTAGCGGTTGTCAGCATTTGTGGCTGATCAGGCTGTTTGCCTGATCTGCCAGAAGCTGGAGCACTTGCAGCAAGACTGCGTTCGACCTAATGCATTCCCTATGGGACTTGAAGACGTGTGGCACTTGCAGTTTTGCACTTGCGTCGAGTTGAACAACCGCTGCTAGCAGCAGTTTTGTCCATTACTGCAGGTGCCGGATTGGCCAAATCGCGGCAAAACCACAAGTGCCGCACGTGTCCGCAAGTCATATAGGGAATGCGTTAGGTCGAACGCAGTCTTGCTGCAAGTGTCCCGGCTTCCAGAAACTGCCTGATCTGCCGTAAGTGATACAAACCGCTGATGTGAAAGTACCCTAACATGACCGAACAGCTTCACTTACATGAGAATATGCCGGTAATTGGGAGATTTCCGACTGTTGATTTTACTGCAAGTAAAAGTAACTATACATGATTAGGTCTGGGAACTTGCTCTCAACCTTATGGAGAGAGCGAAGTAGGTGAGGAGATTGTAAGCCACTTCCCTCCTCTCAGATATATGCATATATGCAAATTTGCACTTCACTAAGGAAGTTGAGAAACTCCTGTGCCACATTTAAGCATGATTATTAATGTCTATAATAGGAAGAGCACAGTCAGAAAGCTTCAGAAAAAGGAACTCAAGGCTGTTCATCGACTTTACGATCTGTTGACCTGGAGAGTGATGCCACAAGTAGAAGTGAGAGACAGGTGCAGACATTAGATAGTTGAAAGGCGAATTATTGCACAATAGATAAAAAGTCAAATTCAGTCTTGCAAATCCAGCTCTCCTTCAGAAAGGGTTTAGCCGGACCCCATAGACATGACATTATGTACTATCCTTTATAATCTACCTGTCCTTCAAAAAGTAGCTTTTGCTATCTCCCCTCCATCAGTTACATCTTACATCGACATGAAAGTCCAGCTATCATCTTTTTTGCCTCTGAACCAGTTGCTCTTTTAAGAAGTAATTAATTTCAGTTCCCAGTAGTCAATTCTTTTACATTTTTTGCTGATCTAACAGAGCTAATTAACTTCTTTTTAATTACAATAGTCTATTGGACAGGGAAAGAAGCTCAAAAAAGAGTGAATGAGATTATGAATTGCCGACCTGTTCTGCTCCCATTTGTGAAGAATGGGAACATGGAGGCCACGTGATCACATGATTGATTAATGGACCAAGAAAAACTTCATTCCTGTCTTAAAGAAGTAATGAATGTTTGAGACTGTCTGTTCAGGTCAGTAGGAGTTGTGTACGCGTTCATTCACACACGCAATAAACGCCTTCATGACCTGGCACATTTTCTTTATTCCTTCTTTTCTTCCAACACTATAATTTTTTTCTTAGTCAATATAGCCATACTAGGAATGTTTTTATTTGTGGGGTTAGTTGTAGTTTACCATATTTAATATGTGAAAATTAATTACAACTGGTGAGAAATTGTACAGTAAACAGATGTACCGTAAGATTGTGGATAATGCCATGGTGGTCCTACAAGGTACTGACTCAGGGCCGAATACAAATACAGAGATTCCACATCCATGACCTTTGACACATTCAAAACAGGATTAAATGTCTCACATGGATTCATGCGTTTTTATATAAAATGAAAGGGCATTTGGGGATGTCACATCTTCCAACAGACTCCAGTTAGAGGAATATGAACTTTTGACACTTGGTATGTGAACGGTCTCGCATTGATTTATGGCTTTTTACACTCACTGAAGAATCTTCAGGTCTCCACAGACCACTAATCATAGAGCAAAGTACAATCAGTTCCTCTTATCTTGGAATTTGGACTTTACCTTCCCAGCTCCTCTCCCGCCCCCCCTCTTTAGCCTGACTCTGCTTTACGTCACCTGTTGTATTTACTACATAATCTAACTCTACTTATGTATATATGTATGTGTCTTCATAATTTGTGTTATCATCCTGATGAGTGGGCCATAGTTTCCCGAAAGCTTGCTTCACTTACCTTTTAATGGCCAACTGAAAAGATGGTGTCAACCACTGAGCACTCTCAGATTCCAGTATTGTTGATTGAGGATCAGGTAGCCAGACATTTCTATAGTCCTTCTCTATTTGTAAAGTAGCTTTCCCGTGCTCAGTGTCCAGGAAGCTGATGGACAGGTCTGGTCACCTGCTGCCCCATCAGACATTTTGAGAACAGTAATGTTGCACAGTCTGTGAGGAAGGTGGCACTAATACGTACAGGAGAATATGTGATACTTTATATTTTTAGCAAGTGCAACACAATGATGTGTTGTCAACATATTTGTTAAAGTGGACAACCCCTTTATCTTTATTTTAAGTGCTAGCTGGAGTGGGGAATCAGTTCTCTATAGAACCTTGAGGGGGTGTGGAAGGATATTGAACTAGATCGACAAAAAATACACATTCTGAAATGCTTCTAAGGAGCAGGAATGTCGTCTCACCAGCTAATAAACATTGAGCCAGTTGTGCTGCCGTGTGAAGCTTTACCTTCAGCTAAAGTGGGGCCAAACAGGTCGAACTCCGGAAGTCTTGTAGTAGACAGAGCCCTTGAAGCGAAGGCACATGCGAAGCACACACTTATTCCCTACATGTTATATATCAGTTCTGTGTTATACTTGAGGGTCCCTGCACTGCCTGATCATGAAGACCACTTAGTCACATACTTGATACTTAGTGACATCATTGATCTCGGCACAGCTTGGCTATTAATTTTTCATAGGCTTCAGCACAGAACTATAGTCTTTCCATGTTAACCAAGGACTTTGTGGAATTGTTAGACATTAATAAAAGATGTATGACACAGATCTTTGTCAGTCTGTTGGTGGCTGATTAGCACGCTCCAGAACTGCATTTGGATGGACATTATCTTCCGTACTTCGGCCTCTCGCCTTTGTGGACGTTTGAGATGCAAATAGTAGATATGCAGTGATACTAAGGTCTGCATTTGCTGCTATAAAATGTATTTAAAAGTGATCTCTGGTTTATAACCTCCTTTTAAAGGTAATCTTTCAGCAGGTTTTGGTACCACATCTGAGAGCAGCATGTTGTAGGCAAAGAGACCCTGAATCCAACAATGTTTAACTTAGATTACTGGGTGCAGCAGTTGTGACCCAATCACAGCCTTTAGTTTTAGCATGCAACAGAGCTGCTTCTGCCCACACCTGACCATAAAGTCCAGTGATGGTAATCACCAGGTTATAAAGCCTTTAGTTTACATAAATAATTGCACACAGCCTAATAAGAAGGCATAGTTGATTTTTTTTTTTAACCTTTACAACATGTTATCCTCAGGTTATATAGCAAAAACCAGCTTAAGTAATTGTGTCAATTTATGGGTCCGCTGTACAGAGCACTCCATTAGAATAGAGAAGCCGCTACAAAGAGTGTCCCTTGCTGTAGAGAAGGGGTCAGCAACCTGGTACATTTTGGTAAAGCCCATAGATGTGAGTTGTCTGGTTTATTTATCAGACCTTTAATGATGATCATTTCTGCACACTTATTATTTATTTGTTCTAAATATCAGTCTGCAGCAACAGTAATAATTATTTTAGGTAATGCGACAGTACCTTTCATATTTGAGCTGCTGCATCAATTGGGCCTTTTTTTGGGAGAAGCGGTAGCCAGGCAGAAATTTAAATATACATTTCAACCTTTCTAATGAATGGGCATGTGGTGTGTGCCAGGCCAGAGCCGCTTTCACAGAGGATCCCCCCCCCCTATATCATAGCGGGGAGGACTCCACCACCCCCACAGTTAATGATGTTTATAGGCTTATAGAAAGGGGTTGCTTGTATAGTGTATGTACTTCTATATAGAAATATGTGAATTGGCAGCATTCTGCAGGGCTGTGGAAATGTTTAATTTCCTGTAGGAGACTTCAGGCGCTGTTTACTGTTGGATGTGTGATCGCCTTGGAGAAACTTTGGTCCTTTCGGAAGTGTGTTATTGTCGCTCATACACAGGCAGCCCGGGCTCACATGTTGGGAATTTGTGCAAGTAAAGTCCACTGCATTGTACAACACCAGCAAACCCGACTAGTATTACCTGGATCTCATCCACATTCTGCAGGTATTTGTGCAGACATTTGCTTTGGTTGCAGTTTTAACATCCTCTCCATTTTCTTCTTTTTTGTGTGGTGTACATTACACATTAATTTCATTGGGGACCCCAAGGTTAAATCCCTGAATCAGCATTGTTTTGATGGGTTTTTCTTTTTGTTCATTTTTTACAACAACAAAAAAGCACATAAAGTCGGGGAAACTATGCTAGGATTATGCAGAAATGTTGCAGAGTTTAGAAATCCCCACCAAAGAGGCAACATGTAAACCCAGCCGAACAGTTGTAGTTTTATTCATGTACCGTACATATGGGACAGCCTGCCACTGCAGCAGTAAGGCTAGGTTCACACACAGGAAGGTTTTGCTGCGTTTTTGGGGACAGGTTTTATGTAAATGTATGCTAATGTAATCCTGTGTTTTGGTTTCCAGCAAAATCTGTGATTCAGGGATTAGCTGTCCACACACATTAATTTTTGTTCTCTCTGCAAGCAACAGGTTTTGCTGCGTTTTTGAAAGAATGAGCATCATTCTTTTCTTTGTTTTTGCTATAGTTAGGCCCTTTTCACATTAGCGTTTTTTGCTGATTGCAGCAGATTCCGGCAGATTTACCGCATCTGCCGCCTAATGGTCGCACTTGCGGCAAGCCCCATGCATTGTCTATGGGGCTTGCGGCAGGTGCAGCAAGTGTGGTGTTGCACTTGCGGCCTGCAAAAAAACGCTGCTGACCGCTTGTTTTTTCGCGGCTGCAAGTGCCGATTGTGGTAATACCACACTTGCTGCACCTGCCGCAAGCCCCATAGACAATGCATGGGGCTTGCCGCAAGTGCGACCATTAGGCGGCAGATGCGGTAAATCTACCGCAATCCGCAAAAACCGCTGACGTGAAAGGGGCTTTACTATAGCAAATCTGTAGCAACAATGCGGTAAAAAGGCACCAAAAACGCAGCAAATCCGCAACAAAGCCCCCCAGCAAGCTCCTGCCTAGAAATCAGAAGAGAAAAGCAACCCCTAGAATTTGTTACAGAGATGACTGCAGATCTGTTCACACCAAAACCCATTGTGTGTGGACATAGCCTAAGATCGTACAGGGTTTTATTGCAAACAATCTGCTTTAGGGCTCATTCCATTGATCATGCCAAACGGTCCCAGCACAGACTGGCTGCTGGTTCTCCTGACCTGAGTATGACAGCCTCAAAGAAATATGTGAAGCTGTCAGACACTGGTTGAGAAACCTGCTGCCAGCCCATGCATTGCAGTCTGCCCTCGGACCTTGTTGCCTTGATGTCTGCATGAGCCCCCAAGGGTCGTCACACATGATTTTTCATGTACAAGAAGAATGGATGGACTTCAGCAGTGATTTTCTGCAGTTTCATCATATATCCATCAGAGCATCACGTGAGTATCATCAGAGTTTGGTCTGATTTTCAACAATTTTTCTCGTATTTGGAAAAATAATATTTCTCCACCTTTTCCTATCTAACAGTCGAGCCATCGGAGCGCTATTCTATTTTTATTTATCTACTGATAGACTTGCCTTATCAATTTTGAACCGACACTCGGATCAGTATTGAACATTTCAGTTTGTCAGAGCCTGCTCTGTCTGCGAAAATTTGTGGCGATGTGAGCGGCCCTATTCATTATTATAGGTTGATCTCAATAAAAAATACAGCTAGCAAACGCAAAAAACTGACATGTGAGTGAGCCCTTATTGTAGGTGGAGTGCTGGCCATGTTCACTGGTGAAAGTATACGGTCTTTTATGACCAGCCCAAGGCCGTGGGGCACCCGGTTCCGGGCGTTGATTTACTGGGGGATCATGGATGTCACAGTCCTGTGGGCCTGGCGGTCGTTAAAAAGGGTTTAAAAAAAAAAAAAAAAAAAGTTTGTAACGCCACCCACGGTATCCGGTAATGATACTGCCGATGCTGCAGACCTCCGGGGATGAAGGTGAGGCAGCTAGTTGGTAACACTTCCCTGTAGGTGGAGCGGGATCCCCGGGGCAATGATGAAAGAATAGAGAACTTACACAGGGAGGCGGCTCGTCAGGTGGAGTTGAAGGCTGACAGTCTCTGGGAACAAGAGTATAGCTCCTCCGGCGGAGGCTAATGAACACACCACACAGTCTTTAGTTTCTGAACCGGGCTTTACTGGTGACTCAGGCAGCAAACCGTCTTTACACTCAGTCAACGGGTTCTGCTGGCCTGGGTAGTCGCCAGAGGATTAGGGCGTTTCACTGGGGACCCTCTGTGATGTGCCTGCTTAGTCCTTTCATCTGTCCTGGCTGTGCTCTACCACTGTTCCTTCCTTGCGCTCCCGTGCACAGAGCCCACCGCCGATCCCCACGGATCCTTCTGGAGTCTATCACCCTCTGGGTCTCCTTGATCCTATGTGGGGGCCTTATGGGACTTATGCCGGGGTTGGCCGTGATCTCTGAAGAAGTCCGTGCCCTCCGGAACTGCGGTTCAGGGATAAACGCCCGCACCGCATTGGAGCCAGTCCTCCGGTTTTGGGCTAGATCCTTCCGTTCAGGAGATGTACCGGCACGGATTCGAATGCACCTCAACACCCTAGGATCCCCTTCCGTATCTGGGCCACCTCTCCTGAGATGCCCTCCACTGCGCTTCTCGTAGGGTCCTCCTTCAACCTACTTCTCTCTCCGACTAGCTTTCTAGCTCTCCAGTACACTAGCTAAGCTCCTCCCACCATGACCAGTTTCCTAGCAACAGATTAACCTATTGGTCCCCTGACCTAAGGTGTGTGGATGCATGTGGTGAGGGTCCCCTATTAACATCCTAGTCCCCTGGTCACAGGGATACTACACTGGTCTGGGTGCAGTACCCCTCCTCGGCATCCCGACCAGTGGGGCACCACATTTATATAGAGGTTTCCATTATCCCTACTGTTCTGTTACTTTTTGACCAAAAAGTACAAGTGTGTAACAAAAAAAAACTACCCATAAAAAGAGTCCCTCAAATGTGGAAAAGTCAATTAACCACAAGTTTCAGAACCGCAAAATGTATTTTTTTAAAACATATAAACTTTCAAATTTGGGTATTTTTGACCACACGGAGCAGCAGGATTAAATTAGTTTCCGTGACCACAAATCTGAGTCTGTTGCCCTCTATCCATCCATAACTGACTTGGGGCTAGGGGTGTTGGCAGTCATTGCGTTGTTAGTGGGCACAGGCGTACTCTCTTCTCTGCCAGATAGAGAAGTCTTATTTCAATTAGAATTAATAATAATAATTTTTATTTCTACAGCACTGACCTATTCCACGTCACTTCACAATTCAAAAGGTACAGACAATAGAGGGATTACGTAGCAAACACACTGAACAGATACCATGAAGAATGAGGTCCCTGCTCACAATCTTAGTTATGAAGAAATAGGTTATTTTATTAGGAATTAATTAAATTGACCTGGGTATTTCATTCCAGAAAATTGACGCCCCATTCCCTAGCAGTGCTTTTAAAGACGAGTTTTACAGAATCCACAATCCCTTTAAATGCATCCCTTTAAAAAAAAACAACACTTTTTTCAGTGTTCTAATAGGGCCACATTCACTACCGAGCTGCCCAGGCATCCTCGCTGTCACTATAGCACTTCATAGGTAAACACCAATGATGCTGGTTTTCATTCTCTGGTATGTACTAGGGGATCATTTTACGTCCTAGAACAAGGATAGTCATTCATAAGCTATACGCTTCGGCCCATTTACAGTAAAATGTCATTGTATTATTCAGTCAGGGAAAGGCGATCCACAAGTCAACCCTTGGCCCGTTTGTTGTGGCCCTTCTGTCTGCAGACAATTATTTAAAGCTTAGATCCTGTTTTGGCCTGAGCGCTGCCCGGAGCCTCCTGCATGTCCACAGAGGATTTTCGGTTTTCCCTGGCCTTGCATGTTCTGTTTTTAAGGCTTCCTGCATTCCACGAGGGCCTGACACCCTATGACAGTGGCGCGTCTAATTGGGGTATCTCCTTTTCAGTGCAGGAGAAAGCAGCAGTGCTATCATATTTATATTCCTCAGTGAGCGTCCTCGCCCCCAGCCGCGGAGGCTTTGTAGGAATATAACTTGTCAAATCTATTCAAACTTCTTGACCTCTGACCCATGTGTGTTTTTTCTTTTTAAAGCTAATTTTTACAGTGAACTCTTGGTGCTTTCACACATTGTTCTATGGCATTTGTCATCATATAAAGTGCACAATTAGTGTTAATTAATAAAGTTTGGGAACTTTGTGCACCTTGGGAAGCAGATATCCATTGTACTCACTCTGTGTATTGCACCTAATTCAGATGTTTGCTTTCATTGCATGCAAGAATAGAGACGAATTTAATCTGTGTACTGGATATGATGATCATCCATGTTGTGCATTCATTTTACCCATGAATGTGGCAACAAAACGTACGGTGGACCCACTGACTTAAATGTGCCAGTTTTGCCCATGTCTTGGATAAGAAAGACTTGTCAGGAGTATGGTGGTAGATTTGGTCTGCAAAAAAACCAAAAACAGTTTTGTGAAAAGCTTCATAGACTATAATGGGAATGTTTTACATCAATAGAACTCGCACGTGAAAGATGGACATCTTAATGAGATCTAATTTTGATTGGCCTTACCCCTCAGTAAGGCCCTATGCTCATTAGACTGTCAGCCACATCTGTCGGTATTGACAGGTTTGTCCGACACTCTAATGTATGTGGGGACACGGACTCACTGATTCATTGGGAGACGTTGATCGGGTATGTCTGATTTTGCATTGCTGATCACTTTGTTCTCCTACAGATAAATCAAGCTTAGATAATGCAGGAACTCTTGGCCAAACAAACATGCCGGGTGTTTGGGAGTAGAACTATCAGCCAAAACATCGTTTCACTGATAACTATCAAATCTATGTAGGGGCCTTACCATTGGTTATGACTTAATGTGGAACTCTACCCCTTGCAAGGGTGCAGGGCGGTTGACAGGATTAGGAGGCATATTCATTCATACACAGGCGTAGAATGGGGGCTAGCATGTAGAAAACACACTAAAGCTGGCGGCTACGCCTCCACCACATACCCCTTTTTTCTTGGCTGCAGCCCGAACTTACTCAATGATGCCCAAAGCTTTTTACATCTGTTCTGTGACGTTTTGTCCCATACAGGAGGGGAGAGTGCTGAGGAACAGATACTGTGTTATGGATCTAAACATCCTAGAACTATGGTGGAAGAGCTCACCGCCATGTTGGAGGGCAGGGACTGTAGAAAATGGTCAATATCCCCGGAGTTACCCTTTAACTCCAAACTTCCTAACAGTGCTCTATAATATTAGAAAGAAAAGAAATAAACATTGTTTTAGATTTTGCTGCACAAGCGGCACTGCCCCCTTCACATCACGTTTTTTTTTTGCCTATCCATGTAGATCCTGTTTTTTGAAGGACCACACGGACAGGCACGGATGGGAATTATATGCTACCGGATCCTGATTTTTGAAGGATCCGTTTTGTGCATGGCAATCAGTGCAACCATTGGACATAATGATAATGTCAGTTGTAGAGAGAGAGAGCGAGAAAGATCCTGAACAGAGATTGGGCTTGGAGGACCAGTGAACTTGTTCTGAGCTCCATTCCTAAAACCAGATCGGGAGACGATCCTTTTTTCCCCCAGATTTAGCTCCATAGACTCCCATGTTATATACTCCAGACTGCATCGGATTAATTTCTGTCTTGTTTTTTCTGCTGCGCCCAAAATCGGAGCAGTCTGCGACACAAATGGATCCCTGGACTGAATGCACACAAACCGATGGCCATATATGACCAATCCAGCAACATAGGGATACATGGGAGGCAAAAATGGATCTCGGCCTATGTAGACCTGGATCCCCAAAAAACGTGGTGTGAAGCCAGCCGAAGTTTGTACACATGGATTTTGTTGCACATTTCCTGTGAATTTCACCCCATCAGTAGCAAAGGGTGAAATTTGCAGTGAAGAAAAAATAGGCTGCAGCTTTAAAATTCAGTGTGTCGATTGCTTGTATGAGATTTTGCTTGTAATAAGAGATGAGCGAACCTGGTCGGGGCTAGAGTTGAGTTGAATTGCGTGTCCAAATGCAGGAGTGTGCAGCAGTGTGCTCCAGTACTCTTAGTGCCCAGCCCAGTGCGATACGCTTGCAGTGTGGGATTGGCTCGCACTGGAGGTAAAATCTTGAGGTTTCTGCTGTAGTGTGTCCCTTAAGAATAAAACAAAAAAAGCTAACCCCATCCTTCGTCCCTGGAAGTGTTTTGCTTATCGCTGGCTGTATGTGGATGGAGAGCCGAACAGCCTATCAGTGATGGCTTAGGTCAAGTTTAGGTCCCGAACATTGTCCCTGAACCCGAATATCCACAGATTCGTTATGCAACCAAACCCAAACCTTGAAAGATTCACTCATCACTACTTGTGAACACATGCTGACTGTTTTTTTTTTCTCCACATCTTTCAGTTGATGCCATTGAGAGAAGTGGAATAAAAAGCTGTCGGTATTCAGAGACACACTATGCGAGCTGCATGCCAGATTCTCGCATGCAGCTCGCATGAGTCGGCCCAACCTCTACCTCTCTGGACAGATGCATGGAGCTCCATAGAAACAATCTGCTCCACGCTCCCATCTAGAGAGGCATCGGCCAGGCTGGGTGACTCATGTGAGATGCATGTGTCGAGCCCCAGGCCCTGGGGTACTTGGGTATCGGGCTCGGTGGGTGCTTTCGCGGGCATGGCACGGGTGGCAGCGCCTGAGCCCATGGCCTGGGTGACACTTCAATGAGGGGTGTATGTACAGGGGATTAGAGTTTGTCATGTGACTTCACCTGTAGTACCTGGTGATGGGTCACCAGCGCCGCCACAGTCCTCCAGAGGTCGATGATAATGCGGCTGAGATGGCAAAGCTCCCTACAGGTGGAGCTGGTCCTCCGGGGCAGCGTAGTGTAAGGGGCAGCTTTGAGTGGAACTTTAGGTCGAAATAGGGAGTGATGGAGCAATCTATAAGGGAGAGGAATGACGAACACATAATGTAGAAAGTCTTTTTTTACCTTTTTACTGGTGGTAACAGCAGGTAAAGACGTCCAGGGCACTGTTGGGTGACCAGGTGCACAGTCAGCTTCCACAGCAAGTGGGTATAAGGCCTCCTCAACTGTTCTACGGTTCCTGAAGCCCTGTCTGCTTACAGCCAGACCGGCCTCCTACTCTCTCAGGTTCTCTCTCTCCTCCTGTGCGGTCCACGGGTTACCCTCTCTGATCACTGCTATATTACACTGTGGTGTCTGGCTCCCTCTCTTTGGGTACGCAGGGGGACAAGGTGACTGAAGTCTTCACGGTGTTATAGGTTTTCTGTAGTCTTAAAGTAGTCCTACAGGTGCGGATCCCTGAAGTCCGGTACGTCATTGGGTGAACCTCCACCGGTTCCTCACTACCTTGGCTCTGCTCCTTGCCTTCTGTCCCCACTCCTAGGCTTGCTGGACGGCAGGAGGGCCACTCCGGGTCACTGGTTCGGGCCTGACCGCGGCACCGATCACCAGGACGTCTTCGCAGCTCTCCTAGCGTCTGCACACTCTAACTCCTCCCCCAGCAGCAGTATTTATAGGGGAACTCGCCTAAAGTCGGTGAGTGGAGCTCCCCCTACTGTGCTGGGGTGGAAGGTGTTGCATGTAGTAGGTACCTGCTGAGGAAACCCAGCTGTGCATTAGGGAAGCCTGTGGCTACCTGCGTGAATTGGGCGCCACACATACGAGACACTCGTTTAACTGTGTCTCTTGCCCTAAATATGTAAAACACATGCGAGTGAGTTTAGAAGTAGAAACAGCCGAATCCATAAGAACATTCCACAATGTTGTCTTATGCATGTTAGATTGCTTGACAGATTACAAATCGTGTGAATGTCCCAGACATCATTGAAGCTTCTTCCGTCTTCAGGATTTCTTTACAGGCATTTTTTTGTCTTTTCTTTTTGTCACTGAATATAAAAAAACAATACCAGACTTTGTCTTGCTTTTCATAAAACTGCGTGTCATTAAATAAAGTGCTTTATTCGGAAAGGTGGTCACTGTATACCATCATATGGAGCTACCCAATGTGAAGTTCTCCATATATAATTTGGCTTGCTTCATTTATCAAGAAATCTCTTACGACATGTATTGTACTAAGCTTGTGGTTAGCTTATGTGAGCCAACCATGTGAACTCCACAAAGACCTATTTTACATCTCGTTAGGCTGTGTGTTTTCCTCCATCTTCCTCGGGGCCTGCATACAATACCTGGTTTTCACATGTCCTATCAGGTACGCAGATGTTTTCATTAGTTACGGTCTCTCAAAGTGTGCACACGGGTATAGACGTGCTGTACATACTGGCTTGTGAAGAATAAAACCTAACATCACTGACACTGGACACTGCTCGTTGTAACTATGAGAAGTAGGGATGGGCGAACACAAGCTGTAAAGTTTGGGGTCCATACCGACCACCTAGTGTATGGGCACGGACCCCGAATGTGGACTTCCCTGAGAAGTCTGTGTTACAGTTCTGGGGCTGAGAGGGCTGTAAAAAGAAACAAAATAGTGATTAAACATCAACTCATACTTACCAGACTTAAAAAGAAAATATCTGGCCTGGTCCGCAGGTTCGCCCATCACTAATCAGCAGTTATGGAACATCTCTTGCTTTTGCCTACATCGGTTTTTCATTCTAAATTAAATTTACCTGTAGAAAATTTTACATTAATCCATTTGACTATGAGCTGAAAATGTCAGTAATCATGGTAACAGGTAACCCAATTATGCTCAATACACCTGGTCATCGTTCTCTACAAGGTACAAAGTCTGTGAAGAATTAGGGGAGCGCACACATCGCATACCAGAATTATTACCGAATTTTGGTTCTCGGACTGAAGTCCAGCAGTACTGGTGAATGGGGGGTTAATAATCTCTATTCACTCACTATGAAAGTCCAGGCTTGCTGTTTTTTTCCTCATATCCTCAGCATGCCCGGTGTGTTAGACAAAATGCCACAAATTAATTGGGTTTAATTTTATTCATTGTTCAATAATGATCTCTTTTGGTGTGCTGACATTGAAATTGGTGATAAGATCTCTCAACCTTGCTCTCTTAAGCTGGCTTCACATTGCGGCGGCGTTCGGTCCGGGGCTGTCAGGAGTGACAGCCTGGACCGGAGTTTTGCTGCATAGAATACTATCGGCTGAACGGAGCTGGATCGCGCCGGGTGGCAATTATCTGCCATCCGGCTGCTATCTCGCCGGATGTATCCTGGAGTAGTGGGGAATTGTCTGCCGAATCCAAAAACGTTGCATGCAACGTTTTTGGAATCGGAAGAAAAACCCCACTTATCCCGGCTTCATCGGCGAGATAGCAGCCGGATGGCAGATAATTGCCACCCGGCGCGATCCAGCTCGTTCAGCCGATAGTATTCTATGCAGCAAAACTCCGGTCCAGGCTGTCACTCCTGACAGCCCCGGACCGGACGCCGCCGCAATGTGAAGCCAGCCTTATTTTAATGTATGTAAACTCAAATCTGCGATCAGCGATCCAACGATTTATCGTCATCGTATCTCGGTGTTACACGCAATGACGTCCCAACGACTCCAAACCCGTGATGTTTCAGCGATATCGTTCACGGACTCGTACTGTGTAACGGGGCCTTTACACGGAGTTCAGAAGGCCCTCATTCAGTGTAAAGCCCAGGCTGATCCCGAGTCTACTGACCTGACCTTACAATCTCATAGGCATACACGAGTTTGCATGTTTGGGTCTGGAGACTGGCCTACCTATCTGAGACCTGACATATGGTCAGCCAGAAGAGTGTGGTCTATATATGGATTGTGAAATATGCTCATCTAAACCTGGCCTTTACCTGCATTATGTGGATTACCTACATTGTTGGGACACTTGGTATATGATCATGACCGCTGCCTTATATCTAAGACATCCATTAAAAAATACTGTTACAACTTTTCCAAAGCCTTCATTTGAAATGTGCTATAAAAAAAAACTTCCTTCAAGAAGCCATTGCCACCTTCAAATCCATTCAGCTATTTAACTTCAAATGCTTGCATCAAGTTTTGTCTTCTACGAATATATATATATAATACATAAAGACAATCTTCCAAGAGATAGTCTTGTAACTCCTCATACCTGAGCAGCCCTTCACTAAATACCAGATATTTGTAATTCCATTAGTGATTAAACACCCCCTACAGCTCCGAGAGCTCAGTCATTCAGAAGAAACACCATTGACTTAAAGCATTAGGGAAAAACATCCAGTCACATCTTAGATTTTAACTAATGAAGAAATAATGGCCGTACATAGGTGATGGCAAGCTGTGGCTGGTCTTCAATATCGGAGATAACTTACCACTCTTCGGTTGTCTGGACCATCGGTGGGGATACAAGGGTTTGTTCTATTTCTGATCAGTTAGGAAGGATATTTGTTTTGTTTTATGCAAAATTGTTGCAATACTCAAAGTATGTTCTCCAACCTAACCGGGGTCACAGAAGAAGCTGAGCTTCCTCGAAAATGAAATACTTTTTATAGGCGCCGTACACCATTTTTATTTATTTTTTTGCTCCAACACTAAATTAGAATTTGGAGAAATGAAATGCTGTGCAAATATTCCTAATTAAAATCCTCTTACCATTTTATGTTATAAGGGGTTGCAAGATATATAGAAAAATATATTTTATTTTTCAAGTATGTAGCACTTAAAATAATAAATGGTGGCATACTACTCATGGGAGGAGACATTACATATTGTAAAAAACTTTTTGACAGTGAGGGTGATGAACGAGTGGAACAGGCTGCCACAAGAGGTGGGGAGTTCCCCTTCAATGAAAGTCTTCACACAGAGGCTGGACAGACATCTATCTGGGATGATTTAGTGAATCCTGCTTTGAGAAGGGGGTTAGACCAGATGACCCAAGAGGTTCCTTCCAACTCTACCATTCTATGATTCATACTCCCCATCAAGCGTGCGTCTTACCGGAGGTCTGTGTCAGCTCAGGAATTGACACCTGCTCCGTTCGGAAGTCAGAGGGACCCCCCCTGCATAAGAGGAATAAGTCATCAGATGTATTCTGATGAAGCGCTGCTCAGTCACGTGGCCACTGCAGCCAATCACA
Organism: Allobates femoralis; assembly: GCA_033576535.1. NCBI lineage: Eukaryota > Metazoa > Chordata > Amphibia > Anura > Aromobatidae > Allobates > Allobates femoralis. The sequence goes on from JARQOC010000006.1 coordinate 133,725,956, forward strand.
TGGGCTACAGAGACGTCCGACTTCACTTCCGGAGGCGGCGCTGGATGGTGAAGCAAATTCATGCCTGCAAAAAAAATTTTCTGTATAGGATACAGTCATCCCCAATGTGATTGTATGTGTACATATGGTTAGAGAATACAAGTCAAAGCTATGTGCTGCCTGTTCTAATGGTAAGCAATTATATATGCCATACCCTTTAGATAAAAGTTAGCGGAACCTTAGTTTTTACAGTCTCCCTGGACTATGTCATATGTTTGGCCTTGTGACTCTTCCCCCATCTCCCCTTCAAAAGTGGGAGGAGAAGTGATTTGGAATAATGGTTTTCCAATATGTGATGTATAGTGTAAGCATCTGATTTTTATGGAAAGGTTAGTTAATGTTCAGTCATCTTCTAATTATAAGTCCCATTACATATGGCTATCAGTTGTCTACATGTTCTAGTTTTTCTACTGACAGGAAAGGCTTTCATGGCTCTTTAACTCTTTTCTTGATTCTAGGGCCACAGATTGTGAAAAGGGTGTAAAAATGGGGTCAGGTTATAACTGTACTGATCCTCAATGTATTGGAGTTGTCCCTAAGGCTTAGTTACAGCGTGACCACTTTAAGAAGATTCATCTGCAATGCAGCTGTTACCGCAGAGGTTCTGTAAATCAAGGAAGAACACGTGGGAGAAAAGGAGAATTCAACTCGTGAGATGCTGGCCGCATTCTAAGAAGCTGAAAACAAAATGTATTCACACCTTGTAATAGACGAGGCGAGTTATTCATCAGCTCGCTACTTCAAGGTTTCACTTGTTGCTAGACCTTTCCAAAATCCAAAAGCTTTTCCCTTTGCCCGGTGGAGAACTCTCCAGCGATCTTGTAGACATCCAGCAGTATGTTTTCTGTCCTAATCAGTCTATTCCCTGCATACAGTAGGGTTTGATAATGTTTTGTATGATATGATATTGTATTTTTTTATCCATTATTTTTAATTATTATAAACAATTCTGATTTATTTACATCCTAGAAAATAATCATTTTTGTAGTTTTCTCTACTGAATCATGAACGCCCCTTGCGTGATCTTATAATTAGTGGTAGCATTGAATTTTCTTCATCATAGTATTTTGCCCCGACAATATCCAGCTTTACTGCAATAGTTGCTCCTGTGTCCTTGAAGATGTTTTGTATTCACCTTCCACATGCTGCTTCTAGAGATCTTATGTAACTCCTGTTAAGGGCTCATTCAGATTTCCGATGTTCTCATCTGAGAGCTAGCTCTTGATTTTCTCAGTTCTTGCACCTGTGATGGTCTATGGAGACATTCACTTGTCTATGATTTTTGACGGACTGAGTAATCTATGGGCAATCATGGAGACCTGTCTGATTTTGATGTGAGAGTCAGATCAAAATCATCAGTACAAGTCTATGTCCATGAAGAGATCGTACCACACTTGAATGACATCAGAGTGCTGTCAGTAAGGAGAAGGCAAAGAAACTTTTCTTTTCATTTCTCTTTACATACAAGGAAAACTGATGATACTCGGACCACTCTCTGATTAAAATCTGATCACAAAATGGCCTGTTTTTCTCGTGAAAAAGTAAAACATCTGAATGTGGCTTAATACATGATATTTGGGTCTCCTGCCTGGTGTTATTTTTTTTTCCTTTAAAGGAGAACTCTGGGGAGATTACTTTTTTTTGTATGGTTACTGCACTTACTATAATGCTGCCTTACACTTATATAATGTGTAGAACGCCTACAAATTACTTATTTACCAACTGCTCCTTCTCTGTCTCCCCTCCTGTAGGGGACAATACATCACACCTGATAGTAAAGCTTTTCCTCTCTCCGCAGTCAGCATTGGTGCGTCAGAGACACTTCCACATTCAATCACATGGGCATGATGTCACAGAAGGTCCTATTTTTTACAGTCTGATGAGGAGGTGTGGTCATGCTCCCTGCTCATCTGTACAGAAGCAGATATCCGGATACCGGCTCAGTGTAGGACCTTTTATGACATCACGCCCACGAGATTGAATGAGGGAGAATCTGTTATCAGACAAGCTGAACATGACAAAATCAGAAGTGACATATTGTCTCATACAAGAGGGATGATGGGTATTAACATAGACCTTGCTGGCTAGCGTATTTCTAACAAATCTACACCAATTCTGCATCAATATACGCCTATGGCTGCTGTCACATCACGATTTTTGAGGATCCATGGCTAGAGATCCGATTTGGCCTCCATTTATCCCTATGGGCATGGATTGGTCCTGAATGGCCGTCCGATTGTGTCCAAATTGTAACAGATCCAATTGTGTCCGATTTTTTATTTATTTATTTTTTTGCTGTACCCGGAATCTGAGACTGCTTCGATTTTGGGCACAGCGGACCAAATTGGACAGTCGAAAGCGGCGCAGTCCACGTCAAATAACATGAGGGCCTATGGAGCATGGGTTCGGGAAAAAACTGAAGTTTCCTGGACCTGATTTCAGTGTACTGAGAATGCTCAGTACACTAAAACTGCTCTTTATCGTGTAATTTCACTTTCGCAATGTATATACATACATTGCTAAAGTGAAATAAAACAAAGCAAGTGTTTAAAAATAAAAAAAAATATATCCACCTCTCCAGCGAGTGTCCCGCGATGTGTTGCATCCAGCTCCGAGGGCTTAAGGACCTAGATCAGCTGACCCGGCGGGGTGGGGCAACCTGATCAGCTGATTGGTCACATGACCGCATCAGCTGGACGGGTTAAATCGTTTGCCTGCCAAAACCGACGGGCAGGCGATTTAAACTGCTCAGATGATGTGGTCATGTGACCAATCAGCTGATCGGGTTGCCCCACCCCGCCCGGTCAGCTGATCTGGGTTCTAAAGCCTTCAGAGCTGGATACCACACATCGCGGGACACTCGCAGGAAAGGTGAGGATTTTTCTTTCCTTAACACTTGCTTTGTTTTTCTACTTCTGCAATGTATGCATATATAAGTGCCTCACTTGCCTGTGCTTTGCAGGCTCGGGCTCCTCCCAGCAATTTCTGTGTTTGGATCTGTGAAATTCACGAATCTGGACACAGAAATGGCATCCAAAGGCACACACCCTTATGATCCTCACCGTCCCTGTAGTGGGTTCCTGCAAAATAACAGGATTCCAATGGACAGGAAAAAATCGCAGTGTGAAGGGGGCCTAAGAAAAACCCATGAAAAATGCAGCATGGGCACACAGCCCAATAATTCTTTTCATCAACCTGAGTGAGTGAGGATCATTGCTGACCAGCAGCAACTCTCGCAAACAGCAGTTAAAGCTTATCCTGGTAATATTTACTGTGGTGTGATGGATAACCAGTTATTTACTTCATCTACAATTCTGACTAGTTATTGATATTATTGTGCCATTAATTACATAATAACAAGCGAACTTTTATCCACAGTTATGACTATTAAATGTAAACACTAGTCTTAAAGGGAAGCGACCATCGGAAAATGGCCTGTTGTTTAAATCATTTTCTCGTGTTTAATATATATATATATATATATATATATATATATATATATGAGTTTTAAAAGAATTTTGATTTATGTATGCATACATACAGTGGGGAAATAAGTATTTGATACACTGCTGACTTTGCAAGTATTCCCACCTACAAAGATTCTAGTGGTCTGTAATTTTTATCGTAGGTACACTTCAACTGTGAGAGACGGAATCGAAAAAAAAAATCCAGAAAATCACATTGTATGACTTTTACATAATTTGCATTTTATTGCATGAAAATAAGTATTTGATGAAATAGAAAAACAGAATCTTTGGTACAGAAACCTTTGTTTGCAGTTATTGAAGTCAGATGATTCCTGTAGTTCTTGACCTAGTTTCCACACACTGCAGCAGGGATTTTGGCCCACTCCTCCATACAGATCTTTCAGGTTTCTTAGCAGTCGCTGGGCAACATTGAGTTTAGGTCCCTCCATAGGTTTTCTATTGGGTTCAGGTCTGGATACTGGCTCGGCCACTCCAAGACCTTGAAATGCTTCTACAATGCTGTTACTGAGTTAAGGTTGTTTGCCAAAATCTCGCGATACATGACCCCATCCATCCTCCCTTCAGCACAGTGCAGTTGGCCTGTCCCCTTTGAAGAAAAGCACCCCCAAAGTACATTGAACACAAAAAGAATAAAGTTGTTGTTTTTCTGATGATGGCTTCTATGTAAAGCCCCTGTCACACTAAGCAAGATCACTGCTAAGTCACAAGTTTGGTGATGCAACAGCGACCTCGCCAGTGATCTCGTTATGGTTGACACTTAGCAGTGACCAGGCCCCTGCTGTGAGATCGCTGGTCGTGTCGGAGTCACCTGGAGCATTTTTTGATCAGTGGAGTCCCGCTGGGCAGCATGCATCGCTGTGTGTGTGACGGGGACAACGAACAACGACCTCAATACTACAGGTCTGATAAACAGGGTCCCAACGACCTCCGGATCATTCCGGATCATTGTTGCGTCGCTGGTGAGATCTCTGTTGAACATCTCACCAGCGATCCTGACAACGACGCACCAGCGATCCCTACCAGGTCGTATTGTTGTCGGGATCGCTGGTGCGTCACCAAGTGTGACAGTACTCATTTAAATGAGCCATTGTTCACAGATTACCAGTTTGTATTCACAGGATCGTAATCTCCCAAAAAATTAGCAAAATGTGATTGGATCTGCTCAGAATGATCTTTTTAACACTTGCTTTGTGCAATTAGTAATTGGCTTGATCATTTATATCCAGTTATCCATTAATGTCTACTTTCTGCTCATCTAAATGGGCTTTTGTTGTCTTGTTGCCCAGGACAGTAGGTGACGGTGACGCTCCTTGTCCAAAGTAAAGTTCATCCTGATCAGTTTCTAAAATAATTCTTAGTTAAGGGTCTACCAATAAAACTACAAAAATTTCTATATAGCTGCACTCTAAAATACTAAGATATGCCAACATTGAATAGGAAACTCTATTGCATTACCTCTATAGGAATATTTGAAGAAAAAAAAAAAACTTATGATTTGGCCAATCCATGTGAGCCCACTAACCTCCTCAAGGTGATGCCTCATATCTATACCGCAACTTATAATACCGCTAGCTGGGTGTAAAACCTATATGACCAGGCAGAAAGGATCAGGATTTAAAGGAAGATGGACACAACCTGGTTATAGGGCGGCATGCTCAGAATAAGTATAGAAAGTCCTCTGCTGGTCTGGAATAGATGTAGTGGATGGTATGTATGAGAATTTAGAATTCTAGGTTGAGATCTTCTTTAATGATCACATTTTTAGGTTTAAATCCACGTCAAACTTCTGCAGGAGTAGCGACCGCATGTAATTACAGCCCAGTGATTACAGAATGTTAATAATGGATTAATGTTGTGCAGTTGCTTAGTTCATTCTTTCCTAGCAATTCTCATCACGACTAGCTGTGTATGTGTTATATGTGGGATGCATTGGGGGAATAGTAATAAAGTAGAATTAAAATGTGTTATTTGATATTTAGTAATCCTTTACTTACTGTTCTTTCTTGTGTAAAGTCTGGGGTGTCTTCCAGCGTTGTGTCCTGAAGGGTACAGAGTGCGTGTTTCCCTGCAGAGCACGGACTGGCATTCAGAGCTGCCATTTAGCTTAAAAAATAAACTTGCCGTTCTATTTCTAGAAAGGGCTCCCGTTGCCTTAGTACCGCTCTTGTTGGACGATACAAACTTGATTTCTCTCCCTGCGGTGCACTGTTATGTGTGTGATGTGTATCTGTTGCATCCAGATTTGGGAAGGAATTTTCAGGCATTTTTTTTTTTTATAGTTTTGGCTGAATGTCAGGCTCAATAAATAAGAGAGAAAGATGCACTTTCAATTCTGTGAGCATATTTCCTTATTTACGCTCTATAAAGACAGCAATTAGACCAGTAGCCATCTGTCATTGTGAAGATCATGCTGCGGGAGTCTTCATGACATTTCACTTCTGAGTGAATAACATTTTTTTTTTTCCATTATTGTCAGAATTTAAGAGCTTTTACTTAGACCACAATCAGCATTTCTGTACATTTCCAAATGAATTGCTATTTTAGTGTATGATATTGACCATGATAGCCATGGAGCCTGGCTAAATGTGTTTTGCCATTAAAATGATGTATTTGTCCTCATCAATGTTTAGTTCATCAGGTCTTCAAACGCTCAATATAAAGAAGACATCACATATATGAAGTTAGATATTACCAGAATAATATTGTTCACAAGACCAAATAGTTTCTTTTAAAGGGAATCTGTCAGCTCGTTTTAGTCCCCTTAAATACCACTACCTGTCCTGCACCTTGCTAGCACATGCCTAACCATCCCTGTCTCACCTGCAACTGCAATATAATGTCTTTAAAAAACGAACTTAAAGATTGTCATGCAAATGAGCCTTCCAGTCCATGTTCGTAGACTGAAATGGGTTGGCTTCGGCGCTCTTGTTTCCACCCCTTGCTGCTCTTATCTCTCCCCTTCTGGGTGTCATCATTGATTTCCATGGCGCGTCCCAGGCTCTATGATTCAGATCTCCCCCCTCTGTGTGTACATTTCCACATCTTCCTGGGTTCACTGAGTGGCTTCATTAACCTCAGTGCGCATGCGGCTCGGGACACTTTCTGGGCATGCACACTGAGCATAATGAAGTCACTCAGTGAACCCAGGAAGTCTTTACAATGTGCAGATGTGGAAATGACACCTTAACACACTGGGTGGAGTTTGAATCGCAGAGTCGGGAACACGCAAGGGAAATCTGTTATCATGCCCAGCGGGGCGTGATAAGATCAGCGATGGGTGGAAACAGAGTGTCGGAGCCAGCCCATCTCAGTCTACTGAAAATATGTAAGTTACTATTTTGTTTTTACCAACATTATATTGCAGTTTTAGGTCAGACAGTGATGGTTAGGGATGTGCTAGCAAGGTGCAGGGACAGGTAGTGATAGGTTAGGAGGCTAAAACAAGCTGACAGGTTCTCATAAAACCTACTCACCTGCCACCAAATTCCTAACCTTGCCTCATCCTCTCCACAGTAATAAACATAAGATCTTGCTCCCAACACCGTATAACTCGGACAAGTACCATCTAATGTTTTTCAGGATTGCACAGGCTCCAGCATTATGCTATGGGACATGGCCGATCAGCGCTTCTTTTTTCACTTGCCGTTTCGGCACAAATAAAGAGCACAGCATGCTGCGAGTGGCAGCCAAAATCAGACATTTACACCCATTCAAGTCTATGCGTGCTTGGAAATTGTTGGACTGCACTTGGCCAAAATCCATGAACTCACAGAATGGAGAAGGAGAAAATGTTGTTTTCCATCATCCTCTATGCTACAATTCTCTCGTGAGAAAATCAGATCACGCTGTGCTGACACTCAGATCAATATCAGATCAGAGTTTAATCAGTTCCATTTGCATAATCGATTTGATTTGTTCACAAGAGAATCTACGGCTATGTGACCAAGCCCAATAAAGGAAATTATTACAACCGTAAAGGCCCCCTCACTGATTGACTAGTATCTGGCAATCCCAATGATATTGACTGGTTTGGCAGATAAACTAATGTGCATGAGGGCACTGGCTGACTAATGGTTGAGAAACCTATTGATCGTGCATGTCTGATGTTGGATTGCCGAACACCCAGAGGTAAGCCATCTGCCATGTCGGCCAACAGCTTTCTAATGGAGAACACAGGAACGATTGGCCGACCAAAAGCTCTTGTGTATGGGAGTGCCAGCTGAGATGACTGCCGGCTAAAGCATCGTTTGCCATCAAACCACTATCCCATATGATCTATCTCTGCTCATTTCCGGTTCTTCAGTCAAGTGGATGGTCCGATCAGTAATTGACCGCAGTCTTTGTATAAGTACAGAGATGGCTGGCTGGTCACTCTGTAGGGTAGCCCTCTTGACTGAAAAACCCAACTGAGCAGAAATGTGAATAATTAAACTAGAAGTTGTACTGAATCTATTCTCACAAACTAATATATCCATTTGCTCAGCTCCGCCTGATCTGTAACATGTTGGTAAGCTGGCCTACATTTTCAGTGTGACATTTTTGCTTAAAGGTAGTTGTTGGCCAAAAAACAGCTAGTCTTCCTGACACCATCTTAAACATTTTTGCTTGTCCTGTCTTCTGTGTGTTTCGTTGGGGGTAATGGAATTAGTAACTGCCAAACCACTTTTGGCGGCGACATATCACCAGGAGAATTAAAGGATCTGGATTGTTCAGTTCATAGGTCCCTAAACCTTCATTGCCTCAGTCTGCGGTTTACGGGCCCCCTTTAGGGCAGAGCCTGAGGAGTTGGTGCTCCATCATTGTGTGTGCTCTGGATCCTAGTCATACACAACCCTCCCCCCACTCCCACCCTCCTTCAGGCTTTACTTTAGGCATAATATACTGCATTAATTTTGCCCATAAGTTTCTTTAACTTTCACCATTGTCTTCCCGTGAACTGCGTTTCTGAATCAAAAAGTAGGAAACTGATGATTTAACATTTCTCCATCTGAAAAAGGTCATGAAAGGCTTCTTAAATGTTTTAAACCGGATTAACCATCCTTAAGAATTGCACAAGTTTCTTGAGAACTGTCACATTCCAAACTCTACTGGTCTTACCGTACAAACCAGTATTTGCCTCCATAAAAAGGTAAAATAATCTGGTAGAGCAAGATATTTTTATATTCTTCAGAAGCTGGTTTTCTAAGATTTATTGTCTCTAGTTTTGACTTGTGAAGTAAATAGTAAAAACTTTCATTTTTAGAATGAGGAGGAGTGGTAGTAGTTTTTCTGTTTCACTTACAAGAGAGTGATGATACCTTTCTTACGTAGGTAACATGAACCTTTTTATGCATAGTGCTAAAATGGGAAAGCTTTGTTGTGTTGAGGTGGCTACTTGGTGCTGCTGCTTTTGTGTCATTTCAGAGTCACACCTTTCTTTTTCTCTTAATTGACGTTTGCTGTAGTGACAGTGTGCAATTTCTATTGACTTCTTGAAAGCATTACCTGTCGGCAGAAATCACTGTTTGATCTCCTTCAGACAGATAAATTTAACTCCATAGATAAGGTCAGTAATGTATGGGGATAGACAGAACAGAAGGCTAAGGCTGGCTTCACATTAGCGTTTGTGTCTGCATGCTGATGGCATGCAGACACAAACGCTGTCAAAAGCAGGGACACTTTGATGTGTCCGCAGCGGATAATGTCCGCCTGCGGACACATCACTAGGGAGCCCGGCAGCCAATCGGCGCTGTCCGGGGGCGGGCCGGGGGCGGAGATCAGCGCCGGAGATCTCCGCCCCCCCCGGCCGCCGGTAAGCTCCGGGACATGTCGGCGGGGAGAACAGCTGATGTGAGAGCTGTTTGAATCTTCCCGCGCCGACACTGAGAGGAGATGTCGGCGCGGGAAGATTCAAACAGCTCTCAGATCAGCTGTTCTCCCCGCCGACATCGCTAGGAGATTACAGGCGGCGGGGAGAAGGAGGACAGCAGAGCCTCAGCTGATCTCCCGGTGGCCGTCGGTGAGCTCCTGTGACATCACCGGCGGCCACCGGGAGATTTTTCAATGGGTCCGCAGCGTTCTCCTGCGGTGTCATGCAGAGGACACTGCGGACCCATTGAAGACAATGCTTTTTTTGTGCGCTTGGGGACGCTTGCTGATTGTCCAAGGTCCCCAAACGCACAAAAAAACCCAACTGGCTGTGTCCCGGGTGCGGATGCTGGACACCGGAAGCAGCAGATATCGTCCGCACCCGAACGCAGCAAACGCAGGCACCATGCGTTCCTATGTTAAACATAGGAACGCAGTGCGCATGCGTTTGACTGCGTATGGGAACGCAGCAATACGCTGCCTTCCCATACGCAAATGTGAAGCCAGCCTTAGGTCAGGGGTGGGGAACTCCAGTCCTCGAGGGCCGCAATCAGTGCAGGTTTTCAGGATTTCCTTAGTATTGCACAGGGATTGGAATCCTCACCAGTGCAAGTGATTATGTTATCACCTGTGCAATACTAAGGAAATCCTGAAAACCTGCACTGATTGCGGCCCTCGAGGACTGGAGTTCCCCACCCCTGGCTTAGGTTATTGCAATCAGAGCAGTAAAGCCCCCGTTACACATAGCAAGATTGCTGTTGCGTCACACATTTTGTGACACAACAGTGACCTCACCCGCGATCTCGCTATGTTTGACACGTAGCAGCGACCAGGCCCCCGCTGTGACATTGCTGATCGTGTTGGAATGGACTGGACCGTTTTTTGATCGTCAAGCTCCATGTTGGCAACTCAGAACTCAGCCACATAGGTTTGAGTCATCAGACTAGCTGCTGTGTGACAGGGCCCCAACGACCGCCGAGGTCATTATACGGGTCGCCGTATCGTTGATGCGTCGTTGAGTAGATCTAACTGTTTGACATCTCACCACATGTCCACGTAGCGACTTTCCAGCGATCCTTACCAGGTCGTATTGTTGTCGGGATCGCTGGAACGTTACCAAGTGTAATGGGACCCTAAGAATGTTCAGATACGTAATCAAAGAAAATAGGCCAAAAATAAAGCATCAGCTTTACCACCTTGTGGAGGTCAGGGAGATATTGCTCAAGGATCCAGAGAATAAGGTGTTGTGAATTCACCAACAAATTGGATAAAAATGTGAGACATTTAGAGTGTGTTCACATGTGGCATCCAGGAAAACAACATGGGAGCCTGTAGGCACCGCTATAAGTCTATACTGCAGCATGCATCAGGAGTATATTCTGATGTGGACACCTCACTGTACATTGTTAAAGGGTTCACATTTGGGAAAAGGTTAGGTGGATGCGCTAATGCCCCTCTCCCCTCTGGAAGAAGGCAGCAGAAGACCTGATGGCAATTAAAAGTCCATAGAAAGCTTTATTTTTATTATTTTTTTTATGGACTGCTGATGCATCTGTATAACTCTACTTACCGTATATACTCGTGTATAAGCCGACCCGTGTATAAGCCGACCCCCCTACTTTTGCCCCCAAAATCTGTGAAAACCTATTGACTAGTGTATAAGCCGAGGGTGGACCCCAGCATAGATATACAGCCCCCTGCAGTGTGGTATACAGGCCTCCCCAGTGGTATATACAGGCCCCAGCAGTGTTACAGCTGCCTTCCCAGTGGTAGTATACAGCAGCCGCCCCAGTGGTAGTATACAGCAGCCCCAGAGGTATATACAGCAGCCCCAGTGGTAGTATACAGCAGCCCCAGAGGTATATACAGCAGCCCCAGAGGTATATACAGCAGCCCCAGAGGTATATACAGCAGCCCCAGAGGTATATACAGCAGCCCCAGAGGTATATACAGCAGCCCCAGAGGTATATACAGCAGCCCCAGAGGTATATACAGCAGCCCCAGAGGTATATACAGCAGCCCCAGAGGTATATACAGCAGCCCCAGAGGTATATACAGCAGCCCCAGAGGTATATACAGCAGCCCCAGAGGTATATACAGCAGCCCCAGAGGTATATACAGCAGCCCCAGAGGTATATACAGCAGCCCCAGAGGTATATACAGCAGCCCCAGAGGTGTATACAGCAGCCCCAGAGGTGTATACAGCAGCCCCAGAGGTGTATACAGCAGCCCCAGAGGTGTATACAGCAGCCCCAGAGGTGTATACAGCAGCCCCAGAGGTGTATACAGCAGCCCCAGAGGTGTATACAGCAGCCCCAGAGGTGTATACAGCAGCCCCAGAGGTAGTATACAGCAGCCCCAGAGGTGTATACAGCAGCCCCAGAGGTGTATACAGCAGCCCCAGAGGTAGTATACAGCAGCCCCAGAGGTAGTATACAGCAGCCCCAGAGGTAGTATACAGCAGCCCCAGAGGTAGTATACCAGCAGCCCCAGTGGTAGTATACAGCAGCCCCAGTGGTAGTATACAGCAGCCCCAGTGGTAGTATACACGCAGCCCCAGAGGTATCCAGGCCCCCCCCCCTTGCTCCACAAACCTGTAAAGTAAAATCATTATATTTATCACTGTCCTGTCGCCGCCGTCCCGCCGCTGCCGACATCGCGCTCCTCCGTCTTCATCCAGCGTCTTCCGGCTTCCTGTGGTCGGCGCAGACAATGACGTCATTGCCTGCGCCGACAGAGGAAGCCGGAAGAAGACGGATGAAGCCGGAGGAGCGCGATGTCGGCAGCGGCGGGGACGGTGGTAACAGGACAGTGATAAATATAATGATTTTACTTTCCAGGTTTGTGGAGCAAGGGGGGGGCCCTGGATACTGATGGGGGGGGAGCCTATATACTGATGGGGGTGGCGGGCGGGCGGCCCATGTTGGTTGGTATACTCGCGTATAAGCCGAGGGGGGACTTTTCAGCCCAATTTTTGGGCTGAAAAACTCGGCTTATACGCGAGTATATACGGTATATAGTATATGTATAGCATATGCCTAGTTATACATCTAAATTTATTATAGTTTACTAAACTTCAGGGATTGGTACAGATTGCCATTTTGCAGCATCCCCATTTCGGTGGGTTAAGGTGGCTCTAAGTAGGAGCCATAATCAGGTGGCACATTTGCATTTTTGAGATAAATTATTATGATGATGCATCTGGCATTCAGTGTTGGTGCTTCTCCCAAACTTCATGCCATAAAGGTGTTTTACTGTCTCATAAAACAATGGAACCTTGGATTGCAATGATCTATTTCAAGAGTTTGTTTCTGTTAATGTTGTTGATTATGGCTTACAGCCAATAAAAACCCAATTTATCATTGTCTTAGAAACTTAAAGTACAACGGATAAAGGGGTGAAAATCATGCTGTCGTATTCCATGAGACATCAAAGGGTGAATATGATAATGATTTATTAGTCAATGTGTTTCAGGTCCTGAAATATGGTAATATGATATTAATTTATCCTGAGGAAGGGGCAAGGGAGCCCTGAAACACGCTGACTAATGAATCAATATCATATTCACCTTTTGTTGTCTTGTGGAATATGGCAGCGTGGTTATTAACCCTTCATCCTCCCTAGTATATATGCACCTTGTTGGGGACTGCAGCCAGCAGCTGTGATATACTTTTATAGTGAAACATATTAAAGGGTAGACAAGGGCGCAATAGGGTCGTATCTCTTAGATACCAGATAGTTAAAAAAATGAGGTACTGCTCACCTTACGTGGTTCTGTGCCCCACAACTGGTTTAAACGCTCAAAACGGCTTCTGCAGGATCCATCATTCAATCAGGAACAATGTGTGCATAAATCCAAAGGACCAGGGTGTACAACGATCCGCGCTGCCGAATATAAGGAAGGACCACAATCTTGGTATGTAAGAATGGTGCGTTATTTCATCTGCGCGTTTCGGGCTGTCCCAGCCCCTTCCTCAGGAATACCACCATAAACCTTTATGATAGTATTCCGAGGAAGGGGCTGGGACAGCCCGAAACACGCAGAAGAAATAAAGCACCATTCTTACATACCAAGATTGTGGTCCTTTCTTATATTCGGCAGCGCGGATCGTTGTACACCCTGGAAATAACAGAAGGACAGCGCCCAGGCTGGAAATCATATCAACAAGTGTTTATTCCATCCACCGCAGCACAACGTTTCGGTGACAACCTTTTTCAAGTGCATGCACTTGAAAAAGGTTGTCACCGAAACGTTGTGCTGCGGTGGATGGAATAAACACTTTTTGATATGAATTCCAGCTTGTCGCTGTCCTTCTGTTATTTCCTGGACTTTGATGTGGCTGGGTGGATCTCCCTAGCTTTGGCCGTGCGTCCTGTAAGAAGGTTCTCATAGAGTTCCGTTTCCGGTGGTGCTGTGGACATTTCTTATCGTTGTACACCCTGGTCCTTTGGATTTATGCATACTTTTATAGTGGTTATGACTCTCTCAACCACACAAGACTCTGATACCTATTTAGGTAATATTTTATCTGTAATTCCCTCATCCTCCCTACTTTAATTTTCTGAGATAATGACCTTTTGAGTTTTCATGTCTGTAAACCATAATCATCAACATTAACAGAAATAAACACTTGAAATATATCACTGTTTGTAATGACTCTATATAATATATGTTTCACTTTTTGTATTGATTTACTGAGATTACCTTTTCGATGATATTCTAATTCATTGAGATGCACCTGTAACTTGGTCTGAGAATATTTTGCAAGACAAGCTAACATTTTTAATAAATTGTAACTTTGTATACAAGCACCCCCTCTACAGTACTGTGCTTCCCTCCTGCGCAGATACAGTACAATACTAGCGCATGCGCCATATGCTATCAATCTCTGTCTTGTCCTCCCTTCCTTTTTGCATGTTCACAGCACTCTGAACATGATGTTTTCCATACTGTACATGTAGTGTACATGTGTGGCACCACTACTAAAACAACTTTAGGTACTGTAACTGACTAACCTCCTGAAGATATGTATACTGTACTGTATATACCATAGACTTATATGAAATCAGTAAATATTAGAGTTGTGAAATGATTCATTTGCATTTCAATTATTTTTTTTTTTTTTTATGGGAAAATTTGCTTTGATAGAAGTGATTTGGTTTACAAGCACGTACCTCAAACGATCTATGCAGTAATCCAAGGTTTCACTGTAAATAAAATTATTAAAGGTTTTATAGGGGATGTGTGAAAAAAAATATGCCCATGCACTGACAGGTAGCTGCCACCTACCTGACTGTTGTGCTCGGTGCCAGTTCTGCATCACCCTAGCACAGAGCTGTCACAGATTGCTCCTGCCAGGGACAGCATAGCTGCTTAAACACAGAGCAGGCAGCTTTAAGGAAGTGGGCGGGACAGCTGATGTAACACTGATTGACAGCTCGCTTGAGGGAGTCGGCTGTCAATCAGCATGACGTTGACTCTGACGCTCATCAACAGAAGGAGAGAATCCCCGGAATTTCCAAAATCACTGATGGGAGCCGTCTGTGACCGCTCCAGTCAGCGGTGAACAGCGCCACTCACAGCAGGCAGGTAAGTGCCAACTAGCTGTCTGTTAGTGCATAGGCACAATTTAGTTTTTTTTTGATACATCCCGGATAACCTCCTTTAAGAATGGAGTTTTCATTACATATTTGACATGCCTGCTGCAGCACTGGGTAGGGAAAACTAAAAAAGGGATGAAGCTCTATGCCAGCGCTGAGTCTCCTTCATGCGCTGGATCGGCGGCTGGATCATCAAGGCCATAAGTAATCATGTTTTCTGGTCATATATCATTATATAACAAGATGGGAATACAGTAGAGACAGGAGAACCAAAATGCAGGACTCTAATCAACCAGATGAGGAATCTGTGACAGCTGGAAAAGAGGTTGACACGACTGGATCATTGTGATGTGACAAGCATGCAACTTTGCACCCAGCTTCCCATCCATCGGTCATAGATTCCTGATCTGGTTGATGGACCCAGAGTCCTACATATCAGTTCTCCCATCTCCACTGTTTTCCCATCTGTGGTAGAGCAGTGAATCTCTCCAATTTTTATCTACATAGACCTTCCCACTGCCTGGGTGTGGTGACAAAAAAAGGTAGTGGTATTTGGGGTTGATGTCAGCTGTGTAATGTATACCATCAAACCCAGGGATTAGTAGTGTCAAGGCATCTATCAAATACCCAACATTACTAACTATCTAAAAGACATCAAAAATATTTTATTGGAAAATCATTCCCCAATACATTCACTAATATGTTTTAAAAAAAATCCCACAGTAGTCTGGGTTTCCACCGTACTACAAGAAAATCTGATGTAGTCCACAAAAGCAAAGCTGCAAGACTTAAAGAGAATAAATAAAGCCAAGCGAATCCCTCATTAACCATTTTATTCCCCATGTAAATCTGAGGCAGGTCCAACACAGTCCCATGGAGGTCCCACTAAACCTGCTGACAGATTCCCTTTAATTGCCATTACTACTACTGCTATGTTATTGCTTAGGATGGGGCATTAGTACATCTATCTGACATTGAGCAGGGTCCATGTCCATATGCTGGGAGAATTGCAGGAGTCTTGTCCGTAGGTCACGGATTACTGACCTGACTGACGGTCCGGGGTCCCGTAATTCAATTTATCTGTCTCTACAAAGCACTTTGAACAGTAGAGGTGTTCTCCTATGTCATCCACTCTGTCTATATGCTGCAGCCGGAGTCCAGCGAGGCTCGGGACACAGCTGAGTACACTGGGCTCCTATAGAAGTTAATGGGAGTCACGGAGAGCGCAGCTCATCCCCCTAACCTTTTCTGGAATCCTGTCTGCCCCATATAGACAGGTATGAATGATGTAGTTGATTGTGTAAGATTTCTTTATGAGGACTCCTTCACTCTTTCACCTTTGCTAGGACACGAGGACGCCATCCTCTATCCATATTCCACATGTGCTGTTCCAGCTTTTACTGTAAGGCCCTTGGGTGATATCAGCTTGAGTCTGAACACCTGTTCTTTCTCTTTCCTCCGCTTCTCTCCCTTCCCCACCCCCTTCTCCCTCCTCTCTTGATTGAATTATTTTTCCTTGACCATATATACACCCGCCTCCACTCCCCTCCTTGCTGTGGAAGCTGAATGTGGGGCTATAATTAGAACTTAAGGGACGCTCTGCCAGACCCCGGTGACAACAGTGCAAATGTCACCTACATTTCCAGTGTCGGTGGATGCTACTGATTACACCTTTTTTTTTCTTTTTTTTTTTTTTCATTCCACACTCATCCAATGTTTTTCTTTTCGTCAGCTTTTCCAAACACATAGGATTTTACTGTCCATGTGATGCCGTGATGATATGAAGCTGGAAGCCGTATTGTAGATGTGTTGTAATGGCAGTCACATTGTATCTCTAAATGCTGCACAATAATTTATACATCCGAATAGACATGGCTTGAAAATTACCGTAGATTTATTCTTTTAACTTAAAGGGATCCTGTCACCTCCAAAACGCCTCCTAATCAAGCAAAACATGTCCCTGCAGCATCCTATCACTAATCTCACACTCCTTTTGTCTCCTAAAAGCATCCTGTCAAGGTTCATAAAACAATTTAATACTCCCTCATTAGGGATTATAATTAGTAGGGGCTATATTCTTTAGCCCTTAGGGCGTGTTTTGCTGGTGCCCTGTCCGCCAGAAGATCACGCCCTAATGGGTGTGATCTTTTATTCATGGTCTATTCAGCGCCTCCCTGCTCTCCACGATGCTGGCCGGGCATGAATGACGCGAATCGCGTCATTTCTGGGATCGGGGGACGTCAGTACACCCATTCCCCTCTTTCGCCTTCAAGCACCGCATGCGCAATGGTGGTCCAAAGGCCAAAGAAACTTTCATATACAGTAAATGCCTATCTATTTAGTGCCCTCATTTTAACAAATTTTTGTAGGCTTGAGTTAAAAATTCCTTTTCATTCCCTCTTCATACTAACTTCTATAATATATATTTTTTCTACCTCCTTTGTGATGACATTTCTTTGAGAACCTCGGTTCATGCTGAAGGAAACAAAGCGTCATTAGTGAGGCTGCAGTCACTGCCGCGTCCTCTGTCCCCTCCCTGAAACGAAGCATCTGAGTCGGTCGACAGAGTAGGCGGGTACTCGGATATTGGGACAGATGGTCGCTTTGATGTGGGATCACGGCTGGTCTTTCCAATTTCCATGCCCTGGACCCTCAGTGGCGGGGATGGTGGGGGATGATGATGATGATGATGGATGGGGGAATGGTAGCGTGATCGCCACCTTGGTTGGTATACCAGTGCTGCCGTCCAGCCGCTGAGGTGATGGAGATGCAGCTCAGAGTACTACAACTCCCCACAGATGGAGCTTTACCTCAGGGCAGTGGGGTTAGATGAGGGGAGTAGTAGTCCTCACCTTTTTTATGCTGTAGGAGCCCTCTGGGCAGCAGAGCAAATGGGTACCCCCCCATCCCCCCCAGTGATGGCACATGCCCCCCCCTATGTTAGATATGGCCCCCATGCTGCTGCCCATAGTAAAATAAAAGCAACTTAACTTACCTCCTCCGGCGCTGTCTGCTCCCCGGTCTTCCTGCTTGCCACTGTGATCGGGCACGCAGAGATGATTTCACTCTCTGCTATGCCGATCACATAACTGACACCAAGAACCTAGGAAGTGGAGGAGCGCAGCGGCAAGCAGGGAGACACCGGGAGGACAGCTCTGGAGAAGGTAAGTAAAGTGGTTTTTATTTTACTATGGGGGACATGTGCCAGCCACCGGGGACGATATCTAATATAAGGGGGCCATATCCAGATTAAGTGGGCTAATTTTAGGATGGGGGGAGCTATATCCCAGGATGAGGGACAATGTACCAGGATAAGGTGCTATGAGGGACATATCCCTATATGATTTGTTAGACGGACACTGGCATTATAAGACGGACACCATTTAACATCAAAAATTACTTTTCTCTCTTTTCCTTCACCAAATTTGGGGGTGCGTCTTACAATCAGGTGCGTCTTATAAAGTGAAAAATATGGTATGTTATTTTTCAATTTTCTCACTTTAGCAGAATTAAGGCCATTTTGCAAAGGTTCAACTAATCACCATTGTGGCCTCTGGGATCAGTTTTAGAAAAGTGGATAACTCTGGGGCTTCTTATGGGCAAGCTATCTCTGAGACTTCTCATTGAAGTTGACGGTCTTCCTTTACTTGGTGGTAATACTACTTGGTGTAGCAGAGTAGATTTGCTGTCTTTAATGCTCAGCACTATTCCGTGGTGTAACTGACCAGTGAATCATCAGTCTTCATGTAAAGTGCTGCCTGGAAATATCTTCTTCGGAAACTTTCCCGTAAAAGGCTACAGAGTTTCTGGAACATAACATTAGGAGGATCTCTCCAGAGGTAGGGTCTCAATTTCTATTCCAGTTCCCAAGCTGCTGCGGCATCCCATAAATCAAGGAGGATTTTTTTAATGGTTTGTCTTGGTAGAGAAGCACCGAAGACCCAAGCACACACCCCTCAGGTGTAAACTGCAGGATTTCAGTGATTGATGGGTGACCCATGTATTTTTTCCCATCTTTTTTGTTTTTTTGTCCTTTGGTATGTTTTATGATATTGATGTCTTAATAAATAATTATATTCACTTATATAGCGCTAATAATTCCACAGCGCCTTACGTACATTAGTAATACTGTCCCCATTGGGGCTCACGAATCTAAACATCCTATCAAAGGGATGAAATAACTTACCAGGTGGCCTCACTTTCTGCCTCCTCTGTTCCTGATATAACATAAGGATGTAATCACTTTACAAGCACAGTGGCGTTTTGGTGTTCCAGGTACTTACGCTGTTTTGTGTGTCGGCTGCACAGTGAGTATATTAGAGACGGGCTGGAAAGGGCAGCGCACATGAACTGCCGCCTGCCTGGAGACGTGTGCTTAAATTAAGGGCTTGTGATGTAAAATACACAGACTCTAGCAGCGCGCTGTATTATTAAGCCTCTTCTATATTACTGGGCTTGTATGGCGCTGGAGAAACATAAGCGGCCTTGTACTTGCTAATTTGTTAAATTAGATGCCATTAGCCGAGTCTCTTTCCCAATTCCAGCACTTTCCATTTGAATAATTATCTGTCGGTGACAAATCTTCAGGGATCTCCCGCCACCTTGTGATGTTTACTTCCCTCCTCTAATTTCTGATATTTTGAGCATTTATCAACTCCCAACCTTAGATGAGATCACAAAATCAGTGTAGTGAGGGATAAGCATACATTCTGTATTCATCCAAATGTATTTCTTATGTTAACTTTAAAGGGAAGCTGTCAGGTGATTTATGCTTAAAGGGGAACTCCTGGGAGATGAAACTTTTTAGTACATTCCTTGCCCTCCTACATGATGAAGCAGTTTTACACTGCAGTTCTAGGATCTATAGATCTCTTCTAAATCAATAAAATCATTTCTGCTCCTCAGCTCTCACCCCTCCCTTTGGATATCACCCTTTCAGCCTCATGCAGCAGCAGTTACAAAGGTGTGTTGGGGGTTTGGCTCCAGGATCATCTTACATTCCTGCCCCCTCACACTTCTGTATTGTCAGGGGCGTGGCCACCGCAAGGATGGATCAGGACAGAAACACATGCAAAACTGAAACAACTGCAGTTGCATGTGCTTTTTACATGAGTCAGGGGATGCAGGTACACCCATTTGCATCCTGATCAGGACCCAGACGCAAGTTTGAAACTAGCCTTAGTCTTAATTTGAACTATACTAGAATATGTACTGCTAAATATGCCCCATTGTCATGATAATGTGGAATCTTAAAGGGGTTGTCCTGTCTTCAAATAAGTGTGCAGTCATTGCATAGTGTGAGGATTCTCCGTGATGGCACCAGCATGTGACTGTGTGAATGTTAATTACATACATGCAGTCATGTGCAGACTAGACTGTATCTGTCTTCTCTCAATGCAACTGTATTGAACGAGGTTGGCTAGGTTTAGTCAGAATGTGTCCAGAAGAATGAAAATTGCTTACTTGCATTAACATGACAGCCTGCAATCCTCACAGCGTGAACTTCACACAATGTAGGGATTCATGAGTCTCCAATCACAGATTGACTGCAGACTTGTACTTAAACCCATTCACACATGTCTCATCACAGATGACTGCAACTTCAGCTTAAGACCCATTCACACACTGCTTTTTTTGCTGCATATTTTTAGCACAAGCTCATCACAAACCAGGAGTGGGTGATTAAACATATAAGTGGAGCATTAGTTTCTATTATGGCCACTTTACACACACCAACTCATCTGTCCAACTTCTGAACAACTTACTGGTTGCAGTGAAATCATGGACACATTGCTCCATTTTGTGGCTGTGTACAAATGGAACAATGTGTCCATGATTTCACTGCAACCAGTAAGTTGTTCAGAAGTTGGACAGATAAGTTGGTGTGTGTAAAGTGGCCATTAGACCTTTCCTCTGAGTGTGCCACTCCCGGTTTTGATTGTTCCACTCCTGGCTTTTTTTGAGCTTGTGCGTAAAAATACGCAGCAAAAAAAGCAGTGTGTGAATGGGGCCTAATGGTGGGTTTACATGGCCCGATATCGTAGCCAACGACGCAGGAGTGCGCTTTTTGAGCGCGCTTTTCCCTGCATCGCATCGCCAGTTTAGACATCCCGATATCGGGATACAACGTCCCGACGATATGTATGCCCCCCAACCCAGGAACGACCATTTAACATGGGAGTGAATGGGTGACGTGGCAGTACACATCGGAGTTGGGCTGTTAGCGGGACGATGCGGCTACAACTGGCATCCGATATCGGGCGGTTGAATAGCACGCTTATTCGACCTCCGATATCGGTTTGCCATCGTTCCTGCATCGTATCGGATGTTCAGACCGTACAACGCAGGAACGATGTCGGGTCCAACTCACGAACCACGTGACTTTTGGTCGGAGTTGGACGCTGATATCGCAATGTGTAAACCCACCATAAGACTTTAAGACCAGACAACCCCTTCAACAAGAAGAAAACATACAGCTGTTGTTTTCTTTCAGATTGGAGTTCTCCCCATATGATGCTTATGACCGGGTTTCTCTCCCCTCCTGTATCTATACATCTTGGTTGACCACATTTATTGTACTTGTCCTCATCTGCCCTTTCCATATGTAAAGCGCCATGGAATCTAATGGCGCTATATAAATAAATAAATAATGATAGAGAGCTGCTTAGGTATTTGTTAGTGTTGTCTAAACCTTTTAACAGATGTACACATTTGGACTGTTCCCAAATGCATGCAACAGTACAGCCCTGCCGTGGCATGCCTTGCCCATGGTCTTTAAAATGATTGTCCAGTGCTTATTTATTGGTGGCCTAAGGTCATCAATATCCTATCTGTAGGCGTGTGACATCCGGCACTGATTGTTTGTCTTCTGGTGCTGGTGGCAGCTGAGTTTCATCAGTTGTGGAGCTTCAGGCTGCATATTGACTATCAGGTATACACAGCGTTTTGGACAAAGCGTCTTGCCGCTGCACCTAAAACGCTACGTAGTACAGTATAAGCATAGTGGATGGTATTTCAAGAAATCCCATCCTCAGTATGCGTTACCCGCCCGCAGCGCTTTTTAGTTGCGATGCAGGTTGCCGGCATTCCGCTCCTCCTCCGCATCTACAGGCTAGGTTATCAACAGAGCTGGGTGAACCCGTAGATGTTCAGGATTGCCATTTCTGGCTAAACTTAAAAAAAAAAAAGCCTAGCTTGGAACTGGTCTTGATTCAAACTTGGGCCTGAACCAAATTTCAGTCTGTGGATCCTAACTTGCATTTTATAAAATGGTGGTAGTAAGGGCTACCGGGCTGCAAGAGGGAGCAAAATGCAGGACAATTATACTTACCAGTTTCCACACCTACGCATATTCCATCGCCTACCCTCTGTGTCTAAAATAAATAAATATTTGGAAAAAAATTGTGAGTTCCTCGTATTTTTGTACTCGGCACAGATAAGGCTGCAGCCCCTGCCTGTGTGCTTTATCTTGGCTGGGTATCCAAATTGGGAGGAACATCATGCCATTTAGTTTTTAAGTTTATTTAAATAATTAAAAAAACGGTGTGGGGTCCCCCATATTATGCTTCCCAGCCAAAATAAAGTACAGCTGTCCTCTTTATCCGTGCTGGGTATAAAAATACGGGGGACCTCATGCCGTTTTTCCAAATTTTTTTTTTATACATTTTTACATTAGTGTGCGTAGGTCAACCAATCACAGATGTTGTCACAGAAGGTGGATGGGGGAAGCAAAGGAAATACGCATAAGGTTTAATGAGCGAACCTGGAAGCAGTGATGGCAGTGCGGAAACCCGGTAAGTATAATTGTCCTACTTTAATTCCCATTTTGTACTGGTAAAGCGTGCTAATTGGCCGCGCTGCATTTCAACGAGCTTTATCCGGGCAACTAACCTAAGCAGTCCACATTCGGGGTACGTGTACTGACAGTAGGTGTCCAGCACGGACCCCAAACTTTACAGTTCACCCATCACTCGTTATCTATATGAGATGATCATTGGGGTCTGACACCGTAGGTCATCATATATATAAAAGCCGAAGCCACTTCCATCTTCAAGGGACAAAAATGACGTCACACGACGGAAGTGGCTTGGGCACTACACCCGCTCAGGGTGAACCAAGATGGCGGCGAGTGGTGGCGCTTTTTAGCGCCCACCGTGAGCCGCTGTGAAAACGACGAGCGGTGGGCGCGGTAGCACCACCAGACCCCCGAGCAGTGGGTGCGGGAGCACCCACCGCGAGCCGCTATTCCGCCACCGGACCCGGGACCACGGTGGGGCCGGAGCGAGCGGAGTGCCGAGCCCCAGGTAGCCGGGAGACGACCATAGGTCGTTTACCGGCTACAGGACCGGCAGATGGAGCGCCGAGCGCGAGGTAGCCTCGAGACGACCGGAGGTTGTCTCCCGGCTACAAGCTCCGGTGGCCCAATCGAGCGCGGCGCTCCTCTGATTGGTCGCCGCCACCGACCAGTCAGAAGACCGCCTTGCATCATGGCGCCATATTTGAAATACACTGTAGTCAGTGTATTTGAAGTATGGCGCCATACAGCGCGCCGCTATTCTGATTGGTCGGTGCGCTGAACACGGCGACCAATCAGAATAGCGCCGCGCTGTATGGCGCCATACTTCAAATACACTGACTACAGTGTATTTCAAATATGGCGGCATTGCACATTAAATAAAGTATATATGGATTCTAGACTCCCGATTCTTTAGAATCGGGCCGCCATCTAGCCAATATATAAATCCTGGATAACCCCTTTATAATCTGAAAAGCCGAAAATGCCTTTACGTTTGTTCTTGTAATTGTGGATAGTCATCGATCTGTATCTTCTATGTGGATTAGGGTGGGGTGGTTGCTGCTAACCTCAATACAAATATTTCCAAATCCCTGGAAAAAAACAGTGGTAACTGCTCATGGTGTAAATACATATTTACATTAAATTGAGCCCGGATATCCAGTTTTATAATTTTGTTATTTAAAATATATTTAAAATTGCAATCTTGGATAATATTTTTTATTATAAAAAAAATCAGACTAGATACTGCTACTATGGAAAGTTACGTATGGGGAGGAATCGATCATTCCATATTGTGAGCTGGTCATGTGCATTGCTGATCCACAACTACTGAGTGTCTCAGTCCCTGCACAGATACTGTTACTATATACAGTACAGTAAATGTCAATTATTTTGAAGGCCAGGGGGAGGGGGGAATCTTATCACCAGCACCACTCCCTACCACCCACCTGTCACCATGACCAAGTTCCATGAATCCTCCAAGGAACCAGTCACCTGTATCCCGAGATAGAAGTCAGCGGCACTATTCCAGATGCTTTGTGTGGGTGGATGTGTTGAGTATCGTACATTCTTCTTGGTTTTTATATTGGCTGTAAAATCGTGTAATGTTATGATAAGCACTATGCTGAATCACTTCTTGTGTGACTCATGGGTTATGCTGTATTGCCCATGTGTACTGACAGACGGACATGTCAAACGCTGGGAACCAGTCTGCACCTCCGCTCTGCACAATGCTGGAGTTATAAAGACCGACAACTGCAAAGGGAAAAAAATAACATGAGTGCTGTCCTAGTCCATATTACCTAACGGGGCTACTGTGTCCAAATTGTTTATACATTGCCCTAAATCCATCAAGAAGGAAAATGAGATGGGTAAAGAGGACCGGTCACCAAACCAGGCATGGTGATCTAATTACAGCACTGGATGCAGCATGTCTGCAGCATCCAGGCAAGGGGTCCCCCATCACTTGAGCAGCCCTGTACCCCGAGATAATACACTTAGAAAACTTCCATCCTGCAGCCTAAAAGGAGGTGGCTAGGGGCTGGAGCCCAAAGGGCAGATTCACACCCCCTGCATGTTTAATTTGCCCCCCGCTGCCAATCATTCTCTCCTTCTTCAGCAGCATTAAACAGAGTTGTTTTTTTTTTCTTTCAGAACTTGCCGCTTGGCCCTGCCCTCAGGGGGTGGGGCCAAACAGCAAGTTCTGAAAAAACAAACAAACTCTGTTTAATGCTGCTGAAGAGGGAGAGAATCATTGGCAGCGGTGGGCAGATTAAACATGCAGGGGGTGTGAATCTGCCCTTTCGGCTCCAGCCCCTAGCCACCTCCTTTTAGGCTGCAGGATGGAAGTTTTCTAAGTGTATTATCTCGGGGTACAGGGCTGCTCAAGTGCTGGGGGACCCCTTGCCTGGATGCTGCAGACATGCTGCATCCAGTGCTGTAATTAGATCACCATGCCTGGTTTGGTGACCGGTCCTCTTTAAGGCCCTGTTGCACGGTACGATATCGTGAACAATGTCGCTGAAACGTCACGGGTTTGGAGTCGTTCAAGCGACATTTGTTACTACCTCGTTGCGTGTGACTCTGCGATATGGTTACGATAAATCGTTGGATCTCTGATCGCAGGTTGAGAACATGTTCTCAAACCACATGATCTACGATCAGCCAACTTGCTGCAACGTTGAGTGTGACACCGCGATAACCATGTCGTTCACGACTTCGCCCGTTCACAGCAATGAGCAGGTATCACTTGCTGGGTTGTGCGAACGATACCTGCTCCCAACATCGTTGGTGCGTCGTCCACGATATCTAGAAGTGACATCTCACCAAGGATGTCAAAAAGATGTCCTAACGACCGCGCTCCCATGAGATCGTTGGTGAGATCGTTACAACGTTGAGCCATGTAACGAGGCCTTTAGTTGAAGGTTTGATTACACATTATATACAGCTTTGTTTCTATAGGGTCCAAGCTGAATTATGGCATTTCATGTGACAGGTGATCAAACACAGGTACCTCTACCACTTAGCTGTCTATTCATGTATTTCAGTGCTATGATGGGACAAAGATGCTGCCGGAATAAAAGGCTCTAGTGTTTATGTTCTTTCTACCTGTCAGAGGAGAGTCAGGAGGTCTCTGTGTACATTTAGTGGATAGTTGGTTAAAGGGATCCTGTCACCCCAGAACGCCTCCTGAGCTACCAAAACATGTCCCTGCAGCATCCCATCACTAATCTCACACTCCTTTTGTCTCCTAAAAGCATCCTGTGAAAGTGCATAAAAACGTTTTATTACTTACTCATTAGTGATTATAATTAGCAGGGGCTATGTTCTTTAGTCCCCAGGGCATGTTGTTTTGCAGGCTCCAGGATCCACCCTCTTTGTCTGTTTGCTTTGCTTGTGCAGGCTTTACCCTCCCCCCTCTCTTTCACTCACAGAATGCAAATCATTAGTCCTGTCTTCAGCTCCACATCACAGCAGAAGCTGCACAGAGAGGGCTGGATCATTCAGGCTGCAAAACAACACGCCCTAGGGCAGTGATGGCGAACTCCAGGCCTCGAGTGCCACACACAGTCCAGGTTTTCAGGATTTTCTGGTCATCATAATGGGAGACCCAGACAATGGGGTTTAGGGCACTGCCCTCCGGAGGTCACACTAGGTACTACAAGTTTGTAGACACCGCCTCCTCCGCTTATAAACCCCTACCGCAGGGAACATCCTCAGTTTTAAACTTAGTGTGCTCGGAGGATCACGCTTTGCTTGCACTTCACTGCATTCTCACTACTTACGTGATGGCGTCTGAAGACAAGGTAATAAGGTCCTATCGGGGCCGGTGACAGCCTCCCCGCTCACCCTTAGTGGCACACGCTGGTGGAGGTACCGGAGGGCCTAGAGCCTGGACACTTCGTGTTCTCCCGGTACGCTGTTACGCTCCTCTCCATCCCTCTCTGGGGGGCTCTGGAGAGTGGGAGATGGGAGCCTTGCACAGCTCCGCTCCGTCCGAGGCCTCCCTAAATGGTGCTTACAGACCGGACTGGAGCCAGCCCAGTCCGAGGCCTCCCTAAATGGTGCTTACACTCCGGACTGGTGCTGAGCGGCCCAGTCTGAGGCCTCCCTAAATGGTGCTTACAGACCAGACTGGTGCTGCACCCCCGTCCGAGGCCTCCCTAAATGGTGCTTACAGACCGGACCGGCACTGAGGCACTCTGTGTCTCCTGCGTGCCTGGGGGTAGTGTCTGGCACTTTATGTGTTTCAGGACACTCAGACCGCGCGTTACCCTCGGGTCCGCGGTTCTGCGGGTGTACCCTGTGCTGGGGTCACCCTGGCTGACCGCCCTGTGTGTCACAGGGGCTGAGGCCGTAGGCTGCGGATGTTTGTCCCCTCATGGTGTACATGCAGTCTGTGTATAATGTTTTTACACTCTTTCCCGCGCTGCGGGCTCCGGCTCCCTCATGCTGTGGATGCCTGGAGGATGGGAAGCAGCCCGTGCGGTGACGTCATCGCTGGGCGTGTGTGTGTGTTTCCCGCGTCTGTCGGCGCCGCCCACAGTTTCACTGTCGGCGGCCATCTTTACCCTCACTTCCCGGTTGGGATTCTTATGCAGCGTGCGTCTGCACTCCAGAGGGGAGACCGGAAACCGTCGCGGAGGTCACACACACACCGCTTCCTCATACCGCTTTACTGCGGTCGGTAAGCCACCGGGATTCCCGGTTTTGTTGTCGGCAATTTGGCTTATTTTCCCCTACTGTGGCGATGTCCTCAGCCGGGAAGCGTGCTGCTAAGGCGGCAGTAACCACCATTACCTGTGCTACATGCAATGGTGCACTGGTGGAGGGGTCCTGCAATAACTGCGGACGCCCAGAGGCCCGGGCTGGCACTGTTGAGTCAGCAGCTCCGGTGCTATACCCTGAGGTTCAGGTGATCTCAGGGCCATGGGAGACTCAGAATAAGATCAATGAATCTCTGCTGTCTCAGCTGTCCTCCATGTCGCAATCCCTGGAGGCACTTAATAGGAGACTGGATAGCCCAGCTACTCCATCCAGTTACCCCCGGGTGTCCCCCTCTTCTGCTGCGAGACCCCTTAAGCGGGCTCGTCGTGAGGATTCACCCGAGCTCCATACTCTCTCTGAGGAGGAGCGTTCCTCTGATGGTGAGGAAGATGATGGGGGTTCAAATTTCGGGTCTGTGTCTGTATCTGAACCGCCAGACGGGGTGGAGGATCTGGTGTCCTCTATCAACGAGACTTTACGTCTCGTGACACCCCCTGAGGAGGTGACGGTGCACCCGAAGGAGGTCTATCAATGGCTGCGGCCGGAGGCTAGACCAAGTGGCTCCTTCATGGACCACACTAATTTTGGAAGGGTGGTTAGAGCTCCCAGGTTACATCCTGGGCGGCGTTTTGTCCGTAAAACCAAGGACAATCGCTTCCCCTTCCCCCAGGAGGTGCTACAGGAGTGGTCGCAGTCCCCGAAGGTGGACGCTTCCATGACCAGGATTGCTGCACGCTCCCTTTTCTCTGCCTCTGATAGCTCCTCACTGAAGGATGCTACTGATAGACAGGTCGAGCAGCTCGCCAAGTCTTCCTATGAGGCTGTGGGGTCTTCATTTGCCCCTAATTTTGCCACGGTCTGGACCTTACAAGCGATTACTACCTGCTTGGATGGTATCTCTGACATGGCAAGATCCAGTCCAGAGGTCCTAGCACTTACCGAAAGGGCAAGGGCCTATGCGGACTACGCCAGGACGGCGACTCTGGAAACTGCCACTCGCTCAGCTGTGGCTTCGGCCAATGCTATAGCGATCCGCAGGTTGTTGTGGCTGCGTCTTTGGGACTCAGATGCCACATCCAAGAAGATTTTGCAGAATCTTCCGTTTGCTGGTGACAGGCTTTTTGGCACCGAACTGGACAAGCTAATTAAGGATTCTGCTGAGTCTAAGATACCGCAGAATAAGCCTAAGCCACGGTATACCGTTAAAAGGAACCCTAAACAGTGGTCCTTTCGTTCCAGCTCGCAGTCATCAGCACCGTCCGCTCGCACGGACCGAGGGGGAAAGCCCGCTTCCCAGTGGCGCTCTAAGAGTCGTCCAAAGAAGCCGGCGGGGGCGGCAGCTGCCACCCCCAAACCCGCCTCTACATGACTCGCTCTCTCATCCTGCCTCCCCACAGGTGGGGGGCCGCTTGTCTCGCTTTCAGGACAAGTGGCTGCTTCACGTTCAAGATCAGTGGGTTCGAGACGTGATCTCGCGAGGGTACAGGATAGAGCTGACGTCAAAACCGATATCCCGATTCCATCGGTCGGTTCCGTCACCAGAAAAAGCTCAGGCTTTTTACCAGGTGTTGGAGGGTCCCCGCAGAGACGGAGTGGTGGTCCCGGTACCTTCCGGAGAGAGGTTCAGGGGTTTTTACTCCAACCTCTTTATCGTCCCGAAGAAGGACGGATCCTTCCGCCCAGTACTGGACCTGAAGCTGTTCAACCACATCACGTGTTGGTTCGGAAGTTCCGTATGGAATCACTGCGCTCCGTGATCGCAGCTGTGTCACAGGGGGACTTCCTAGCGTCCATAGATATCAGAGACGCTTACCTTCACGTACCCATTGCACCGGCTCATCAGCGCTGGTTGCGATTCGCAGTGGGGGAAGAACACTTCCAATTTGTGGCACTGCCATTCGGGCTAGCCTCGGCACCGCGGGTGTTCACAAAAGTGATGGCTTCCATGATGGCTCTCCTGCACATGCAGGGACATGCCGTCATTCCCTATTTAGACGACCTGCTGGTCAGGGCGCCATCAGAACACCTCTGTCAAGAGAGCCTGGATGTGACCATGCGGTCTCTGGAACAGTTCGGTTGGCTCCTCAATATTCAGAAGTCAACGCTAGTTCCGACCCAGTCTTTGACATATCTGGGCATGGACTTCAACACAGCCTCAGCCCTGGTGTCTCTGCCACGAGTCAAACAGATGGCGATCCAATCAGGAGTACAAGCAGTCCTCCTGTCACCACACTCATCCCTACGGGTATTGATGAGACTAGTGGGACGCATGGTAGCGGCGATAGAGGCGGTGCCGTTCGCACAGTTTCGCCTCCGTCCTCTCCAGCTGGAGATTCTTCACAGATGGGACAAGAGGACGATCTCGCTGAATCGGCTGGTGACACTGTCACAACCGACCAAGGACTCCCTACAGTGGTGGCTCCAGACACGTCACCTGTCCCGAGGCCGGTCCTTCCTAAAATCGTCATGGTTAGTGGTGACCACAGACGCCAGTCTGAAGGGCTGGGGTGCGGTGTTCTTGCACCACAGGGCTCAAGGCCTCTGGACTCAGTCGGAGTCGGCATTGCAGATCAACGTGCTGGAGATCAAGGCGGTCTATCTGGCGCTCCTGGCGTTTCAGAAATTCCTGTCAGGACACCCCATTCGGGTGCAGTCCGACAATGCGACGGCCGTCGCCTACATAAATCATCAGGGAGGGACCAGAAGTGCTCAGGCCCTCGCCGAAGTCCACCGCATTCTAGCCTGGGTGGAGGAAAACGGCTACCTGATCTCCGCAGTTCACATCCCAGGGGTCGAGAACTGGGAGGCCGACTACCTGAGCCGACAGGGCATGGACGCCGGAGAGTGGGCTCTTCATCCAGACGTCTTCCGGGACATCTGCGGCAGATGGGGCACTCCGGACGTGGATCTGATGGCCTCACGGCTGAATCATCAGGTGCCCCAATACATGGCAAGATCGTGGGATCCTCAGTCTCTGGGGGCGGATGCCCTGATCCTGAGTTGGTCCAGCTTCCAGCTGCCATATGTGTTCCCGCCTCTGGCTCTGATTCCCAGGGTCCTGTGGAAAATCAGGACAGAATGCAGAGTAGCCATTCTAGTGGCTCCAGATTGGCCCAGGAGGTCCTGGTACCCGGACCTGTGGCAACTGTCAGGCGGACACCGGTGGGCTCTTCCAGAACGCGCAGATCTACTCGCGCAAGGCCCATTCTTCCACCTCAATTCCAGGGCCCTCAGATTGACTGCATGGCTCTTGAGGCCTGGCTGCTGACGTCCAGAGGATTCTCTCCTACAGTGGTTGCCACTATGAATAGGGCTAGGAGACCTGTCTCTAGGAAGATATACCACAGAACGTGGAAAATCTTTTTCTCCTGGTGTGCCTCTGGTGGACGCTCACCGTGGCCATTGTCCATTCCGACATTGTTGGCCTTCCTACAGTCGGGTCTGGAGTTGGGATTATCCCTTGGCTCTCTGAAAGGTCAAGTGTCAGCACTTTCAGTGCTGTTTGACAGGCGCTTGGCGCTCCTGCCGAAGGTCCGCCAATTTCTGCAGGGGGTAGCTCGGGTGGTTCCGCCTTACAGGCGACCTCTGGACCCTTGGGACCTCAACATGGTCCTGGCGGCTCTGCAGAAACCGCCGTTTGAGCCACTGAGAGACATCTCTCTCTCTCGTCTGTCCCAGAAAGTGGTCTTTCTGGTGGCAATTACGTCCCTGAGAAGGGTCTCAGAATTGGCTGCACTTTCGTGCAAGTCACCCTTTCTGGTGGTTCACCAAGACAAGGTGGTGTTGCGCCCACGGCCAGAATTCTTGCCGAAGGTGGTTTCAACGTTTCACCTAAACCAGGAGATTGTTCTCCCATCATTTTGTCCCGCTCCCGTTCATCAGGTTGAGCGCGACCTCCATACTCTGGATCTCGTGAGGGCTGTACGCATTTATGTGTCCAGGACCGCCTCCTTTAGGAGTTCGGATTCCTTGTTTGTCCTCACGATGGGTCGCTGTAAGGGGTCCGCGGCTTCGAAGTCGACCTTGGCCAGATGGATCAAGGCTCCCATTCAGGAGGCGTACCGGTCTTCTGGTTTGCCTCTCCCGGTGGGTTTGAAGGCACACTCTACTAGGGCTGTAGGTGCCTCCTGGGCCTTGCGACATAGAGCGTCTGCTCTACAGGTGTGTCAGGCGGCCACTTGGTCCAGCCTGCACACTTTTTCTAAGCACTATATGGTGCATGCCCATGCCTCTGCGGATGCGAGTTTGGGCAGGCGGGTTCTCCAGGCGGCGGTTGCCCACCTTTAAAGGGAACCATGTGTTTTCCGTCTTGTTGAGGAACTCTTCCCGCCCTGGGGTATTGCTTTAGGACATCCCCATTGTCTGGGTCTCCCATTATGATGACCAGAAAAAAGAGAATTTTGTTTACGTACCGTAAATTCTTTTTTCTTTAATCATCAATGGGAGACCCAGCACCCACCCAGTTGTTCCTTTGCAGGTTTTGCATTTGCTCTGTTCTCTGTTGAGACAGTGTTTGCCGGGTTGTTGAGCCGTTTTGTGTACGGCATTCTTCCCGATGTTTCGGGTGTGGTTTATTTCCTCCTCGCAGCTTGTAGACCAAACTGAGGATGTTCCCTGCGGTAGGGGTTTATAAGCGGAGGAGGCGGTGTCTACAAACTTGTAGTACCTAGTGTGACCTCCGGAGGGCAGTGCCCTAAACCCCATTGTCTGGGTCTCCCATTGATGATTAAAGAAAAAAGAATTTACGGTACGTAAACAAAATTCTCTTTTTCCATTGCATTTGACAGTTGGCAATCAAATTACCAACTGTCAAACTCTAAGGAAATCCTGAAAACCTGCACTGTTGGTGGCACTCGAGGCCTGGAGTTCGCCATCACTGCCCTAGGGGCTAAAGAATATGGCCCCTGCTAAGGTCAACAAAAAAAATTTTTTTTTCTGGTGCCCAAAATATTTTAATGAATTTGGGGTATTTTTGGGGTGCTGATTCTGAATATGCTATCAGTTTTGCCAGATTGGCTCAAGTTTTTGAGATTTTTGGTATCTTATTTATAGCACTTGTTGGTAAATGCGACGCATCATCTCATTAATTTCTTTGGATTAGTACTTGAACTGAGCAGTTCTCAATATAGTTTTGTGTTAATTAGTGTTCTAAAAGTTTGTTCATAGCTTGATTTTTGGCACTAACTTTATGTTGTTGTCTGTTGTAAAGTGAAAAGCATGAACTCATCAAGAAGAAGTTGTCTTAACGATCCAGACTCATTCTGTTACATTTGTGGTGAATATACACTGACAAAACATAGAAGAAACATAACAGACTTCGTTAAAAAAGTAGCAAAAAACGTCTTTTTTGTTACACATTTTACGAAAAATCTCAAAAACTTGAGCCAATCTGGCAAAACTGATGACATATTCAGAATCAGCACCCCAAAGTTACCCTAAATTCAATGAAATATCTTTGGCACCAAAAATGCTGTTGACCAGTGAATCACTAATGAGTAAGTATTAAAACGTTTTTATGCACTTTGACAGGATGCTTTTAGGAGACAAAAGGAGTGTGAGATTAGTGATGGGATGCTGCAGGGACATTGTTTTGATAGCTTAGGAGGCGTTTTGGAGGTGGCAGGATCCTTTTAAGTTGGATTTAATCAAATGTGTATGAGGATCTTAACCTCTTCACCCCTAAGCGATCTTCCGTTTTTCATTTTTTCCTCCCCTTCTTCCAAGAGCCATAACTTTTTTTATTTTTCTGTCAATATAGACATATGATGGCTTGTTTTTTCTGGGACGACTTTTACTTTTAGACCAAATCACTTTTTTTTTTACCATATATTGTACAGGAAAATGGGAAACAAAATCCAAATGCGGTGAAATTGCAAAAACAAAAGTACAATTACACATTTGTTTCTTGGGTTTTTAGTCGACATGTTCACTATATGGTAAAACCGACATGACTGGGTGATGCCTCAGGTCGGTACGGGTTTGCAGATACCAAACATGTATACTTTTACTGGTATCTAACTGCTGAAAAAATAATCAGAAGTTTTTTAAAGAAAAAGAAGTGCGCTTTTTGGCGTCATTTTCTGTGACCCATAGCGTTCTCATTTTCGGGATCTGGGGCTGTGTAATGGTTGCGTAGTTCACCGATCTGATTAATAATTGATTTTATATTATATCGAGCATTTCTGATCTCGGCGATACCAAAGTGTGTATTTTTTTTCATAGTATTTTCAATGGCACAAAAGGGGGGTGAGTTCAACTTTTGCGTTTTTTTTTTTTTTTTTTTTTTTAAATACTTTTAATATTTTACACTGGCCCTTAGAGGGCCTCCGTGCTCCACACTGCGATCGTTTGTCTTTTCATGAGCTGTTGCTCATCAAAAGACAGGGAGAAGTGATCACTCCCTGCTCGTGATGTCACTGGGTCATCACCAGCAGGAAGTGACTCAGGACAGTTTTGGGGTCATCACACGACCCTGGACTCTCCAGGTAATGGGATGCAGGTCCTGTGATTGTTTCACAGGACCTGCGATTCCATAGAGGATTAGCGCCTTCCCCGGGTGCTTTGGATCTCGCTGCCAGTGATTGAAAGCGTGATGCAAAGGGTTAACAGCGCAGATCGTGTCGCAGATCTGATCGGTGCTGTTAGTTGCACATCTCAGCTGATAAGATCCGCTGAGATGTGGGGGAGAGGAGGCGGGCTTACACTGTCAACTCGCATCAGACAGTGGGAGGTGGCCTGTGATGCACATGTGCATCATAGCTTGTGAAGGGGTTAAAGAGACCTGTCCATCCAGAAATGCAAATATAATCTACATATATTTAAAGGGTGTTTGCATGAACAAAGTTGATTTTAAAGTTTATTTTAATCAATAGATCTTAGAATACGTAATAAAAATTTTCACAATTGGTTGTGTTTAGAAATAATGTTCTTATGCTGAGATAATCTTATATATGTGTCACTGCTATGTACTGTGTAATGGTTGTGTCTAATCATACAGGGACACGGTCTGATGATACCACATCTCCTAGGCCGGGGAGGAAGCAAAATTTTATATAGACATTACAGCACGGGATCATAGATGATTCTTTCTGTGAGGAAAAAATGTTGTACCTTACAAAAGAATCAGCTGTGATCCCGTGCTGTAATGTATATTTTTTTACTTCCTCTTCTGCTCCACAGATGTGGTAGGAGCAGACCATGTCCCTGTATGGTCAGACACATCCATTACACAGTACATAGCAGGGACACATGTATAAGATTATCTCAGCACAGGAGCTGTGGTATGATCAGACCATATCCCTGTATGGTCAGACACATCCATTACACAGTACATAGCAGGGACACATGTATAAGATTATCTCAGCACAGGAGATTTAGTATGATCAGACCATGTCCCTGTCCGGTCAAGCACAGCAATTGCACAGTAAATAGCAGGAACACATACAATTATCTCAGCACAGGATCTTTTTTTGTTTTTTTTAAATACATCCAGTTGTGGAGCGAAGTATTATTCCAAGATCTGTTGATTAAAATTTAACTTTAAAATTTAATTTTGTTAGTGCAAAAACCCCTTTAAACTCAATGTAGTCGACTTACTGCAGCAGCAGCTGGAGAGAGAAAATTAAAGGGACCGGTTAGGTCGCTGTGCACTGTGCGTAGTATAGTGTAAATGAATGTGCTGGGCAATGCTTACTGTATATGAGCCCTGATGACAGCAAGTGAGCGGCTGCAGGGAGAATACAGGATATTGCTTAACTTTCTCCCTGCAGTTGTTGCAGTAAGCTGGCTATATAGGGTTTAAATTCCATTTATCTTTAGTTTCAACCCTATTTCTGCATGTAAATAGCATTTCTGGATCTGTCTGATCCCTTTAAATCTTACCTATTTTCACCTGTGACCTATATAAATATGTAGGGTTTGCTATGGGGTTAATAAAACTGAGCAGGAACTTGTAAAAGTGCAATAAACGGTGAAGTGACCCTGGCAAACCTGGGCCCACCATTTGCACCTCTGTATGTCTATTTCCTCCCTCCTTTTTCCATCCTACTATTTCCAATGTGACCATGCACGGCTGCACAGAGCGGCAGATGCTCAGGCTGGCCATCCTGTCGGCCTGCACCTGACACATAGGAAAGTGTGACCATGTCCGCTGTTGTGGCAATGATCCTGGGAGTGGCACCAGATTACCAGGGCACGTGACGTGTGGATGCTGCAGACATGTGCAGGCCGCATCTGTTTTTTTCATTAATGCTTTCAACAGCAGCTTCACTTACCATGCCCTAAATACAGATTGCTGAAGGGGGGGGGTCATTCAGATTTTAGCGGCTTGTAGCATTGTGTGAAAATCATACTTTATTACTGTGCTTAACAATACCAGAGAATCTAAATGGTGGCTCTGAACTGTTTTACCACTGTCCGTTATGCAGGTAGCAGCTGCCGGCTGACGACCCTGATGGCAGGCACAACAGACAGTTTGAGGTTCCTAGGGCTGTCACATATATTTGGCATATCAATCAGAATTGTTCTGCGGAGCTAGTTTCTCTTGTGCGGCATTTTGTGGTGTCGGCACATTATTATTTGATGGTTAGTTTTACATGTCTCTGCCGCGTTGTGTGCTGGAAGGACATACAAATAAACAGAATGGATTGGCATCTAGTGAATGCCATCTGTGCCCTCTTGAGCGATTGTGGTGTGTGCCCCTCCTGGCTGTGCGTTGTGCGATGGCGGCTGCAGTGCAGTGTACTTCATCCTGCAGTAATGAAGATCACCGGCGTCTTGGTTGTTTGATTAGTGAGTAGAGAATCCCATAATGCTGTGCCACATTAGAGGGGGAGAAGCACGGGGGAATCCTCCGCTCAGATCTGCACTGCAGAACTCGCTCCGCAGCCAATCCTCGGGCCGCTGACAAAGCCCTTTTTCTTTTCGACTTCTTTTTTTTTTCGCGTGTGTTAATAAATAATATTGCAGAAATGGAGCTAGCGCTGAACATTTCCAGACAGAAAACCCCCTTCACTCTCACCCTGCCTGTACCCGCTATAGTCTGTGCTCTGACATTAATATTTAACACGTCTGGTTACAGCCTTTTTACTTTACGGGCATAACTGAGCTGGTAGAGAATCGTCAGTAAATGTTGAGCTTTTCTTGCATACAGATCTGAAAGTACACAGTGATGAGCCATATAATAATCCATCCAGATCCCACACATCCCGTTATATACCCCATTGATGCTCCAGTCCGTAACCCTGATCTCTAGTCCAGATTATTATAGTAGTCATAACTATTATTTATAGGACGGCTAGCTACCGGCAGCAGTCAACATACAAAGTGACTCTAATTCTCCTCGGTAGGCTCCGTTATTGCAGGACTTTCTATCAATCTTTTAATGTCGTCATCTATTTGTCGTAACACAAAATATGACTACTGGTTGTGCTAAGCAAGCACATTACTGTATGGCTCGAGGCATCAGTTACCTTGATCCATTATCCTATTGAATGTATAAATCACTGGCCCTGTACTCAGCAAAATGGGAAAATATCCACTTGTCATCGGTGGTTATTGCTTGATGGCGTATGAAGAGGTTGGTGGACCGTACAGACACATTGGGTATATCCCTACAGACTTCGGATTGAGATTACGTGGATCAGTAGAGGTGTGAGGGAAATCTGCAGGCAATCCTAAAGCATGCGACTTGCAAAATGTGTTTTCTGTACGTCGGTGGATGGGGACATCCCACAGCATTACAAGGGAAGTCCTCACATTGCTCTGCTGTGCCAGGGCACAAGCCCCTCGTAGAGGAGCAGCTGGATGATGTACGTCATAACTAGGGCGGCTTGTGAAACTTCCAGGTGTCAGCTCTTCTGGCTAAGGATTATACATCCACAGACAAGTGGAGTAGTGCTGAGGTCTGACTCCATGCCCTGCACTCACATTAATAAGTGATCAGATAGGATTCTGCACACACTTTAAAACGTTCCGGAAGCAATTACAGTGGCTAGACACGAAATAGGAGCTACATCTGCCAGAGAGCCATCTGAAGATTGGCCAAGTTCTGCCTTGCTGCTTTTCTCTATAGGGATATACACTAAAAATGGTCTCTTACCATCCATTAGATAGAAAGTGTAAAATCGTGAGTTCAGCAAACTATAGTTGTCCGTTGCCGACTCACTATCTACAACTGTTACTTCCGTTCCAAGCTAATAGACAGTAATGCAATCCTAGCTAATTTATTTATCATGCTGTTTAGTCATTTAGTTCAGGAACCCAATCGGTTTGGTTGATAGTTTTCTAGCATGGGCACCATATTAAATGATCTGATAATTCTCCGAGATGTTCTGGATGCTCAGTAGTTTTCAGATTTGCCATTGTGCTTAGATATTGCCTATTGGGATTGACGCACCCTTCCATAGATGCCAATGGACATGATTCTGCTATTCTTGGGGAAGATATTTGCCAGCTTGAGGACTTAGAGGTGGAAAGATTCAGAAAAATGGTACAAGAATCACTGTTAATAAACTGTAGTATAGTATAGAAAGGAGCAGATTTAAAGTGAATCTGTCACAAGATTTTACAATTTAACCTCTTAATGACCAATGACGGCTATACCATCATGACTTTGAACTGTCACTGCATGTAAATACTCTATTTGGTCAAAAAATGCAGAAAATATCATCTAAATTTACTACTAACATGAAGTCCAATATGTCATGAAAAATCAGTCTTGGAATCACTAGGATATGTTAAAGCGTTCCAGAATTAAAACCTCATGAAGTGACATTGGTCAGAATTGCAAAAATGAGGCTTGGTCCTAAAGGGGTTAAACAGATCTCGTTGACCACATGAGGCTCGTGTATTAATGCAGGGCTGTGAAGTCAGTTACATGCTTCAATATTGTTCAGATATCACTAATGATCTCGGGCGTGCAGTCGTTAGGACATCTTTTTGACATCTTGGTGAGATGTCACACGTTAGATACACACTGATGGACGCACCAACGATTGGCGAGCAGCTATCGTTCGCACAACCCAGCGAACGATACTTGTTCACTGATGTGAATGGGCGAAGTCGTCAATGACATTGCTATCGCGGTGTCAGACAGAACGATGCAGCAGGTTGGCTGATCGAGGATCGTCTGATTTGAGAACATGTTCTCAAATCTGTGTTCAACAATCCGATTTATCGTAATTGATTCTCGGTGTCGCACGCAACGAAGTAGTAACAATGTCGCTTGAACGACTCCAAACCCATGACGTTTCAGCGATATCATTCTCTATATCGTACCGTGTAACGGGACCTTAAGCCTAACATCCAACACCACCAAAATGAACACCAACTCTACTATTCCGACTCCACAACCTCATCAGATCTAAGAGATTAAGAAAAACAGATAAATACTGGGCACTGGTCTTGTTACCGCAAGTCGTGTGCACGTCACTCTTGTGACGATTCTGCAGTTAACCTCTGGCTATTAAATAGGCTCCCAGTTCAATGAAATACAATAGAAAAACAAAGTCGCACTCACCAGGGTCGTGATCTTCAAACTTTATTGCTCCATCAAGACATTACAGTCATGGACATCATAGCAGGGGAGTGGGTGCAGGACGGCGGACAACGGCCTGCCGTTTCACGGTTAAGATTACCGCTTCAACGGGTCCTTGATTGAGGACCCGTTGAAGCGGTAATCTTAACCGCGAAACGGCAGGCCGTTGTCCGCCATCCTGCACTCCCCCCCTGCTATGATGTCCATGACCGTAATGTCTTGATGGAGCAATAAAGTTTGAAGATCACGACCCTGGTGAGTGCGACTTTGTTTTTCTATTGTATTTCATAGATCTAAGAGATTTGTCATTTATTGTGAACACTTTCTGGTGACAAGTCCTTCTTATTTGTGTCATAGACTCTTTTTAGAAGCAATTATTATTATTATTTAATAATAATAATATATCATGTATATTGAGTCCATGGTGCTGTACATGAGAAAGGGTTACATACAAACAAGTTAAAAATACAACAAACAAGCTAACCGTAACACACTGATACAGAGGGGAGAGACCACCCTGCCCTTGCAGGCTTACATTCTACAAGGCAATAGGGAGGGAGTCAGTAGGTTGGGTCTGCTCTGGTGGTGGTGGAGCGTCGGGTCCAGTGGTGGTGAGGTGGCCCCGTGGTCATTGCACGCTGTAGGCTGTTCTGAAGAGATGGGATTTTCAGGTTCCGCTTGAAGGTTTCCAGTGTGGGGGATAGTCAGACGTTTTGCGGTACAGAATTCCAGAGAATGGGGGATGCTCAAGGGAAGTCTTGCAGGCGGTTAGATGAGGAACGTACAAGTGTGGAGGAAAGATGGAGGTCTTGGGGGGGATCGAAGATTACGAGTTGGATGATATCGGGAGATTAGTTCAGAGATATATGGGGGGACAAATTGTGGATGGCTTTGTAAGTCAGTGTTAAGGCCCCGTTACACGTTTCAACATTGTTCCCGACATCGTTCAAAAGTGACGTCAGGAACGATGTTAAAAAGACATAGTTGTTGCGTGTACACACATGATTCAACAACGAAAGTTGTTAAAGTTGGAGTTGACAGGTTTTCTTGCAAATCGTTGTGTGACACGCAATAGCGATGTCACAGCCGACTTCTCCCATTTACAGCATGAGCAGGATCGTTCGCGGTGTTAGCGAACGATCTGCTCTCAACTTGTTGCTGCATTGTCCATGATATCTATACGTGTGACATCTCATCAATGATGTCGGCAACAACCGCGCGCACCCGAGATCGTTGCCGACATCGTTTCAACGTTTGAAGCGTGTGACGGTACCTTTAGTAGTTTGAATTGGATACGCTGGTGAATTGGGAGCCAGTGGAGGGATTTGCAGAGGGGAGAGGAGGAGGAATAGTGAGGAGACAGGTGGATTAGTCGGGCAGCAGAGTTAAGGACAGATTGGAAAGATGCAAGAGTGTTAGCAGGGAGGCCACAGAGGTTGCAGTAATTGAGACGGGAGATTTTGAGGGCATGCACTAGTAGTTTAGTAGATTGAGGGTTGAGGAAGGGACGGATTCTGAAAATATTTTTGATTTGAGGTGGCAGGAGGTGGCAAGGGCTTGGATGTGCGGTTTGAAGGACAGGGCCGAGTCAAGGGTTACTCCGAGACAGCGGACTTCAGGTACAGGGCAAAGTGTGATGTCATTTATTGTAATTGATAGATCTGGTAAGGAAGGTGTGTGAGATGGAGGAAAGATGATGAGTTCAGTTTTGTCTACATTGAGTTTTAGGAAGCACGAAGAGAAGGAGGAGGATATGGCTGATAGACACTCCAGGATTCTGGACAGCAGATAAATGACATCTGGGCCAGAGAGGTAGATCTAAGAGTCGTCAGCGTACAGGTTATAATGATGAGCAGCCGCCTAACCCCTGAACGGTAGATATGCATGTGAATGTTCATCAGAATTTTGTACCTGTCTGCCCAAAACCTTGTGGGCAGTACTAGGCAGTAGTATTCTGACCTGCAATAGTACATTCTCTAGGTCTTGCGTCAGTGATATACAGTGGAATACATTGTTCTAGGTTCGGCTCTGTCCACAGATTATTTATGGTCCACGTTCAGTGTATGTGTTGGATGAGCTCTCGCCACATACACCAATGTTATCTATGTGGTGTGTACCTATGAGATCGTGTACAGTTTTCAGACTTCCATCAGATATGTCAGGAGGATTGTGCGGTGAAAAACTGAGGGGTCTACATTTTATTTTTATTACATGGACTCTTCAGTAATGATAATTTATTTTGGTCGTGTGCCAGTATATCCTCACCTATCCTGTTAAGACATTGCCCAGGTCCCATTCTTGTCTGTATCCTGGCACTGTCTCAAAACATTAAATGCAATTGACTGCCCACTCTGCCAATCACTTGTAGCAGTGGGGACGTGCCTGGGCTATAGGGTTACTCTGAACCGGGCCGGATAGTTCTTTGGGGATGTCACGGGTGGCCCTGGCCGTGTTATAAAAATGGGGGATATTTATAAGGGATTAAGTCGTAACTTCATCCGTGGTTTTCGGCACTGGGACAGATGGTGACGTATCAAAGATGATACAGCTCCGCACGGGTAGAGTGGGGCCCCAGGGCAGGTAGGACAGACTGTTCAGGTGGTGGTGTTAAGGTGGTGGTGACCATTGGGGTGCAGGACAGAGGGTGCAGACAATAAGCAAGGGACACAGAAAAGTGCAGTTGTCTTCACCTTTTACTTCTTGCCAGATGATAATGCATTTCGGGGTACTAGGTACAGATGATAGAAGGAGTTTGGCTAGCCTGGATGCATTTGGGGTCCACCTTGCCAGGTAGGGTTGGAGGCCTTCGTACTGGGCTCCCTTTTCGGGTCCCTGCTGCCTGTAGCTATGCTGTGGTTCTATGCTGAGTGTTGGTTCTGACTGTGTGGCAGACAGCGTGAGGCTCTCATGGACACTGCCTTTTCACTGGCAGGCACTTGGTCTGCTGTGCTCACACCACCCGCACAGCCAAGGACTCTGGCGTCCTTTTTATCAACGCTTTGCATCGGGTGAGTTCTGACGCAGCTATAATTCCCCATAGCCCTTGTCTTCAGTCCTCTCTCGTCCCTATCCTAAGACTAACTAACGTTTTCCTCCTGTTCTGTCTAATTCCAGGCGGCCTACCCTTAACTACTTCCTCCACCCACACCTTTTAACTAG
Organism: Allobates femoralis; assembly: GCA_033576535.1. NCBI lineage: Eukaryota > Metazoa > Chordata > Amphibia > Anura > Aromobatidae > Allobates > Allobates femoralis. The sequence goes on from JARQOC010000006.1 coordinate 133,768,188, forward strand.
ATCCACCTCCAACCTGAGATGCAGCCATCCATAAATAGTCCGCCCAGATCTCCTGGCCTGGAGTGGTGTGGTGTGGATGCTAGTTTGAGGGTACCAAGTAGTGCCCCCTCCTTACCTGAGACTGGGGTACCACACCACTGGCTGAGGTGCAGTACCTCTGTGGGACTGGACCCTCAGGGTCCCAACACCTCACCCAATGGTTAAGAAATTCTCTGAAGATCCCACCACATTATTATCTTCTACTTTTATGTGCAAACTGCTGACTGCACAGCACAGGTTACCACAAAACCAGTTTGGACATACCCACATGGATTTTTTTTATTAGGAGTATGATTGAGACGTTTATTTTCATCCATTTTGTATCAATGACAGGTGTCTGCTGATTGTTTGGACTGTCAGTAGTGTTTGCGCTCATCTCCTAGATCAGGGCTGGGAACCATTTTTCTGCCGAGGGCCATTTGTAAATTCCTACGATCCTTCGGTGGCCATACAAACATCTCTTTGCATCTCTTTAGCGTGGCTGTGATATTGGTCAGGTTGCTTCTCAAATGCTTTTCCAGGTTTGCTAGAGCCCTAGACATGCCAGGAGAGGCTGGGGGCATATACCTCACTAGGAAGGCTGAGGATGGGACATACAGATCACTGGAAAGCTGGATTTAAAGGGAAGACAGTCGGCAAAATGCGTCTGCCAGCCTGAGCACTGCGGTCCCTAGGAATCTGCCTGAGGGCCACAAAAAAGTCATCGAGGGCCGCATTTGGCCCTGGGGCCTGAGGTTCCCCACCCCTGTCCTAGATGGACACTGGTGCAGTGAGAAGTGTTGGAGAGCGTTTACTGCTTGGAGGAAATGTCCTGTGGACACTTGGCATTGCTGCTAGTGTCCTATTAAAACTTTTTCCTCGTACTAAAAGCCCTACATCAGATAGCTGTTGTCTGAGTGATTGTTTGGCTGACAGCTATCCCTCCCAATTCTCCTCTCGCTTCTGTGTTTTCTATGAGGGAGCTGCTGCCACACTTCTCTGGTAGCCGCTGATCCCCAAGGAGAATTAAAGGATCAGAAGTTATAATTCACAAGCCGGATTTTCCCCAACTTGAGACCCCTAAACACATTAGACTGTCAGCCAATCCCACCCATACATTTACGGGTTTGGATGACTACGGGGGCATGAAAACATCAGTATAGGAGTGTATAAATGAGATGCCTGACCTTACCTAGAGCTCTTGAGCTACTCAAGGACTCTTTATATTAAATGCTTAGCAATAAGTAGACATACCCTTTTCAAGGTATAGATGCACACACATGAAACAGTATTCCTATGAGCTCACTGACAGAATGATAGCGATATAATAGTATTATTCCCCGTGTAAAGCTGATTGTAGAATATGTAATAAAGTGAGTCATAAACTTCAATTACGCAGCCAGTGGAAACATTTCAGCATTACTTTGTTTGTTTTAGACATTAGTCTCAGCTTCTTATCTTCTTTTAATGTTTCATCTTGTCCTGGTTATTACACCCCCTCCAATGCTGCCTCTATGTCATCATAACAACGTGGCCATTTATTATCTTACTTTCTCGGGCCTTTGTTTCCCAGCGGAGTGTAGCGTGATGAAGTGACAGCTGTAATGTTTATTTCACTTTTAGGTGATATGATAGCGCTATGTGGTGTTGCAAATAGTTGGCTAGTAATAGAGCTGCAGGACGAGCTAGCTTCCCATGATGCTATTTTCTAGCCCATCTTCAGCTCAGGCTACTCATTGTTTAAGTAGTATGTTGGCCAGGGGGACGGCCTTCTGTATCCGAAACAGCACTGCACACTAAAAAATATGCTTACACATAACAGCCGGTGGCCGAATGGACCCTGATTCATCATCTATGAGGGTACCTTTACACACGGCTACATTTGTAGCTTGTCACCAGGTAACTTACTGGTTGCAGTGAAATCATGGATACATGATTCCATTTGTACACAGCAGCAAGATAGAACCATGATTTCACTGCAACCAGTAAGTTACCTGGTGACAAGCTACAAATGTAGCCGTGTGTAAAGGTACCTTAAGGTTGGTTTCACATCAAGATTTTTTGGCATCCGTGGCTGTCCGTTGTAAAGCTGACAGCCACGGATCCATTTTGGCCTCCATGTATCTCTATGGGCGCAGATCTGATCGATTGGAACTTAAATGGCCTCCGATTGTGTCAGTTTTGTCATGGATTTGATTGTGTCAGTCTGCTGCGATTTGGTCAAATCGGACACAGACAGGCACGGATCCGATGCTGTCCGCGGTAAATAACATTGGATTCTATGGTCGCCGGATCCTCTAAAAAATCGCATAGTTTCTCGGAACCGATTTAGTGCACCACGCATGCGCAGAATGATTTTTCCAGCTTTTAAAGATACTAAAATCTGATCTGTCACATAATCGGATGGGACACAAGTGGCCTCCTCTCCGTTTCTGTCCGTTCCTGTCCTGCAAAAACCAGGATCCACACGGACACACAAAAATCTTGATGTGAATCCAGCCTAAGTGAATGGGGGTCTGTATATAAGTGTAAGGTGTGTCGGGAACTTTTCAGGGTGCGTATGGTAAATGCTAAGCTCGCTTATCTTACTACTGGCACGTCTCTGCCGAATCTTAAAGAAGTCTGTTATTATTCATGGCGATGTTTGCTTATGGTAGGGAACTGCCTTTCTTTTATGAGGATATTGATCTGAATTATTAATTTTCTATTCAAGAAGAATAAGGCCATGGTGTTTCAAAACACAATAAAATTTCCTTGAAGTTGACCTTTTACTTGGAAGAAAATGGAATGAAGTCGATATATCTAGAGTATAACTGTGTTTAGCAAATGTCTTCATCCTTGGAAGAAGGCAATTAAGGGAGGAAAGATGGCATTTCTTCAGATATAAAGGTAGTCCTCATGAAGGTGGGAAAAAGTGTTCATCTCGAGTATCCAAGAGACAGACATCCTGATGAGCTGGAAGGGAAAAAAATTCTAAAAGGTGGCCCGAGTCTAAGGGCCTTGGAAAGCAGAGAATCCACTTCAATCGGTTCAATGTTTGTTTTTTGTTTTTTTAACTTTTTAGGAATACAATGTTAAATGTTACTCACATTTACAAACCGAGTTGAATGTTAAAATACATTAATCACCACGAGGAAATTAGTAAGGCTTTATCCTTTTGGTTTGGACAACAGTTTAGGCTACATTCACCCATATGCTATTATTTTTACGTCTGTTGCTAACGGGCCATTTTTCAGTGATGTATCATCGTTTTGCTCTCGGTCTTTTGTTTCACTTCCATTATTAAATGCTGAAGGGGATAGAGTGAACTTTTATTTATCCATTAACGCCTTACAGTTGATCAGTGGAAAACAGAACACTGAGGTCAATAGCGTGTCGTCAGTGATTAACATACAGCCATGGACTCTAATAACAAGTCTAGTCTAGTATGTCTTTTGTCTGAAAGAAAGGTCAGTGAAGTGGTTGCTGATTGGTTGCAGGGATCATATAACATATAGTCATGGCCAAAAGTGTTGGCACTACAGAAAATTAAGTATTTTTACTTGAAAATTATTGTAATTACGTATGTTTTGTTATTGGTTTTACATATATTGGTAGGAAAAATGCAGACTGGACAGTTTCACATAAAAACCCATGGCATCTTTCCAAATTGTAGGCATGTGATGCTCATTTAAACTCACCTTTGGCAAGTAACAGCTGTGGGCAAAATGAAAATCATACCTGAAACCTGATAAAAAGGGGAGAAGTTGACTGTGTTGCATTGTGTATCTGTTTCTACCATAGTTAGCATTGAGAATAGGAAGAGGAGAACATGAACTGTCTGAGGACTTGAGAACCAAACCTGTTGAAAAAAATCAACAATGCTCAAGGTTACAAATCCATCACCAGAGATCTTCATGTTCCTTTGTTCATGGTGTGCAACATAATCAAATGTACAACCCATGGCACGAACTGTAGCTAATCTTCCTGGATGTGAATACCAGAAAAAAAAATATATGAAAGGTTGAAACTCAATATTCTGGATGATTAATATGCAGCCCCAACAAAGATATAAATAAATAAATTTCCAAAGACATTTACCCTAAACTGTCCTGCAGGCTGAGGATGCATCAGTGTCAGCGCTAACTATACGCTGATATTTGAATGAAATGAAACACTAATGCAGGAGGACCCTACTGCTGTCGGACATAAAAAAAATATAGACTTCTGTTTGCCAAAATATGCATAAAGAAGCCAAAATCCTCCTGGGAAAGCAGCTTGTGGACTGATAAGGCGATGAAGCTTTTTGGTAAATCACAATATTTACCTGTTAACTGAAAACGAAATGAGATCTACAAAGAAAAGAACGCAGTATCTACTGTCAGATTTGATGGCGGTTAATAGATATTTTTGGGTTGTTTTGCTGCCTCTGACACGGGTGCCTCGACCTTGTGCAAGGCATCATGAAGTCTGAAGATTACCAAAGGATTTTGGGTTGCAATGTAGCACCTAGTGTCAAAAAGCTGAGTATGCACCCTAGGTCACGGGCAGGACAATGACCCCAAACACACTTCAAGAAGCTCCCAGAAATGAGTAGAAACAAATTGCTGGAGAGTTCTGAAGTGACAGCAATGAGGCCAAATCTAAATTAAATTGAACACTTGTGGAGAGATCTTAAAATTGCTGTTGGGAGAAGGTGCCTTCACATATGAGAGACCTGGAGCAGTTTGCAAAAGAAGAGTAGTCCAAAATTCCAGTTGTGAGGTGTAAGAAGCTTGTTGATGATTATAGGAAATGATTGATTGCAGGTTTTTTCTCCAAAGGTTATACAGCCATATATTAACCCCTTCCTGACATTTTACATAATTTTACGACCTAAGGTTTACGACCTAAGCTTGGCGTAGGTTATAACCGTGCTTCGGCTGTCACAGCCAGGGTGCCCATGCCGACCCTGTTTTAACCCCTTAAAATGTATGATCAATAATAACAGCATTTAGGATGCTGGAAGAGGGAGTGTGACTTACGGGGGCCCAGTTGTTAGTCATGGCAACCTGAGGTCGTTATACAATCTACTGTCATGGCCAAAAGTTAGGAAATGACACCAAAATGATATTTTCACATGATCTGCTGCCCTCTGGCTTTTATTTGTGTTTGTCTGATGTTTATATCACATACAGAAATATAATTGCAATCATATTATGAGTACCAAATGGTTATATTGACAGTTAGAATGAGTTAATGCAGCAAGTCAATATTTGCAGTGTTGACCCTTCTTCTTCAGGACCTCTGCAATTCTCCCTGGCATGCGCTCAATCAACTTCTGGACCAAATCCTGACTGATAGCAGTCCATTCTTGCATAATCAATGCTTTTATTTTGGCAGAATGTGTTGGTTTTTGTTTGTCCACCCGTCTCTTGATGATTGACAACAAGTTCTCAATGGGATTAAGATCTGGGGAGTTTCCAGGCCATGGACCCAAAATCTCTGTGTTGTGTCCCTGAGCCATTTAGTTATCACCTTTGCTTTATGGCAAGGTGCTCCATCATGCTGGAAAAGGCATTGTTGGGCGCCAAACTGCTCTTGGACGGTTGGGAGAAGTTGCTCTTGGAGGACATTCTGGTACCATTCTTTATTCATGGCTGTGTTTTTAGGCAAGACTGTGAGTGAGTCGATTCCCTTGGCTGAGAAGCAACCCCACACATGAATGGTTTCAGGATGCTTTACAGTTGGCTTGAGACAAGACTGGTGGTAGCGCTCTTCTTCTCCGAATAAGCTGTTTTCCAGATGTCCCAAACAATCGAAAAGGGGATTCATCAGAGAAAATGACTTTACCCCAGTCCTCAGCAGTCCACTCCTGTACCTTTTGCAGAATATCAGTCGGTCCCTGATGTTTTTTCTGGAGAGAAGTGGCTTCTTTGCTGCCCTCCTTGAAACCAGGCCTTGCTCAAAGAGTCTCCGCCTCACAGTGCATGCAGAAACACTCACACCAGCCTGCTGCCATTCCTGAGCAAGCTCGGCACTGCTGGTAGTCCGATCCCGCAGCTGAAACAGTTTTAAGATATGGTCCTGGCGCTTGCTGGCTTTCTTGGGCGCCCTGGAGCCTTTTGACAACAATGGAAGCTCTCTCCTTGAAGTTCTTGATGATGCGATAGATTGTTGACTGAGGTGCAATCTTTGTAGCTGCGATACTCTTCCCTGTTAGGCCATTTTTTTGCAGTGCAATGATGGCTGCTCTTGTTTCTTTAGAGATAACCATGGTTAACTGAAGAGAAACAATGATACCAAGCACCAGCCTCCTTTTAAAGTGTCCAGTGGTGTCATTCTTACTTAATCATGATTGATTGATCGCCAGCCCTGTCCTCATCAACACCCACACCTTATTAATGGAACAATCACTAAAATGATGTTAGCTGCTCCTTTTAAGGCAGGACTGCAATGATGTTGAAATGTGTTTTGGGGTTAAAGGTCATTTTCTAGGCAAATATTGACTTTGCAAGTAATTGCTGTTAAGCTGATCACTCTTTATGACATTCTGGAGTATATGCAAATTGCCATTAGAAAAACTGAAGCAGTAGACTTTGTTAAAATTAATATTTGTATCATTCTCAAAACTTTGGCCATGACTAAAGCTCAGCTAGCTAAGGCAAGCTTTAGCCATCAGTAGCATGGTCATGTGGCTTTTGTTGGTGCAGTATTGACAGGTACTAATGTATGGTAATAAAGGTGCATTGCAGTACATTATATCAGCAAGTAATAAAAGTTAATGTCACATAAAGAAAGTAAGTAAAAAAAAAAAAGTGAAAAAATATACCAACCAAATAAAATGTATATTTTATATATGAAAAAAAAAAACTATTACTGCATCTGTCTCACTAACTGCTATAAAATACATATGTCATACAGCTAAACATGACAAAAAGTTAAATAAATCACAATCAACTAGTCATATGTAAATACAAATGATCTAGATGAAAACATAAATAAAAGTTTGAAAAGGGTAACATTTTTAGTATTTTTGCTAAATTCCCAATATTCTTAAATGCAAAAAATATCGGCCTAAATTTAGCAGTAACATGAAGCACATACTGGTATGTCACAAAGACACAATCTCTGAATCACTGGGATCCATCGAATGCGTTTGAGTTATTGCCTCCTAAAGTGACACTGACCACATTACAAAAATTGAAGTGTGAAGGGGTTAAGTTGATGGTGTGAACATTTTGTCCCGCTTTTTTTTTTTTTTACGTTTTCTGTAAGATTATGAGTGAATAGAGAAAGATTTGGGTTTGATTATTCTTACCTAATGCTTTACTATTGGGTGTTTGTATGGAATAATGAACCTAATGCAAGTCAATGGGGAACTGGAATATTTTTGTGGAGAATGTGCCAGAAAAAATAATCAAATTTCCCATTGACTTGCATTAGGTTCATTATTCGAGATTAATACACAAATAAAAAGTATTCAGTTGGAAGAATAATCCTAACATGAACATTTGCTATTTGCTAATCACTTATAATTATGTCCAATTTACCTTTTTGTGTGTTGTTCCAATACCCACAAAGGAAACAAGCGTGTGTAACAAAACATGTGTAATTGAAATAATTTTCTGTGAGAAATACTTTTTCAAATTTTTTTTAAATTGTCTCAAACAATTTCAAGGGTGCCAACATTTTCAGCCTTGACTAATGTCTGGTGATTCCATAGAGAGTCAGTGCCAACACAGCTAGAACAGCACGGTGGCGAGTGTAGCTAGAGCAGCACGGAGGCGAGTGTAGCTAGAGCAGCATCGGAGGCGAGTGCTAGCTAGAGCAGCATCGGAGGCGAGTGTAGCTAGAGCAGCATCGAGGCGACGAGTGTAGCTAGAGCAGCATCTGAGGCGACGAGTGTAGCTAGAGCAGCATCTGAGGCGACGAGTGTAGCTAGAGCAGCATCTGAGGCGACGAGTGTAGCTAGAGCAGCATCTGAGGCGACGAGTGTAGCTAGAGCAGCATCGAGGCGACGAGTGTAGCTAGAGCAGCATCGGAGGCGACGAGTGTGGCTCGAGCAGCATCGGAGGCGACGAGTGTGGCTCGAGCAGCATCGGAGGCGACGAGTGTGGCTCGAGCAGCATCGGAGGCGACGAGTGTGGCTCGAGCAGCATCGGAGGCGACGAGTGTGGCTCGAGCAGCAGTCGGAGGCGACGAGTGTGGCTCGAGCAGCATCGGAGGCGCGAGTGTGGCTCGAGCAGCATCGGAGGCGACGAGTGTGGCTCGAGCAGCATCGGAGGCGACGAGTGTGGCTCGAGCAGCAGCGGAGGCAGCGAGCGAGTGTGGCTCGAGCAGCATCGGAGGCGGGCGAGTGTGGCTCGAGCAGCATCGGAGGCGACGAGTGTGGCTCGAGCAGCACGGAGGCGGACGAGTGTGGCTCGAGCAGCATCGGAGGCGACGAGTGTGGCTCGAGCAGCATCGGAGGCGACGAGTGTGGCTCGAGCAGCATCGGAGGCGACGAGTGTGGCTCGAGCAGCATCGGAGGCGACGAGTGTGGCTCGAGCAGCATCGGAGGCGACGAGTGTGGCTCGAGCAGCATCGGAGGCGACGAGTGTGGCTCGAGCAGCATCGGAGGCGACGAGTGTGGCTCGAGCAGCATCGGAGGCGACGAGTGTGGCTCGAGCAGCATCGGAGGCGACGAGTGTGGCTCGAGCAGCATCGGAGGCGACGAGTGTGGCTCGAGCAGCATCGGAGGCGACGAGTGTGGCCTCGAGCAGATCGGCAGGCGGACGACGAGTGTGGCTCGAGCAGCATCGGAGGCGACGAGTGTGGCTCGAGCAGCATCGGAGGCGACGAGTGTGGCTCGAGCAGCATCGGAGGCGACGAGTGTGGCTCGAGCAGCATCGTGAGGAGCGACGAGTGTGGCTCGAGCAGCATCGGAGGCGACGAGTGTGGCTCGAGCAGCATCGGAGGCGACGAGTGTGGCTCGAGCAGCATCGGAGGCGACGAGTGTGGCTCGAGCAGCATCGGAGGCGACGAGTGTGGCTCGAGCAGCATCGGAGGCGACGAGTGTGGCCTCGAGCAGCATCGGAGGCGACGAGTGTGGCTCGAGCAGCATCGGAGGCGACGAGTGTGGCTCGAGCAGCATCGGAGGCGACGAGTGTGGCTCGAGCAGCATCGGAGGCGACGAGTGTGGCTCGAGCAGCATCGGAGGCGACGAGTGTGGCTCGAGCAGCATCGGAGGCGACGAGTGTGGCTCGAGCAGCATCGGAGGCGACGAGTGTGGCTCGAGCAGCATCGGAGGCGACGAGTGTGGCTCGAGCAGCATCGGAGGCGACGAGTGTGGCTCGAGCAGCATCGGAGCGCGAGTGGCTGACAGCATCGGGCGAGGTGTGGCTCGAGCAGCATCGGAGGCGACGAGTGTGGCTCGAGCAGCATCGGAGGCGACGAGTGTGGCTCGAGCAGCATCGGAGGCGACGAGTGTGGCTCGAAGGGGCCGAAGCATCGGAGGCGACGAGTGTGGCTCGAGCAGCATCGGAGGCGACGAGTGTGGCTCGAGCAGCATCGGAGGCGACGAGTGTGGCTCGAGCAGCATCGGAGGCGACGGGTGTGGCTCGAGCAGCATCGGAGGCGACGAGTGTGGTGGGGGCATTGCTCGAGCAGCATCGGAGGCGACGAGTGTGGCTCGAGCAGCATCGGAGGCGACGAGTGTGGCTCGAGCAGCATCGGAGGCGACGAGTGTGGCTCGAGCAGCATCGGAGGCGACGAGTGTGGCTCGAGCAGCATCGGAGGCGACGAGTGTGGCTCGAGCAGCATCGGAGGCGACGAGTGTGGCTCGAGCAGCATCGGAGGCGACGAGTGTGGCTCGAGCAGCATCGGAGGCGACGAGTGTGGCTCGAGCAGCATCGGAGGCGACGAGTGTGGCTCGAGCAGCATCGGAGGCGACGAGTGTGGCTCGAGCAGCATCGGAGGGGTCGACGACGAGTGTGTGGCTCGAGCAGCATCGGAGGCGACGAGTGTGGCTCGAGCAGCATCGGAGGCGACGAGCCGTGTGGCTCGAGCAGCATCGGAGCGCATGGTGAGCGACAGCACGATGTGGCTCGAGCAGCATCGGAGGCGACGAGTGTGGCTCGAGCAGCATCGGAGGCGACGAGTGTGGCTGTTATTTTACTTTGAGGAAACCTAATGATTGAGTTAAGGTTGTCTAAGTCGTGGACAGCACTGCTTGATGTACAATAGGTTTTGTAGCAGTAACTAGACAATTTTTTTCTCCTTTGCATGTGTTTACCACCTAAATACTAAAAAAGAAAATTTAGCTGTTTTTTGGGTAGGCCACGGTTAACTTCTTAAGTCAATTGCCTAGCCATGTCCATCACTAACAAAAATCTAGGCTGTATGGTTTTTCCTTGTGCAGACCACCAGCTAGAGTAGACAGTTGTGTAGGCCAGGCTCTGCTTCCTGGGAGAAGGCTTTCCTTTCAGAAAAATATGGTAGTTATCTGCTTTTTTGGACCAATGATTAAGTAGCCATCTTTTAAATTATTGTCTGATCATTTCCTATGTCTCGCAACATGAATAATAATTTAAAGTGAGCCTGTCACCAGATTTTGGTGTGTTAAAGTAAAAGTGCCACCACCTTCAGTAGCACCTATGCTTCAATCTATGAAGATGGCTATTATGCCATGACCCTGTTCACCAAATAAATAACTTTTAAAAATGTTCCGCCCTGTATTATAATTACTTGTTTCTAGTCCGATGGGTTTGATTACAGTTTAGTCCGTCCCGCTCTCCTCACTGTCCGAATGCCTCTTCTTCTGAGTGATATCTGAATTGTGCACCTTTGCTGAGGCTTCACCATATCGCGCAGGTGCACTATGCTGTGCCTAAAACCTCTGCGCATGCGCAAACTGCTAAGGTCTCTACTGCAGCACACAACGCACCTGCACGATATGGAGAAGCCTCTGCGCAGGCGCATGAGTCAGATATTGCTTAGAAAAAGAGGCTGTCAGAAAGTGAGGAGAAGGGGGCTAGACAAACCGAGCTGTAATGAATCCTATCCGACCAGAAATGCGTAATTATGATACAGGGTGGCACTTTTTAAAGCTTATTTATTCTGTGTACAGGGGCAGTCGGGGCATAATAGCCACCTCTATAGAGTTCAGCATAGTTGCCGCTAAAGGTGGTTCTTTTAGTAGCACACACAAATCTGATGACAGATTCATTTTAATACAAACCAAAGACTTCTCCATAATAAAGTGATGGGTTTCTCAGGATCGAATAGTAAAGGATATTTATACATTGCTGATAGAAATAATGATGTTAGACTGCGTGATGTCATCTGCCAACGTCATGGAGTCTTTTAAATGTGAATTTTGTCTTAGAAATGATATATGCCTCCCTGTCATTGATGACCTGCCAGTGTCCTTACACCTCGGGCTGATCATGGCCACCCATACAGTGACTCACTGCCGAGTGCTCTTATTTTTAGTCTCGTTCTTCTGCCATGTCTGCAACCATTAGCCAGTAAGAGACTTAAAAAAAAAAAAGAGATCAACATGTTAATCTGCGCAAGCCTTCCCACTCAGCTGCTGCGGCGCGGTCTGCTTCTTTTGTTCTTTCTTGGTCTGCCTTTTCTTCTGTTTATCTGTCACAATTCCTCGCCTTTCTCATTTAGTATCCCAGCATCTTTCATGATTGTGTATTAGATGTGACCCGCACAAATCTATACTGGGGCCTTGTAAGTGAGGTGGTATGGGTGACATGAGACTTTAAATGTTGCATTGTAGTCACAGCAATAGAGCAGAAGTAAACTTGTATTGAGGCTGAGCTGCTCATCTATGGACGAGCAATGCATTATAATGCGGAGGAGGCATCTCCAAGCTTATATTCAGATCAGCCCATGGCAGTCTGTTGACATGTTGATGTGGAATCTGCTGATAAATTGTAATATCTATGGGCAGCTGAGGCCTGTGGTACTGAGCACTTGGGCCGCCTCTGTGCTGCGCTCAACTTGGCTTTTACTCTGTTTTTCTGTTTCTTTGCAAGGAAAGAACAAAGGAAGAGGGAGCAAGGTGACATTTGTAACATTGGCAGAACGGGGTAGAGGTGACAGAAAGGACTTGGGGGATACCCGAGGGGAAAACATGGTCTATTATGTAACTTGTCATTTCCTATAAATTGTTAATGTTTATAGTTCTCACACCCAATTCATTGAAGGTGGCCGTGCCGTCTGCATTGTTTAACCTGTGAAATGGTTCATCCTGATACTTTACTATTCCATCTTCTGAAGTGTGACTGCGCAGGACTAGCTCGGTTTCTTAAAGGGATCCTGCCACCTCCAAAACGCCTCCTAAGCTAGCAAAACATGTCCCTGCAGCATCCTATCACTAATCTCACACTTCTTTTGTCTCCTAAAAGCATCCTGTGAAAGTGCATAAAAACGTTTTAATACTCACTCATTAGTGATTATAATTAGCAGGGGCTATATTCTTTAGTCACCAAGGCGGGCTGTTTTGCAGCTCCAGGATCCACCCTGTCTCTGTGTGTTCTGCTGTGATGTGCAGGCATTGCCCTCCCCCCTCTCTATCACTCACAGAATGCAAATCATTAGTCCTGCCTTCAGTTTCAGTTTCACAGCAGCACAGACAGAGGGAGGGCTGGATCCTGGAGCTGCTAAACAACACCCCCCGGTGACTAAAGAATATGGCCCCTGCTAATTATAATCACTAATGAGTGAGTATTAAAACGTTTTACTCCACTTTCACAGGACGCTTTTAGGAGACAAAAGGAGTGTGAGATTAGTGATAGGATGCTGCAGGGACATGTTTTGCTAGCTTAGGAGGCGTTTTGGAGGAGACAGGATTCCTTTAAGATTTGTTTCCTTCTTAAGCTTTTTCTCTTTTTTTTACCTTTATAAACACCGTGATCACCTATGTGAAAATGCACTTTATGGATGTCCTAATTGTGTTGTCATCTAGAAAAGGAAAAATCTGTGGCCCTCCATTGTTTATATATATATACAATATATACTCTTCTGGTTACTCGTTCTATATTCCCCTGCATGTACTAGTCATGATATGTGGGATTTTACCCTTTAGAGATGGCAGAGAGTTCTTTCTCTTTACAATCATGAGTAAAATTTAAGTACACCCTCTTTGATGTCAGTGGTTGTATACATTAGGATCACAATGAAAAATAAAAGCATCCGGCCTTTGTAACATTAGTTGTAAAATTACCGGTAGGTCAATACAACTTCAGTTTAACATTGCGATAAATTACACTGTGTCATTATTTTACAAAATCTAGGACAAAATGCAGAAGCAGTGTATGAAAAATGAAGTACACCCCATGAATCGATAGCCTGTAGACAGGGCTGTGAAGTCGGAGTCTCTGTCCATATTGGTAGAGTTGGAAGTTGGGAAACTGAGGAGTCCGAGCCGGAGGTTTGCTTAAGGCTGCTTTCACATTACGATTTTCGGTCATCCGATTGTATCCGTTTCAAAACGGATACAATCGGATCTGAAATCGGATCCCATGTTCCCCTATGGGAATCGGATCGGATGTGCCATTATTATGTCCGCCATCTCATCCTTCTTCTCTGCTCGCTTCCTTAAGCTGAACATGGACAAAACCGAGTTCATAGTCTTCCCCCCAAGATGCTCCCCCTCACTACCTGACCTATCCATCATTGTCAACAACTGCTCTCTCTCTCCAGTCCCCCAAGCCAAGTGCCTCGGGGTTATCCTTGACTCTTCCCTCTCCTTCAAGCCCCACATCCAGGCCCTCGCCACCTCCTGCCGACTCCAGCTCAAAAACATCTATAGGATTCGCACTTTCCTTGACCACGACACTGCAAAAACCCTTATTCACGCTCTCATCATCTCCCGCCTCGATTACTGCAACCTCCTGCTCACCGGCCTCCCTAATACCTCCCTTGCACCCCTCCAATCTATCTTGAACTCCGCTGCCCGCCTAATCCATCTGTCTCCCCGCTACTCCCCTGTCTCCCCCCTCTGCCAAGCTCTTCATTGGCTCCCTGCTTCCCAGAGATCCCGGTTTAAAACATTAACCATGACATACAAAGCCATTCACAACCAGTCCCCTCCATACATCTCTGACATGGTCTCCCGTTACCTACCCTCACGCAACCTGCGATCCTCCCAAGAGCTTCTCCTCTACTCCCCCCTCATCTCCTCTTCGCACAACCGCATACAGGATTTCTCCCGTGCTTCACCCAGACTCTGGAACTCACTGCCCCAACACATCAGACATTCTCCTACCCTGGGAACCTTTAAAAGAAGCCTGAAGGCCCACCTGTTCCGCCAAGCCTACCACCTGCAATAAGACCCAGTCCCCCTCCCACTGTATCCGCACCCGCCCCTCGTAGACTGTGAGCCTTTGTGGACAGGATTTCTACCCTCTTGTTTCTGTACAACTGAATTGTCAACATTTATTGTTACTTGTATTGTTACTTGTCCTAGTCTGCCCTTTTTAACATGTAAAGCGCCATGGAATATAATGGCGCTATATAAATTAATAATAATAATACCGTAATAATAATAATAATTATTGGCATCCAATTTAGGCACCATCTGATCCGATTTAATTACGGGCACAAAATCGCAGCCTGCTACGATTTTGTGTCTGTGACTCAAATCGGACAGCATCGGATCAATGCTGATCCGAGTGCCCACAACATGGGAGCCTATGGACATCGGATCCGAGTTCACCTCGGATCCGATATTATCTCCATATTCCCTGCCTCTCCCTGTCTCTCCCTGCTGCTGCCTTCTCCATCTTCTTCCCTCTGCTATTCTATGCTGTCTGCCCGTTATTGTATTCTGTCCCCCCGCTATTGTATTCTGTCCCCCCGCTATTGTATTCTGTCCCCCCGCTATTGTATTCTGTCCCCCCGCTATTGTATTCTGTCCCCCCGCTATTATATTCTGTCCCCCCGCTATTGTATTCTGTCCCCCTGCTATTGTATTCTGTCCCCCCGCTATTGTATTCTGTCCCCCCGCTATTGTATTCTGTCCCCCCGCTATTGTATTCTGTCCCCCCGCTATTGTATTCTGTCCCCCCGCTATTGTATTCTGTCCCCCCGCTATTGTATTCTGTCCCCCCGCTATTGTATTCTGTCCCCCCGCTATTGTATTCTGTCCCCCTGCTATTGTATTCTGTCCCCCCGCTATTGTATTCTGTCCCCCCGCTATTGTATTCTGTCCCCCCGCTATTGTATTCTGTCCCCCCGCTATTGTATTCTGTCCCCCCGCTATTGTATTCTGTCCCCCCGCTATTGTATTCTGTCCCCCCGCTATTGTATTCTGTCCCCCCGCTATTGTATTCTGTCCCCCCGCTATTGTATTCTGTCCCCCCGCTATTGTATTCTGTCCCCCCGCTATTGTATTCTGTCCCCCCGCTATTGTATTCTGTCCCCCCGCTATTGTATTCTGTCCCCCCGCTATTGTATTCTGTCCCCCCGCTATTGTATTCTGTCCCCCCGCTATTGTCTTCTGTCCCCCCGCTATTGTCTTCTGTCCCCCCGCTATTGTCTTCTGTCCCCCCGCTATTGTCTTCTGTCCCCCCCGCTATTCTATTCTGTCCCCCCGCTATTCTATTCTGTCCCCCCGCTATTCTATTCTGTCCCCCCGCTATTCTATTCTGTCCCCCCGCTCCTCTATCCTCATCTAATCCCTATCCTGTCCCCTCTTGTCTTCCCTGTGTGTAAGAAAAAAAAAAATAATAACTCCTCCCGGAGTATACATCACCTATCACCGGCTCCCACGATGCAACACCATGAAGACTGAATGATGTCAGAGAGCCGGTCAGCTGACTGGTCATGTCGGTCCCGGTCATGATGGGCCAGCCGATTGGAACGCAATATGACCCACCAATTGCTGTAGATGCGGCGCAAAAAAAACACTATCCAAGCACGCCTACGTGATCGATTTCAGGATCGCTGTGTATGTCGCTATTGCTCTGTCACAGGGCACGATCCGCTGAGATCGCCTGGTGGATATCGCCTGATTTCACTGCAGTGCAGGGCAATCAGGCGACGCTCCACCGGTGATCTCACCGTAGAATCGCCCAGTCACACGCCACTAAGCACATGCGATGTGGTTTCCACATTGCTGAATTGGGGAATTGCCAGCGATCTCACCGGAGATATGGCGGCGTGTGACGGTATCTTGAGTTTATGCTCGGCGCTCGTAAGGTGCAGTGACATCTTTTTAATTATGTCAAGAACTGGATATAGACTGATCCTTTGCAGCACCTTTATTCTCTTCTTTTATAGCCTTTCTAAATGTATATGTTCTGTTGTGCTTTGGATCATCATCATATCACTGAATTTCAGGAAGGCTTTTGGTTTTGGGTAGATGGGCTCAGATTTGACTGCAGAATACTTTGCTACACAGAGAAGTTCATAATTTTGTCCGTGCTGCCATGTTAGTGTTAAGTGGCCTTGTCCTGACAAGTCTTCTAAACAAGTGATTCTTCTTCAGTCTATCTCCAATTGTACAGTCATGATCTTAAGTGTTTAACAGGCTAATGTGGCATTTAGAATCTAAGCTGTATCTCTTAATGCAAATTCTTTGAACATTGCTTGGTCTTACCTTTGGGTGAATTTGCGTGGACATCCTCCACTGGGAAGATTGTCAACTGTCTTGAATGCTTCCACTGTGAACAATCCTCCTCACTATAGAATGATGGAATCCAAAGGATTTGGTTATGGCCTTAGGCCACGTGCACATGTTGAGTATTTCAGTATTTGTAAGCTAAAACCAGGATTGAAACAGTCTAAAGAAAAGTAGAATAGAAACACTTGCATCACTTCCAAAATGTTAACCACTCCTGATCTGGCTTACAAACACGGCGGTAAACATTTCTGCAAATACTCATTGTGTGGACGTGGCCTAAGCCCTCCCAGATTGATAGGCAGCCACAGTTACTTATCTACGATCAGGTTTTTGCAACCTAATCTGAGAATAGCATAATATAGGACCCGAGATCCTGATTCCAGCAATGTGTCACTTACTGGGCTGCTCAGTGTAGTTTTGATAATATCCAGCTGATTAAACAGTGATTTTACCATTAGCAGTCTACTTGGCCTGCTGCCAGGTAGTCTGACATATTCACAGACTGCTAAGGGCTCGGACACACTCTGCTACTTACATCCTAGTTTGACAGACGACACTTGGAAGAGGCTGGAGCAGTGACCCTGAACGGCCTCTCTCTCTCTGGATGAGAATGACAGCTGCTTGTGTTTCTGTGCAGCATCCTACTCCCCGTTCAGACAGGGAGAGGCCGTTCAGGGTCACTGCTCCAGCCTCTTCCGAGTGTCATCCATCAAACTCGGATAAGTGTGTCCGAGCCCTAAATCTGCAACAGAGAAAACACTAATTTTATCAAAATGACAACAAGCAGCTCAGTAAGGGACACTTCGCTGGAATCAGGGTCTCTATTTCTACATTATGCTGCTCTCAGATGTGATGGCAAAAACCTGGTGACAGTGTCCATTTAATGTTAGCCTCATTGAAAAAAAGTTATTTTCTTCCAAAACTAAAATTCTAAATGCCCTCAAGCTTTTGAACGTATGTATAGTATAGTGTATATGTGAATATATATATATATATGTGTATATCTGTGTGTGTATATGTATGTGTACATGTATATACATACCACACACTCACACACCACACACACACCACTCACACATTATAATAGTGTGGTATATATACACATGTACATACACACGTGTGTGTGTGTGTGTGTGTGTGTGTGTGTATATATATTATATATATATATATATATATACACACACACACACACACACACACACACGTGTGGATGCTTCGCGCTGCTAAGGCGACTCGCCATGCCGCTGCCGCGGGCATAGCGAGTCGCCTTAGAACTGCTCGCAATGGCCGCTGCGCGGCCAATGCTTCGGGCGTATCCACATGACCACGCTGACTCGCATTGCGAGTGGACTCAGAAGGGGCAAAAAACCATTCGCAATTATATATATATATATATATACCGTGTATATATATATATATATATATATATATATATATAATATATATATATATATATATATATATATATATATATATATATATATATATAATGTGCACTGTGTTGGCCACATAAATGTATATAATGTGTATATGTGTGTATGTGTATCTATAAATATATATATATGTCACACTAAATGCAATTTTTTTTGAGGGATCAATTGGGAGGGGGCAATTAATCAGTAAAATAAGCCAGTGTGGCAAGAAAGAGTGACATCCTTGTTGTGCATGAAACTAATTGAAAATAAATAGTTTTTGTGCCTAACAGCAGGCATGATGTGGTTCGTGTTTGTGGCCTGTTACGATGTTTGTGCAGCTTGTCTGATCTGGTCTCCAATCAAGTACAATTGTAAAGGCGCAGTCAGCGGTGGATCTTGATGATTTTTGTGCTCCAGTACATTCAGCATGGCAGGATCTTACTCATACAACCATTAATAGCCTTATTGATAGCAGCCAAGGGATTTATGCATGTGATTATCATACTCTAGTCTATACTGAATAAATCGAGATATTTTGAAAATGTTCTTTCATTTTTCTCACTATTTCCATATCCTTAAACTTTCTTTCCATTATTCCATGCCCTTTCCTTTTTTTTATTGCAGTTTCAATGTTGAGTGTATGTAGCAAGATGCACCAATATTCTACAGCATATGACACTGCATTTCTGCTTATCTCAGCTAGTTTTCTGCTGTGTAAACTTAGAGCTGTAGTAAAGGGGTTGTCTGGTCACAACATATTGATGATCTAACCATATGATAGGTCATCAATATCGGATCGATGCGGTCCAACAACTTGCATCTCCACTAATCAATTGTTTGCAGATGTTAACACTTTAAGTTGTGCTTTTCTGTACAGCACCATTTAATATGCAGCCGCCGGGTACTGTATACAGCTGCTATTCTTCTGAATGGGAGCTAAAAGCTGTGTTGCATTGCCTTTGAGCGGGGCTGTGGAGAACCTGTCAGCAGCATTTAAGTAAGCAGAGAATAGACAGGGCCATACTGGTGCTGTCATACTGGTTAAAATGATACCTGGGGTGTCGCCCTTTTCCTGAAATGAGATCCGTGTGTCCAAGCCTGTGACAAGGACATCGCCTGTGCCAAATTTACACAAGGAAGAAGAAAAGACGCCCAGAGGCAGCGGAGGGGCCGGGACGGAGTTGAAGACCCTTCCACCAGTCCCACCTCACCAGACCCGGCCTGATTCATGATAGGATTAGAAGACAACTTTGATCACAGATTGAAGAAAACACACATGGATTTTTTCACCTCCGGTATCATTTTAAGCAGTATGACAGCGCTAATATGACCGTCTGTACTTTACTTAGTAAAATGCTGCTGACAGGGACTCTTTAAGCTTTTATTGTAAGTAGCCGAGATTTAATTATTGAAGTAAAAATATCCTATAGACACTCTGAATGACATTGATCATTCAGTACAATAATATAATATTTAGGCTTTGCAATAAATTATTAAAAAGCAGTTCAAAAATATGACATTTTGTTCTGTGAAGTAGTGGCTAATGCTGTGTTTTTTCCTTTTCAAGCAGTGCCCTTCATACCGTAGTTGTCTGACATCAACTAAGATAAATTATTTTCAGCTCTTGCATTGTTTTTACGAGGCACCCAGTACACCAGGGGTATCAAAGGCATGGCCTGCGGGTCGCATGCAGACCCTGAGGCTCCTTCACGTGGCCCACAGACAATGTAGACTCCTTTGAGGATCATGGTCCAGTCCTTGGGCTGTTAACGCCAGCACTTCGGTTATATTGCTGGCGCTGCCAGGGACAATCGCTGCTCAATAATACCAATGATAGCCACCGGCCACTCAGAGGCAGCAGCTGACATTACCGTATGATTTTAGCTGTTGACTTCTGGCCCACGGCTGGCTTTGGAGATGTGCAGAGAGCTTGTCTCAGCATGAATCGGCTATACAGCTCAAGGGGGCACTGTCCTCAAGGGGGCTACATTACCCGCAGGCTGCATACAACAGAAGACAGGTGAGAAGAGTGTGTGAAACCGCACAATAGAGGTCATTATTACAAGATTAGAGACCAGGATGGGCACATTACTAAAAGAATGGGACCAGGATGGGCATCTTACTAAAAGAATGGGACCAGGATGGGGACATTACTAAAAGAATGGGACCAGGATGGGCACATTACTAAAAGAATGGGACCAGGATGGGCACATTACTAAAAGAATGGGATCAGGATTGGGAAATGGCTACAAGAAAAAGAGCAAGATCAGTACATTACTACATGAGGGGGATCAGGGTTGGGACATTACTACAAGAAGGGGACTGGGATATTGTTACAAGAAGGAGACCAGGATGGGGACATTGCTACCAGGAGACCAAAAAGGGAATATTGCTACAATAAACAGACCTGGATGTGGGGACATTGCTACAAGAAGGGGAGGAAGATGGGGATATCACTACAAGAGGGGGACCAGAATGTGAACATTAGTACAAAGAGATCCGGATGGGGATAATTACTACAAGGTGAAGACCAGTATGTGGACATTACTACAAGATGGGTGCTGGGATAGGGACAATACTACAAGAAGAGGATCAGGATGGGGACATTAGTACAAGGAGGGTACTGGGATGAGGACATTACTACAAGAAGGGGACCGGGATATGGACATTGTTACAAGTAGGAGAACAGGATGGGAACCTGGATGGGGCATTATTACAAGAAGAGGACTAGGAAGAAGGACAGTACTACAAGATGGAGATAAGGATGAGTATATAATTACAAGAAGGGGATTGGGATGGGACATTATTATGAAAGTACCGTTAGACGCTATGATATCCTTAACGATCTCGCTCAAACGTCACGGGTTTGGAGTCGTTCAAATGGCATCATTAGTATGTCGTTGCGTGTGACACCGAGATACGACTACAATAAATCATTGGATCGTTGATCACAGATTTATGAACATGTTCATAAATCTGTCGTTCATTCAACCTGCTGCATCGTTGTGTGTGACACCGCGATAACTATCTCGTTAACGACGTCGCCTATTCACAACATTGAACAAGTATCGTTCGCTGGGTTGTGTGAACGATAGCTGCTCGCCACATCGTTGGTGCGTCGGGAACGAAACGATATCCATACGTGTGACATCTCAACAACAGTCAACTACCGATGGTGTCACGAAGGCGCTCCCGTGAGATTGTTACGACATTGAAACATGTAACGGTGTCTTAAGAAGGAGACCAGGATAGGGATATTACTGCAAGATATTGGCCAAAATTACTATATTGTGCTAATTGTAATGTGATATTATTTGAAGGAAATAAAATGTTAACCTGAATTGTTATATATAGATATAAAAAAAAAGTGCCTAAGCACAAACAGGAAGGTAGATGCCACTGACCTGGCTGTTGTGCCCGGCACCACTCACTCATTCATGAGTGCTACAGATCCGCACAGACCGCTCCTGCCGGGGGCTGTATGGAGGGGTAAACAGAGCAGAGACTTATTTTTCCGCTCTGCTCTGTGGAATGGGCGGGACAACCGACATCATGCTGATTGACAGCTGCCTTCCTGCTACCTGACATGCTGTCAATCAGCATGACTTTTTCTCTGACTCCTGTCAACAGAGGGGAGAAGCTGCCTCTCTGTAGACGTGACGTCAGCAGAAGCTGAAAAATTGCTGATGGGAGTGCTCTGTGCCCGCCCTGTGTCGGTGCTGAACAGTGCCTGGCACAACAGGTGGATAGGTGTCGACTACTTGCCTTTTTAGTGCGTAGGCACTTTTTTCTTTGCTAAATCCCGGATATCCTCTTTACCAGAATTGCTTTCCAATTGTAAATATTTCTGTAACCAATTGACTCACTTGAAGACACCCAGAGATACACATTATGAGGTTTTTCTACTTACAGGAAAGTGGATCTCAAATGCCCTAGAATGCCTGTAATATCAAATTGAGCAAGCATACTTGCCCCAGGCCTGGCTCAGAATCCCCGATGCTGCTCATCGCCTATACTGAGGTAGACGGCACAACCTGCTGAGCTTAGAGCTTGGCTACAAAGTTGATGCGCTCTGTCAATGTGACGTCACCTCTGGAACGAGAATATCGAGACCCGAGCAGATGCAGGGAGCTGACTCTGAACCTCAGGAAATACTTGTTGTGTTGATTAAGGCCGGCTTCACACCACGGCTTTTCCCTGTCAGGTTCTGTCCGGTGTTTTGCAGGATGCATTGGACAGAATCTGACCGCTCCGGACAAACAGATCCGGAGGGCAAATGTGCCCTCCGATCCTGTTTTGTGCCGGAATCAGCGGCTGCCGCTGTCCAGTGCTGAAGTTTCAGCATAGCGGCTGGAGGGAGCTAGCTGCTGTGCTGAGATTTCAGCCGCGGCTCTTTCAGCTGCGCTGTCCAGGTGCTGAATGAGCGCAGCTTGAATCTCGGAGGCGCCGTTAGTTCAGCACCCTGCGTCAGGGAACCGGATCGTTTTTCTGTCAGATCCGGCGCCCATAGACTCCCATGCTATGGGCGTCGGATCTGAGAGGATCCAGTTGTCCAATTTTTGCATCAGACACAAAAAATGCTGCAGACTCCGGTTTTGTGTCCAATGCAAACATTGGACAAACTGGATCCTCCCGGAAAACCAGCCAACCGGACGACATAGGGATACATGGGGGGCTGTCAGGTTCAGTCCTGGATCCAAAATACCATGGTGTGAAGCTGGCCCAAGACCTTTTGTGGTCCACTTTCCTGAAAGTACGAAAACCCCTTTAATAACCATATATGATACAAAAAAAGTGCAATTAGAATAATAACCGTGAGTGCTGTTGGCTTTTTTTTTTTTGGGGGGGGTTTTGCTACACTTCTCGCGACACTTGGAGAAGTTGTGTTTCACTCCAGAAAAACACACGATACAAGCAAACAATATTTATATGTAATGTAAAACCTATTGGTACAAGTGCCGCATTACTCAAGAATTTTTTTCATAATCATTATTTATTTATGTACCAACATGTTCTGTGGCTCTGTACAATGTAGATGAAAGACAATGACATGCCAAACAATCAGATTAAGATCGGTTTACGAGCAGGTCAGCCGGAGGTCCCCCGGCCTGTAATCGGCACAGCCCAAGCTGCTAATCTGCTGCTGCGGATCATAACATTATTACCTGTCTATTGACGCTTTCATGTGTTCCTGTGTATAGGCCGTGTTCACACACTGCATTTTTACAGTGTTTTTTTTTTCTGCAGCAAAACCTGAAAGTTTTGTTAGTAAATAAAGGTTCCTGGTCAGGGTATAACCTGCGCTTTTTGTTGCGTATTTGCAGTGTTTTTACCCATAGCAAAAATTGCCATGCTCATTATTTCTGAAATGATGCAAAAAACTAAGCTTCATTCAGGAAAACGATACAATGTGTGCCTGGCTTCACAATACACAGGTTTTGCTGGGAATGAAAAATGCAGGTGTAGATTAGTATAGATTTACATAAAACCAAGCTAAAAATGCACTGTGTGAACATAGCCAATTCCCCTTTTATAGGCTACTTTCACAGCACTTTTTTTTTTTTTTTTTTTTTTTACGGTAGATTTTTAGGCTAAAAATTATTGATTTATGATATAGGGTTTTCTATACAGGTTAATGAACACCGAAAAATTCTTAAGTCTAATAAAACAGAATGAATACAACCATGTAAGGGTGGTTTCACACTAGCAGTTTTTTTACTTGAGGCGGTATCCATCGTCCTCCTAAAGCATTCTGGTCAGGTATTTGTCCCTATACTTAACATGGGGTAGCATGGACATCAGGTGGTATCAGGATTTGAGCAGATCAGCAGCACTGCATCATTTTAACTTCCTCTAAAAATGCAGAAAGTTGCTTTTTTTGCAGCAAAGGAAAAATCCGGATGCGTCTGAATGCAGCGCAATGCGTCAAAACGACACATCTAAGTCAGAGGCCGCGTCCGGCTGTTTGTGAATGCGGCCAATCCGGATCAGTTTTGCACATCAGACATGCCCAGAGTAGTTTGAGCATGCTCAGTAGCCTGGAGATGCATTCTTTTTTTTTTTACACTCTTTTTCTTTCACTCATTTTCTTTCACTCCTTTTTTCTTTCTTTTTCTCTCTTCTCTTTCATTTTCTTTCTTTCTTTTACTTTCTCTTTTTCTTTCTCTTTCTCTCTCTCTCTCTCTCTCTCTCTCTCTCTCTCAATTTCTTATTGAGAATGTAATAGGAAATTCAGTGTTTGTAAAAGAAAACGCAGGGCAAATCAGGACGAAAAAACAGGGTTTTTTTTTTACCTGATCCTGCAAAAAAGCGCTGCAAGCCTTTTTGCATGCACCGACAGATGCATGTGTGTTCGTCCTAATCTGGACACAATGCTAGTGTCAAATTACCCTTATGGTACCTTTACACGCCGCCACAACAGGATGCATACAACCCGCTACAGGCTACAAATGTAGCTTGTCGCGCCAATATCGCCCGTAGTAGCGGCGTCTGAAGACGGGACGACACAGCCGGCTACAGATACCTCTGTATCCGTGCACTGCCCATAAACATATGGCAACATCGCCGATTGTAGCGACCTGTATCGGCGTGTAAAGAAGGAACAGAAGGGAACTCTGGACACCCGGCGATGTAGCTGGAATGTAGCTAAGGCGTGACCCAGGCTCCGGGATACCACGCCCCTTCAGCGATCATTGGAGGAAGCTCCTTCGTTGCGATTGGTTGTCGCTGCACAGGGCGGCATATTTAAGAAGCTGACCAGTCACACTACGCAATTGCTCGAGCGTCATGTATTAATCAGCCTCCTGCGCTGGCTGGCCAATCATGGTATTATTGCTTTGTCCTATCAGCGTACGGACGTCTCGTAATCCACAATTGTGGCACGCCTATGTGCTGTCCCTCCTGCCCCAGGTCCGCCCATATTAGCTTGTTATTGCGGTGTGTAAATGAGGTACGCTGAGCTACAGACGGCTACTTGCGACACCCGGCGATGTAGCTAGCTGTAGATGTAGCGTAGCGCACCTTGTGGCGGCGTGTAAAGGAGATGCGATTACCGTTTGTAACCGTTTGGCCGTGCTCGTGCACGTGAAGTTGCCGTTGGTATCCATCCTGTTGTGGCGGCGTGTAAAGGTACCATTAATGATACAAAGAAAATAGAAAAACAATTCCAAAAGTTAATACAATACATTTTTGTAGTCATCCTTGGACTAGATTCGGACATCCATAAAGGTACCGTCACACAGGGAGATATCACCGGCGATGTTGCCGGCGATCGCGGGAGCGCGCATCCCTGACAACATCGCCGGGGAGATGTCAGACTGAGCAACTTACCGGCGTTGCCGCGGCTATCGCTCGCTGGGTTGCCCAGCAACCCAGCGAGCGATAACTCGCAATGTTGGAGATAGGCGGAATCGCCCGCAACATTGCAGGTTGCCGCGTTACACAGGGCGATCAGGCATGATCGCCTGACCAACATCGCCAGGCTTCCCAACATTGTTGCATTCCCAACATAGATGTGCAAAAAATGCAGTGTGAGATGGGAGTTATCCATTTACTCTTGACAATGTAACAACTCTTTTTTCTGGATCAATGGAACTGTATGGTTCCCTTTACTGTTTCGGGCAAAAAACTGGCAACACTAGGATGTGTCGCACAGATGTGTGAATATAGCCTTAAAGCGAGATCAAAGATATGGTAGAAAAGTTTGCAAATTATTATATTTCAGTTACTACCTTGGAGAGGGAGAACATGTCACCCCCTAGTGCTTTCCAAACTGAAATCACCCCTGAATGCAGCTTGTCTGCTGCATTCAGGGAAAGGATCTCCTATGTCTCTAGCCCCCCTTTGAGTCGTATAAAACACTTTAGAAAGCGTACAGATAAGGAGTCCAGAGTGACTTGGTAATGAGTCCTCGCTGCTCCCTGTTGTCCTCCCTGCCTCCAGCCCCTCAGTAACGCCTCCTTTGTGTCTCCCCTCCTCGGCCGCTCAATGCTGCTCTGCATCTGAAGTCAAGCAGGAGATGGTCCCGGCAGCTGCAACGCCTCCTGCTGGTGACGTCAGTGCCGAAGCCTGCCCTGCTCCAGATTATGTATGTACTGCGACTGAAAATATGACTGCATTATCTTGGCGTCTTTTCAGCCTTCACATGGACTAGTAGTGTAAAGCATGGGGCGTCTTCAGAGCTGGAAACACTTGAAGAATGGACGTGTCACTTTTTTGGCGTCTTTTGAATCCTGAGAACGTGGGCAGGGAGGTAATGTTTCAGGTGTTCTTGTTGCACTGCTGGCTAGTGATGAGCGAGTATCGAAATATTTGTAATCACTATACTCTTTACCAGTAGTTTTCAGTACTCGAGCACTAGTCTGAATAGTGAGTCCAATGTTAGTACATTAGTGATAGGCTCTGCACGCAAACATCCGTCCGTAAAACTAAAGTTTCCGGGAGGAGGCAAAAGGGTGGGCTTTTCTGTGTTTCACTGCATACAACACATTGCTGTGACCCCCAGGGACCCGAACATTCAATCTTCTCACCCTGAGGTGCCAGCTCCCTTTGTGTACTAAAGAGATGTCAATTTATGTCAGATCGATAACGATAGACACATCACTCACGAGCCCCAGCGATACTGACTCGAGTAACGAGTATTGCTAATACTGTACTATCCGTGCGAGTAGTGAATAGTAACGATTACACTCGCTCATCACTGCTCCTGGCTTATCCCAACTGCTATAGAAATATCCTAAGGAATGCCGCAAATATAATACTACCCGACCGATGAAAGTACTCTTTCTTCTCTGATTGGACAGAATAGAGCTGCATGCTCAGCCTTCCTGGTGTGTACTATTACAACACACAATATTCACATCAGGTCTCCCCTGGAAGGATCTGAATCTAGTTTTCTCATTTAGAATCCATTGATGAAGATTCTTATTGGAACATTTTTTGCATGCATGAAAGTGAAATGGTATTTATTGCATTGTAAAGGCCAGTAAACCTAAATGACAAGCGTGTAACAGTGTTTACAGATGTGTATCTGTGAGTGACAGGTGCACAGAAGTGAGTCTTGGGCTACGTTCACACGCTGCAGTTTTTTGTGTCTTTGTACGCTGCGCTTTTCCCCAAAAGCACATCTGTGTCAGCGTTTCCCGGCAATGTGAATGGAAATTCACTTTTGCCATTCAGACGCTGCGCTATTTTCAGCTGAGCTTTTGAGGCCCCTTTATATGCGCTGGAATTACTCATTGCTGTTCAGACAATGCGTAATCCCAGCGCCTATAATTGCGGGCACATGAGGAACAGCAGAATGTGATGTCACACAGGGGGGGGGTCTGAGGATGAATCCTGTGTTCCTCCCCCTGGTGTGACATGCCGTGCAGGGACTTTTGCTTTCCCAGTGTATCTACATACACTATCTACATACACTGGAGAGAGCAGCAAAATACCTCTCTGCCGCCTGTCCAGGATCCTAGAAGACGTCTGATCACCATTGCCAGGACATTAATATGCTTTTTAAATGGTGATTGGCCGGTAGCGATCATGTGATATGTGATGTGCATATCACATGATCGCTACTGGCCAATCACAATTTAAGGTCCTAGCAGGCAGCAGTCGATGTCTTCTCAGGTCTCGCAGGCGGCAGAGGGGTGTTCATTTTTTGTTGTTGTTCCTACATGTTTTCATATTTCTTTTGCTCTCCCAGTGTATGTTTGGTGTCTTTCCACCTACGTCTTTTCTTTTTCTTTAATTTGCACTTCTAAACAGGCGAGTGGAACAATGGACCAAAGAATAGTTTTTGTGTTTTTTTTATGGTTCACGTCTTTAGAACACATAACAAGTCGTTTTGACATTGCCGTCTTTATGTTGATTATTTTTTTACATTTATGGAGCACTTTTTCGGTCAAGTTAATCCAGATCAATATACCTGTCTGAATAAGATGTTCTGTGTACATACCACTAAGGCTGCGTGCACGCTATCAGTATTGGCAGCATTATGGATGTAGCGTGCTTGCGCTGTGTCCATAATGCAGTGTTGTACAGCACAAGCACAGTGGATGGATTTGCAGAAATCCCGTGCCCGCTGTTTCTCCTTTCCTCTGCAGCATTAATTGACGTGCAGGGCGGCTTTCTGTGTCATTGTTTGTCCACAGCATGTCAATTTAGCGCTGTAGAGTCGGATGTGAGCTCATTGGGTGAATACAGGGAATGCCCGCTGTGCGCCAAATGCTGATTGTGGGCACAGGGCGGCTACGCCGGATTTTCTGTAAATACCTTTAACTATATGGTCATTATATGGGATGGACAAACCCTGTAATGCTGGAGGCTATGGTTGATTTTGTCCTCTAGAGCTGGGTCAGCGGTGTTATTCTCATGCCATCTCAGGGGTTAAATCTGCACAGTCTTACAGTGTGTGGTTTAAAAAAGGGAAAAATACTTTTAACCAAACTATATTGCAGTAAAGATATTAAAACATCTCCTCATTTGTGCAGCTTTGTTGCACAGATTAAAGGGAACCTGTCGCCGGATTTTTGCCATCCCATCTGAGAGCAACAAGATGTAGACAGAGACCCTGATCCAACGATGTGCCACTTACTGAGCTGCTTGCTGCCATTTTGATAACATTAGCATTTTCTCTACTGCAGATTTAGCAGTTTGTGAATATGACAGACTTCCAGACTAATGATAGTCTCCACAAACAGTGACTTTATCAAAACTACACTGAGCTGCCCTGTAAGTGACACATCGCTGGAATCAGGATCTCGGGTCCTATATTATGCTATTCTCAGATTAGGTTGCAAAAACCTGGTGATAGGTTCCCTTTAAAACGTTCTGTTGCTTCATAAATATAGAGGTAAAAGCTAATCCTCATAATGCGGATGGTTAATGGTGAGACAGCGGAAAGGTTCAGCTTGCAGTTACTGTACAACCTGCAATGCAGCATGTTCTCCCTTTGGCTCTGTTACTCATTGCAAATGGGCTGGATGACAAGTGATCAGTAGAATGGATATGATTTGTCTATTGCAAGACAAGAATAACCCAGGGAGTGAAGGATGACACAATCGCATTACTCACAGGCCGGAGCGCTAAATTCATTTGTTTTTATAATTCTATGGATGTAGTTGTCATCTGGAGAATGCCCGTGTGTGTGTCGCTTCAATAAGGGATGTATGTGATTATCGTTACCTCCGATTCATTACGTAGGGGGATTTCTTTGCTGTCATCTATACCTTACATCCAGATTTTGTTCATATAACAAATACTTGGATGACCACAAAGGGAAAAAAAATGTTACTCATTGCAAGTCGAAAAAATACTTGTAAAACTTTTTTTTTTTTAAATCATGGCTTTTTTAAGAAAAAAATGCTGAAAATCTGAATTATTCTTGGTGGTTTCTTTCCTGTGTATTTTGACATTGTAAGTAAACTTCCAGTAGATTTCAAAGTGAAAATGTGTAATATGCCACGGTAAATGCTCTCTATTTGCCTATTGAATGATTTGTATGCAGACAATATGTCCCATATGTAAAAGTCACATCAAAAATCATGTCCTAAAACACTTTTTTTTTTCCCCTCGTAGACTATTCTATGTAAAATGACAATTTTTTACAATGAAAAAACTCATTGTGAATCTCTAAGTTTTCCTTGTGGTCAATAATAAGTCTATCTTACCTTATCAGGGATCTTTCCTTCTGCTCGATTACGGGAGATGGACATCATAGAGAGATCTCCAATGGAGTTGTCAACAGGGACGAGGAGACACTACATAGAGCTGCTTTTAATTTGTAATACTTGTCATTTTTGGCAACATTTTTTCTTGTATAATAAGGCTTTATTATGATGTTCCAAGCAGATGACCAAGTATCAGTGCTTTAATATAGAAGACTGGCCTCCTTCTATTACCCTCTGTGGCTAGAGGAGCGGAGATGTCACAAAGGCGTATGATGATGTTGTGCTCTTCATCTTGTCATCTGCGAGGTATCGATCTTAAATTGAACATTACCACTTACCTGATTTTGTGTGTAGCCGGGAGGCCAGAGTAGTACAGTAATAAAATAGCTGCCATGTGTGGGGTCAGAACAAATGCAATTTCCAACTTGGCAAAGGTAACTGTATTTCCCTTTGCTCCAGGCACTAAGGGTTTGATTGTAAGGCGTAATGTCAGATAAAAGCCAATTGCTCTTTGCTGCATAGTGATCAATAGATAACCCTTTCCAGACTGGACTGCAATATGGCAAAGGAAAGTGTGTGATTGTTTTGTTGTAGAAAGGTTTTGTGCCTGGTGTTGTACTGTGTTTGGTAGTCACAATAAAATGGCGACAGATTGTATGCCAGAACCTGGGAGCACAAGCACCGCTCGGATATAGCAGCCCTCTGTATATAAAATGGACCAAAACTCTTATATTATGGATTATTGTATGGTTGGGGTCGTGTTAGATTGATCAGTCCATTCTATTTTTTGCTGTAGTATTTTGGTGGACCTTTAGATATGTGATTCATTAAAGGGAACCTGTCATGTCCTTTTTTGTTATTAAGCCGCCGATTTTGTTTAGATCATGTACTGAGCATTAGTAACCGGTTTCTTTTTTTTTTTCTTTTTCTTTTAAATCTTATTTATCCCCAAAAAGCACTTTAGATACTTAGAGGTTTTCATTATCTGGCTGGGCAAGCAGTCAAACAGTCATCCAGGTGGTTAGCAGTCATATCTATCAACTACAAACATGCCGAAATTCATCCAATGCTTTCTGGAAGGACCTGTGTGATGTCATGACCATGTGACCATAATAGGTGGAGCTAAGCATGCCTTGCATGAAACAATGTAGACTTAGCTCTGCCCATTATAGTCACATGTTCGTGACTCACCACAGGTCCTATAGCATTAGATAAGTATTGCAAGGTTTTCATTTGATTGATATGTCTGCTAACCGCCCAGATGACTGTTTGGGCAGCTAGATAATGAAAACATCTAAATATCTAATGTGATATTTTGGGACAAATGCAACTATTAAAAAAAAATGCATACGAGTATATCTTCTAAATCCCAATGGTGGTTTAATAGTAAAAAAGTACACAACAGGTTCTCTTTAAAGCCCATCTTCTGTGAAGTCCATATGCCCAAATAAGACACATGAACAAGAGTTTTTCTGATGGGAAATTCCCTTTAAAGGACAAAAGAATGCAGATTTTGACTGAATGAACACATCCAGGATTCACGGTCAGCAATGTGTGGATTTGTAGCTGTTCTAACTGAACTCAACAGCTGAGTCCATAGAGTTTGGGTAAGGATACCCACTGCCAAGTATGTTCATTGTGGTCAGTGCCTGGGAAACGCATGTGTGAATTCACCCTTATTGGGATCTAGCAAAATAAAACAAGCAAGGAAGCGCTCTCTGGGGAGAACCTGTGTTGAGAGGGAGTGAGGGGGGACTCTAACCTGTTAAGGTTGTGCCGCCTCCGCACAACCTCAGTGAAAGCAGTCTCCGGGGCCTCCTGGCGCCCGCACCGCTCGGCGTAGCTCCTGTCAGCTTCCGCGTTCCGGCCGGTCACGTGTGGTGAGGTAGGGTGATCCGCACGTCACTTGGTCATGGGGTTTCCATGTCACTGCAGGTCCTGCTTCACACTGCTTGGTGAATCTCCCAACAGTCACGCAGCTCCAGCAACCCCACATCCAAAGGGTGGGAGACACAGTTTACAAAATTATAGGGTTACTCAATATAGGAGCACAATACACGGTTTGGAAAAGGGTGGTTTGAAATTCATCTTTATTACCACAACGCGTTTCCATAACGGAGCGTTGTTTCCCTCAGGTGGAGATCCACCACAGACAACGTTCTGTTGTGGAAACGCGTTGTGGTAATAAAGATGCTTTTTAAATTTCTAACCACCCTTATAACAGTGTATTGTGCTCCTATATTGAGTAACCCTGTAATTTTGTAAATTATTGAGATCTAGGACTGTACTTGATGCCAAAGGCTGCACAAAATGGCATTGTGGGCTAGACTGTAATCGGTAAGCCAAAATAAGAAGCATGTGGAATAGATTAAGATTGAATGACAAATAATCTAAAGCCCCCTAGAAACAATGCTTTTATAGTCTGTGAAACTGCTGATGGCTAAGGCCAAGCCCTCCATTCCCTATATAACTGTTGGAGACAGGGAATAAGAACTTCATCAATGGGAAACAACCAAAAAGTTAAATCCCAATGCAAACCTCTGTGCATTAAAGGGACACTGTCACCAGGTTTTTGCCACCTCATCTGATAGCAGCATAATGTAGAGACAGAGACCTTGATTCCAGCGATGTGTCTCTTACTTGTAGTTTCCATAAAATCACTGTTCAATCAGTTGGAGATTTACATTGTAAAACTAATCAAATAGTCCAGCATAGTCATTTACTGCTAAATCTGAAGCAGAAAAAACAGTAATTTTATCAAAGTAACAGCAAGCAGCTCAGTAAGTGACACATGGCTGTAATAAGGGCCTCTATCTCTACATTATGCTGCTGTCAGATGGGATGGCAAAAACCTGGTGACAGTGTCCCTTTAATGAGATCATTGGATTAATGTAATTATAAAATAATTGACAACTAAGAAAAAGTTGAGTATTTTCTATCAGTTACTGTTATTGTTTCTATTGTAATACACACCAGAATATAGATATGTATTTTTGCATATTTCCAGTTTTATGCACAGAAGCAAAAGTCGCTGAAGTATCTGCTTTGATATTCCTTATAGCGGTATAGTTTGCTGACAGAACAAGTTGGCTCGGTGTAACAGCTGCTAATGAGGGCGTACTGTAGTCTGCGCTGCTTCAGTTTGAGGTTTTCCCGACATATGTTCCCACCAACACACTGCATAACGCAGCCACAAAGCTCTGGCTGCACAAGACTACTTGATATCTCCTACATGCCAGCTTCACTGTGAAAAGGCCTGAAGGAGCAAAGAAATGGTTAAATCCAGAGACCTGTGGATAGCTTCCTTTAAAAGGTGAACAGTGGTTACTATAGCGCACTTTAGACCTTGCTATCTATTGTCTTGCATCTCTCAGGCGGTATACATTAGACCAGTTTGTTGCGGCTAAAACTGGTTCATGTAAGTGAAAAATCTGGTACATGAGAGATCAGGGGGAGACATATCATTAGTGCAACCTGTGCAGCCGCACAGGGGCTGAAGAGGTAGGGGGCCCGTTTTTATCTCTAAAGCGGGTAAAATTATGTATTCTCATGAGCTGCAAAGGGCTCAAAATTGTTAAATAGTTGGAGCTAATATATTAGGACCCCAGTGGAGGTCAGTCGGACCCTTTACTTGCTATAAAAGTTGTGTGCATCACACACTGATTGTTATATATCCTTTTTTGGCAATGACAGAGGTCAAGTTTTCTAAAGGTCTTCACAAGATTGGCACACAGTTGCTAGTATGTTGGCCCATTCCTCCATGCAGATGTCCTCTAGAGCTGTGATGTTTTGGGGCTGACGCTAGCCAACACGGGCTTCAACTCTCTCCAAAGGATTTCAGGTTTAGATCTGGAGACTGGCTAGGCCACTAAAGGACCTTGAAATGCTTCTTATAAAGCCACTCCTCCTTTTCCCTGGTGGTATGCTTGGGATCATTGTCATGTTATGCTGAAAGACCCAGCCACATTCCATCTTCAATGCCCTTGCTGATGGAAGGAGGTTTGCACTGAAAATTGTCATGATACATGGTCTGATACATGGCCCCATTCATTCTTTCATGTGCACGGAACAGTCTTCCTGGTCCCTTGGCAGAGAAACCATCCCCAAAGCATGATGTTACCACCCCCATGCTTCACAGTAGGTATGGTGTTCTGTGGATGCAACTCTGCATTCTTTCTCCTCCAAACATGACGAGTTGTGTTTCTACCAAACAGTTCTACTTTGGTTTCATCTGCCATGTGACATTTCCCAATACTCTCCTGGATCATCCATATGCTCTCTAGCAAGCTTCAGAAAAAACGCAGGAGGAAGTGATGTCACACGGGGCAGGCATAATCCTGTTCCCATGTGACGTATGTACTTTCGCTTTAGCAGTGCATGTACATACACTGGTAAAGCGAAAGTACGTAGATGTACACGGGAAAGGGATTATGCCTGCCCCATGTGACACCACTTCTGCTTCTCCTAGTGCGCCCGTGCTTATAGGCGCTACAATACAGCATTTTCTGAACGACAATGTCTATTGCAGCGCCTTATAATGAGGCCTATGGGAGAAAGCACGCTGAGAAAAGCGCCAACAGTTAACATGTTGATTCTTTCTACGGACACTCTTTTGGCCCCAAAAGTGCGTCGGTAAATTACAAAGCGTCTGAACGGCAAAACTAAAAGTCCATTCACTTTGCCGGGAACGCTGACACTGATGAGCTCTTTTGGGGAAAAAGGGCGGAGTGAAAAGCATGGCGTGTGAACACAGCCTTATACTGATTACATTGATTCCTGAGGTTAAGAAATCTGCTTTGTTGTTCTCTAATCACAATTTGAAGTATTCTGCTAATTAGACGTCGGTGCACAGGGGCTGGACTGTACACTTGGGTCTTTTCCTCCTTGTCTGTGATTCCCCAACCCTTCTGCCTCCAGTCTGTTAATGACCTGTTCTTTTATTTGAAAGGTCAGCAGTGGTCTGTCATTCACAGACCAAAGCCAGGGAATCACAGACAGGGAGGAAAAAACCCAGGGTACAGTCCAGCCCCTGTGCGTCACAATGAAATTAGTAGAAAACATCAAATGGTGAATAAAGAAAAACCACAAAGCAGATTTCGTATTAATTTAATCAGTATTACTGCGATGTCTGTACTTTATATTAACCACTATAGTAGTTGCACTCAAAGTGAAAAAAGGCTAAAGGATGCAAACGGTGAACCAAGGAATGTGAATGTGCATTACTGCTTAGAAAAACATAAAAGAAAATAAACATTTTTGAGAAAAGTTGAAATACTTTGCAAATAAAAATGGCCAAATACCATGTCACAGTGTACCTCTCAGACCTGTCTTATCCCAGATAAAGGGTATGACTTCATAATGTAGAAATAAATGTTTCTTCCTAAACTGAAGGTCTGCATTGGCACATACTAAACATAACATTTTGTACTTTATATTACAAAATTGTGCTGACCATTTTTCTTTAAGTAAAACATAGTTGATTTTAACGAGGACTTGTTCCGATTTCATGCTACCTGTGGTTGGAGAGGCATAAATATCATGACCGGTTCCTTATAATTACACGAACACACAGTTAATATGTTAAAACAAATCTAAACCATTTTGTTTGCGGTACATGCGAGGCCAGAAGCCTGTGTGTTTCCACAGCCCTTTTCTATCAACCACTTTTAATTGGCACCAAGGTGGTAAAAAAATATCCTACTGCTGCCTCTCTATACTCAGCACTGTGCCCCACACTCATCTCCTGCCATCAACATCAGGGCTGTGGAGTCTGTGTCGGTGCCCATTTTGGGTGGTGTCGGATTCAGGGAAATTGAGGACTTGGAGTCGGATGTTTGGCTTACTGACTTCACAGCCGTGATTATGGAGTTGGAGTCCTGGTTTCGGAGTCTGTGTCCATTTGGTGAGTTGGAGTCTGAGTATGGAGTGCCTCGCCCCAGAATCCTCCTATAAAGGAATGTGTGTGCCACAGTGGAGACTCCTAAGTGATGCTACATGCACAGATAAGATATACTGTAACATTGTGTGTTCAGGGCACCATAGAGGACACATAAGTGTGCAGTACACACCGGGAGGCACGCCTGTCAGCTAGGACATGATACAAGACGACTTTCTATATCGGCCGACTCCTTGTAGCAGTGAAAGCAATAAGAGGAAAACACAAAACATTACTAAACTGTGTAAAGATGTTGTGCTGCCAAGAAACGTGCAACGACTCGCCAAGTATGAAGGCCCAAAACTTTAACCCCTGTTGTTCATAAGTCTGATCGATCTCGCAGTCCTGGGACGGGGCTAGAATGTGCACGATCCACGTTAAGGTCTCTCATTTATAAAGTCGTTATTCCTGCTGTATTAATGGAGCTCAAGTCTTTAAAATAAACCCAGCATGACATTGGTGTAAACCAGAGGTCCATATGCAATACAGCATTGCTAACCGTATTTGGTATAGATTCTATATGGAAAAACTCCGGCTGTCACGTGAATGCTTTACTTAAGCTGTTATCATTCTGCTACAAAATTTCTATGAATTCTCAATCTCTTCTCTTTGCATTGAGGTAAATGAAGTCATTGTACGTAACGCATTGCACACATTACTATTAAGATTGTCCGTTTCTTAGTTGCCTTTTTGGTTTCCAGATAATGTGCTTGTTCTAGCTTTAAAGAACCTTTATATAAAAGAAAACCTACCCCTTATAGGAACAATACATGTTCTTGTTATGATGTTAGGAAGCCAAGTTGACAGCTCAATTTATAGAATTATGATCACTTTATAGAGTGTGTCCTCATCAGGCCTGGCAAAGGCACCTGTTAGGTGCTGAAATGTGTAGCCTCAATAAAGTGACCATTTAGAGATCGTAGAATGGAGGGCAGGGGAGGAAGGTTTATTATATATGTTATTTTATTGCTTTATTTTTCTGTACACGAATGCATATGTACTTCATGTATAATGATTGGTTTTGTAATTCTTGCAAATTAATAAAAACGACCTGATCTAAAAAAAAAAAAAAAAAAAAGAGAGCGTAGAATTAATTTGCAGTCAGATCAGCAATCTGTAACATGTGGACAGGAAACCTGTGAATCTCATTCCCTCCTGCCATACCACGCTTTATTGATATTCCAGACTGGCGCCACATTGTGTGCACATCATACCCAATGCCATATCATAGGTGCATCCAATAGGTAAGGGGCTCTTGTCTATCTCCATTGCATTATGAAGAGCTATTACATTGTGCCATGTTCTTGCACAGAGGCCCTCTTCTATCTGTGTCTGCCAAAATATCTACACATAAATATTTTAAGAATTTTGATGATGTTTCATGACCTCCAGTGACAAATACATACAATATGCAGTGATAATGATGCAGATCAGGTATTAATGGGGCTTCCCAGTCAAAGCTCACTGTCACCCACAATGGTATCCAACACGTTTTTGGTTCCCCATTAGCTAAACCCGCTGGGGATTTCTTAGTCTGGCTACTTCCTAATCTATACCTACCACGAAGGACGAGATCACCCTTCACATAGTTTCACTATTTCGTTCAGTGGACTTCCTAGTGTAATAGGGTGATGATCAAGTGAAATTTGCCAATGTCATGTTAGTAATATGACTTCTCCAATTCTCCATTGACTTGGTGGCTTTTTTTCCCCTCTAATTATATAAAAAAAATGAAACCTGAAATCTTGCAGTTTTCATCTGACCTCTTGTTTTAACATATCCACTCTGGTTTTCTTGATGTTTTGCTTGGTACAGATAGAGGTAATTTCACACTCAGGCTGGGATGTCCATTGAGGCTGAGGGGGCATGTTAACCCCAAGGAGGCTGTAACTAGCCCTACTGAAGCCCTGGCCAGTGAGAGGAGCATGAAGTCCCCATTTTTATTAAGTCACTGATTTGAAAGTGAGTGCGTTTAGTGTTTTCTGATGATGGTCCTAATCATTGACCAGTATAAGAGCTTGGGGATTAAATTACTCAAAAATGTGATGATGGGGTATATTATGGAATTAAGAAAAAATGTCAATAATTTATAATTCATACATTTTTGGAAAGTGTAGATCCTAATACTACAGTTTACACATGTCACAGGCCTGATATTTGATGTATAAAGTCTGGAAGCCGCCATAAAGGTTTAGTGGATTTTTGGGAAATAATATGCAGTGCTTTATCTGAGGCAAATGGCGACCAAGTAGTGAAATCTCTGTAAAAGACCTCAAATCAAGAAACTCAATCTACTGCTATTTCTTGTTGGTAATAAATCTGAAATATCCCAATTTGTGTAGAGATGATCAGTGATGATAAAGTCTGCTCTACAGATACCCAGATTTTGAAGAGAGAATTGCCTGGGACATGATGTGCGGTGTCAGAGCGAAGAGGAGTCTGCTCTTGACGACACCTGCAGGTACACGGTCTGTCAGCGCCACACACTGGGAGCTGTCCATCACTAGGGTCATTTTCTTCCTGAGTAGCACATTCCTCTTGAAAATATAGGAGAAGATTTTTATGTTTTACCTCATAGGACACAGCAGAGAAACACTGTTTATATACGGTACCTCCTATAAGTCACTCAATACAAGCACAATTATTAGAACCATAATGTGTGTGCACGCTAAATCTTACCTGTGTGCCAAAACATCAGGGAACAGGCAGAAAAGTAAAAAGTCATGATGCTGACAGCACATGTGTGTATTCCATGATGGCTTTTATTCCAACCTAGAATTTCTGCATACATACCTCTCCTACATACAAGAGTATAAGAAAGAGCATTTCTTACATTACAGCGCTTCATTCAGATCCGTGATTCAGCCTGGGTGGGTTTTCTGCTCTGCCACGTTCACTACCTTGTGGTTGTATTGAAGGGTTGCCAGCCTCAATTTTTTTTTCTGGAATTCATGTACAGACTTTTTTATGGACAGATTAGAACATAACAAATAATGTAAGTGATACATGAGACCAATGTACTAGTATAAACCTATTACCAGTATTGTGTATTGTATAATGACAATGACCAGAACTATCATCTGTAGTTTAAAAAAGTTGTTTTGACATTGCTGTGCATATGTTCATTCTTTTTGTCAGGTTTTTAATGCTTTTTCACGTTTGGTTCCAAACAGAATCTAGATGTAGATGTCATGTGTACCATACATTTGGACACCACACCTGGGGTCCTTTTGCTCTCCCAGGCTCCTTTTGCTCCCCCGGGTTCCTTTTGCTCCCCCGGGCTCCTTTTGCTCTCCCGGGCTCCTTTTGCTCCCCGGGTTCCTTTTGCTCCCCCGGGTTCCTTTTGCTCCCCCGGGTTCCTTTTGCTCCCCCGGGTTCCTTTTGCTCCCCCGGGTTCCTTTTGCTCTCCCGGGTTCCTTTTGCTCTCCCGGGTTCCTTTTGCTCTCCCGGGTTCCTTTTGCTCTCCCGGGTTCCTTTTGCTCTCCCGGGCTCCTTTTGCTCTCCCGGGTTCCTTTTGCTCTCCCGGGTTCCTTTTGCTCTCCCGGGTTCCTTTTGCTCTCCCGGGTTCCTTTTGCTCTCCCGGGTTCCTTTTGCTCTCCCGGGTTCCTTTTGCTCTCCCGGGTTCCTTTTGCTCTCCCGGGTTCCTTTTGCTCTCCCGGGTTCCTTTTGCTCTCCCGGGTTCCTTTTGCTCTCCCGGGTTCCTTTTGCTCTCCCGGGTTCCTTTTGCTCTCCCGGGTTCCTTTTGCTCTCCCGGGTTCCTTTTGCTCTCCCGGGCTCCTTTTGCTCTCCCGGGCTCCTTTTGCTCTCCCGGGCTCCTTTTGCTCTCCCGGGCTCCTTTTGCTCTCCCGGGCTCCTTTTGCTCTCCCGGGCTCCTTTTGCTCTCCCGGGCTCCTTTTGCTCTCCCGGGCTCCTTTTGCTCTCCCGGGCTCCTTTTGCTCTCCCGGGCTCCTTTTGCTCTCCCGGGCTCCTTTTGCTCTCCCGGGCTCCTTTTGCTCTCCCGGGCTCCTTTTGCTCTCCCGGGCTCCTTTTGCTCTCCCGGGCTCCTTTTGCTCTCCCGGGCTCCTTTTGCTCTCCCGGGCTCCTTTTGCTCTCCCGGGCTCCTTTTGCGCTCCCGGGCTCCTTTTGCGCTCCCGGGCTCCTTTTGCGCTCCCGGGCTCCTTTTGGGCTCCTTTTGCGCTCCCGGGCTCCTTTTGGGCTCCTTTTGTGCTCCCGGGCTCCTTTTGGGCTCCTTTTGCGCTCCCGGGCTCTTTTTGGGCTCCTTTTGCGCTCCCGGGCTCTTTTTGGGCTCCTTTTGCTCTCCCGGGCTCCTTTTGGGCTCCTTTTGCGCTCCCGGGCTCCTTTTGGGCTCCTTTTGGGCTCCTTTTGCGCTCCCGGGCTCCTTTTGGGCTCCTTTTGCGCTCCCGGGCTCCTTTTGGGCTCCTTTTGCTCTCCCGGGCTCTTTTTGGGCTCCTTTTGCTCTCCCGGGCTCCTTTTGCTCTCCCGGGCTCCTTTTGCTCTCCCGGGCTCCTTTTGCGCTCCCGGGCTCCTTTTGCGCTCCCGGGCTCCTTTTGCGCTCCCGGGCTCCTTTTGGGCTCCTTTTGCGCTCCCGGGCTCCTTTTGGGCTCCTTTTGCGCTCCCGGGCTCCTTTTGGGCTCCTTTTGCGCTCCCGGGCTCCTTTTGGGCTCCTTTTGCTCTCCCGGGCTCCTTTTGGGCTCCTTTTGCTCTCCCGGGCTCCTTTTGGGCTCCTTTTGCTCTCCCGGGCTCCCTTTCGCTTTTTAGCATCTAATGCTTGAGTCCATGTGGCTAAATTCCCACAATGAAATTTGGTGCTGTGTGTTTTGTTCTCCAAAACCACAGTCTATTACAGTTCTAGCAAGGTAGATGGGGTTAATGTCGTTATAATTCCCATGGTCATCTTTTTTTTTTTTTTTTGCTTTTCTTTAACCACTGCAGAAATAAACCTGCTGTGCGTTTTTGAAATCCACATCCGAACAGTTTCTATTGCGATATATATACACACTTTAATTCTGGATTTTTCCAATAGACTTGATTGAGATGCTGAAAAAGCGCGTTTTGTATCTTTAGTGCGTTTTATCAGCTAAAATTTAGTAAACATGCATGGTAATCCAGACATGTCTTATCAATAAGGTTTCATCATAGCTTAGTAACAAGAGGAAGTTTCCAAGTCGTCCTGTTTATAGTAAGACCTACAAAAAAAGAAATAAAAATCGTAGCTGGAAAAAAAAAAACCGCTCTCCAAATAGATGCTAA
The DNA here is from genome assembly GCA_033576535.1 of Allobates femoralis. Lineage (NCBI taxonomy): Eukaryota > Metazoa > Chordata > Amphibia > Anura > Aromobatidae > Allobates > Allobates femoralis. The sequence goes on from JARQOC010000006.1 coordinate 133,809,048, forward strand.
ACACAAGTAACCTAAATTAACTGATAAATCTGCAGGACCAAAACTTCACAAAATGCCCATTGTAGAAACCTATCCCGAAATGTATCATATCTCTTCAGCTTTCCCTACATAATACGAGTGATCACCCTGCTCCTTGAGGCCTGTGGTGGTTAGAAATCTTCATATTTGAAGGTAACTAAGATATATCCGAGTCCACTTCAGTCTTGTGTTAGGTTAGGATTTACGACCAACCCATAAACGGAGAAATTGTTCCACCCACAAGGAGGAAAACCACCTGTTCTCTGCAGATCATCTATCTGCATTATTGTCATTACCGGTTCCTACAAATAGGACGTACTGCCCCTAAAACAAACATGCCTTGTCATTGGCAAATATCCTTAAGTACCCTAAACTATTTATTGGTTGCATAAAAGACACAAAATGGCACATTATAACATATGTAATCCTTTCCATCTAACTCTTGAGGGCCTCGTACACGCCAGTGTTGTCCTCTGCATATTGTCAGTTGCTTTCAGTGTTTGCACCATAACACGTTGTATTCTATTGGGCTATTACAATGTCTAATTTATTATGTTTGCTTATCAATGGTCCATACAAAAATAGAGATTATTATTATAGCGCGACTTCTGTATGATCCATTTGTGGCTTGAGCCTTCCTTGTTTATTCAAGTTTGATCATCCCAAGTGTCTTCTTCATTGATGACCTTTCGTTCTTTGGTATGGGAGGCTCTTGATTGTAAGTCTTGCATACATTAGGATAGATCTGTCATTAGCAGAAACTGGGATTAAAACTCTCCCCAGCACTCCAGGCTACGGTCGCACCACTGTATTTTCAGTCCTAGTGTAGTTAGTGGGGAGAAAAACTTGACCGCACTTGGGCCAATGTATTTCAATAGAGCCGCCACGTGATTCTTTATTTTACATGGCCCGGATGTCTGTGTGACAAATATGGCAGCAGTCTTTCATATTTTGGATGAGGCTCACCTATTCAAGTCTAATAGGATCCCATACAGTTCATTCATATAGCATCCGATTATTACGGATTTGATGAGCTCATTACCATAAATATTTTGGGGCTTGTAAATTTGACTTAGTGCTGATGTATAAAAATGGATGGCATTCAAATGGTAATACAGGTGGAGAATTCTTTTTTTGCTAGATGAGAATCGGACAATTTTTCACACCCTTGTGTGAACTTAATGTTATCAGAAGATTCGATTCAAAGTAAAAATAGCAAAAATGTTCACAAAAATTGACAGCTTGTGTTGTCCATATTTACAAACCTGGTGAGCGCTGTCACTTTTTGATATTTTTCTACCAGGTAAGATATAAAAGCCTATACTCACCTCCCGTGCTGTTGTTGTTCCAGTGGTGTAGGTACTCGTGTTCCCAGGGCTTACGTGACATTGTATCGTCCCATCACCATCAGCTTTTGTCTCCACGCCTTCAGACCAATGAGTTAATCTGCAGGAAGTGACGTATCGGCTGGCACTCGCTTCCTGTGTACGAAGGTGTGGAGAAAGAAGCTGACTGTGATGGGACAACACTGTCACGTAAGCCCTGGAAAAGTGACTACCTACACCGCTGAAACAACACCAGCGTGGGAGGTGAGTATAGGCTTTTATGTTTTACCTAGGGGAAAAATGGTGGATTCAGCAGGGGTTGTCCTAGTAGTGGACAATCCCTTTAAAATCTGTCATTACCAGTCTACTATAAAAGAATAGATTTTCAGGGAACCACCTAACTTGTATTTTCTACAGTATTACAGACCGAAGACCAGGATCCCCTACTGGAATCTTAATGTGGCTGTATAGGCATCAATGTTGGTTGTAATTTCTGATGTGATTTTTCTCAGGATTGTAGCGTTTTGTGCTTACAAAGAACATATTACAATTTTTTTTCTCTGGCCAAGGCATATTTGCTGATGGGAGTGGACCCCATAAGGGAATAGATTTTCCTCTGGCACGATCTGCTGCTGTGCGGATGATCTTGTTCTGTAGGCTGTTTCCTTGTTTGTCTTGCAGCTAGTGGTACGAGCTGACATTCTCCAGTAATGACATGGTTTGGACTTTTAACCAAGGCTTATTAAGAAGACCCTCTGCCATTTCGAGCTGGAGATTGGTTGCTTAATTAGCACACGCATTCTTCTTGTAAAATATGTTAATATTTTGTCCCAGGAATAGTACATCCTGCAGACCAAATACACAGGCTGAGCTATTCGTGCCCCTCATGAGACCACAGTGCTAGGAGGCAGTTAAATATAGATTGATCACTGGGAAGAACTTAAGACGGCTCCCAGTGCCGTGAACAAGCCTGTTGTCAGCTTGGCATCTACCCTGATGTTTTCTGCACTTGTAATGTTCTTAAAGGGAAGCTGTCAGAAAATGACCTATTGTTTAGATCACGTTATTGAGTTGCATGTATTTTTTCTTAAACTTTATTGATTTTTTTCCCACATCCTAATTTTTTAGTATATAAAAAGAAATGTAACAAAAAAAAGTAATCTTGTTATATTTACCTAGGCCAATAGGGCTTTTGTTTTAGATTCCTAATTTCAGTGAATTTTGCACACACCCATAGACATGCATGAATGCCTGCCATCTGATGTACAGTGGCCGCCATGCCATGTACAGTGGCCGCCGTGCCATGTACAGTGGCCGCCGCGCCATGTACACTGCCACTCACTGCATGCTGCAATTTTTTCTTGTTTTAAATGTGCATGAGAAAAAATACTTCTGGTTGGCACCATCCCATAGTACAATGTTTCTTCCGAGAACTAATGGATAAAACGTCTGACAGCACTTGTTATACGCTCATTACACCCTTGTGTGAATGAGCCTAAGGTCTCTTTATTAGCAGAGCCAGAATTACAATTACAGGTAACACTTTTATACACAGCTGATCATACAAGATCCGCCAAAGGCTATGTGCCCACAGGACGTTTTTGGAGCAGTCATAAATGCAGGAAAACCTGAGGATCCTAGAGTCCTTGACAGGGGAAATGCTAGAATCTTGCCTGCGTTTTTTGCGCGTTTTTTGCGCGTTTTTGCTGCGTTTTTGAAGCTGCGTTTTTCCAGTGTTTTTCCATTGACTGCACAAAAACGCACAAAAGAATTGACATGTCCATTCTTTGCTATCTGCACCAAAAACGCAGGTATTTGACAGTTCTTGACACTTGCAAAACTAGTGTGTGGGCACAGCGTTTTTGTAAAACCCATAGTTTTGCTGGGAAGCCCAACCACAGGAACAGATTAGCATACATTAACATAAAACCAATGGTTTTCTGCAAGCGGAAACCGCAGCAAAAACGCCCAGTGGGCACATACCCAAACTCTTCAATACCAAACCTGGGCACAGTTTATTCATTGTGCCTCTGTACATGTATTGTTTCCTTAAACAACAGGAAGCTGGTTTAAAAATGCCACAATGGCAAATGTGAAAATTGCAAGTTTTCTATCCTTAATTTTGAATACAGATTATGAAATGGAAGAAACGCCATTGTCAAAAAAAACAAATACTACAAAACCGGATGTAAACAATAGCACATTATCTTGTGATGGCTTCCCTTTATCAGTTAGTATTTTTTTTTTAACATGTAGAGTTCTTCTCAGAGAGAAGTTACTGCAGGAAAATTTGTTATGCAAAGCACATTAATTAATAATTACTATTCTAGTGTTGTTCCCATTTCTGGCTCTCAGTGCCGAGAAGGGAATAACTGCTTCTATGTCCCGGTCATTTGAGGCGTAATTATGAAAATAACTACACTACACTAAACTGATTGCATAACTCCCATAGAAATGAATGAGAGCTATGGAAGCAGTATAGCACAGCAAGTTGCACTGTTGATTTAATGCCCACTTTGTGGATCAGTGTAGCTTTCTGTGTTGCTCTGTTTCTGAAATTCCCATTCGTTTCTATAGGAAACAATGCAAATTGCATAGTACAGTGGAGGTTGGGTGTTTCGTAGCCTCGCCCTTGGTGGCAGGAGATGGGATTCTCACCTTGCCTATGGCTATGAACCGTGGAGATGGCAGTAATTCTTTGGATTCAGTGTCCATGATGCTCTCTTGATGGTGCATACGGTAATTTCTCTTTGCACAAAGGTTTTTATAGTTCCTGCACAGTGAATGGGAGGTATAGACATCTTATGCTCGCTATGCTTTATTTTTTTGCTGCATAACGAGTTTGAAATCTGCAACATATCAATTCCTCTTAGTGCACGCTGAGACTTGTGTGCACACTTTCACTATTGTATTTCTGTAGATGCAAAAAAATCAAAGGTAAAAAAAACATACATTTTTAGTGTGTTGCTACTTCTGTGACAACGCACATAATGCGTATCCACACATGAATATATCTAAAGTTTTGTGAAAGACAAACACTAGGAATTATCAAAAGTAAAGTGGCTTAATTTAAAGCATGACTCGCCAGAAAGAGACGCCATCAAAAACAGGTATCATAATTCAGCTAATAAATGCGGAGGTGCTGCAGGAAATCTGCAACATCGATAACTCATGAAATACTCCTCATGAGGGTGTATCCTCAGTATTTAAAGGGAACCTGTCACCCCCTTTGGGCATTTTAAACTGTGCCCACCAGCTTACACATAATGTACCGTAAATGGGGTACTAGTAACCCCTCAATGTGCCGACATCTAACAAGATGAAGAAACAAGAAGTCTTGCGAGACATCGGTACTATATTCAATGGAGCACTGCACAGGGACGAGTATGCGGCTGTCACTCAGACGCCAGTCACAGATGGGAGAGACCATTTTATAATATGCAGGGTGGGTTTTGCAGCCTCGGGGGCGGCGAGGACATAATCCACCAGGACCATATACCAGCCTCCCGGACCTTTTAGGAAGCTAGCGCTGGACAGAATAAAAGTTATTTTCTGAGGTATGAGGGATCAGTCTGGGAACATAAGGGGTTACCAGAACCCCATTTACATGATGTGTAAGCTGGTGGGCATAGTTTAAAATGCCCAAAGGGGTGACAGGTTCCCTTTAAAATGTTACAGCCCTCTTGACTGGAAACCAGCAGCTGCAGGCTGAATTTAACTTAATTTTCTCCCTATAGCTGCTTTTCCAGTTAAAGCTAAATATGTTTAAAATGCTATTTACCTTCAGATTACCATTATGTCTGCAGGTTAACAGCATTTTTCTTCAGCTGCCAGGTTCTCTTTAAATTGTTTTCTACTAAAGGGGTGCAGTTCAGCAAGGGGCGTGTGGGGTTGAGGTTGTTGTAGTGATCCCCAGCAGTCCGTTTATCTCCTATCCCAGTGGTGGGCAATTAATTTCCTGAGGGGCCACATGAGAGACTGTGATTTGTGGAGGGTAGAACTAATAGTTATTTCTTCTCAATTTTAATATTAAAGCGAATCTGTCAAAGTATTTTTTCTGCTTAAACTGACAGTTGCATGAGGTAGGGACAGACCCTGATTGCACTGATGTGGCACTTAGTTAACTGGGTGATGGTGATGTGAATGAATCCGTTTTCTCTGAATTGTACCGTTGCCCACACCACTGATTATCTGCTTTTGTGTACATTGCTTAGTGGACTCGATTGGTTTCGGAGCACAAGGCCAGGTGTCCTGTAGTAAATCTTCTGCTGATAAATCTGGTTGAATTGAAATGACAAAAAAACAGCCCAGTAAGTGACACATCACTCTGAGCAGGCTCTCTTCTCCGGTCCTCTCAGATTACATAGCAAAAACCTGCTGACAGATTCCATTTAACATAATATTGTTATTATAGTAGGATTAAGTATGCTGATGACTTACTGTTAATACATGTCACAGTAGGGTTTTTTGTAACATGCATTTTACCTGTAGTGGCTAATCAAAATGTAGTTGTCTGATGCTTAGAAAAATCATTCAAGGTACTGTCACACACTAGGATATAGGTGAACGATATCGTTAGCTATGTCACGTGACCGCGATCCTTCCGACATCGTTAAGGATCTTAAATTTGGCAACGCTCCAGCTATTTTGAGAAGAACTACTTGAACGATGATACACAGCGGCAGGAATATGAGAATTATGAATGACATCATTCAAAAAAGTGTCACACTGAGCGATGTCGCCTCTTCCCATGGTGTTAATTGGATAACGAACGATAGATTTGAGGTCCGGATCTCAAATTTTTGATGACCGTTATAATGATTTTTGCATCCTACATCGTTCGTTTACACGCAACTACGCACAAACTATATCGTTTGAACGATCACAAATCCGTGACGTTTCAACAATATCGTTAACGAGATCCTAGCGTGTGAAGCGGCCTTTACTCCTACTGCTTAACAAACCCCAAACCCGGTGTGATGTCCAGTTGTTTTCCACAGAAGTGACCTACAAAGCCGAAAATATTCACCTCTCCCCTAAACAAGTCTGTATGGACTGAGGCTTCACCCAGCAGGTGCAATCTAGTGACGCCATGGTGCCTGCTGCAGTGAGACGCTAAAGTGGATGGCTGAAGTCTTCCTTCTCCACCATTATATTTGCCTGAGGAAATTGAGGTTTGAGTCGGATATTTGGCTTACTGATTCCACTGACCTGCCTTCAACTAAGGCCACGTGCACACGCTGAGTATTTGGTGAGTTTTTTACCTCATGATTTGTAGCCAAAACCAGGAGTGGGTGATAAATACAGAAATGGTGACGTGTTTCTAGTAGACTTTTTCTCTGATTGCTCCACTCCTGGTTTTGTCTACAAATCCTGAGGTAAAAAACTCAACAAATACTCAGCGTGTGCACGTGGCCTAATGCATGTTATGCCACTGTTTCCAACTCCTTAGCCGTCTGGGTTGGCCGGTCGGGCAGGAATAGCGAAAGGGCTGATGTGGTCTTACAGTTTGGTCAGGAGTGACCTATCCTATGAATAAGTGAAAAGGTCGACCCCCTATTAGTGATATCATCACTGATGAGAATTTAAAGTTTATTTTACATTTGCCTCCATTTTTGTGTTACTTATACTTCTTTTGAGCATAGTTTCATATTTGTAATGATTGATCTTTTGTGAGTGTGGATTGTGAAGAGGATGCTGGTAACCCCGTGTGATTATGTGTTTTAGCTGCAGATGTTGTGCCTGACCTGGGATATTGGAGCTCCCTGTCCCTTAATTCATTTGCTGGTAGGATCTCCGAGATGAAGCTCCAGTCTGAGTCCCTGTTCTGTGGTCTGGATAAAGGTCTCCGCTATGAGTATGCTTCACATTTGTGCTGATGGTATTTATGGGTGCGATTGGGGAGAGGAGAGAAAGGCAGAAATATTCGCCAGTGCGTGTTTTCAGCTTGCTTTCCCATATTTGACTGCCGATCTGCCTGGCCCCTGCTGGCCTTCAACACCCTACAAGGACTTGTAACAGAGTAGACTCAAGTTCATTGTTATGACAAGTCCCCAACAAATGCTGCCTCTGCAATGGTGCGTCCTGCAGCTGCTGAGGGCACATTCGGGCTGCTTCTTTTTCCTGTTGTCTGACCCACCCCTTGTGCTGCGGAGGAAATTGGCTGGGCACAGGGAGCGTTGGCATGGAGAGCAGATTGATTTCTAGAAGGGATTAAGACATGTTTTTGGTGGTTGTCCAAGGAGGTGGTAAATCCTGGATTCTCAGTTCATTCGTCAGTTTCTGCAGTGCTAACGTCTTAAAGCTGCAGCCTTCCTTCCTTGGCATCTAATTAATAAGTACCGTAGTCCTGAGATATATCCGTTCCCTCTATGTGCGGCATACAGTCAGGAAACGAGCAGAGAAGCGAGGCCGGTTATTGTATTTCATGCTGCCTGACAGATCCTGGACTTAGTCAGTTTAGTAGAGAATAGTATAGGATTCAGGAGAGGGGAAATTAATCACACACTGGTAGAAACAGTGATTACATTATGCTGCTCTCAGATGGGCGAACAAAAACCTGGCGACAGGTTCCCGTTAATGTAGAGACAGAGACCTTGATTCCAGCGATGTCACTTACTGAGCTGCTTGCTGTCATATTGATAAAATGAGTGTTTTCTCTGCTGCAGATTTAGCAGTTGGTGAATATGCCAGACTAACGGTACCGTTACACGCTTTAATGTCGTTTAGATATCACTAACGATCTCGTGGGCGGACAGTCGTTATGCCATCTTTTTCACATCGTTGGTGAGATGTCACACGTATAGATATCGTTCACAATGCACCAACGATCCAGCAAGCAACTATCGTTCGCACAACCCAGCGAACAATACTTGGTGATCAACGATCCAACAATTTATTGTAGTCGTATCCTGGTGTCACACGCAACGACGTCCTAACGATGTCGTTTGAACGACTCCAAACCCGTACGATATCGTTCACTCTCGTACTGTGTAAATGGGGCCTTAATGATAATCTCCAGATGATTAAACAGTAGTTTTATCAAAATTACACTGACCAGCCCTGTAAGTGACACGTCGCTTGAACCAGGATCTCGGTTCTATATTGTGCTGCTCTCAGATTAGGTTGCAAAAATCTGGTGACGGGTTCCCTTTAATTGGAGATTGATTTCACTGATTCAGAGTGAGAATGTGAACTGACTCCATGAGATTAATATTCCTGAGGCTATGTGCACCAGCTCAGCATTCAGTGCAGAAATTTACTTCACCAAATCGGCATCCCCTGCCAAGAAACGCTGTGTGGTTTTGCCGCGTTTTCAGTGCTTTTTTTTATCATGAAGTTAATGGGCGGAAGGCTTGAAAACGCAGGCAAAACTGCACCAAGTATGCAAGGAATAATAATATAACATTATATAGCACCAACATATTCCCAAGCACTTTATTACTGAGCCAGGGACAAAGGACAGACAGTAATCACATTACAATGTGATACAGACTTCATCACCAGTTAGTGAGGGGGGAGTGGCTGCTTGAAAGCTTACAATCTGGTGTCTGGTTCACCATTATTATGATGATTGAGTTTTCATATGAGGCCACATGCTCCGGCCATCAGCCAGTGCAGTCTATCTGCACTTATGAGTCGGTCGACAGGGTAGGAGGTACTCGGATACCGAGACAGGTTGCTTCTTCTGTGGGGATCACGGCTGTTCGGGTCTCAGTCCCGTGCCCTGGACACTCAATGGCTGAGCGGAAGATTATTTGGGATGGGGGATTATTATACGTGACGCCACCTGTGATACCTGGTAATGTGGTTACCATCGCTTCAGCCTGCTGCTGAGGTGATGGTGATGCAGCTTTGGGTAGTACAGCTCCCCACAGGTGAAGCTTTTACCTCAGGGCAGCAGGGTGGATGAGGGGAGTAATAGTCCTTTTTTCTCAGGTGCTGTAGAGATTTCCCAAGTGATGGATTAAATAGTCAGAGTCCAGATCAGCTCAAACTGATCTTATACTGGTACCAGCTGGTTCAATATGGGTACACGGTATAGTTTAGTTTACTGGAGATTTGTTGCCACAGGTTTCGGGGATTCACTACAGAGTCTAGCAGTGGTACTTTTCTTGTCACTTTCCTGGTCCTGCTTCTTAGTGCTCTATGGCTCCCTTCACTCCCACTCTTAAGTCTGATCTCTGGTCCTCGTGGTCTGTTGCCTAAAGTCTCTGTACTTGTCAGCGGTTTGAACCCGGCTATGGGACATATGTTAGGCTTCTTGATGGGTGCTGTGGCTCCTTATTGTCAGGCCCACAACTGCCGGTCAGCAGTATGGGATAAACCTTGCAAACTACCTCGATTCCGGTATTACTGGTAGTGACCTGGACACTCCGGACAGATGTCACCAAGCCTGGGGTGTCCCCTCTGCGTCTTGGTTACCTCCTTAAAGTTGAGGTACCCTCCTCTCAGAGCTGCAGGCTCTGCTGCGTCCGTCCTCTCTGCTCTCCTCACATCGTCTAACTGACTTCTGTCAATTGTCACGGTATCTGACGTCACGTTTCCTGCTCTGCTAAGCTCCACCCCCCTGGGACCTACTGAATATACAGTCCCTGGTGCTAGGGTGGCTGTGATTGGGATCTTGTGGCTTTAATATGTGGCACCCCAAGGGTTAAAGTGCCGCAGAAACATCAACACAGGTTTACTCCCCACACAACACTACACTAGAAAGTGGGAGGAGCTTAGGTGGCACCTGCACTAGTGGGAGGAGCTAAGTTGTTTACCACAGAGCAGGAGTGACAGTTAGTTTAGTTTGAGTCTGGAGCAGGAGCAGAGCCAAGTAGAAGTGGAGGTCCTGAGAGGTCTGAGGAGAGGAGACAGAGGAACAGAGGAACATACCCGGGATAAAGAGTTACCCCAAAAACTTGATCCCGGGGAGGCGCTTAAGACGGATACCGGATCCGAGGCTGTGCCTGAGACAGACAGGACAGTAAACACCGGTATAGTGAAGGTCCACCATCTTCACAGCACCATAGCAAAGCAACACGGAGGGGTCAGTGACACAGAGGACTCAAGTTGCCCAGCATATTGGTACCCGTGAGCAGAGACAGGGCCAGCAGTACAGCTACAAGCAGCAGCAGGGCCACACACAGCGCTTAAGTAGGAAGCCAAGGACCCGGTCAGGGTGGGAGCAACCTGGTACAGACTCCGTGGACAATATTGTGATATACCATCTGCAAGTAAAGACTTGGAAAACAACAGAAACCGTGAGTGTGTGTGATCCTTATACTGAAGCCCCACTTGCCCTCATATACTGCGATTACGTCTACTCTCATCATCTCTACTGCTACCCTTACTCTCCTGCAGCATCAATAACTATCCTCACAGACTTTAACTACTACTACCACTGCCCCGGGGAACCCAGTTCTGCCCACAGGAACTATTCTATCCAAGCTGCTATCTCATCATCCCCGGCGGTTCTGCAGCAGCGGCGGCCCCATTACTGGCCGCATATAATGGGTGGCGTCACGAGTGACAAATCCCCTGTAAATAACCCCCCATTTTATTGTGCGGGCCCGGGACACTTTCCAGACCAGGACCGCCGTGACATCCCCCAGCAGTACCCCGGTGCGGCACAGAGTACCCCGTCCCAGTGGGCTCCACATATACAGACTCTGTAGCTCCCCCCTCTACCTGCAACTATGGAGGCACTACACCTTCTGTTTGGGATGCAGTACCTCCCTGTGGCGTTCCGCCAGAAGGGTGTCACACTTACATACTATTTGTTTATGGAGGATGTGGAGACAGAGGAACAGGAAGAAGCAGGTTGGAATTAACATTTAGATGGATGGATCAGAGAAAAGAGTAAAGTTAGGTTAGGGAGTTGAGGTGGTAGGCCTGTCCAAAGAGATGTCTTGTTAAGTCATGTTTAAAGACATAGGGGGTAGAAGTAAGTCACAATGTTTGGGGTAGTGCATTCCAGAGCACTGGCGCACCACGAGAGAAATCTTTTGAGCTGCAGGTGTGAGCTTCAAATTATGGGTGATTTTAGCTTGAGCTCAGTTGCAGAACGGAGGGCACGGATAGGGTGATAGACGGAGATGAGGGATGAAATATAGGGGGGTGTAGAACTATAGAGCGCTTTGTGAGCGAGAGAGATAAGATTTTATTGTATCCCGTTGTGGAAGGGCAGCCATTGGCACAAGGTAGAAGCAAAAATAAGCAATGTGTGCAAACACATCTGTACCAGAAAAACCTATGGCCTAAAAATAAGATAATGTTGTAGAAACACAACAGAAACACAAATGGCTGAAAAGGAAATGAAAATTCATGATGTAACATTATATCCTATCGCTCGCGTAGTGCTAAGTCTGTGCAGAGATCAGTCGCATCATTCAATAGGGCACGTATTTACATTTTTTGGGCGTGCACATTAGGGACGCCCTTTTGTAGGGAGACAATTAACCCACTAGTATATTTTGAGTCTGTCGGAAAAAAATTGCACCCTTATGAAACCCACAAAAGCACCCAGCAGATGTTGTCCTTGGACAGATTGGAATTTAAGACCTCAGTGATGCAATGTGATGGTGCTAAGTCATGGATGTAACTAGCATGGAGCCCTGAGGGGAATCTGTCGTCAGGTATATTCTTACACTAGATTCCCCCGTGGCCTTTGTCGGGGTGGGATGAGTCAACACACTTTGTATTTCATCTGTACAGTGGATTGTGGCTTCCTCTTTGGCGTCATTCAGTTGTCAATTTATTTTCTTTTTTTATATGAAGAGAAAAAAAATGTTTTGGCTCAATATCAACTTTTTGTCTATATATCCATTCTAGCATTAGTCTTGCATCTGTTTACTCGTATGCAAAAAAATAAATATTTTCTAAATTTCTCCTAGCCATTGCACATTGAGTAATGGACAGAACAGATCTATACAAATCAAAAAACGGATGGGTCTTTCTGTATTTATTTTTTTGGATGGGTTCATGTGCACAGTCCCATGGACTATAATAGGTACATGTTCTATCCACCATTTTCCTTGTTTTTCTTGAACCTTTTGGGACTTGAAAATACTTTCTATCTAAAACATCTTGATCTAAAATATACTTTTTTTTTTTCAATGAAAAGCCGTCTACCATATTAAGGTAAATGACCTTTCTTTGCTTCTGGCTCAACGGAGGCCTCATATTATGGCGGTAATGTGACATTAGAATCTCTAAAGGACGGGTTACACACTGCGATGTCCCAGCGATCCGACCAACGATTGGAATCGCTGGTGAGCTGTCACACAGGCAGACTCACCAGCGATCAGTGAGATCGCTGGGAAATAGGGTAAACTTCGGGTAACTAATCAGAGCGCTGCGCTTAGTTACCCGACGTTTATCCTGGTTACCAGAGTGTACTGTGTGGCGCTGGGCATCTGGCGGGAGGTCGTTGATCGTTGGTCTCCCGCTGTCACACACACCGATGCTGGCTGCCCAGCAGGAGACCAACGATCGAATAATGGCCCTGGCCATTTACCAACGATCAGCGATCAGCAAGCTGATTGCTGGTCGTTGGTACATGTCACACGCATCGGCTTCGCTACGAGGTTGCTGCAACATCACAAAGCTGGTGACGTTGCAACGATATCGCTAGCGTTATTATTGCGTGTAACGGGGCCTTAAGCCAGAACTATAAGTGGGTCACAAATGCAAGTGTTCATGTTTACATGATATGTTCTCTCTGCTCCTCCCAGTCTTGCATTTGACATACCGGTACTTCATTTAAAATTTCCCATTCATATTTGTATTTCTTCCAAAAAAAGTACCATATTTCAATTGCATATGTTTTTTTACACACAAAGGAAATGTGTCTATTGGAAGAACACACACAAAAAAGGCAAATTTGACATTTCACACCAAGTCCCCGAAATGGGCTGAACAAAAGTGTTGACACCTTTCCAACATTGTGAGTTAACAACCTTATTTCAAGCATGTGATGCTCATTCAAACTCACCTGTGGCAAGTAACAGCTGTGGCCATTATGAAAATCACACCAGAAACCAGATAAAAAGGGGAGAAGTTGAAACAATCTTTACATTATGTGCGTGCCACATTAAGAATAAAGAGCAGAAAGAGGAGAACAGAACTGTCTTGGAACTTTGAGATTTTTTTTTATATTTTTCAACAATTATGGTTCCCAAGATTTCTTCCCCAGAGATCTTGATGTTCCTTTGTCCTCAGTACACAATACAATCAAGTAGTTTACAACCAATGGCACTGTAACTAATCTCCCTGGGCGTGGGCATCCCAAAAATTGATGAAAGTTTGCAATTCAGGATAAACTGGATGATTGATAAGTAGCTCCCATCAAATTCCAAAGACATTTAGGCTGTCCTGCTATGCATAGACATTTGATAAATTGCTTTGGCAGGAGGGACCCTACTGCTGACAAAGAACTCCACCCAAAATGGACTCCGACTTCACTACTCCGACTCCACAGTTCTGGTTTTTGGGTCGCTATGTAGTGCCCAGTTCTGGAAACCTGGGCTTGTGTCCTAGGTCATGGGTCTTCCAGCAGGACAATGACCTCAAATACTTCAAGAAGCTCCCAGAAATGCATGGAAACAAAGCGCAGTGAACCAGCAATGAGCCTAAATCCCATTGAATACCTAAGGGGAGATCTTAAAGTTGGTTTTGGAAGAAGGCACCTTCCAAGCATGAGAAGGAGTGGTGTAACTTGAAGCTCATGGATCCTGGTGTGAGAGCTCCAACAGGGCCCTCAATTATTGTAAATCTTTAAAGGGATCCTGTCACCCCCAAATCACCTCTAAACCTATTAAAACCTGTCCCTAGAGCATATTAACACTGTCCCTACACTCCTTTTAGCTCCTAAATGGCATTAGTCAAAGTGAATATAAACGTTTTATAAGTACCTGATTAGTCATGATAATGAGTGACTATGCTATTCATAGTCACTCATCAAGGCAGCCCCTCTTCTTCATATCACGCCTATTCAGGCGTGCTCGTCAGTCTATGTTCAAAATCGCGCCTCCCTGCGCGCCTTCCCTCTCTCTCATAGCGTCCGGGCTTCACTGTAAGCTGTATGACGCGATTCGCGTCATTCCCGGCGCCAAATGACGTATTTGCAGCCGCGCCGCGCTGTCAGCTTCAAGTCCCGCACTGCGCATGCGCATGGGCATGCGCAGTGCGTATTTTGAAGCTGACAGCGCGGCGCGGCTGCAAATACGTCATTTGGCGCCGGGAATGACGCGAATCGCGTCATACAGCTTACAGTGAAGCCCGGACGCTATGAGAGAGAGGGGAGGCGTGCAGGGAGGCGCGATTTTGAACATAGACTGACGAGCACGCCTGAATAGGCGTGATATGAAGAAGAGGGGCTGCCTTGATGAGTGACTATGAATAGCATAGTCACTCATTATCATGACTAATCAGGTACTTATAAAACGTTTATATTCACTTTGACTAATGCCATTTAGGAGCTAAAAGGAGTGTAGGGACAGTGTTAATATGCTCTAGGGACAGGTTTTAATAGGTTTAGAGGTGATTTGGGGGTGACAGGATCCCTTTAATAGCATTAGTCTTTTTTCTAAAGGCCGAAGGGACTTTTGGGCAGGGCTATGGAGTCAGTAAGCCAAATCTCCGACTGCGACTCCTCAATTTCCCCTACACTGACTCAGACTCTCACATATATTGCTTATATTTAAGCGATACATTTATTGTGGTACAATGTAAATATCAGACTTAATTATTATGATAGAATAAGGGTGCTTTCACACTGTGTTTTTCCGCAATCCGACGCTGTCCGTTGAAAATCGGACAGAATCGGATCCGATTTTTGTCCCATGTTATCCTATTGGCATAGATCGGATCGGATTTGCCCTTAGGGTGCTTTCACACAGCGTTTTTTTTGTGATCCGTGGCTGTCTGTTGTAAAACTGACAGCCACGGATCCGATTTTGGCCCCATGTTATCCTATGGGCACGGATCACATCGGATTTGGCCTTATTGGCATCCGATTTTTGTCGGATCCGATCCTGGCCGTTTTCTTGCTGTGCCCAAAATCGCAGCCTGCTGCGATTTTTGGCACAGCGGGTCAGATCGGACCGAATTGGATCCGACATGATCCGCGCCAAATAACATGGGGCCTATGGAGCGAGGATCCGAGGAAACAGCTGAGCGTTCCTCGGACCCGATGTTAGTGTACTGAGCATGCTCAGTACACTAACACACCGCTCTGTGCCATCTCATTTCACTTCTGCAATGTATATTCATACATTGCAGAAGTGACATCTCCTGAAAATAAAGGGTTAAAAATAAAAAAAAACTTCATTCTCACCTCTCCACGATCCAGCGATGCCTCCTGAGCTCTGTGCCTTTAGGACCTGGCCTGACGTCACAGTTGAGTCACATGGCCGGTTACCGCAGTAACCGGTCATGTGACTGTGACATCACGTAAGGTCCTGTTGATCAGAAGAAGAGAGCTGGAAGCGCCGCGGGTGTCGCGGAGAGGTGAGAATGAAGATTTTTTTTATTTTTTAAGCTCTGCAAACAGGGGAGCAAAGAGGGGGGAGACAGAGGGGAGACACAGGGGAGACACAAGGGGACAAAGAGGGGAGACACAGGGGGACAAAGAGGGGAGACACAGGGGGACAAAGAGGGGAGACACAGGGGAGACACAGGGGGACAAAGAGGGGAGACACAGGGGGACAAAGAGGGGAGACACAGGGGAGACACAAGGGGACAAAGAGGGGAGACACAGGGGGACAAAGAGGGGAGACACAGGGGGACAAAGAGGGGAGACACAGGGGAGACACAGGGGGACAAAGAGGGGAGACACAGGGGGACAAAGAGGGGAGACACAGGGGAGACACAAGGGGACAAAGAGGGGAGACACAGGGGGACAAAGAGGGGAGACACAGGGGGACACAGGGGGACAAAGAGGGGAGACACAGGGGAGACACAGGGGGACAAAGAGGGGAGACACAGGGGGACAAAGAGGGGAGACACAGGGGAGACACAGGGGGACAAAGAGGGGAGACACAGGGGAGACAGAGGGGGACAAAGAGGGGAGACACAGGGGGACAAAGGTGACAGGAGGGAGAGAGAAGGGGGACGAGATGACAGGAGGAGCAGGGACAGGATCCAGCTGATGCTGCAAAATATCGGGTCGGATGCCTATTTGGCATCCGATTGCAGTCATCAGTTTGGATCCGATGCTGTCCGAGGGGAGCAGCAAAAAGTCTGATCCCCTCGGACAGCACAAAAACGCTGTGTGAAAGCAGCCTTAATGGCATCCGATTTTTGTCGGATCCGATTCTGTCCGATTTTTTGCAGCAGCCAAAATCGCAGACTGCTGCGATTTTGAGTCCGCTGCAAAAATCGGATCAAATCGGATCCGATTTAAATAACATGGAGTCTATGGGGATCGGATGGATGAAAAATCGGATCCGATATCTGATCCGATTTTGTTTACTGGGCATGCTCAATTCAAACTGAGACCTCCCACAGACATCCCAAAGACTTTCCAAACACCTCCCACAGTCCCTGCAAGCACCGTCTTGAAGGTCTGGGTGCTGTTGGATGCTGCTTCTGCTGTGACAGAGCCAGGATCACGGTGAGTGCTGTGTGTATGGGTGTTGCACAGGGCTGTATGGAGGACTGTGGGTGTGTAGTGTGCAGGGACTGTGGCTGTGGGGCCAAGTCTTGGTACGGGGTCATGCAGTGCGTATAGGGTGCAGCGGTGCGTATGGGTGCGTCCTATGTATACACACCCACTAGGAGGAGTGACATTTAAAACCGATCCGATAAAAAAAACGCGTCAAATCGGATGACATCGGATGAAATCGGTCCGATTTCTTATCAGATCCGTCGAACGGATCCGATAAAAAAATCGGACCGATGTCATCCGATGTCATCCGATTTGAAGCATCCGTGACTATCCGTCGAGTCCTTCAAAATATCTGATCCCAACGGAAGGCAGAAAAATGCAGTGTAAATGCACCCTAAACAAGATACGAAGATAGAACAAAATATATTTATTGTAATACAACTTTAGAACACAAACTTTAATAAATTGTAAATCTGCAATAAACTATGCAGTAAGTAGCAACAAAGAAACTGATAACAGAGCTAATAATGTTTTGGCTTCAATACCTATATACAAGTCCTCATCAATTGTGTTGCTGTATTTCTGAAATTGAAATGTTACAATGTTTTTCCTCGTATATTGTATGTATAGTGTATAGAAGCCATCAGAGCAGCTAACCTCTCCAAACATGAGCTCAGAGAGAAAACAAGCAAGCATACGGAGAGAACATATATATACTGGATTATTGATTTATGGACAGTTTATTGATCAAATGTGCCTAAAGAAGTAATGACCTTAATCTTGTTTTCCTGCTCACTCTAGCAATTCTGAGACACTTCCTTCTTTCTTGCTATGTTTACTTCTTACACCTCTTCGTAAAGGAGGAGCCTCACTGTAGATAAAGTGAGGCACAGACTTAGGCTGGTTTCAGACTGGCGTTCCCCTCCGCAGCGTTCTGCGTGACCGTGCGCACCCATTCACTGCCATATGTGATTTGTACGCAGGTGGATGCCTGCGCACAAATCACACACTCGTCCGCACCAGAGACACGACATGTTGCATTCCCGGTGCGGACGGGAGTGTGTGATCTGTGCGCATGCCTTCGCATGCGCACAGATCACTCATGGCGGGCAATGGGAGCGCACGGCGGTCTGCAAGCATCTGCCCATTATAAAGGATAGGGCTGCCGTCTGCATGCAGACACTTGCAGATGTCCTCCGCAGAACTCTGCGGAGGCATCTGCAAATGTGTACCCAGCCTTAGCTCAGCTAAAACAAAGCCTAGATCTCTAGATCAGGAACAGCCATTTATAGGACATTTCATAACTTTTCAAAATTCCTATGAAAGAAAATTCAGATTCTGCATTGAACTACTGTACCCAATTTATTATAGGAGTCTGAGTTGATCCATTTATACAGAATCCACCAAAAATGGGCTGCGACTCCACAGCCCTGTTCTTGGGGCCCACTAGGCTCCAGGGCCCATGTGAGATTACAACCGCTGCGCCTATTGTAGTTACGCCCCTGGTGAGAGACCTGGAACAGTTTGCAAGAGAAGAGTTATCCAAAATCCCAGTTGAGAGGTGTAAGAAGCTTGTGGATGTTTATAGGAAGCGACTGATTGCAGTTATATATTCCAAAGGAAGTGCAAGCAAATATTACAGAGATGGGGCCAACAATTTTGTCTGACCACTTTTGGAGTTTTGTGTGTTGTCCAATTTGCTTTTTTTTCTCTGTTTTTTTGTTGTTGCTGCACATAAAGGAAATCCACCTGTGTATAACAAAACTTGTGTACGGTAATTGCAGTAATTTTCTAGGAGAAATTTTTCACTCTATAAAATTTTAAAGGTGTATTGATTGTATTAACAGCAGGTAGTTGCTAACTACCTGTCCAGCACAGGGTGGATACAGACCGCTCTACGCTGGTAGAGAAACTTCTGCTGACGTCAAGTTGACAGAGAAGCGGCTTCTTTTCCGCCAGGCTTTGTTCACGAGGCGTGACTGCCGACATTATGCTGATTGATTTCCAACTCCCAGCTGCTTAACTGCCGGATGCCGCCTCCCAATCACCATGATGCCGGCAGTCATGGTCCTTCGACAGAGCAGCGTGAAAGGAAAGCTGCTTTGAGAATGCGGAGCACCTGAATCGCCGTCAAGAGCCAACTGTGACCACTTTGTCCCGGTGCAGGGCCCAACAGGCAGGTAGGTAATTCCTTCTGTTAGGGAATTATTTGACTGTTTGTATAATAAAGAAATATTCCTAGATAACCACTTTAAGTGAGATATTAGAATTTTGTCCTCGCTAGTAAATGTGTGTTGGGCGGCCTTAGGGTACGGTTAAGGGGTGTTGCTCCACATTCCTACATACCGATTTCATTGGAAGTTTACAACAGGAGAGTGTGAAGTGTCAAGTGCATATGTTACTGCTGGGAAGTGTAAAAGGCTGTAGAGTTGTGCACCCTACAACAGGCTTAAAATATCAAGCACAACATAAACATGACTTCACAAGCCTGGGGTGCATCCCCCTATGTTTGACATGGCGGAGGAATGTGCGCTCCACCACCACCTATGTGCGCTCCCTGGTGCCTCACCTGTCAGATGATTAACCATGGTCGGCAACTGTCATATTTTTGCTGACAGATGACAATTTGACTTCCTTTTTTAATGACACTTAGTAAATATATTGACAGCCAACTGGCCTTGTCGTATTTCACTCTGAAGCACTAGACTATTTAGACACAGGATGGTTAACCCTTTGCTGATTCTTTCTGCTTCATTGGATCTGCTGGAGGCTCTTGTAACACATCATTTTTTGTTTTTACAGCTTTTCTTTAGGCTTGTAAAAAAAAAGTCATAAATTTCAGGCATGTTTTACCTATAAAATGTGCGACTAAAAGCATTCCAACATGTGTGTGTAAGTGCTTAGATCTGGTATCATTTCAATCATGGGGTAAATATTTTTGCCGGACATTTTGTTAAGCCTCCTATAGAAGAATAATTTAGTCTTATATGGACATTATGGTTTTTGTCTGTACTGAATCAATTTAGAAAAGATATTGTGCAAGTTAGGCTGCGTTCACACAGTGCGTATTTTGACGCGTATTTTTACGCGCGTATTTTCTCCAGAAGAATGTGCATCTGTATTTCCCAGCAAAGTCAATGGACATTCACTTTTGCCATTCACACGTCGCGTATTTTTACGCAGCGTAAAAATACGCGCGTAAAAAAAATGAACATGTCAATTCTTTCCAGTTTTTTACGCGCGTATTTTCCATAGGCCCCATTATAAGCACTGGAAATACGCGCGTAAAAAAAACGCAGTCGCGTATTTTTTACGCGCGTAAAAATACGCGTGCGTAAAAATACGCGCGCGTAAAAATACGCAACGTGTGAACGTAGCCTTAGACGCCTCTTTGAAGGGTCATCTCAGTGCAGACGACCCCGGGAATACTAGACCTGCCACAGCCGTCAGCTAAACACTGCAGGTCAAGCTGCAGAAACTTGGCAAAGGGTTGATTTTTTGCCAGCAGAAGTTGCCTTTGACTGCATATTTATCCTCCATTGGCCGCTACCTATAGTTTTACTTGCTGTCCAGTAAATGGACAATCTGAATGCTCCACCAGGACAGCCCTTGCAGCCTGCTTAGTGATGGAAGCGTCTGTTTGGGCTTCTCTTTGCTGTACAAAGCCTATGGGCCCTGGTTAGCACTTGGATTAACCATTCTTTAGGTTTCTCATTGGAATCCCTTTCAATACATAACCTGTGAACCCAAACAGTGGGAGGCGTTTTGTGGATGGATTTGGGTGTAGGGTACTGTACATATGGAAATCGGCATGACAGAAATAAAGATGCCCATTCAGGTTGTCTTTCTTTTCTTTTCCCTTGACAGCTTTGCTTAGGCCGGCTTCACACCACAGCAAGATCAGGTCCGGGGCTGGCCGGTGTGAACCTGACTTCCCCGGACCAGATTTTGCACTAATACAGCCCTATGGGGCCGGATGGCGGCTATTTGCCGTCCGGTTTCCATCTGTCTTGGAGGATCCAGGTGAATTCAGATTTTTCTCCCAGAGACAAAAACGTTGCTTGCAGTGTTTTTGTGTCCGTGGGAAAAATTGGCACAAATCAGACCCTCCCGAATACGGAGCGATCTGGGGCCCCCTAACATGGGGGTCTATGGCACCGGTTCCGACATTGTCAGATCCGGGAGCCTGACGCTGGGTGCTGGAGTTTAGCAGTGAGCGCTGCTAAACTTTAGCACCTGGAGCTGTCCCCTGCAGAGGTTTCAGGACTGTGGCTAGCTCCCCGCGATCTTGAAATTTCAGCAGCTGCTGCAGCGATATGAGGAATCCGGCTGCAAACCGGAAAGAAGGGCATGTTTGCCCTCCGATTCTGTTTCAAAACATGGTCTGAAGTTGTCCAGCTCACATCGGACAGCCCCAGACCTGATCTTGCCGTGGTGTGAAGCCAGCCTTACCCAAATGTTTTGAGACCCATTCATGAAATGGGACTTTTTAAAATGTTGGATTTTTTTCTGAAGCATCTCCAGTCCCTGCCTGGCGAAAGGTGTTTGGCAGATCTTCCTTTTGGCACAGTTGAAGACTAAGGCCCCTTTCACATCAGCGTTTTTCACTGATCGCGGCAGTTGCAGTTGTGTGAGACAGCGGGAGACCAATGATTAACGAGCTCCCAGTGCTGCACAGCAAGCGCAGGGAGCTGATAACCTTGGTAAACAGCGGGTAACGAAGTGGAGCGCTCAGGTTAGTTACCCAGTGTTTACCATGGTTACCAGCATTCTCGCTGGTCCTGATCATTGGTAAGATTGCTGCCACATCGCAGCGTGAAACCCGACCTTAAGTGCACCCTCGGAAAGCTTTGGTTATTAAAACCTGAGATTTTCTTTTATTCATGGAGTGGAAGCTGCAACACTTGTGTTGTGATAAAATAGTATAACTTTTATTTTAAATTAAGTGCAGATTTAGTTAATAAAAAATAAATCTACTTTCCTGAGTTTATTCCTTTGTTGGCTCAGTTAATCCTACAGTTGCTAAGTTAGGATTCAGTTCCTCTACTCTTTTGTGTCCATTCCTAACGGACCTTTATGACTTTTCCCACATTAATTCTTTTTCATACTTTTTCATACTATCTTGCCAGTTATTGTGAAGCAGCCAAGTTTTGGGCAGTAGAAGAATAGTGATGCACTTAGTATGTGGGGAAGCTTTCCTCCTAACACCAGTTTGTTTACAGGGCTTTTTGTGGGGTATAATTGAAGCAGTTTCTCTGTATTCCAGAGCCATGTTATCATGACAACATTAAAGTGATAAATTGGTAAAGTGTTACCCCAAATAGACAGATGGCATACCTGAGTGTTCTCCACTGTTTGTTGGCTGAAAACACTTGACCACTCCATTCGACCACCTCCTCACAAAGTGGCTCTTTCATAGATAGCCAGAGCCGCAAACAACCTAAAAAAGACCTTTCTTTCTTGGATATGTTGAGAAAACAGTATGTTCCATTTGCCATTTTACGTTTCAATTTACCTAATTCTGGAGAAAACTCTTAAGGCCCCGTTACACAGAACGACATCATTAACAATATCGCTTAAACATCACAGGTTTGGAGTTGTTCAAGCGACATCATTAGGACACCGTTGTGTGTGACTCTGCAAAGTTGTGACGATAAATCGATGGATCGCTGATCGCAGGTTTGAGAACATGTTCTCACACCACACGATCAACGATCAACCAACCTGCTACATCGTTGTGTGTGACACTGCGATAACTATGTCGTTGACGACATCACCAATTCACAGCAATGAGCAGGTATCGTTCGCTGGGTTGTGCGAACAATACCTGCTCACAACATCGTTGGTGAGTTGTCCATGATATCTAGACATGTGACCTCTCGCCAACGATGTCAAAACTATGTCGGAAACGACCGCACGCCCACGAGATCATTGCCGATATCGTTCCAACGTTGTGCCGTGTAACGGTACCTTTATTCTGAGTCATTGACTTGAAAAGGGATTAAATCCTATTCCTCTACACACTCCTTGACGGCACAGCCCAGTATAAGAAGCAATAATCGGAATAAGTAAAGTCGAGGAGGAATCCGTCAGACAGTTCTGCATATTAAAATGATTCTGTTTTGTGAACATAAACTGAAATAAGGAAATATTACAGCATTTCCTCTTAAAATTTTCACCAAATCTTCTCATGTAACTATGACATTTTATACTCTCAACCTGCTGGGCTGTTGGTTTCATTTCTCTCTATTAGTGTTTTTATTAATGGACCATGCTGCGAACCTTTGTATACCGCCTGCTCTCTGACTAATTAATCAATGGATTTATTTATAAGAACACTGGTAAGGCAGGGATACCGCTGTAATGGAGATGCATTTAATTTCATGTTTTTGATGTCTGAAACAAAACATTCACAGGCTGCAAATACTAATCGACCCACACAACTTGCCTGGTCAGAAGCGGTGAAATATTAATTATTTAGGACAGCTCTAAGTGCCTGTTAAGCCAGAGGCAGAGCAGAGTAAAAGGGAACATAACAGACCACTTTGAGGAGCATTAAAAAGCCATTTTACTAATACTGACTGGATGTTTTTGGGAAGGCAATAGGATATGAGGAGATTTGACTCGCCTTATGTCTCAGGAGGATGGATTATTTTTCTGAGTCTTGTATCCTCTCAACAGAATTGTCTCCTCTTTCATTATATAAACAGGATCTTTCTCTCCCTCCCTCCTTCGCTCCATCCCTCCTTCGCCCATCCCTTCTTTGCTCCATCCCTCTTTGCTCCATCCCTTCCTTTGCTCCACCCTTCTTTGCTCCAGCCCTCCTTGCTCCAGCCCTCCTTTGCTCCAGCCCTCCTTGCTCCAGCCCTCCTTGCCCAGCCCTCCTTGCCCAGCCCTCCTGCTCCAGCCCTCCCTCGCCCAGCCTCCTCCCTCGCTCGCCAGCCCTCCCTCGCTCCAGCCCTCCCTCGCCCAGCCCTCCCTCGCCCAGCCCTCCCTCGCCCCAGCCCTCCCTCGCTCCAGCCCTCCCTCGCTCCAGCCCTTCACCTCCCCTCTGTCCCCTGCCTTCTCTACCGCTTACCTTCTACTACTCCATTATTACACACTGCCATTAGAACAGATTGTATTTTTAATTTGACAGGTTCCCGTCCAGCGCATACCGTATGTTATTTCATGAGGACTTGCAGCAGAATTTCGGTCTACCTCTAGATGCCGCTCTCCCTTCCCTCTTCATAGAATCTTCTAAGCACCAATTGTTATCGCCTATCTTAGTTATGTTAAAACTGATCTATTCTTAAAGGGGTTTTCCTATGAATGAAGTTCATTTTAATCAATAGATCTTGGAATAATAATATTTCCACAATTGGATGTGCTTAAAAAAATGTTCCTGTGCTGAGATAATGTTGTGTGGTCCCTACTATGTACAGTGTAATTTTTATTTCTGACTGTGCACAGAGGGACGGTCTGATCATACCACATTCTCCTGGGCAGGGGAGAAAGGATAGAGAATATACAGACATTACAGCACGGGATCACAGATTATTCTTTGTATGGGTTAAAACATTTTCTGCCTGTTTGTAAAAAAATGTTTTACCTCAAAGAAAGAATTATTTATGATCCTGTGCTGTAATGTCTGTATACTCTATTTCATCCTCCCCTGCCCAGGATCAAACCAATGCGCTGTGCACAGTCAAACAAAAATTACACTGTAATAGTAGGAGCACATTTATAAGATTATCTCAGCACAGGAACATTTTTTTTAAATACATCCAATTGTGTATATTATTATTATTCCACGATCTATTGATTAAAATGAACTTTTAAATAAACTTTGTTCGTGGGAAAACCCCTTTAATATAGATATTACCTTTGATTTGAGCGGAAAGCTCAGTCTACGAAGAGAAGGAAGCAGGATTATTACGAAGTTGCTTATTTTTATGTGTACTATTGATTTCTGAAATAACAATTGACATTATACAAACTCTTTTATACAGACCTACAGCCAAGGAAAGACTTCTCTATAATAACAACCCTTCATTCCATGAGTAACATTCTCCTGTACAGGAGTAGTGGGTGCTGCTCTCTTACATACATCTGTGTGTGGGTGGAGCTGCAATCAATGCCCGTGAAGGATGCAGTAGGTGGCTGAATTGTACTGGATTTGTTTTACTGTGCTATTATTAACGTATGGAGACATCGCTGTTATCTGCAGCTCGTCCATATCTCAACTAGAGTATTTCTCTACCAGACAGATTTATCATCAACCCCGTACTTGTCAAGGTGTTGTGATGAAAGGTAATCTATATCCAGATTTGTGCTACCCCATCTGAGTGCAGCATGTTGAGGCAGAGACCCTGATTCCAGTGATGGATCACCTACTGGGCTGGTTAATGCAGGGTTGATAAAATGACTGTTTTCTCTGCCACAGACCTAGCAGTTCTTTGAATGCTGACTTTTTATAACCACGCCCACGTCACTGATTGGCAGCTTTCTGCCTATGCATCTTATTATGACTGTACCCTGTGACAATAAACTGTATTATGACTCTAATGCAATTTTTACAGTCTGTAAAAGTTTCATGTTTATTGCAGAGAAAACATCCACAAATGGTGTCATCCACTGGAATTTCCAGGTTTTAACCCCTTTAAAGGGGAACTCCAGTGAGAGAAAACTTTTTAGTACAGTTCCTGCCCTCCTACATGATGAAGCAGAGCTGTACACTGCAGTTCTAGGATCTATAGCTCTCTTACAAATCGATAAAATCATACCTGCTCCTCTTCTGTGGCCCCCACCTCAAGGAACCTAAGTCTCTGCACAGCCCCTGGCATGCTACCCTCACTAAACAGAATTGAGAAAGGGCGTGAATGTAAGATGATTCTGCAACTCCCAGCATCCACACCCCTGACACACCTGCTTTTTGCTTATACATGAAGCTGTCAGGCTGAACATTCTGGGTTCCCTGAGGTGGGGGCCAGAGCAGAGGAGCAGGTATGATTTTATTGAGTTATAAGAGATCTATAGATCCTAGAACTGCAGTGTACGGCTCTGCTTCATCATGTAGGAGGGCAGGAACTGTACTAAAAAGTTTCACTCACTGGAGTTCCCCTTTAATGCCTACTGTTGCGTATTCGCATCATGCCAGTTTAGTTTCTTTGTATGCGTATGTGTAATGTGTTGTATGCATTTTAATTCAGGCAATACAGGGTTAAGTAGACATGAGCCTTGATTTTATTTTTTATCCCCTGATTAAATTGCTGTGTTTGAATATCAAGGACCTATAGGGGTTTTTCCTCTAAGGCTACGTGCCCATGACCAGAAGACTCTGAGTTTTGGGCGCAGCATGTTTCTCCTGTGTCCTGTTTGTTCCCACAATCAGGATTTGGGGCGCTGTAGATTTTCGCTATCTTCTCCTGCTCAGAACACTCACATTGCTGCAAATAATACATAGACATACTGCCGCCTGGAAATATGCACATTGTGCATCCACTGTGCTTGTACTGAACAACAGTCCCAGCGATGCAGCGAGAATGCACTACATCCAAAACACTGCTGACACTGATGGTGGGCACTCCCACTAAGGCCATGTTCACACAGTGCTTTTTTTAGTGCAGTTTTGTCACAAATCTGTATGCCTAAACAGATGCCGGCAAAGTCCATAAGAATTTTGAAGTTTTTAAATTATTTTTCTTTGCAGATTTAGTGCAGAAAATAATCTTTTTGTCAATTCTGGTGCGTTTTTGCCTGTGTTTTTTCACTCCTTCCACCCATTTACTTCATTCAGAAAAATGCAGGCAAAAAAGCATTGCGTTTTTGGGGTGTTTTTCTGTCGGGAGTTGCAGATTTCTTGCAGAAAATTTCTGCACCAAATTCTCAAAGTTCGCACACAGCCTAAGACGCAAAATGTGCAGTCACTCTAAGTGAATACTGACTGCCAGATCATGACAGCTTGCTCCGTACAAGGTCGCCATTCCTTTGTACGCCACGTGCGAGGAGGTAGAGTCATGACCACACGCGTGCAATTTGTATACTAGTGTCCCGAATGGTCTAATCTGATTTCTCTCAAAAGAAGAGAACCTGTAGTCTAGACAACTTGTCTGCCCACTAGCGCAGGGTATATACAAGGGAAATGTGACGGTATATGCATGACACACTGTAATGGCATATGAAAAACAAAAGAAATACAGGGGGCGCACTAGTGCATTATCAATGTTACCAGCGGGGGATAATAATATGCGTGTTCACTAACCTATTATTGTTGTGCAATCCCCGCACAACGATGGTGTAGATTTTGGAAGCGGTCGGGGTCTCCTTTCTCCTATTTAAAGTTTTTTGCGGTGGTGTGGAGACAAGTTGAATCAGCTCCGTCCCGCGAGTCTCGGCGTCCCCGCTCGCTTCCTTCTGTAACCCCGCCTGCTGCCGCCCCACGTGACCGGGCGCACTGACGCAGGCAGGTCCTGTGTTTCTCTCCTGGTAAAGGATTTAGCTCGGTCTGCAGGTCCTCAAGTATCAACGAGCTGCTCCAGCCGTGTTCTCTATGCGAGATGATAAATGTGAATTCAAAAGCACAGTCTCCTGTAGGGCGCTCTAATTAAGGCCAGGGACTCTGCTTGTGGAAAGTCCTTTTTTTAGAAATCCTCCATCCGCCACGACATGTTTCGACGGTGTAGCACCCTCTTTCTCAAGTGGAACCTTGCACTTGAGAAAGACGGTACTACACCGTCGAAACATGTCGTGGCGGATGGAGGATTTCTAATAAAAGGACTTTCCACAAGCAGAGTCCCTGGCCTTAATTAGAGCGCCCTACAGGAGACCGTGCTTTTGAATTCACACTGTAATGGCAGACAGCATTCTTGTAGAGTGACTTCAGCCTTTGCTACTTGCACCATGTTCACACTTTGAGTGTTTGGTGAGTTTTTTACCTCAGTATTTGTAGCCAAAACCAATAGTGGGTGATAAATACAGAAATGGTGACTTGTTTCTATTATACTTTTCCTCTGATTGCTTCACTCCTGATTTTAACTTACAAATACGCAGGTAAGAAAACCTCACCAAACACTGGATGTGTGAACGTGGCCTTGGTTGGAAAACGCCTGTAATTTTCAGTTGGGTTTTTCATTAGAAAGCTTGGATCTTGAAGGGAGGCTGTCAGGCCCTTTATGCCTTTGAAGCCAGTAACTGTCATGGTGGGTTTACACACACCAATTTATCTGTTCAATCTCTGACCCAATCTCTGGTTGCAGTGAAATCATGGATACATTGCTCCATTTTGTGGCTGTGTACAACATGGAGCAATGTATCCATGATTTCACTGCAACCAGAGATTGGGTCAGAGATTGAACAGATAAATTGGTGTGTGTAAACCCACCATTACATTTGCCAGTCAATTAACCAGCCCCGTATAACATCATTCTCTAAAATCAATGTGTAAAAGCATTTATTCCCTCTGTTTTTTGTATACTGATTAGAGCTTTGACTAGTTGATGGGGCATTTAGTTTCCTCAGACTAGTTAGCTGATTTTCCATGCTATTACGCCCCTGTGGGTATGACAGCATAGTTTCCATGAGTCATAGTTACCGCCAGTTTCTGGGAACCTTGCGCATGCGTGCGGCTCATTCCGGCAGCGTCGGTGTGCCCCTGAAGCTAGGTGTACGTGTCCCAGCTTCAGAGCGGCGCTCTGTGTATGATTGGAAGTGTAGAACCTGTTCTTCCATCACACAGAGTGCTCCTCTATGAAGCCGGGACATGTACACCTAGCTTCAGAGGCACACCAGCGCGCGCAGGGTTCCCAGACATTGGCGGTGACGTCAGCTTATGGATCTAACGTTCTCATACCCACAGGGGCGTAATGGCATGGAAGAAGCCCAACTAGTCCAGGGAAACTATGCCCCATCGACTAGTCAAAGTCCTAAATCATATATGAAAAATGGAGATAATAAATGCTTTTTTTACACGTTGATTTTAGAGTATACAGGGCTGGTTAGGAAAGGAATTTTGATTTGCAAATATGACACAAGGGACCTGACGGGTTACGTTTAACAGTGTATATGCCAGTAGAGTGCCTATATCTCTCTATTCACCCACTTTTGAGTGTATGATGCTTTGCTAGACTCTATATATTGTACCAAGTGATTTTGTGAGCCCCCTCTGTTTAGTACCAGAATAATATAAGTAGTGGAGGGCTGAGATGCTGCATGGTATCACTACAGTGCTCGGCTGCCAGTGCTGCCCCCACTTTCCCTCATTCTCAATCAAGTGGTGATAAATGAAGCTGTAAGTGATGAAATCACTGTAAATCAATATCCTGTTGGATCCCGAGCGCCTGCAGCCAGAATATGTGCTTACACAGGGCTCTTGTCTTCCTGTGAAATCTAATACTTTCATATTATGTTTGTTTCTCCGTTTCTAAATATCTATTATTTTTTGATGCTCTGCACCTTCACATCTGCCGCCTGAATATTCTGGTGTTAATGAAACTATTCTTTAATGTAGTTGTTGATTTCCTTGGATATTTCTTGTACGGTTCCAACTTCTGAACTTCTGGCTATAACACAAAACGAAGTCCAGTTCTATAGAAAACCGTATTGTAAACTCTTACATTTAAAGTTCTGACCTAATTTCATGACATAACGCCCCTTTTCCCTATATAGAAACCTTGTCTTGTCAAACCTTTTTGAGGACAACGCCCACTTGGCTAACAAGACTAGATTTATATACAGAACAGAGGAAGGGAGTTCTCAGTGATGGAGATAGTCTGAACCCAAAAAATAATCTCAGATCCAGAAGAAGAGCGACATTTACATCAGGAAGATTACTTATATATTTATCTGGCCTCTCAATAGTGTAGATGGCAATGGGCAGTTGGTGCTTATTCTGGGGGTTTGAGGGTGTGCTTATTCCATAATATGGCATCTAGTTACTTGCTGCTGTCTTTCATGTGGATTTAGCAAAAAAAATAAATAAATAATAATCCTGTATATATAACTTTTTGATTCAGTGTTAATCATGGTAGTCATTTCTTCTTGGGCTATGACTCTACAGCGGCCATACAGGTTGTGTTAGTATTTTTCCTGCAGAAAGTTAATGCTTTTCTTCTGCTCAGTGTCCCTGCCTAACGTCGAAGGTTGGAACCCTAATAAGTTGATACGGCACTCCCGCTCAATGTGGGCTAGGCTTATTGTTATCTCACTTTCAAAAACCACCACATCACCCAATACAGTGCTGAAATGCCTAATAATAATGTTAAAGTGAAAAAAATAGAATCAGCACAAACTTAAATACTTAGCCGGTGCAAAATCCTGTAAACGGTGCTCAGCCGTCAGCCATATAAAATCAAAAAAGAACAGGCAGCACTCCTTCCAGTAGTGAAATGGACTCTTTATTCCATGTGATGCGACGTTTCGGAGCTACAACTCCTTCCTCAAGCATGGTGCATAGTCTTACTAAGGTGCTTTAAATACATTTAGAATCACAATCATCAATTACACAATTATATTAAAAAAGTGATATTTCATAAATACTTAGTGAATAGTTAAGTGCTATATAGTGTCTGCCTTCATAAAGTGCTTACATAGTGCTTATATGGATGGTTAAATAACCACTCTCCAAAAAATTACAGTGCTAAACTAAATAACAGGCAATTATGGATACTATACCATCAGCTGTGTTAAAATAAACATAGGTGGTTTCACATCGCGTCTCACCGCCATTGCCATAAAGCAACACACTCCCGGCGTCTTCCGGGTTCCTAGTGTGCGCGCGCCCCTCCTCCCGCGTCATATGATGCTGCTTAGTCATTGCGCATGCGCGCACTCTCCGGCGCCATTTTATTTACTGGCAAGCAGCCGATTTTGCCCTTCGTCCTATCTATAGTATAGGATATATATCAAACGGGCAAAAAAATGAAGCAAGGACCTTCCATACATACCATGATCCCACCTTTAAGGTTGGCAGCCCACCCATAAGGAGAACTAACAACCCCACATGTGCGCCAATGCAAAGGGACAAGATAATACACCCGATCCCCCTGCCTGACAGCACACGTACAGGTACAGGACCCAACCATCATCCACTCTGGTCCTATTCAATAAATATAAAGGCACTTTCAATGCAAAAAGGTTTTTTATTAGGGTATTTGATATAAATATATAGATATATATAAAAAAATGCTTCTGAAGGCGATTTTTCGTGATCAGCTACTGTTCCACCACCTATGAGGGATACATATAAAATTTTTTTTTTCAAAAATAGAAATATATACATTAATATCTAAGAACAAAAACTTTCTCAACAAAAAGAAAGTATCTGTAATGTGCACCTCATGCACAGGATGGTTTCAAAAAGAAGTCATACATAGGGGCATAATTACATGGTCATAATAATGTTATATAGTTATATAACCTCAATCAGATAACAAACTGTACAATTGTATAAAGTCTGGAGAGTTCTTAAGCCCCCGTCACACTAAGCGAGATTGCTAGTGAGATCACTGCTAAGTCACAAGCTTGGTGACGCAATGGTTGTGTCAGAATCGCCTGGACCATTTTTTGATCGGTGGGGTCCCGCTGGGCAGCATGCATCGCTGTGTTTGCCCGGGACAACAACCAACGATCTCAATACTACAGGTCTGAGTATCATTCCGGATCGTTGTTGTGTCGCTGGTGATATCTGACTGTTTGACATCTCACCAGCGATCCTTACCAGGTCATATCGCTGTCGGGATCGCTGGTGCATCGCCAAGTGTGACGGTGTCCTTGCATAATCACCTTTTTGAATAGACTAATACCGTAGTTAAAAAATGATCACCTTCATCTTAAATCATAAGCCTAATCCAAATGATATGCACAACCTATTGAGAGAAGTTAAAGAATAAAGGCACATATATATAATGTGCATGAAAAAGGCTAATGATAGGTGAAATGTCACGCCACATGTACTAAATTAAAGTTCACGTTTATTTTGCTTTATTTTGCAGTGCTGACTGATTTTTCTTTGTTATATCAATCAGGTTGTAGGATAAAAGGGTTACCTTAGTATAAGCATCCTTAAGGCCCCATCACACTCTACAGTATCGTTAACACTTTATGGGTTTTCAGTCGTTCTAACGTCGTTCAGTGTGACATGTACATCCGATCCACGATAATCGGGCAGATCGTAGATGGGAGATTTTTGAACCGGACCTTAAACCAAGCGTTCAACCTGGAAGTGACATTTTCATCTTGCAGGAGCACATAATGCGTTCTATAGATGTAGGCGCTCATATTGAGCATATTGCGTCACCACAAGTACCGCCAACCATGTAAGGGGGGGTTTCAGTTACCTTACTTTATTATACTAGTGGCTGCTCAGCCCATTTAGGAATTTTATGCAGTAGGTTCTCCACTCGTGGCTCATGTGTGCCTGCCCCTTTGAGTGGCCGTGGCAACAACGGAGCGCTTTGTGCTCCAGCATTAGCCACTTCTGATATATTTATTACCTAGGAGGAACGCATTTGTGCTCAAGCACGGACGTAATCTCACTTCTGGTAACACGATTTGTTCATTCCCAGTGCCTACATTTATATAACGCATAATGCGTCACAAGTGCAATGAGTGTGATACTCCCCATGATGATATGGGAATTTCCCGCTACATAAAGGGCTGTGCCTACTGTGGAACGTAAGCCGCAGCCTTCATCACTACATTCAGCCAAGGCGGACAGAGGGAGCATTGTAGCTCTGGTCTCTACCCTCTGTTACAAATGATCCCCTGATGAACCCTTGGCTTGTCAGGATGGGGCTAAGGATACTTAAGTTACCCTTTCACCTGATATATTCTATTACCAGATACTGTATATATATTAAGAGGGTTACTTATATATGGTTGTTTATTGTACCTTTGCCATTGGTTCTGTCTATAGGACGTGCATAGCATTTTGACCTCATGTTCATTCTGTAATTGACTTATGGTTTACATTGAATGTGATCATTTTCTAGCTCTTGCTTGTCTATTCGAATGGACCAAGGTCTCACCACATTATATACAGTTGCACGGCTTGTAATCTGTTTAAAGCTCTATATAACTAGACAACATTATTATTGTTGTTGTTTTTATTATGCACTACAGCACTTTATTGGGTGATGTGATGGATTTAGAAAGGGAGGTCACAACAGGGTCACTTAAGGCTAGCCCATGTTGACCCGTGGCGCCTTTTCGATTTATTGAGGTGCTAACCTCCGCAGTTGAGCAGGGACAAGAAATTAAGAAATCTCTCCCTCCGCCCCCCTTCCAACCTCGCCCCCCTTCCAACCTCGCCCCCCCCCCCCCACCACCACCTCCACATTCTTTCTACATCAGTTTGATCTGATTGTGGGAGTTTAGCCTGTCACTGTTCTCTGACCCAATGCTGACTGCGGCAGATTCACCACGCTTGATTTTAATACCATGATTTTAATTTGTTTAATTAATTTGCCCGTGTAGTGTCAGGGTGCTGTCCTCAGCCCAGCGTGCCCGTGTAGTGTCAGGGTGCTGTCCTTAGCCCAGCATGACCATGTTGTGTTCAGGGTGCTGTCCTCAGCCCAGGGTGCCCATGTGTGTCAGGTGCTGTGCTCAGCCCAGGGTGCCCGTGTAGTGTCAGGGTGCTGTCCTCAGCCCAGGGTGCCCGTGTGTGTCAGGGTGCTGTCCTCAGCCAGGGTGCCCGTGTAGTGTCAGGGTGCTGTCCTCAGCCCAGGGTGCCCGTTGTAGTGTCAGGGTGCTGTCCTCAGCCCAGGGTCCCGTGTAGTGTCAGGGTGCTGTCCTCAGCCAGGGTGCCCGTGTAGTGTCAGGGTGCTGTCCTCAGCCCAGGGTCCCGTGTAGTGTCAGGGTGCTGTCCTCAGCCCAGGGTGCCCGTGTAGTGTCAGGGTGCTGTCCTCAGCCCAGGGTACCCGTTTTAGTGACGTTTATGTATTTGTTCCAATTAGCTGATCTTCACACAAGATTGTTGTTAAGGTAGTGTAGAATGGAATCTGTTATCCAGGATTTGCCAATGGCAGCACACAAGGGAGTTTGCTGGACATGAGACTGAGACATGACACCAGCGTTATATGACTCCTAAATGTCGTTTCACGCCCTGCTCTGAAATGTGTGGACAACCTTTTAGGCTCGGGCTGGTGTGTTGCTATACCGAGCATGGGGCAGCCTGTTTGGTTGCCATGGTGACGCGGTAGTGTTAGCCCCGCTGTTCTGACCTTGGATAGTCAGTACAGCTCCTTTTACACTTACTGTGTGACAGCGCCGGCTTTGTCCCTTATGTGGTGCCCAGCAGTTTCCAAAGAAGGATGGCAGAGGGAGAGACGTATTTTTGTATTTCTCATTCCCCTTTATTGTAGCACTAACATTTTATCAATCTTGATGCTGTTAGAAGCCATCCTGTATTGTTACGTCTAGCATTAAAGCGGACCCTTCATGGTGTTCTTACTTTGCTTTTGTTAGGATGAAGTGTTGGAAAAGTTTCCAATGCAAAATTTTTTTTTCCTTTTCAAGAAACTTATGAAAAAAAATTGATTAAAAACCTCACACCTTGATTATGTCGACAAAAATACACTCTAAATGTTAAAATACTCTTATCATGGCAGTAGGCCAAATGCTCATTCATTTACCCGCCCAACATTCCGTTACATGCAGATGTCAGAAACGTTTGGAAAATACTTACTCTGTGCAAAACAAAGGTTTTGGCCATACAATTTTTATATTTTTTTCTCTCTCTCTCGACTTCTAGGCACAAGCAGGGTATCGTCCACCCCCCCCATACATGGATTGTGTAGAGATGCTGCTTAGACCCAATTTTTCAGAACAGTTAGTTAATAGTAATGTGCTGTATGTGACAAGTTACACTCATGTTTGGTGAACATATTTTAGTCCAGTTTGGAAAATATCACCATCTGCTTTATTTATGAAAAAAATATGCCACAATAGAAGAGCGAGATGTGCCTGTGCCGCCCATCTGGTCACAGTTTTGAGCTCCTACATCTACTGCTGTTATGCGGTTTGATTATTTGGATAGGCCAGTGTTGGCCGGATAACACAGTTCAGGGTTAGTAAGTACATTCACTGTCCAACATCCACCGTTCACTAATTATGCTTTTTAGTCTTTTTTTTCCACCTAGCTTAGTTTGTCAAGCCCCATTTGCGCCCATAAAACACAATCAGTTTATACAGAAGTTAATAATTACCCAGATGAACGGCTTGTAAACCACTGTACCACAGAGCTGAACACAGGTAACTCTCCGAGCATGGCTTCATATACATGATTCAACGTAGCGTAACCCTTTATCAGATCAGTAATTCGCTTTGTAACTTGTTAATGAAGACTTTTGTTATGTATAAACGTATTTATCCTACACTTCAGCGGCAAATCACATTTCATTCTGGATGGCGCAGTCGGAACAGCAGTAGGTTCATTGTCCCCTTTCTCTGAGCTGCCTTGTGCTTAATTGTAGCATGTAGCTGCTGGGATTGAAAAGATTATTCCTAGCAATTTTCTATGTTAACTAAACTCTTACACATAACAAACCTATACTTTGGAGCAGTGGAACGAATACAAATAACACGATTTATTTTTCTGTGTTGTTGTAGTTTCTTGGCCTTTATGTTTGCTGGATCTGTACTCTGAATCAGTCTTGGTATAGCAAAGAGATAAATAAAAGCAGAAATCTAGCAATAGTCATTTATGCCTGCAGTATATAATGCAGCATGGGCTATTGAAGAACAATTGATGGGCTTTTATACTCTCGAATGAATTGTGTATTCCTGTTTTAGTTGATGTGCCATGTTTGGGTTGTCTGCGAATTTGGCTCCTTCTTTCCCTCAGTCTGGTACTGTAGCTTTCCAGTTCCTCAGGGGCAGAGAGTCTTGGCACTTCAGAGTTTCCAATGCGCTCTGTACTGTCATATGCAGCTTCTTCCAGTTGCCCCTGCCTTCTGCTTGTAATGGGTTTCTCCCTGTCAGAATGCAGGTTGAAGCTGCATCTCATGTTATATATTGAAAGCTCTGTACACACTACCCACAGATAGTGTGAGCTATCCAGTGGATATGGTATAAATGTGCAACACCTAAAACCCCCTTTAAACGTGGACGACTGGGCCTGCTACCAGATTAACTTCTGTTTTAAATACATAAGAAATAATACTAATAATATTATTGTTTTGACATGAATGAGTCACAAAACCTCTATTTCCTTTTTGTTTTAGACCACCAGAAGCTGGAGCGTGAGGCTCGAATTTGCCGACTTCTAAAACATCCCAATATTGGTAAGTTATAATCTTATGTCTTTTTTTAACCTTGAAAAATGAAAAAGTCCAACAAGCACCATGTATATCTCGAGATGTTGACCCAGAGGATGGCAAATACCCGTGAGCAGATTCTAACTGCCCTATACTAGGTTAAAATTCCTTCTGGATTCCACATACACCAATCAAACTAGTTCCTTGGATCTTCGCCCATCACAGAACCGAAGTGATAATTTGTAATATTACATTTATCAAGAAGGTCATCCAGGACCTCCTTGTACATTGTAGTGAAGCAACCATTACAAGATCATATGACAGAGTTCCATATTCTCACTGCTCTTACCGTAAAGAATCACTGTCTCTTCATCTTGTATCTATTTGTCTGTATTTATTTTTTACTTCCATCACTGCAAACAATCCCTGGGTAATGGGGATGACGAGTCTGGCTACTGGATGACAAGCATGTGACTGTGTGATGAGGAGGACTGATTTTATAATAAATTGAATATGCTCCATCAGCTGTCATATTGATTTGCCGTCTTGGAATACAGCCAGAGCTTTCCAGAAAACTTAAATAGATTTTTAATTAAATGTATGGGGTAGTAAATGGCAGAAGATGTTGTATAATCTATGCACTAGAGATTCTTGTCAAAGGGGGATTTGACGTATTACTCTACAGCATCTCCCATTGTAAGATGTAGTATGCATTATATGTCAGAAAAAAATATTTAGAATTATTAATATTAAGAATTGCTTGAAACTCTGGGATTAATTACTAGATTAGTTCTTCTCCCTCTTACCGGATAAAAAAAATACAATAAATAGAAGCAGTCTGCTCTTCACGGTTAGTTATGATTTGCTTTTCCCCTGTCGTGTCTGATGGGCTCCTCTGCTTTATAATGGGGTCTGTTGGGTTTCACCTAAAGGATCATCCGTTTGGCAGAAAATCATTGCCTGCTCCAGGTGTGAACGCCGTCCCAATAGAGGAATGTTATGTTTTGATCTTTTGGTGCTTGATTGTTTTTCTGTAATGTTTTTTGAAAAGTATAAGAACAGCCCAGTTATGAGACTATCTTTAAAGCAAATATGTTTGTATAACCTGGTACATTTGCCTTTCCAGACTATGGGGAAGCCGGGCCCCATCTCGGGGCTGTAGTGATGTTTATGTAGGTTGTCACTCGATATTCTCAGGAACAAATGTAACCACAGAGACGTTTTCCAGCTTGCCAGAAGGTGTAATATTCATGTAGTTGGAGGAATGTTCAGTAACAGAAGTATTATTCCTCCGCTGCATTCCCGTAAGCCAGACAGCATTGTATAATGGTGGAATACAGCTTGACCAGCAGACGCTCCGGCCTGATCTGTACGACTGGCTGCTCCGGGTGGGGAAGCGGCCTGCGCTCACTGGCACAACACGAGCTAAGGCTTGAAATGGCCTGGATTTGTTTGTACATTCGGCTATGAAATATGGATCATCTGGTAGGGACAGAAGGCATGTGGTATGCTAGGTTTGGCATGACATTTTTCAATCCTGTCCACGAGGGTGGGTAATATTTGGGGGATACTAATGTTTTCTGCCAAAATGTTTTCTATTGGCTTTCATGCTGATTGCTTGCATCGCAGACTCAGACGAGACAAGATGCTGTTATATTATGAGTTTATCTTGCTGAGCGTTGGCAACACTCGCAGAATGCTTTTAATCCCTTTAGGGATGACGCAGAGCTGGTTTCACAAGAAGATCGGGCCCTTCAAGTTCCATTTATATAATGCACCAAGAGTTTTATTGGTTAGTGTAGGGGGATGAATGGTAAGAATAGTTGGCTGGATGGAACGAGCTGTCCAGGGCTTCACGGTAGATTAAAAATCATAATTTAATTTTAAGGGACGCTACACAGTATATACATAAAAAGCCTTAGAAATAATTTTACCCAGGAAGCCTGTCTTAAAGCAGATGTGCGCCTGGAACAGAAGCTTTTACGGATACATGTGCTCCATATATTGTAAGAAGCACTCCCAATCACGTGTGTGTAATGTAGTGTAAATGTGCTAATATAATCACTGATAATCATCTTTGAGGATCTTCAGCGCCGCTCCTTGCTCTTCTCACTCACCTGACGTGTATTCGGAGTCTCATAATGTGCGAGACAGAATACAAGTCTTGGAAGCATCAGAGCAATGTTCCATTCACTTTACTGCAAAAAGGAACTTCCATCTAACACACAGTGCACACAATTATTGGGCAAGTGAACACCATCATTGACCAGATCATCATTTTTATATACAATGCTTATGTTATTTAATGAAGCAGATCAGGTAATGTATAATTGTGTAATAAAGAGGCTGTGGCCCAAGGATGTAATAACGCTTTATTGTGACCTACACAATTAGGAAACTTAAATGGACCAAAAAAAAAATGAACGGACTTTGAAATCTCATAAATTGCTCAAGTCTTGCTGAGATATTAAGGTGCCATCACAGAACCATCAAAAGTTTTGTTGCAACTATTTAACAAGGTTGCAAGAAGTAAGTTGAGAAAAACACACATTAACAGCCAAAGATTTGAGAAGAATCAAATGCGAAGCAACCAGGAACCCATCATCCTCCACTGCTGACATATTCCAGGAATGCGTCCTTCCTGGAGAGCCAGAAGTACAGAGTGTTCAATGCTCAACATGGCCCAAGGTAGAGAAGACCCGACCACCATCGAACAAGACACAGAAGGTGAAATGTCAAGTCTGGGCCAACCCTTACCTGTAGACAGATTTTTATTTTTTTCAATGGTTTTATGGACTGATGAATGTGACTCTTGACAAACCAGATGGATGGGTCCGTGGTGGAATCCGTAATGGACATACCTCCACTTTCACTTAGACACCAGCAAGGTGGAGGTGTTTTGCTATGAACTACTATAATTAAAGATGAGCTATTCGGTTTAACGATTAACTCCAAATCCTCTTCCAAACTTTTTGCAAGTTTTTAAGACCCTTTTTCAAGCAGTGGTACAGGAAAAAGTCTGCATTCTCTCAAGAAAACCATGATTTTGTCCACTGCTTGGCTGCCAGTAAAAGTCTTAAAGGAACCCGTCAGGTCCTTTATGCCATCCAACCCAGCAGTAGTGTTGTGTGTATGCCATAATTCCTGCCTATGAGGCCCTGTCTGATGCTATTAACTAAAATCAATGTTTTAAAAAAAAAAACATCATAACCTTTCCATAGGCTAATTAGGCCTTTGAATTGCAGACGGGGCGTTGTTTATTCAGACTAGTCGGCCTCTTTCCATACTCTGTCACCCCCAATAGGTGTGATAACTTAATTTCCATGAGCAGATGTTACTGTTAGCTCCTGGAAATCGCACATGGCTCATTTCGGCAGCATTGCTGCCCCTCTGAAGCTGGGTGTACACATCCTGGCCTTGAGAGAGGTGCACAAACTGGAAATGCAGAAGTTGTTTTTCTGATCACTCACTGTGTCCCTTTATGAAGCTGGGCGAGTACACCCGGCTTCATAGGCCAAGTAACGCTGCCGAAATGAGCCGCACGCCTCCACAATCTCCAGCTGGTGGTGACAACGGCTCATGCAAGTAATGTTATCGCAACCACAGGGGTGTGAGAACATGGAAAGAGGGCCGCCTAGTTTTGGGAAACAATGGCTCACTCTGAAAATTCCCATTTGACATTAGAAATGTGTTGGCAGCGACACTGAGAAGTTTGTGTCCTATTCCCTGTTTATGGCATACTTGGTCGGCTTCTTGTAGTCCGTGAATAGAGATTTTTTTTTTTTACCTCTCCTTGCTGACTACCTGTGCTGATCAAATCCAATTGATACAAGTGTAAATCTATTACAAGGGAATCTGTCATTAGATTTATGTTGTCTAATCCATGGGCTGCATGATCAGAGATTACTGCAAGATTGCTGCCAGGTATGTTTTTCTCAAACGCTGTGAAGCTTCACAGAAAACATGGACTGTAGGGAGAGAAATGACTATTCTAGTGCTGCCACTGTCAGTCTTCTCCCCGATCTACTCCAGTTAATGGTACTGGATCTCTCCAATGTATGTAAATAGGAAGAAACCCTTCATTATACACAAATAAGAGACCTGTCAATCAGCTGGTGCGGGGCAGGAATAAATTAGTCTGATGGCGGCTGCACCAGACTCATCAGGTCTTCTTATCCCAGGTTGGATCTTCAAAGTTTCTTTTCTCTGAAACATCACTGAGTTCAAGACCAAGATACACCTGACTGCATATGTGGCTATGCTCTTATCATGCTGCCTATGTTTCAAGTAGCATGAATCTAATGACAGGTTGGGTCCCTTTTAAAGGTGTTGTGAAAAATGATCCATCAATTGAACATAGATGTTCTGGACTTTTTCGTTTTTATGTAGTAGGAAATGCAGGACTGTTGCATCTTTTTTTTAAATTAAAGAGGACCTGTCAACCCCCCCCTTCCCCATGGATTAGAATCTAAGTGCAGCACTGAATGCAGCATGTCTGCTATATTCAGGCAAGGGGTCCCCCATGGCTCTGTGTGGCTGCTATCCTGATCTATAAGCTTATAAAAACTTAGTTGTTTTCCTTGGAGGCGGGCCCTTGTGCTTGAGGCAGCTCGTCCATGGGGGCATTACACCCCCCGGCGCCTCTGTGCCGCCCATGTCTTCGTTCCCTTCATGTCCTCCTCGCTCTGCGCGTCCATGTGCGAGGTTGAGCTGCATGGCCTGCTATGACGTCCTCTCATTTTCCCGCCCTTCTCCATAGCACAACACGGAGCAGGGCGAGAAATGAGAGGACATCATAGCGGGAGGCAGGGCATGCACCACAACCTCTCTCTACACTTGCGTCAACACCACAAGGACGCACAGAGCGAGGACGACATAAAGGGAACTAAGACCTGGGCGGCACAGAGACGCAGGTGGCGTGAAATGCCCCCGTGGACGAGCTGCCTCAAGCACAAGGGCCTGCCTCCAAGGGAAACAACTACGTTTTTATAAACCTATATATCGGGGTAGCAGCCCCACAGAGCCATGGGGGACCCCTTGCCTGAATGCAGAATTTTTGTATTGGCCATCTGTCCTTACTGGAGCTTGTTCACCGCCTCTTTCATCACAAAACAAACTCAAAAGGCTGTTCTATGAGCCTGACAATGAGGGTATGTGCCCACACGTAAGGTTTTGCTGCAGCAAAACCATAAGGGTTTCTAGTAAGGCTATGTTCCACAGGTGAAGTTTTGCAGTGTTTTTGGGGTCAGGTTTTGCCTTGTTTTTAATGCTAATCTAATCCTGCGTTTTTGGTTTCCAGCAATACCGATGTGATTCAGGGAAAAGCTGTGCACACACGTTGGTTTTATTTCTCTGCAGAAGGTGTCAACACCCAGGTTCTGCTGCAGATTTGCCATAGAAACTATAGAAAAACACAGAAAAGAATTGACATGCTCGTTGTTTCAAAAACGCAGCAACACCTGTGGTGTTTCCACTTTCTGCAGACAAATGAAACCAGTGTGTGTGCACGTGCACAGCTTTTCCCTAAATCACATAGGTTTTGCTGGAAACCAAAAACGCAGGATTAGATTAGATAAACAAGGGAAAACCTGACCCCAAAAACGCAGGATTAGATTAGTGCAGAACTGACCAAAAACACAGATTAGTTGCATACGTTTACATAAAGCAAAGGCAAAATCTGACCCCAAAAGCGCAGCAAAACCTTACCTATGTGAACATAGCCTTAGAGGAGGCTGTGAAGAAGAAAAGTATCAGTGTTTATCATTTTAAGGCTATGTTCGGAATGTGCGTTTTTGATCCGCTTTTTTCTATTCTTTTTTTTCAGCGGGAAGTCTGGATAAACGTTCCAAAAAAATAAATAATAAATAAAGCATCACAAACGTGTCATCCATTTTTTTTTTTTTACTACATTTTATTTCTAGTGCGCTATTTGGCCCGTTGACACTGTTCTCAATGGGAAAAGCGGATCTGAAAAATGCAGCAAGAATTGACATGCTCATTCTTTTTCAGGATCACTTTTCTACCCAAAAAACGGAACTTGACAAAAAAGCAGACTGAACAGCAAAACTTGAAAACCCATTC
Source organism: Allobates femoralis (assembly GCA_033576535.1). NCBI lineage: Eukaryota > Metazoa > Chordata > Amphibia > Anura > Aromobatidae > Allobates > Allobates femoralis. Next base: position 133,851,299 of record JARQOC010000006.1, read on the forward strand.
ATTTTTCTGGGATGCCATTAAAGTGATGCGTTCACTGTATTGTCACTGCTAAAACGGATAAAAAAACCCAGATTTTATTTTTAGTTTTTCCTACTACCGTCATGGCCACAAGTTTTGAGACCAATTTAATTTTCTCCTTGGTTGTGTTACTTTAGTGTTTTTAAATCTTATAGTCTAATATGTCTATGGTCACTGAAATACAATTATCAGCGTTTCATAAGCTTTTACACTTTTATTAACAAATATACCAAGTTTATGCAAAGACTCAATATTTACATTGTTGTGCTTTTATTTTTTAAGACTTCTGTAATTTTCCTTGGCAGTGCTTGGCATTTATCACAGCTTTTGGGTTTTTGGTTGTCCTGCTTTTAAGGATTGACCATAGTTTGTCATTGGAATTAAGGTCTGGGGAGTTTCCTGACCATAAACACACATTGTCAATGTTTTGTTCGCCGAGCCATTTGGCCATCGCTTATGTCTTGTGACTTGGTCTCCATCATGATCAAGCAGTGTTCATCACCAAATTGCTACTGGATGGTTTGGGGAAATTGTTCTTGGAGGATGTTTAGATCCAATTCTTTATTCATGTACTTTAATGGCAAACATACAGGCCCTCCTCCATTGATAAAAAGCCCACAGACTTTAAGGGTGTCAATATGCTTTACTGTTGGCATGATACAGGACTCATGGTAGCGCTTACCTTTTCTTCTCCAATCATTCTTCCATATATCACAACCAGTCTGACAGGGGCTTTATCAGAGAAAAAAACTTGATCCCAGTCCTCTGTAGTCCAATCTCTTCCTCCAATATTTTTTTCTATAATAAAGCCCTCTCTTGTGTTTGTTTGTCTGGAAGAATGCTTGTCCGGAAAAGTCAAGGTGAACAATGCTTTTGCCAACATGATTGTATACAATGACACAAGGCATAAGTGATAACTAAGCCACTTGGTGAACAAAACATTAACATTTTAGGTCCATGGACAGAAAACTCCCTAATAGTGATGGTCGAAACCCCACAATGCTCGGGATTGGAAGACTCTCCCGGAACTTTTTGAAAAGTCCGAGTTCTGCGCCAGACATAACACAAACTTGTGTCCGAACCCGGAGCTTGGACTTTACAGTTACGGGGGAGAGGGGAGGCTGTAAAATATAGCATATAGGTAGTAAACATTATCAATATACTTATCTGGTCCTATGGCATGCGTCCTGCTGTCCTGCTTCTACTTCCGGTGCTGCTCATTAACCTCCAGGGTTATTTACTGCGCCGCTGAGAACTCTGAGGTTTTCAATGGGGTTTCGCGGTGACATCAGAGTTCCTACGAGTTCATGGCTCAGCCATAAACTCAATTTGAACTTTGACTGTCATTGTCTGTCTCAGCCTGCTTGTCACTCTGTACAGACACTGGTCTCTACAGAGCGATGAAGCAGAGCTGACATTGCTCTGCCTATGGACTAAGTCGGACTGAGGTTTTGTTTTTCTAATAAAGATGGAGTCTCTAAATGTGTTTTTCTAATAAAAAAATGTATTCTCTGTTGTGTTTTTCTTTTACTGTTAACTAGAAATCCATAGTGGCCATGTCTAAATTTGACATGACGCCATGAATTTTGGCCTTAGTACCAGCTGAGAACACAAAGCTGGTATTAACCCCATTATTACCCAGCGTGCCACACCCCACCAGGGCCCTTGGAAGAGCCAGGCAAATCACCTGGAAATTGTGCTATGATGAATGCACCATTCTTGGCAGTGGCTGCTGGTTGCAGTTTTCAACTTGCTTTGCATTCTCAGCTGGTACAAATCTCAAAATTCATGGCCACCATGAATTTCTAGTAAACAGAAATGATGCATTAAACAAAAACAGAGATTTTTTTTTTATTATAAATAAACCAAAAAACACATTTAGAGACTCCATCTTTATTAGAAAAAAAACTCCTCAGTCTGGCATAGTCCATAGGCAGAGCAATGTCAGCTCTGCTTCATCGCTCTGTATGGACAAGCAGGCTGAGACTGACTGTGTCAGTCAGGGTTTAATCAAGTTCATAGATGTGCCATGAACTCGGGTGAACCCTGAAGTCACTGCGAACTCCGCTGAAAACCTCCAAGTTCTCAGTGGTGCAGTGAATATCCCTGCAAGTTAATGAGCGGCCCTGGAAGTACTAGAAGAGACCGGGACAGTGAGTCGGCAGGACGCGCGCTCTGGACTCTGAAGTAGAACGATAATGTTTATTAATTATATGCTGTATTTTACAGTTTCCAGACCCGAACTGTTGCACGGGTTTTCCAGGGAAACCAGTGTTCGTGATATGTGCATGCACACTAGTTGTCTGGTACAGACCTCGAATTTTACAGTTCGGGTTCGCCCATCACTACTCCGTAAATCTCCAGCCAATTGACAACCTGTGATTAATTCAAAGTGGGTTAACAAACAACACAGAAAGTGTGATAACCTCCAAGAACAGATTAGACAATAATTTATGAATTGCTGATAATTATACTCCAGTGACCATAGAAAGGTCTGACTACAAGATGACAAGCATTGAAGCAGCAAACTGTGAAAATCAAGCTGTGCTGGTGTCAACACTTCAGGACAGAGTAGCACATGGATCTGGAGTGCAGGACACACTCACCAACTCCAAAAAACCAGGGAAGGGACCCAGACTTACTTTAAAGCTTTGGGTGTTTGTGCTGTCAGCAATGATGTTCTCACTCGGTGATGCCTGTAAGTATAATTTGTCAATGCTGAGGTCACTGACTGACTGCCGCAATTACATGCTGGTACACTATATTATGACTGCCAGATGAAAAGCAAAGATTGTTGGGTGATGGACGGACAGTCTGCACTGTTGTTTTTTTTATTTGTTATTTTATAGCTTTTATTTTGCAAACGAGTGTACATTCATGAGTTAATGGTATGATTAACATCACATTTACCACAAATGTATTAAGACCACAGAAAGCACACTGCAATAATGGTGCAGTTGTATTAGCACAGATTATCCCGCACAATGTGTAGCCTGCATGTGTGTAATGCCCCAAATTGGGGATTACATTAGTGTTTTATAGTGTTAATAGCTATTTTATGTATTTGTATGATGTATTCGAAATAGTTTGCACTTTCCACCCAAGGTGTACAGCATACACTAGTACACTATGTGTTAAATTCCTTATTTAGCCTGTTGTTGGGCAGAATAGATTGGTGGGCAAAGTCTGAGGACACACAACTGTCGTTAGGATGTAGTCTTGTCTTAAGGTACTTTCACACTAGCGTTTTTTTAAATCGCGGCAGATGCGTTTTTTTTTTCGCGGCCGCACCTGCCGCAAGTGCCAAAACCGCACTTGCCACTCCTGCTGCAAGCCCGCCTATACATTGTATGGGGCTTGCCGCTACCGTGCTGCAAGTGCAGCCGGTATGCGGTAATCGCGGCAGATGCGTTTTTTTCCACCGCATCTGCCGCGATTTAAAAAAAATGCTGATGTGAAAAGAGCCTTAGGGCCCTTTCACATCAGCGTTTTTTGAAATTCGCGGCAGATGCGTTTTTTTTTCGCGGCCGCACCTGCCGCAAGTGCAAAACCGCACTTGCCGCACCTGCCGCTAGTACGCCTATACTTTGCATGGCGTTTACCGCAACCGCGCCGCAAGTGCAGCCGGTATGCGGTAATCGCGGCAGATGCGGTTTTTTCACCGCTTCTGCCGCGAATTTAAAAAAACGCTGATGTGAAAGGGCCCTTAGATAATTGCAGTTAGGATGGAGTCTTGGCTTAGATAATTGCAGTTAGGATGGAGTCTTGGCTTAGATCAGTGTTTCCCAACTCCAGTCCTCGAGGCACACCAACAGGTCATGTTTTCAGGATTTCCTTATCATTAGACAGATGATGGAATTATCCCCTGTGCAAGTGATTAAACTAACACCTGTGCAATCCTAAGGAAATCCTGAAAACATGACCTGTTGGTGTGCCTTGAGGACTGGAGTTGGGAAACACTGGCTTAGATAACTGCCGATAGAGTAGAGTCTTAGCTTAGAATTTAGAGGTCCCCAACTCCAGTCCTCAAGGCCCACCAACCGTGCATGTTTTCAGGATTTCCTCAGTATTTGACAGTTGGAATCGTCACCTGTGCAAAAGATTAAATTACCAACTGTCAAATGCTAAGGAAATCCTGAAAATATGCACTGTTAGTGGGCATTGAGGACTGGAGTTGGAGACCTCTAGTTCAGGGCTGGGCAACTCCAGTCCCCAAGGTTAGCACACAGTGCAGGTTTTCAGGATTTCCATAGCATTTGACAGTTGGTAATCCAATTACCAACTGTCAAATTCTAAGGAAATCCTGAAAACCTAGACTGTGTGCTAACCTTAGGGACTGGAGTTGCTCACTCCTGCTCTAGTTAGGTAACTGCTGTTACCTCGGAAGTGACTGAGTTAAGTGAAACCTCAGAGAATACAGACTTATAGCCAAGACATGTAGGGGAACCCAAACCCCACTCTTATGTGCTGCATGGCACGGTCTATCCTGGAGTCGCAGGAAGGAGCACTGGGGACATTCACCCTTTAGGCAGATGGTATCCCCTGGCCTGCACAACGGACCTAGCCCACCTGAAAGTAAAGCTGTCTACCAGGAAGAGTACGGACCTGGAAGGGGGTCTCCCACACAGAGGATGGGCACATAGGAGCACCTATCAAGGATAAGGGCTAAAGGGACTTGTACAGTGGGATATGGTAGAGAATGCCACTCTAGAGGAAGCAAATCTATTGTATCAGTTTGGACACCAGGTTGCGCTCTTATGTTATTGCTGTCATCACATCTCGGTTATGCTTGTTGCTTAAGTCTATTACTATACGCATGTATGTGAGCTATACCCCCTCAGCGTGTTGTACCGTGGCTGGGTACCTTCTGGCTGTGTTTAAGTAAAGAACAGCTATTTTAATTTTATAGTGTCTCCTGACTCTCTTGCCTCCCTCCATTACATCAACACCACAGGGAAATGCCACCTAACACCATCATGTAGAGGGAACACTAAACTGCCACATTTAGCCCACAAGCCCTCAGCCGCATGCCTTTTACCACTGTCCTGGGGTCACAGTCACTGATTGGGCCACCACACTACTTACACCTTAAAGAGGGGTGGGGAACTCAGCCCTCAAGGCGCCAACAGTCATGTTTTAGGATTTCCTTAGTATTGCACAGTGATAACATAATCGCCTGCACTGGTGAGATTCCAAGCCTGTGCAATCTAAGGAATCCTGAAAACAGCACTGTTGTGGCCTGAGGACTGGAGTTCCCCACCCTTGCCTTACAGGATTCGACCCTCTTGTTAGTGGATTTAGTATCCTGCCCCGGTCACATGTCTGACCCCTTTTATTAGATGCCATGCTTTAGCTACTTATCTGGATGTGTTTGCAATCTCTGGATGTAAAGCAGAATTATGCCATTCGGTATCAGCAAGCAGGGAGGTGAGACGTTAAAAGCAAACATGGCAGCCACTGCAGTTCCCATAAGAGTAGTTTTCCAAGATGCCTTAGTGGCAAACTTTTTTTTAAGGTGGCCATAATTGTCAACGAGCTTTCCTAGAAAGCAATATAACTAAGAAATGATGAATATTTAATAACTGTAACGCAATAGTGGCTAGTAGAAGCTTCTTCTACTGAGTGTTAAAGGGAACCTGACCTCTCCAAATCACCCCCAACCCTATTAATACTTGTCCCTGCACCCTAGCATATCAGTATTAGTGATCCTTTTCTATAAAAAAAAGCGCTCTGTAACATTGGAATAATTAACAATATACACTTACAAATCTGAGACTTCTTGTCCCTGAATAAGTCTCACAGGGCGTCCCATGTGAGACTGTATGCCCTCCCTAGGTGCTCATTTTCACTCCCGAATGATCCACCCTCTCTCTCTGCGCTGCTGTGATGTGGAGCTGAAGGCAGGACTAATGATTTGCATTCTGTGAGTGATAGCGAGGGGGGAGGGTAAAGCCTGCACAAGCAGAGCACATAGACAGAGAGTGTGGATCCTGGAGCCTGCAAAACAACCCTATGGGCTAAAGAATATAGCCCCTGCTAATTATAATCCTTAATGAGTAAGTATTAAAACGTTTTTATGCACTTTCACAGGATGCTTTTAGGAGACAAAAGGAGTGTGAGATTAGTGATAGGATGCTGCATAGACATGTTTTGGTAGCTTAGGAGACGTTCTGGAGGTGACAGGATCCCTTTAACTACTTAATGCCTGAACTGTCATCAGATGTGATATTTGGAACACATTTAAAGGGAACGTCCCAACAGGTTTTTCAACCCCAAATAACGTCAGAGTAAAGTACCTGTAATAATGACTTCCATATTAGCTGTCCGTGTGTTATCTTGTCACCCATCTGAGAATTATTTTTTGCAAATCAGCTCGCAAATGCAGTGGCCTGGTCTACGCTTACAGCTTTCCGGCTTCTCTGGCCTATTTCCCCTCCTGGCGATGGCCTCCTGCCAATGGTTGCCATATCACTCTTTCCTGTGACCTGCTCCCTGCCACCATCTCCTGGAAGTGCCATTATCTTGAGGGTGACAAATGTGCAGTAATGCCTGATGATGTTGCGCAATCCAGAATATCCATTTGCACATTAGTCGCCCCTAAGAATGATGGAGCCTGCATGAGATGTCAGTCAATGTGACCTTCTTTCCCAGCTAAGGTCTCTCTTAAACACCATCATTCCCAGTGTGGCGCACATGGATAGTTTGGTTTTTGCAACATCATCAGGATGTTGCTGCGCATGTAACGCCCCTGGGAATGATTGTGCGAGATATAAAAGAGCGACCTGTCAATGAATGGCCCGGGTAAGATCGGGAAGTGCAAATTTAGCCCCTGCACTTGCAAGCTCATTGCATAAAGATACACGGATTTATAATATAAAGGTTTTGAAGTCATTATCATTACAGGTACTTTTCTGTGATGAGTTACTTTGGATCTGAAATGGCTAACAGGTTCTCTTTAAATAGCATGGTGTTCATTAATTGTAATCTAGAATATTTCAGGGATTGCCGTCATTACTAAGGAAACCTTTATTTGTTACTTGTCCACATCCTCCACATACGTGGAGCACGTTGATTGGCTCAGACAGCTATCACAATGATACCTACATATTTTTTGCACTCCGCTGTCAAAACAGTTATTACGGATGTCACATTAATACTCCGTGCAATAGACAGCTTAATTCACATTCTGGAGTAAAACACACGCCTTTGTCTTGGGTTCTTTATGTCAGTGTAATTACTTGAAACAGTCTCCGTATTTCCTGACTTTTTCACACAGCGGATTGTCCTTCTATAATATAAATTGATTTTGTTATAGTGATCGTTCATCAGACATATCATAGATTGCATATAAAGTTACAAGTCTGGACCTTCTTACATGACACGTGTCATCTGAAAATGATCTATAGTGTACATCAGGTTTTATGTTAAGTGTTTTTTTCAACATTGTTGGTAATGTCTTATTCAAAAAATGGAAACACGTTTCAGAAGCATTACATTGGCTACTAGATCTAATACTAGACTCAAACCTTCTGTTCTTTGTAGAAGACTTTTCAGCAGTCACATTATCATAAGAGGCAGAATGCCAATACACAGTAACACCTCTATATACAGTGGATAACAGACGTGCAAAAAAAACGCAGCATTAAAAACGGATCAGAAACATCCAGTGTGAACATAGCCGAAATCCATCCACTTATCTGGACCTGTAAGACGCTGTGTTTTTGATGCAACTAAAATATCAATAACTCGGCCTCGGCCTACAGCCTTTGGACTCCATAGCCTTGTGCACATTCTTTGACTCGCTATCTCTTGTCGGACATTGCACACTTTGCTCGTGGTGTGTGACGCAGGGGTTTTGGCAGTAAACTCCGCTTAGGGTAATGTTTGTATATTCCCCAATTGGATATCAACTCAGATAAATGCCTTTTTTTTATTGGAGTGGAATATAACAAACCTAAGCTGGAGACGGCACGTTTGATCTTTACGTAGATTTGTATTTTTCATTTCAAAGGAGCTTTCATCATCAAAAGGCTACTTCATTTAATTAAACCGGGGAGCACTTTGCAGATAAAGTTTATGAAGTGTGGAGTGAGTGTCATGCTATTAAATTCTGAACATAAAATACTTAAGACACGTGACCTGTTATATGTTAGGATGCCATGAAAATAGAATAAAAACAATGATCTAAATCATATTAGAAGCTGGAAGGTGTTAAAATACTATTTAGTACCACAGGGATTGTGATGTGGCCACAGATTTGGGTACCTGCACATTCTGAGATGCAATCCTAATTTTATTTTCTTAAACAAATTGAGGTTCTCTTGACGTGGCAATGTCTTAACATCCCCATTCTGGCACTGCTATCAACTAGGTAGGAATAACTAATTTAATAAAATTGCCTTGAAGAGATTTGAAGAAATAAGTGATCATAGGACAGGAGACCGGGTACTAATAGCTGGGGATACAACCACAGATCAGTGATCCTGAAGATAGTGCTCTGGATCCCACTACGGGGCTCGGCACAGAGGACTGAATATACGTATACTTGACCTGGTCTCCATTCATCATCTGATTGCTCTTAAGAACATTTCTTAGCTGCTCCTCTCCTATCATCCCTGTTTTGTTCTAATTCCTGTGTTTCACTTTCTGGGCATGGGCCATTTTCACCAAACTAAGTGAATAACTTTAAGGCGTTTTCTTACATGAAAAATGTAATATAACAAGTTTTGATTACTAGATCATTCCAGATGATATGTTATTCCAGAGATTTATTCTGATCGCATTAATATGAGTTGAGAAGGAATTTTCCCCGACTATGGGACAACTGGCATCCACATTTGGGCTTTTCCTTACATTCGATCACTTCAGTAGGGGAATAGATGGACCTCTGTTTTATCAGCCTAATTATCCAGGTACTCTTAAAGGCTATATCGGAAATATATATTAAATACATAGACAATATGTGCCTAAGCACAAACAGCTGCCACCTACCTGCCTGTTGTGCTCAGCTCCATTCATCGCTGGTACATAGCGGTCACAGACTCGCTCCTTCTGGGGACAGCATGGCTGGGAAACAGAGCGGTTGCTTCTTTTCCTCTCTGCTCTGTGGAAGACGTGCGACAGCTGACAATGTTGATTGGGGACCCGGCTGTCAATCAGCGTGATGTCGGTACGATGCCTGTCAACACAGCGAAGAAGCCGCCCCTCTGACTACGTGACATCAGCAGAAGCTGCAAAATCGCCAACAGAAGCGTTCCAGCACCGCTCCGTGTCGGCAGTTAACGGCATCGGGCACAGCAGGCAGGTAGGTGGCAGCTACCTGCCCGTTAGTGCTTAGGCACATTTTTTTTTTTTTTCCTATATCCTGGATAACCCCTTTTAAGTTATGACTATTGAGATTTCCCCTCTTCCACATACCTTAATTATTTATTCTACCCATTTTCCACACTATGGATTATTATCTACATATATGTGCTCTGTAATTCACCAAACTGAGATGTTTAGATGCAGGAAAGCCCTGGAGGATACCCTGTGACATCCATTGAAATATTGGCTATACAAATAGGCATAATTCATATTGGTAGAGGGCACAGATTAGATTTAGTAAAAGTACTGGTCTTATGCCATAAATGATATATCAGTAGCCAGTCACTTTTTTACAATGTCTCTTAGGTGACATTCATAGGCTATATTAACCAGTGTTAGTCAGCAACAGCTGTAACGCTATAGGATTATCCTATTAAAGTTCATCGAAAAAATTACATTAGGAATGTCATTGGTTCAATATTTTGCCCTTCAATTATAATCTGCACTTTTAGATTGTAAACATGACAACATTTAGTTTTGTGATCTTTTGAGGCCGGGATGTTCTAGCATATCTTTTTGCTGTGAGTGTTATTTGTGCATTGTATTACAACTCGCTACAGCTTTATCCCATTCAAGCAGGAAGGACTGAGCTTTAATAAGGGATGTAACCGCTACTAAATTCCACTATCTGTGCTGATTAGAGCGGTGAATCAATGAAAGGGATGCAGCTCTCAATAGAGCACTCTTTCCTCTACAAAATGGCTGTCCATTGGGGCTGCTAAGGCTGCTTTCACATTGTTTTTATTGGATCCGTGGCTGTCCGTTGTAAAACAGACAGCCACGGATCCGATTTGGCCCCATGTTGTCCTATGGGCCACTGATCACATCGAATTTGGCCTTATTGCCATCCGATTTGTGTAGGATCGATTCGGTCCGATTTTTAGCTGTGCCAAAATTGAAGACTGCTCCGATTTTGGGCACAGCGCATCAAATAAGACCGAATCGGATCCGACATGATCCGCGCCAAATAACATTGGGCCTATGGAGCCAACAGCTGATCGTTCCTCGAACCCGATTTTAGTGTATTGAGAATGCTCAGTACACTAAAATTGCTCCTAACCGTCTAATTTCACTTCTGCAATGTATATTCATACATTGCAGAAGTGAAGTTAAGTAAAAGCAAGGGTTAAAAATAAAAAAATCTTTATTCTCACCTATCCAGCAATTCCCCGATGTCTCCATCTCACTCCCAGTACAGGACCTGCCGTGACGTCACATCCCCATCAGCTGATCGGGTCACGTGACGGTTACCGCTGTAACTGTGGTCATGTGACACAAAGATGCTGCCGGGTTGGGACGTCACGGCAGGTCCTGTAAGCATGGAGAGCTGCTGCAGGCGTCGGTGGATCGCTGGACAGGTGAGCAGAGAGATTTTTTTTATTTTTAACCCTTTCTTTTACTAAATTTCACTTATGCCATGTATGTATATACATGGCAAAAGTGAAAGTGCCCCGCACAGCTCTTTCTGTGTCCGGACCCGTGATAATCATGGACCCAGACACAGCAAAGGTCACCTCCTGTGGTGTCCATTCCTGTCCGTGGGGTCCTGCAAAAAGTAGGATCCCACGGACAGGAAAAAATATGCAATGTGAAAGCAGCCTAACAGTTGGACCCAAACAGATTTAATATTATGGGTTTTCTTAAAGGGAGTCTGTCACCAGATATTTTCCATTTATTCTGTGAGACAGTGATTGCAGGTATGTGCAAATAACTGGGCTGCTTAAGGGAACCAACCACCCAAATGACCCCCCGGACTATTAATATGGTTCCCTACACCCAGCACATACATGTGCTGCAAGCTTTTTTGCTAAAAAAACTGTTTTTTACAAGTGAAGATATAGCTTTTGAAAGTTTATAATGAAAGGACGGGTGGGCGTTACTTAGCTCCTTCTAAAGCCGAGATTCTGCTGCCAGTCATCATCCTGTCCTGGTCACAGCAGTAACGGCCAGCCCTTTTTTCAGCGTCCCAGGCTGGTGCACGGGATGTCATGCCCGTGCACACGTCATCAGCTACAGCCGGGTCGCGAGGCGCGCGCTCTGACTTCCTGCGCTCGGCTTTGGAAGGACAGAGCGTGTGCTCGCGACCCGGCTGTAGCTGATGACGTGTGCACGGGCATGACATCCGTGCACCAGCCTGGGACGCTGAAAAAAGGGCTGGCCGTTACTGCTGTGACCAGGACAGGATGATGACTGGCAGCAGAATCTCGGCTTTAGAAGGAGCTAAGTAACGCCCACCCGTCCTTTCATTATAAACTTTCAAAAGCTATATCTTCACTTATAAAAACAGTTTTTTTTAGCAAAAAGCTTGCAGCACATGTATGTGCTGGGTGTAGGGAACCATATTAATAGTCCGGGGAGGTCATTTGGGGTGGTTGGTTCCCTTTAATGTAGTTATCTATAAAATTATTTTATCAGCAGAAGGTTATCACTAGTGGACTAGAAAGACAGTATATCCACTACACCCTCCACCACTGATGAGCAGTTTTCTGCCTATATACAGTAATCTGCCAATCAGTGGTGTGGGCAGGGTTATACATTGCTTGGCATTCAGAGAACTGCTAGATCTGCAGCAGAAAAATATTTTTTATCAGAAATAAACTACACAGCCTAGTAAATGACACATCATTGGAACCAGCATCATGCTGCTTTCAGATGGATAAGCAACAACATGCTGACAGATTCCCTTTAAGGAAAGGATGTCCGTTTTGATAAACTAGATAACCTTTTTCGCTGGTATTCCTTGTCTTCAGCCTTGAAAGATTTGGTGGATTTTGCTTAGTAATGGAAGATTAATGATGAGTGACTGAGGCTTATCTGTGTTCTCTAATGGGAATCTGAGGCAGTCTGAAATCCATCTCCAAACTTATCGGTGGCTTAAAGGGAATGCGTCGCCAGAAAATGACCTATTGTTTAATCTTGTTTTTACAGAAAAAAAAATTTCTTTTTATTTTCCATATCCTAAAAAAATTAAAATATTTTACACCGCCACGAATCCCAATTTTTCGACTAATTCTTCCACCTATTAGAAAATAGAAAGACCCAATCAAAACAATAATTTTTAAAACATACGGTTAACCCCTTAGGGATCAGACCAGGTTAAATCTGATGTGTCACTTTGTGCCATTGTGCAATGTTTCAACATGTCCCAGTGATTTTGAGATTGTTTTTTTTTGAGACACATTGTATTATAAATATTCTGGAAAGAAAAAAAGAGCTGCACTCACCGTGGTGATCTTCAAGTCTTTATTATGGTGCAACAGGTGTCATGTAGGCGTGTTGGAGGATGCGGGCTACGTCTTGTGGGTGGATTATGATCATTTCATTGAAGCTCACCTTTGAGCGAGACCGCCGTAGTCCACCCACAAGACGTAGCCCGCATCCTCCTGCACGGCTGCATGGCACCTGTTGCACCATACATCTGAGTTTATGAAGATTGCATTATATTTTATCATAATGAAAACTTGGCGTCAACATGTTTTGCGTTTTATTAAAATATCTGAAATTTGGCACATTTCTTAAAGTTAGGAATGTTCGAACTTTGCAGGATTATCTCTTTAATCCAGATAGGTATATTATACACAATAATAACTAATCCGGACCGCACGATGATAAACTCATAGGATGCTGATGGGGTTAAAGAGGGAGACCCCACATGCCATAATCACGATTGACATCAGCATTCTAAGGGGTTAAGCGACCTTGGTCAGTGCAAACACTGATCGTGACCGATACAGCAGGGTATCAACTATAGTGTACAGGTGACAGCTGCTGCCTATTCACCCATCAGTGGATGCCATTCACTTATACCTCAGATCAGTTTTAAGTCTTTATATCTGCTTACATATTCCTTTCAAGTCAAACATACACATGATATAATGGATAGTTACATCACTCTGTGTGGATAGAGGGGAATTGCTGCTGTCCATCACCAACTCCCCTCCACAAATAAGTTCATCCGGCCAACACCAGCAGATCGTCTCAGATGTTACATCACCACCGATCTGGTATTGAAGACCTATCCTAAGGACAAGCCATCAATATTAAAGTATTGGGTAACCCCTTTATGCTGGGATAAGATAAAAAATAGACCTAATATGTCGATAAGCCCCTTTTGTATGAAAGCACACTAAGGCTGCCTTCACATTTGCGGACCCCTCCGCAGCGTTCTGCGGAGGGGATCCGCAATGTGAGCGCAGCACCGCAAGCCCCTATCTTTATAATGGGAGCGCACGGTGCTGCACTTGACAGCGCATGAGCGTGCGCACCCATTCACTCCTATATGTGATCTGTGCGCAGGCGGATGCCTGCGCACAAATCACCCAGTCTCGTCCGCACCACGAACACGTTATGTTGCATTTCTGGTGCAGACAAGACTGGGTGATTTGTGCGCAGGCATTCGCCTGTACACAGATCACATATGGGAGTGAATGGGTGCGCACGGTCATGCGATGTCAAGCGCAGCACTGTGCGCTCCTTTTATAAAGATAGGGGCTTTCGGTGCTGCGCTCACATTGCGGTTCCCCTCCGCAGAACGCTGCGGAGGGGTCCGCAAATGTGAATGCAGCCTAAGGGTATGTGCCCACAGGACGTTTTTGTTGCGGTTTCTGCCTGCGGTTTACCATTGGTTTTATGGTAATTTATGCTAATTTGTTCCTGTGGTTTGGATTCCCAGCAAAACCAATGTGTTTCACAGAAACGCTGTGCCCACACATTGGTTTTGCAAGTGTCAAGAACTGTCAAATCCCTCTGGTTTTGGTGTGGATGGGAGAGAATTGACATGTCCTATTTTTCCTGCGTTTTTGCTGCAGTCAATGGAAAAAACGCAGCATCAAAAACGCAGAAAAAATGCTAGACCTCAACACCGCAAATCTTCTGGCAAGGAGTCTAGGATCCTTGAAACCAGTGTAGGTTTTGCTGCGTTCAGGACTGCTTAAAAAACGTCCTGTGGGCACATACCCTAAAGGAATTTTCTAAATAATATCTTTGGTTTTCCGAATTCAAAAAGGTATATCCCTATGATAAGTCAACAGTGTATGAATATTTGGGATCTCAAGAACATAGATGCACGCCTCTTGGTAGAGAGCAGAACTGCAAATCCTATAGACCCATACTGATGATATGGTAATGGGTTTACCCTTGTGTCGTCAATTAATATAATTTTGCTTGCTTTGATCCACACGAGTATATATATATCCAGAAGCTAAAGTTTGTGAAGGCGTTTTTGTGCTGATATGATTTAAGACACATCTGAGCACACTATATACTACTTATGCTTTATCATTAAGGCTGTTATAATTATGGTGCAGTTGATCTGTAATTACAAGTGCACATACTTCAAGTAACAATTATTTGGTAATTCATTATCTCTGCTGCAATGATCCGTCACCGTTCAGTTGGTAAATTATCACAACTATAAAAAGCTATGATGTAACATTATGTAAAATTGTGGAAAAATCCAGTGAACTAGGAATTTTAATAGAGTAGCACCTAATTATGCAGAACTGAACTGAAAACATGCAGCATATTGCAAGCTGTGATAGCTTCATATATTGTGATGCTTAAAAGACTTGGAGGCAAAAACCTTAAAGGGAAATAAAATGACCCACTATTTAAATCATGTTTTTGTATTACATACAAATAAAATAACCAAACACCTTATATATGTAACTTCTGTATATATTTCACCAGATGTCGGTAACAACCCATCCAATTCACACAGACAAATATATTAAATCATAGATGTCCATAAATTTGGTGATGTGTAATAATGAGATATCGTCTGGCGGAATAGCTATTCTCCTTAGGGAGATCAATCTTCCTTCTGGTATGAGTCTTTTAGCCACAATGCTCCTCTGGGAAATATGCAGATTGTCAGGGAGGACAGATGAATTCTAGTGCCACCTTCTGGAAGTAGCAATCCTAGAAGTCATAATTGACATTTTAACATGCCTTTTAATATGACTTAGGGCCACGTCGCACCAGGTGACGTTGCCGGAGATGTCGGCAGCGACTTGCGGGAGCGCGCACGTTTTTGGCACCTCGCCAGCGTCGCTGTCCCCCATTTACATGGGGCGACACCTCCGTCGACGCACCTGCAATCTGACAGGCGGCATCGCCGCTGGGGTGTCTAAAAGCCCCAGCAGCGATGCAGTACAATGGGAGCCTGTGGCTCCCATCGCCTGTCAGATCGCAATCAGCCATTTACATGGGGCGATGTGTACACATCGCCCCATAGTGGCCACCTGGTTTCACTGCTGTGAAACCAGGCAACCACTCAAATGCGTCGCCCTCGCCTAGTTACATTAGACCGCATTGGCGACGTCGGCGGCGATAGGCCACGCCCCAGCGTCGCCTAAAAAATTGCCACTGACGTTGCCAGGTGTGACGTGGCCTTTAGGGTTTGTGCCAGATCAGAGCCCAAATCTGCAGACGCTGCGTTTCGGGGTGACTGGCCCTCATCAGTGCAGTGTATGGGATCCTGATCTGGCTGTATGAGAGGCTAAGACGAGGTCTGGGGGAATAGCTATTCTCCTTATGGAGATCAGTCTGCCTGCCGGCATAATGAGACTTATAGACGCACTGCTCCTCTCGGAAATTGCATATGCAAATTATCACCTTATTGAAGATGGCAATCCTAAAAGTCACAGATCCTAAATCAAATTAAAAGGCTTGTTAAAGAGTCAGTTATGACTTATAGGGTTGCTACCTTGAATAGGTGGCACTAGAGTACATCTACTTCCTCATTGAAGTGACAATTTGCATAATGAGATGACACAGAAAAAAATATTGAAAGCCCTTACTAGAGTGTATTTAATACTTTGTATAAAAGCATTTGTTGTGGATGAGACAGCTTCAAGAGGCTCCCTGTATGGAGAAACTAGTCATATGCATTGCTCAGGTGTGATTTTTTTTTTTGGCCCATTCTGGACATGCTATTTGTTCAGCGATGTAGTCTAGCGTGGTGAGCATGTATACAAACCTTGGAGGTAAATTGGATAACTTATGGTTTTCTTTTTAAAAACCTGCTGTTTCCATGTCTTTCTGTAGCTCTCCACAGGTGGTCCTTGCCTCTGGGACAACTCTTCCGATAATTCTTTTCTCCCCTTTGTCTGAAATCTTGTGGGAGCACCTTGTTGTTGCCGATTTATGGTAAAATGATGTTCTTTTCACTTCCCTTTTATGACCCCAACAGTACTCACTGGCACCTTCAGTACTTTAGAAATTCTTCTATAACCAATGCCATCAGTATGCTTTGGAACAATAAGGTTGTGAAGGTCTTGAGGCAGCTCACTGGTATTGCCCATCATGGAATGTTTCTTGTTTGTCACCTTGGTTATGAGACGCCTTTTTATAGGTG
The DNA here is from genome assembly GCA_033576535.1 of Allobates femoralis. Classification (NCBI taxonomy): domain Eukaryota; kingdom Metazoa; phylum Chordata; class Amphibia; order Anura; family Aromobatidae; genus Allobates; species Allobates femoralis. The sequence continues at coordinate 133,868,040 of JARQOC010000006.1, forward strand.
ATCACTTGAACCAGCTGATATTACTTGTCACTAAGTGGAAGGATTACTTTCTAATTACAGGTAGATTTCAGCTGGTTTCATGACTTTCTATGGCTTTTAGCACCTCTTTCTTCATGTGTTTATTACTTTTTTCCTGTGTCATTCCCCATTATTATATACAACTTAATTTCTTCTCTCACTAGCCAGTTTTCACCTTCCGGATCAAGGCAAATTTTACAATTCTGACCAGTGTCACTTTTTCTGATAACTCTGGAACACTACAACATATCCCAGTGATTGTGGGATTTTCTTTTCATGACACGTTGTGTGGAACCCCTGCGGAGTGGAAGCCAGAGAGAAGTGCAGCAGCTGGAATGGTAAGCCATTCACCCCAACACTTCCCCGGATCCCCAGACCCAGGCAGGGGAGAAGTGGTGAAAAGCTGAGTGGTGGGTGGAGCTTAGGAGACACCTGTGAGAGGGGGATGAGTTATAGTTGTTTACCTCAGAGTGACAGTTGCCAGTTGTAGGTTGGAGCTTACAGAGGGCTCAGGTCTGAGCGGAGAGACAACAGATAAGAAACTGGAGACAACTGAGAAATAACACCGGGACCTGGTAGCCGGTGTCATCAGAGGCTGACCAGGTCCGAAGCTACTAACATCCCTGAGACAACCGACCAGGTGTAGGGAGGAAAGAGTCCAAGGTGAAAGACCGGCTTGACGGAGTCACTAAGGTACTGGGTCGACGGACGGGGTACCGGCCCTATAAAAGTGGTTAGAGACTACAAAATTTGACAAAGAAATTAAAATTTCACAGTTTTTTTACTTTTAATTTTTATGCCCTAATGCTATGTGCCCATTGGACGTATTTTTATGTGCTGTGTTTGTCAGCTGCACAAATGCAGCTGTGTAAAAAAAAAAAAAAAAAAAAAAAAAAAACAGCACAAACATATTGCATTTCTGCACATTACACAGAATACACAAAAGCACAGCAAAAATCATTTGACACAGACACTTTCTCATCCTCCCCAGTGAGCCTACGGTTATCCCTGGTGATGTGTTCCTCCCGTGCACCAGCAGGAGCTGTGTGTATCGTACTTCCAGGACCTTGGATGGTTACATGGCTGAATCACATGGTGTGCAGGTCCTGAAAGTCATTCATACAGCTTCTGCCATGCACGGGAGGAAGACATCCCTGGGATCGCTGTGGGCTCTCCGGGGAGGGTGAGTATTACTGCGTTTTTGTTTTGGAAATTGCTGTAAAATAGCATCACAAATGGACTGTGGGAATATCAATCTGTATGGGATCCTTTTTTGGGGGGTTGATAAAAGGAGTCAATGGGAAATACGCAGCGTAAAGCGGGCATGATAATTGACAGGGACTTTTTATAAACGCAGGTGATTTCTGCAGCAAAAATAGAGAGCACCCACAAATGCACATGTAGGTACAGCTTTTAGTAAATCACATACAGTGTGGGCCATTTATAGGGTGGGTAATTTATATGGATACACCTAAATAAAATGGGAATGGTTGGTGATATCAACTTTCTGTTTGTGGCACATTAGTTTTCTCCCTCCCATATACTAATGTGCCACAAACAGGAAGTTGATATCACCAACCATTCGCATTTTATTTAGGTGCATCCATATACCGTAAATCAAATGAAGGAGGTTGCAATTGGGCACCAAAACCTTGTACTGTTTCTTAGCTTTGTGACTTGTTTGGTCAAGTCTATAAATCCCTTTTGTCACCTGGGGATCGGTGTTGCACGCTTAGGGGTTCCTCAAGAGCAATGCTGATAGACAACAAGAAATGAAAAGCTGCACTCCCCAAATGTTTTCTAGCTCCGGTTATTTATTAATTCCATAGGAAATGACATTTGTGCGGGGAGAGGGAGTGGGAGGCAGCGGACAACGGCATGCTGTTTCGCAGTGTTACCGCTTCAATGGGTCCTGTGCACCCATCCGCTGCCTCCCACAGTGGGCACATAGCCTTAAACCAAATGGTTATATCACATAAAATCATTATTGAATAAGATTGGCCACATGTCTACTTTACATCAGCATCATTTTATTAAAATATATTTTTTATGTTGGGAAATTAGAGTTAAAGGTTTTCCCATGAACAAAGTTAATTTAAAAATTCATTTTAATCAATGGATCTTGGAATAATAATTACCCAATTGGATGTGTTTAAAAAAAATGTTCCTGTGCCGAGATAATCTTATGAATGTGTCTCTATGTACAGTTTCACTTTTGTTTCTGACCGTGCATGGAGCATTGGTTTGATCCTGGGCAGGGAAGGATGAAATAAAGTATACAGACACTACAGCTTGGGATCACAAATAATTCTTTTTTTGAGGTAAAACATTTTTTACTAAAAGGCAGAAAAATGTTTTACCTCACAAAAAAGAATCAGCTGTGATCTCGTGCTGTAATGTTTGTATATTCTCTTTCCTTCCTCCCCCGCCCCGGAAAATGTGGTATGATCAGACCGTGTTCCATGCACGGTCAGAAACAAAAATGAAACTGTACATAGTAGGGACACACACATAAGATTATCTCCGCACAGGAGATGTGGTATGATCAGACCATGTCCCTGTATGGTCAGACACATCCATTACACAGTACATAGCAGGGACACATATATAAGATTATCTCAGCACAGGAGATGTGGTATGATCAGACCATGCCCCTGTACAGCCAGACACATCCATTACACAGTACATAGCAGGGACACATATATAAGATTATTTCAGCACAGGAGATGTGGTATAATCAGACCATGTCCCTGTACAGCCAGACACATCCATTACACAGTACATAGCAGGGACACATATATAAGATTATCTCAGCACAGGAGATGTGGTATGATTAGACAATGTCCCTATTTGCTCAGACACGGCCATTACATTTGTATTTTTTTTTGTATTGTGGATTGAGTTGAAGCTTTTATTGCGAATCATTTACACATAATTTTGGATCACATTTATCCTGCTCTCTACAATGCTATACTATGTATAATATTATAATGCCTCATTATTATACTATAATGAAGAATATTAGTTAGTCTACACTCTGTCTGGCCTCTGCTTATTCTTTTCAGAAGTGCACAATACTGGTTGACCGTGCTTTTATTAATGTTTAAAAAGACGCACCCTGCCAGATCATTGGCCAGGGAGAGTCAGGAATGTTCTGTATTTCAGAGATTTAGCTGGAATCGCACTGTCTGTGTGATATTCGACTAAAGTTAGCGTCACACGCCAAGACATCGGAGCGATACTGCAACGATCTCGGGGCGCGCGGTCGTTTTTGACATCATTTCAACATCGCTGGTGAGATGTCACATGTCTAGATATCGTGGACAACTCTCCAACGATGTTGTGAGCAGGTATTGTTCGCAAACCCCGCGACTGATCCCTGTTCATTTCTGTGAATGGGCGAAGTCGTCCACAACATAGTTATCGCGGTGTCACACAGAACGATGCAGCGGGTTGCTGTAGTTGAGATCGTTGGGTTTTCCAACATGTTGGTAAACCTGTCAACTTCGATCAAACGATTTATTGTAGCAACTTGCCAGAGTCACACGCAACACGGTTGCATTGACTTCGCTGGTACGCCTCCAAACCGGTGACGTATCAGCGATGTCGTTGACTGTCATGTCGTGTAACAGGGCCTTAATTCGGATGTGTCACGGATGAGTAACTTGGAATGGCTCTCCCGTCTATGGACGAGAGCGTCAGCTGCTTGTTTTTCTAAGCAGCTCCACACTCCTGTTCTCACAGGGAAGAGCCGTTCCAAGTTACTCATCCATGACACGTCTGACTTAGTAGTATATCACACGGACAGTGTGATTCCAGCCTTACACTTAAATCCCAGTGATACTCACCATGTACATGCCTCTGTGCTGGCTATATTCCAAGGTGGATGGATGTGATCAACAAGGTGGCTCAGTGGTCCTGGATTCAAATCCCACCGAAGACAACGTCTGTAAGGAGTTTGTATGTTTTTCACGTGTTTGCGTGGTTTTCCTCCAGTTACTCAACTTTCCTCGCTTATTCCAAAAATATACTGATAGGTAATTTACATTGTTACCCCCAATTGGAACAGTCATGATCACATCTGTAAGGCGCTGCATAATTAATTGCGCTGAGTAAAATAAAGTGTTCAATGTAGGTCGCTGGATAAGTATGTGCCGTGACTTTCTGCGACCTTTGGGAGAATGAATAAATCAACAGCAGGTCAAGAATTAATTTTATTTAATTTTCACACCACTCCATCATGTGGTATAAGTGTTATACTTCGGGTCTGTGTCGTCATCGCAATACCAGATTCATATTTTTCCATCATCGCCACGACAGCACCACCTGAGAGAGGACCGCCCATCCAAGACAGGAAACCTCTGAGATAAAAAGGCGGGACCTCTCCTGGACCTCAGTTTAGGTTTCCTGTCTGGAGGTGGGAGACCTCTGAAGCTCAGCGGCCTGGCCTGACCCGGTAGCTGGAAGAACTGTCCTTACCTAGGCAGTGGCTCCGGATTTGGGTGCAGAAGCTCCTCCACGGGGTATCCCCTGCGGTGTTGGAGGGCACGGGGTCTGGAGAGGGCCACCAGCGGCCGATTCTCGGCCTTTGTTGCCGCACGGGGGGTCACAGCTGCAGGGTTGGTGGCTGCCCTGCATGACTGTGCCCTGGGTGAACAGGTTCCTTTTCTGGCTAGGCAGCGTTCCTGGGTCTGTGAGGGGCCTGGGAGCGGGGTCCCGGCGGCAGCTTTCAAATTTCGCGCCGGGAGCCGCTACTTCCGGTTTCGGGCGCGGACCGGAATTGACGCTCCGTGCCTGCGCAGTAGAGCCCAAGATGGCGGCGCCCAGCGTTCGGCGGCTGGGAGACGCTGCAGCAGCAGCCGGAGGTGTGGGGCAGTGCATGGAGGGCGGCGCCGGCCACAACGGAGGAATGGAGCAGCAGGCCCTGGCGACGCCTGACCCAGGGGAGCACCAGCAAGCTGGCAATCACAGGTCCTCTCAGCAGGGGCCAAGGCTGGATGTGGACCCGAAAGCCCCCGGAAGTCGGTATGCCTCTGGTGGGTGAGTGCCTTCGGGCTGTGATATCTGTATTTACACCGCCTTCTTGCTTGGTTTTAGGACGGCAAGAAAAAGGCGGCTAAACAACGGCATAAAGACTGTGCTATCTGCAAAGTCCCTCTTCCAGAGGATTGTCTTAAGGATTTGTGTGCCCCTTGCATTGAGGAAACTGTACGAAGCGCTGTTCCCAGTCTGGCCTCTAGCCTTAGGGATTTAGTGAGGGAAGAGCTGAAGTCCCTACAGAAATCCGGGAAGGATAGGGGGCGTAAGAGACAGAGGTCCCGGGCCTCTTTTGGTTCTGACCGTGCCTCTCGTAGTTCTCACAAGGGGAGACACAGGTCTCGTTCATCCTCTGCCTCGTCCTCCTCCTCATCCTCCTCCTCGGGGTCTTCTTCCTCAGATGGTAGTGGTGCTGGGAAGTCCTGTTTTCCCCGAAAAGACACTGATTTTTTGATTAAGGCAGTTCGTTCAACTATGGGGTTGGTGGATGCCCGTGACCCCTCTTCAGTGGAGGATTTAATGTTCGGTGGTCTGTCTTCCAAGAAGCGACGGACTTTTCCTTTGAATCAGCGGATCCAGGCCTTGATTGAAGATCATTGGGCTAGGCCTGATAAGAGGGGCGCTCTCTCCCATTTGGCTAAAAAGAAGTACCCCTTTGATGAGGAGGCCACTACTTCCTGGGATAGATCCCCCAAGCTTGACGTAGCTGTGGCCCGGGCGTCTAAGTGTTCCTCTCTTCCCTTTGAGGATTTGCGGAACTTGAAGGATCAGCTAGACGGGGAGGTGGACGGCTACTTGCGTAGTTCCTGGGAATCCACTGCTAGCATCTTTCGTCCCTCAATTGCAGGTACATCAGTCGCTCGGTCCCTCATGATTTGGTTGCAGCAGTTGGAAGCTCTGGTGAGAGACGAGGCTCCTAAGGAGGAGATCTTGTCTTCCTTTCCTTTGGCTCTTTCGGCAGCGGCTTTTCTGGCGGATTCCTCAGCTGACTCCCTGAAGTTGGCGGCAAAGGCTGCGTCCTTCTCTAATGCTGCTCGTCGGGCCTTATGGTTGAAGGCCTGGCCGGGGATGCCCAATCGAAGTCGAAGTTGTGTTCTTTGCCTTGTATGGGTGATTTTCTGTTTGGCAAGCCGCTGGATGAGATCTTGGAACGTGCTAGTGACAATAAGAAAAATTTTCCCGCCGGCCTTCCGGCTTCCACCTTCCGTGGTCATTCCTTTCGTAAGCCGCGGTTTGCCAAGCGGAAGTCCCCTCGTCGTACCCGAGATTCTTGGGCCGACAGAAGAGACAAGAAGGCGGGGTTCTTGTTCAAGGGTTCCTCCTTTGACAGGAAGCACCTGTCTAAGTGATGGCTCGCTCCGGGTGGGAGGAAGGCTTGCCCACTTTCTCCCAGCCTGGTCCGACATTGGGGCTTGCGATTGGGCTCTCGGTCTCTTCGGAGAAGGGTTGAAACTGGAGTTCGCTTCGGCTCCTGTGGGGTCCCTAGTGATTACGTCTGTCAGCAGTCCGGAAAAATGCAAAATTCTGATGGGCGAAGTGCGGGCCCTTGGAACAAAAGGGGTTGTTTCCCCGGTTCCTCCAGCCGAATGCGGCAGGGGGTTCTATTCCACACTGTTTCTCGTGTCCAAGCCAGACTACTGGTTCCGGACGATTATAAACCTGAAACGTCTGAACAGCTTTCTGGTCCAGCGTTCATTCAAGATGGAGACATTGAACTCAGCAATCAGGCTATTGTTTCCAGATTGTTTCATGGTAGTACTGGATCTGAAGGACTCATACTATCATGTTCCGGTTCATCGTCGCCACCAACAGTTTCTGAGGTTCGCCCTGTACATGGAGGGCTCCCTCTGCCATTTCCAGTGTATCGGGCTCTCCCCTTCGGGCTGGCAATGGCCCCTCGGATTTTCACAAAGCTGCTGGCGGAGGTGATGTTGAGCAAATTTTGATTATTCCGTATCTGGACGATCTGCTGATTGTGGGGGACTCCAGGGATCAGTGCCTCGACCATCTGCAGAGGGTGCAGCGTTCCCTGGGTCAGTTGGGCTGGATGGTCAATCTAGAAAAGTCCAGGCTGGTTCCTGTCACGCGTCAGCTGTTTCTGGGGATGATTCTGGACTCAGTCTCAGCTTTGCCTCCTTCCGGAAGACAAACAAGTGCGTCTCCGGTCTTCCCTTTCTGCAGTTCGGGCTTCCCCGCGAGTGACTTTGAGGAGGGCTATGTCTCTCTTGGGCTCCCTCACGTCCTGTATCCTGGCAGTCCCCTGGGCACAGTTGTACTCTAGGGCCCTTCAGTGGGAGATTCTCCAGCATCAACGCGGGTTGGGGGCGGCCTTGGACACGAAGATTGTTCTATCCACTCCGACTTTAGATTCTCTGGGGTGGTGGCTGGTCCCCGAGCACCTTTCCGTGGGCGTCCCGTGGGGTTGTCCGGTCTCCGACGTAATCACCACGGATGCCAGTTCCTGGGGATGGGGGGCCCACCTTCGGGACCTGTCCGCTCAGGGAGCCTGGGACTCACGCCTCTCCAGGATGTCGTCAAATATGTGGGAGCTCCTGGCAGTTTGGGAGACAGTTTCTGCGTTCCTTCCTTTCCTTCGGGGGTGCCATCTAAGAATTCTCTCCGACAACAGTGTGTCGGTGGCTTACTTGAACCATCAGGGAGGCACCCGGTCTCAGGCTCTCATGGGCGTTACACGGGACATTTGTCAGTTGTTGGAAGACTGTCACGTTTCCCTCTCTGCCCTTCACATACAGGGGGTGGCAAATTCCCAGACGGATTTTCTCAGCAGGGTGCAGCTCCGACAGGGGCAGTGGGCTCTGGATCTGAGGGTTTTCGCTCGGATTGTGGACATGTGGGGCCTTCCGGAGATGGATTTGTTTGCAACTCGGGAGAACAGGCAGGTTCGCCGGTTCTGTTCTCTGAATCCCGGAGACCGGCCCTTTGCTGTGGACGCTCTGCTGATCCCCTGGTCCTCGGCTCTTCTGTATGCCTGCCCTCCCTTAGTCATGATTCCTGCAGTCCTTCGGAAGGTCAGGGAGGACGGGGCCAGGCTCATCATGATAGCACCCTTCTGGCCCCGGAGGGCTTGGTTCTTTTGGCTCAGTCGCCTGTCCATGCAGGCTCCTTGGACTCTCCCCCTCTCCCTGTCTCAGGGGCCGATCCACCATCCGCAGGTCTCGGGTCTCCGGCTGACGGCGTGGAACTTGAACGGCGGCTCCTGTCGTGTAGGGGGTTCTTGGACGGTCTTGTTCGTAGACTGATGTCCAGTCGGAAGCCGGTTACCACCAATATTTATGGTAAAGTGTGGAAGAAATGCCTGTCCTCTTCGGGGGCGAGTCCAGAGGGTGAGGCTCCTGTCCCGGCTGTTTTAGAATTCCTCCAGAGGGGGTGGGAAATGGGTCTCTTTGTCAATACCCTGAAACTCCAGGTTTAGGCTCTTGGGGCCCTGTACCATTGTCTCCTCGCTGGGTCTTCCTGGGTGACGAGGTTTTTTTCAGTCCTGCAAGCGGGCCACTCCTGTTCCCTGTCCGAAGTTGCCTCCTTGGAATCTCAATTTAGTTCTTGATGCCTTAACCAAGCCTCCCTTTGAGCCTTTATCTTCTGCTTCTCCTAAGGTCCTTACTCTGAAGGTGGTCCTGATGGTGGCTTTGACGTCGTCCAGACTTATTAGTGACCTGCAGGCCTTGTCAGTGGTGGGGCCTTATACTCAGATTTTGCAGGACAGGGTCATCCTCCGCCTGGACCCTTCCTTTCTTCCCAAGGTGGCTACCAAGTTCCACAGGATGCAGGAGATTGTCCTCCCTTCCTTCTGTGATCATCCTGCAAATCCGAAGGAAGAGGTTCTCCACACGTTAGATGTCAGGAGGGCGTTGCTTACCTACTTGGACAAGTCCGGGGCCTGGCGTCAGTCCCCGTCCCTCTTTGTTTCCTTTCAGGGGGCCTCTAGGGGTAAGGCAGTGTCCAAGGGTACCCTGGCTAGGTGGTTGCGGGAAGCCATTGCTCTAGCTTATTCTTCTAGTCAGGTGCCGGTCCCGGTGGGCTTTAATGCACATTCCACCAGGGCGGTGGCTACGTCCTGGGCTGAGAAGGCTGATGTCCCATTAGAATTGATCTGTAGGGCTGCCACTTGGTCTTCTCCTTCTACTTTCTTCAAGCATTACAGGCTTGATCTTTCTTCCACTGATGAGGTGACCTTTGGTAGACGGGTTCTGCAAGCGGTGGTCCCTCCCTAATTTTCTTTTCTCTGAAATCTCTCAGGTGGTGCTGTCGTGGCGATGATGGAAAAATCTAAATTACTTACCGGTAATGGGTTTTTCCGGAGCCACGACAGCACCACCGCATCCCTCTCTATTGCCAGTTGGTGTGGTCACGTTTGGGGGGTTTTGAATTGTTGATTTCTTTTGGTGGTGGTTGTGTACTAATGATTGTTGGGTTCCCCTCTCTGGTCTCTGTAACCAAAACTGAGGTCCAGGAGAGGTCCCGCATTTTTATCTCAGAGGTTTCCTGTCTTGGATGGGCGGTCCTCTCTCAGGTGGTGCTGTCGTGGCTCCGGAAAAACCCATTACCGGTAAGTAATTTAGATTATTCATATTTTTTGTTTGGCAACTATTGTAAGCTAAAAACGAGTCATTTAAGGGCTTGTTTTTGAGGGATGAGCTGAATTTTTTATTGGTACCGTTTTTGGACACAACATTTTTGGAATTTTTTTATTTCAATTTTTGGGAGGCAGAATACCGTATATACTCGTGTATAAGCCGAGTTTTTCAGCCCAAAATTTGGGCTGAAAAGTCTCCCCCTCGGCTTATACACGAGTCAATACGGGTGGGGGCTGTGTCCGGGGCTGTGGAGGCTTCAGGAGGCGGGGGAAGGGGGCTGCTGTATGAGCGGCCCCGTCACGTGGGGCCGCTCATTAAATATGCACTGCCTCCCCCTGTCAATCAGCGGCAGGGGGAAGCAGTGCATAACTAAATAATTCCCCCCCAAGTGCTGGCACTTGCCCCCCCTTGTAAGGGCCCCCCCCCCCCGATGGTTATATTACCATTCCGGACTTCTGATCCGCGCCGCTCCTCGGTGCTCCTCGCTGCTCCGTCCGTCTGCTACATCCGGATCTCCGGCCGTCGCAGGCATGTGACGTCATCGCGCGACGGCCGGGGATCCCGGATGTAGAGACGGACGGACGGAGCAGCGAGGAGCACCGAGGAGCGGCGCGGATCAGAAGTCCGGAATGGTAAGAGAAGCGGGGGGGGTCCCTTGCAAGGGGGGGCGAGTGCCAGCATCTGGGGGCTGCTGGGGACCCCCTGGGGGCTGCTGGGGACCCCCTGGGGGCTGCTGTGTACCCCCTGGGGGCTGCTGGGGACCCCCAGGGGGCTGCTGGGTACCCCCTGGGGGCTGCTGTGTCCCCCAGGGGGCTGCTGTGTACCCCCTGGGGGCTGCTGGGGACCCCCCCTGGGGGCTGCTGGGGACCCCCCCTGGGGGCTGCTGTGTACCCCCAGGGGGCTGCTGTGTCCCCCAGGGGGCTGCTGGGGACCCCCTGGGGGCTGCTATATGTACCCCTGGGGGCCTGCTGTATACTACCCCTGGGGGCCTGCTGTATACTACCACTGGGGCTGCTGTATACTACCACTGGGGCTGCTGTATACTACCACTGGGGCTGCTGTATACTACCACTGGGGCTGCTGTATACTACCACTGGGGCTGCTGTATACTACCACTGGGGCTGCTGTATACTACCACTGGGGCTGCTGTATACTACCACTGGGGCTGCTGTATACTACCACTGGGCTGCTGTATACTACCACTGGGGCTGCTGTATACTACCACTGGGGCTGCTGTATACTACCACTGGGGCTGCTGTATACTACCACTGGGGCTGCTGTATACTACCACTAGGGAGGCCTGTATACCACTGGGGGGGGCCTGTATACCACACTGCTGGGGGCTGTATACCTGTGCTGGGGTCCACCCTCGGCTTATACACGAGTCAATAGGTTTTTCCAGATTTTTGGGGCAAAAGTAGGGGGGTCGGCTTATACACGGGTCGGCTTATACACGAGTATATATGGTAAGCAGGAAACAGCATTTCAGGATTTTTTTTTTACATTGTTCATCACCTGGTATATGTGTTAACATAGGTTTGTTCTTCAAGTCAGAATTATTACAGTGATACATTTACTCATTTTTATATGTTTTGCTGCTTTTGCACAATAACAACAATTTTATGGAAAACGTTTTTGCATCATTCTATTCTATGAACTACATTTTTTTTTTATTTTGCTGACTGAGCTGTATGGCAGTCTGCTTTTTGCAGAATAAGAGGGCGGTTTCATTGATACCATTTTTATGTATACAAGACTTTTTTTTTAATCTAGTTTTATTTTACTGTTTTGTTGTTTTTTTTGCCGGTATATTGATAAAGCATCGTTTTTTGCCACCTTTTTTATTGCTTTTTTTTTTTTCTTCATTTACAATGTTCACTGAAAAGGTTAACTATTGTGACTATTTTATAGATCGGGTTATTTTTGTTTATACATCAATGTAGGTGTTTATTGGTAAAATTTTTTCATTTGTTTTGTAATTTCTTTATTTTTTTTTATTTTACATGTTTCTTTTTTTCTTTTTTTCTTATGTATACTTAGTTCCTCTATAGGACATTAACTTTTATTATTCTGATCACTGGTTTAATTTATTGCCATGTACATGCATGTCAATTCATTACACATGTCAGTGCGACACTGACAGAACTACTTTTAGACCATGTTGCTGGCATAGTGTAACAGGATGTCATAACCAGCAAAGTCGAAGATCATTATTTGACCTTGGGTTGCCTTGGCAGTGATAGGAACCCCTTGCTTTCCTTGTTTGGGTCCCAATCTGGTGGGACAGAAAGCGCTTCCAGCCTTCTAAAAAATAGAAATCTTGAAACTTCCATACTGGCCACTAGGGCTATTTTAGTATTTTTTTTCCTTTTTTTATATTGAGTTCAAATTGCTCCAGTTTTCTTTTTACAAATTCCAAGTAAACCTTAAGGTACCGTCACACAGGGACATATCGCCGGCGATGTTGCCGGGGATCGCGGGAGCGCGCATCCCTGACAACATCGCCGGGGAGATGTCAGACGGAGCAACTTACCAGCGATGTCGCCGGCTAGTTGCCGCGGCTATCGCTCGCTGGGTTGCCCAGCAACCCAGCGAGCGATAACTCGCAATGTTGTAGATACGCGGAATCGCCCGCAACATTGCAGGTTGCCGCATCAGGCATGATCGCCTCAGCAACATCGCCAGATTTCCCAGGGAAACCTGGCGATGTGACTCAGGTGATTTATCGCCTGATTATCGCCCTGTCACACGAGGCAACTCTCCGGCGATGTCGCCGCAACCTGACCACGCCCCTCAGTTGCCGGCAACATCGCCGGCGATATCTCCCTGTGTGACGGGCCCTTTAAGGGCCACTTTACACACACCAACTTATCTGTCCAACGTCTGACCAACTTACTGGTTGCAGTGAAATCATGGACACATTGCTCCATTTTGTGACTGTGTACAATGGAACAATGTGTCCATGATTTCACTGCAACCAGTAAGTTGGTCAGAAGTTGGACAGATAAGTTGGTGTGTGTAAAGTGGCCCTTACAATAGAGCACCAAATTGTGTCTAGTTATATCTGTGCAACATTCAGTTCCATAAAAGTAAACTGCGACACAATGGAGAGCTTGAGCTTGTATAAACTGCTAAATTTGGTATACCAAATATTGGTGCCTGGCCAGTAGTAACAGGAAACTAGTTTTACTTCCCCTGAATTGCAATGACACACGTAACAAGAAAATAAAAAAAGATAAAACTTTGTGTCCTTCAACTGATGTTATTAGGTTGGATTCAACTTACGGTACATTGTATCATCCAGCTTTATGTGCAGAGTTTTGCTGGATCCAGCATGACGGAAAAGTCTCTAATTTTTTTTTTTTTTTTTTTTTTTACATAACACTGACCTTAGTCAGTAGTGGTTTTCATCCAAGTTTTGTCATTGTACGACATCATAAATTAATAAAAATATCATAAATATTTTCCTAATAGTGTGCACACATTAAGTATTTCAATTAAAGGTTATTCTATAGTGAGCGCAGGGGCACAGATAAGGCAGGTAGTTATGGATCAAGAATCCTCTTTATTCACCACAACATGTTTCCACGAAGCCTTGAACGTATTTACTTGCTGCAGATTTAAGTATGCACCAAATCTTAAAAAAAAGGAATATGTACATGAGACAAAACTGCAACGTGTGCACAGCCATTAGTACATGCCATCAATTTTATCTAGGGAAGTAATTGCTATATTTCATCAAAATGGCCATTGTCTTATTTCATTGATAGGTACCTGGCCCACTACTTTAATAGGAAAGGTGCTTCTGAACATGCACAGTAGGAAGCTATGCCCCCTCTCTATGTGCTTTTAGTGGATTTTTCTGATCTAATACTATAGATACCTGTGCTGAGGTAAGCAGAGGCTGCCACTATGGGTACCTCTGTAAAAATTGGCTGCTCACACTGCTGACCATCCTGTATTTCTGATCTTACCACAGTACTTCTGCTATTCACAGTTTTAGGAGAAGCCGCTTATACTGCTGTCTATCTGATCAATAATTGGAAGAGTTGTAATAAGAGACCACTTTAACTATTGTTCACTATGTCTATCTAATTTTTTACTGGAGATACGAGAGTACTAAGTTTAGAAGAGGCTGTCCAGGCTGTCTATCTGATCTAATACCTCAGCAACCCTGGTATCTGAAGTAAGAGGCTGCTCACATTGCTGGTCACTATCTGATCTTATACTGGAGATATGATAGTGCTGAGGTAAGATGAAGCTGCTTAGACTGCTGTCTATTTGGTCTAAAGATCCCAAGTGTGCTGGGGTAAGGCTGGCTTCACATTTGCGTATGGGAAGGCAGCGTATTGCTGCGTTCCCATACGCAGTCAAACGCATGCGCACTGCGTTCCTATGTTTAACATAGGAACGCATGGTGCCTGCGTTTGCTGCGTTTGGGTGCGGATGCGGACGATATCTGCTGCTTCCGGTGTCCAGCATCCGCACCCGGGACGCAGCCAGTTGGGTTTTTTTGTGCGTTTGGGGACCTTGGACAATCAGCAAGCGTCCCCAAGCGTACAAAAAATGCATTGTCTTCAATGGGTCCGCAGTGTCCTCTGCATGACACCGCAGGAGAACGCTGCGGACCCATTGAAAAATCTCCCGGTGGCCGCCGGTGATGTCACAGGAGCTCACCGACGGCCACCGGGAGATCAGCTGAGGCTCTGCTGTCCTCCTTCTCCCCGCCGCCTGTAATCTCCTAGCGATGTCGGCGGGGAGAACAGCTGATCTGAGAGCTGTTTGAATCTTCCCGCGCCGACATCTCCTCTCAGTGTCGGCGCGGGAAGATTCAAACAGCTCTCACATCAGCTGTTCTCCCCGCCGACATGTCCCGGAGCTTACCGGCGGCCGGGGGGGGCGGAGATCTCCGGCGCTGATCTCCGCCCCCGGCCCGCCCCCGGACAGCGCCGATTGGCTGCCGGGCTCCATAGTGATGTGTCCGCAGGCGGACATTATCCGCTGCGGACACATCAAAGTGTCCCTGCTTTTGACAGCGTTTGTGTCTGCATGCCATCAGCATGCAGACACAAACGCTAATGTGAAGCCAGCCTTAGGCTGCTCACACTGCTGTCCACCTTGTATGTTTGATTTAATAGTAGATATACCAGAGGTGCTGAGGCAAGAAGAGGCTTCTCACAATGCTGCCCACCTTCTCTATCTGATAAAGCACTGGCAATACTAGAGATACCACTTATTCTGCGGTTCACCATGGCTTTCTGAATGCCAAGTGGTACTTTAATGGAGATAATCTGTGTACTGTATCTATCTCCAGGTCACAGCACAGCCGCCTATTGTTTATGATCACAAGGTCTTTTCTTATTAACATTCTAGGACTGGTGTCTGTGTAACCATGTCAGCCATTATTATGTGCCATCTACTTGGTACTTACTGATGAGCTGTTGAGTACCTGGCCAAAACATTGTTTTCTTTCCTGTAGTTCTTAGAGTATGTGCACATCTGACGTTTCTGCATCTCTGCAGACCGTCCTGAAACCGGTGCAGATTGGCAGAAACTGAGTTTTCTGACCTCAGCAGTGTCCATGGTTTTCTTAGCGTTTTTTGAGCTTTTTCCGGCCGGTTTTACAGCGTTTATACAGCGTTTTGTCGGCGGTTTTCTGGCGGTTTTTCTGAGCGTTTTTAGGCCGGTTTTTTGGGCACTTGTAAGCTAGAACCGCTGGAAAAACGCTCAAAAGAAGTCACTTGCTCTGTCTTTGAAAACCGGTGGAAAACCGGTGAAAAAACTGAAAACGACCAGAAAAAAACCGCTCTAATGAAGACAGCGTTTTCTAAACTCCATTGAGTATCATGTTAATCCAGCCGGTGGCTAGGATTAACATAAATTACCATAAAACTGAGCGGAAAACGCCGACGGAAATCGGTAAAAAGCAGCCCACAAAACGTCAGATGTGCACTTACCCTTAAGATCACTCTGTTGCCAAATAAAGCTGAGTTTGAATTTATTTTGACATAGTTAAATTAATATTTTTTAATTGCAAATTCTTAATTAAAACATGTGTCTCATCCGGCCCTTGAGCAGCTGCTGAAATATTCCAAAGGAATCCGTGAACAACAGTGATGAGAAAACTGTTCCCATCAGGAGCAAGTTTGGAAAGCACTCCATTGACGTTTTGGGAGATAGTTAGTGCTGTCAAAAACATGAAGGCAGACAGGATTAAGGTTTTGCAATTCCAAATAGTTCTGAATAACATCTGACTATCAATTAGACTGATCAATCAGATATGTAAAAATCGCAAATATTACACTCAAACACTGTGTTTGGGTTGTCATGTGATTTTGGTCACGTCTTTGGTAGGGTTGTGCGACCATAAAAATTGTGTGCAATTTGTTTACAACTTGCTGTTACATCTGGCATTTTTCATGCCTTAATTTGCTGCTGTTAAAGATTGATTTAGGGTGGTTTCACACCTGCATTTTTTTGTCTTGTGTTGTAATCCATCCAAAACCTGAATCATGCTGATCACTATACTAAAGGCCACGTCACACGCATCAATCTTATGAGCGATATCGCTTAAGCGATCTGCTTTTTTGATCGCTTAAGCGATATCGTCTGTGCGTCGCTGCGTGTAATCAAGCGATTTTACAATGTAAAATCGCTTGATTGATTGATCGCAGATTTGTGAGCCGGAGCTCAAATCAAGCGATAATCGCTTGATCAATTTGCATCATCGTGGTGTGTGACACCACGATGAACGATCTCCAGCGGCAGAGCCTATGCTGGGAGATGGTAATTATGGTAAACTTCGGGTTACTAAGCGCCGCGCAGCGCCTACCATACCGTTTACCATAGTTACCAGTGATCTCGCTGCTCAACATCGCTGGTGAGTCTGCCTGTGTGACAGCTCACCAGCGATGTGAGCGATATTGTTAGCGATCGCGCGTGCACGTGATCGCTAACAATATCGCTCATAAGATTGATGCGTGTGACGTGGCCTTTAAACTGGGGTCGCAGGTGCATACGGTGGCATCAGTATTCATTCTGGTCCTAATGCATCAGTTGTTTTGTTACCCTCTCTGGATACACGATATTGCTTTCTTGGCATTCCTCTAAAGGCCAGAAGCCTCCGAATCAGTCCAAAAATAATAGGGTCCAATGGTAGACAGATGTGGATGTGGTGGATCCGTCTATCTTGATCCGTTTTACCCCACTGAGCATGCCCAAAATAGTTCCTGCACCCCACAAGCATCTACCCTTGCTTCAGAAAAAGGGCTTGTGACCTATGTTAACGTGAGAAAATGTAAATAAAATTTGTGTGCATTCTTATATTATGTGGGCACCTGTGGAGGGGCTATACGAGTGGTTTAAAACCACTACTTTATTACAATAGTTGTTTGACATCCAATCTGCTTTTGCTGGCACAGCGGGACTTACCGTTTCTATGCAGAGGATTGTCAAAAGTGACGTAGGAGCGCGATCTATGGCGATTCTGAGTGTCCTCTACGCACAGATCTCTCAGAAGTGGTGTAGAATGTAGATCGTGCTCCTACACCAGTTAACAGGTCTGTGCGTAGAGAACACTCAGATCTGCCGTAGATCATGCTCCTACACCACATTTGACAGTTCTGTGCGTAGATAAGTCCCGCTGCACCTGAAAAAGCCAATTGGACTTCAAACAGTAATTGTAATAAAGTAGTGGTTTTAAACCACTGGTGCAGCCCCTCCCCAGCGCCCACATATTATATTCATATGAACAGTAAATATTATTACATTTTATCTTGCTATTTCCCTTTCCGGATCAGCTATCCGGCTGCTGCTGTGGCATGCGTTTGCAGCCAGATCAGGATGAAGCCGTGTGAAACCACCCGTTAGGGATTAGCTTTGATTGCAGCTTTTGAGTTGGATGCTGGCTGTCTAACATAAGCACATGCATATACTGTACCCTTAGGTTCCTTTCACTTTACTGCCCCAATTGCTTTGTCTTTGCTAATTTTCACACATTCAACTGGATGAAACCTTCCATGTAAATCCATGTTTTCCCAAGTAATGATATTGACCCCGTGCTTGATCTTGTAACGGCTGGAGAGCCACAAGTAGAATACACAGATCTGTAAACCTGTATTTGTTTTCAAATTAATTTTATGCTCCTAAAATCCGGATAAGCCCGCGCTGTGACAATATTTTGCTGGGTGGTACCCAACTGGATGAGACAGCTAAGTGATCTTGTGACATACACAGTAAAGCCAGCCAAGATTATCAGGTTGTTAGAAAATCTTGTGGGTTTCAGAGATGAGAAACAGAGATGAGCCAAGATTAAACTGTACTCTCTCTCCGTCCATTTCAGATGTCCTCGTTTTTCTATTTCTTGTCTTGAATATTTGTCATTGTGACGTGATTGTTATTTATTGTCTAATGGCTTTTGAGTCTTCCGCTGTAGAGCAAGATAAGCTTCTATCCTCTCCTAATTAGAGCAGGGCTGGATACTGGAGTAAATCAATTAATCTCTACGTCAGAGCTGTAATCTCCAGTCCTTGTGGTTTGGATGTGTATCGCCCAGCAGTTCTCCTTCATCCAAAAAGATGTTTAAATCTCTGACTCAGTGAAACAGATGGATGACCAGAGCAAAGGAAATATTTCAGATGACAGGCGGTGTAAATCTCCAATGTTGGGGGTCGAAGAAACTGGAACCAAACTAAAACGTACATACTGTATATATGGATTTATCTGTGTGTTAATATGTGCACACACAAATATAATTGTATATATAAACTTAAAGATATGTGCACAGGTTTAGTATATGCGGCAGATTTTTCGGCCCCCAAAACCAAAGTGTTGGTTGATATGTAAAACACTTTGTAAAATGTACCGATTTTACTAATGCATTTTTATGTGCTTTTTACTTCATTTGAATGGATGAAAACACGGTAAAACTGTTGACAGAATTGACGTCCTACTGATTTGATAAAACACTTTAGGCCTCAAGCGCACGTTGAGTGGTGAGCTTTTTACCTCAGGATTTGTAGCCAAAAGCAGGAGTGGAACAATCTGAGGAAAAGTATGATAGAAACACGTCACTACTTCTTTATTTATTACCCACTCCTGATTTTGGGTACAAATACTGAGGTAAAAATCTCACCAAGTACTCAATGTGTGAACATGGACTTATACATCCTATATACTCCATTCCTATTAAGGCCATGTGCACAGACTGAGTAATTCGTGAGTGTTTTACCTCAGGATTTGTAAGGCCATGTGTACACACTGAGTATTTGGCGAGTTTTTCCTCAGTATTTGTAGCCAAAGCCAGGAGTGAGCAAAAAATACAGAAGTGGTGCAGTGTTTCTATTATGCTTTTCCTCTGATTGTTCAACTCCTGTTTTTGGCTTACAAATACTGAGGTAAAAAAACTCACCAAATACAACGTGTGCACATTGGCTTAAAGTAAGTGGCTTCAATCAATCCTTTTCACTTTCTGGACGCATCATTATTCCTTTAGCATTCTGTTTGGGACACTGCACTGTTAATGCCCACGATCAAGATGACTAATACAGCAAATTTTTGCTGTGTTCTTCTGCTGAGAACCCTCACGCCTCTGCAAGTTTAAGTTGACATGCTGCGGCTTGGGAATCTGCTCTGCAGGTCAGTTTACACTGCATAAAAATAGTCTTGTTTAGAACTAGAACAACATGACTCCATTCTTAGATTTTGCTGATATTGCAGTTCAGCTGCATGCACTTCAATGTAGGCGAACTGCAATACCAGACCCAACCCTTGGACAGGTGTGGTGCTGTTTCTGAAATGAATCAGCTGTGCTTTTCATAAATCTGTACCACCCCTTCTAACATTTACAGTATATTTTTTTTTATTCTATTAAGTCATGGGTATTTTATTTTTCTGTTGGTGTGATCATAACTGTGCAATAATGTGATTACAGCAATTCCCTTAAGTAACAACATTAAGTTCACATGAAAGGAATATAATATTATAGGGCAGTATGCAGTAATTGAGACCCATATTCAGATGATCCCACCAAGTGAGAGAACTTTGTGCTTTCTATTATTGTGAGTGATGTTCTCATTGTCCATTCTATGTGCATAACGGTGGCACTTGCGGCACACTTGAGGCAAGCCTCACTCATTCTCTGAGACTTGTGGTCTTGTGCGGCAAGTGTGCTTTGGCAGATCCGGCACTCGAGGCTCGGGGAAAAAAAGGCTGCTAGCTCTGCTTTTTTGACCCGCCGCATTTGACAAACCGCACTTGTCGCACCTGACTGCAAACCCCATAGAGTATGAATGGGGCTACAGCAAGTGTGCTGCAAGTGCAACCGTTAGGTGGCAGATGCGTTAAATCTTCTGGATCCGCCGCAATTCAGCGAAACCACTGATGTGAAGGGGCCTTACAGAATCTGGGATGCTGAATGCAATCATACATTTACTAAAATGAATACTTGTATGACTGCAGAAAAAATAGTTATCAAACATTGGAAAATCTGTGCAGCATATTTGCATAAGTGCAGCAAAGTGTCACTAAGGGGTTAGGTTTCTTTGTAGTATTCCTCTGTTTGCTCTAAGCCAAACCCCTTCCCCCTCCCTCTCTCGCTTCCCTCCCCTCTCAATCCCTCCCTGTCAGTATATAGCACTGACAGGAGACCTGACATGGTGCATGGTGATAGGAGTCTGACATTGTGCTATCTATGTGCCCCAGATCATCACTCCCTCGTCTGCGTGCCTACCGACTTCTCCCATTACCGGAGTGTAGGAGAAGGCCCCACTCCCTCAGTCTGCACGTCCCTGGTCTCCTCTCCACACAAACACAGTTCGCAGTAAGATCCAGGAGAGGAGACCAGTATAGATCGCAACTATTATGATCTGTCATTATGATTTGTGATCACAATAGCGGCGATCTGTCTCCTCTCTTGGATTTTCTTGTGATCTGTGTCTGTGTGAAGAGGAGACCAGGACATGCAGACTGAGGGAGTGAAGTCATCTCCTGCACTCCACTAATAGGAGAAGCCAGTAGGCATGAAGAAAAGGAAGTGATGATCTGGGGCACATGGGAGCCTGACATTGTGCTATATCTCACCATGCACAATGTCAGGTGTCCTGTCCCTCCTATATACTGGGAGGGAGGGGGAAGGGTTTGGCTTAAAGCAAAGAAAGGAGTAATACAAAGAAACCCATCCCCTCAAAGTGATGTTCTGCTGCACTTGGGAAATCTGTGCAGCATATTTGTACAAGTTTGATAACACTATTCTCTGCAATCATACATGTAATCATTGAAGTAACATTATGATTGCACTCAGGAACCCAGTGCCTGTAAGGCACGTGGTTCACTTTATAGCCCTAAATCCTGCTGGTTGGCTCCCTTTAAGTTTGTCCAAGATGCTTTGTGCAAACATAAACACTTCAAAACCATAAATGTCCTAGTGAAATGCTCATTCTTTGGCGCAGGTTCACACAATGTGTTCAGGCTGGTTTAGAGCAGATGAAAAAAACAAAATTGCACTGAAAAACAACAAAACAATCGAAGGTATGATCATAATCATGTCTGTGACCAGACTTGTTGATCATTTGTTCAGTCTTTTGAGCACTCATCGCTTCAAGTTTCCAAAAATGGTTAAAAGAAGTGACCTGGCCATTTGTTTTGTGCTTACTTCCTAAGTCATTGTGAAGGCTTAAAGGGTATGTGCACACAGGGCGTTTTTGTTGCGTTTTTCCTGCGGTTTCCGCATGCAGAAAACCATTGGTTTTATGGTAATGTATGCTAATTTGTTCCTGCGGTTGGGCTTCCCAACAAAACCAATGTGTTTTACAAAAACGCTGTGCACACACATTGGTTTTGCAAGTGTCAAGAACTGTCAAATACCTGCGTTTTTGATGCTCATAGCAAAGAATTGACATGTTCATTCTTTCTGCGTTTTTGGTGCAGTCAATGGGAAAAACGCAGGAAAAACAAAGTATCAAAAACGCAGTAAAAACGCGCAAAAAACGTGCAAAAAACGCAGACAAGATCATAGCATTTCTCCTGTCAAGGACTCTAGGATCCTCAGGACTGCTCAAAAAACGTCCTGTGGGCACATACCCTAAGGATGCCCAGAAGACGTCTGAGTGTCTTTGTGATAGTTTTGACAGCATTTTTGTTTTAAAAACCTACAGCAGTTTCTTAGTTTTTCAACAGAGATTAAAAATAATATACCGTATTTTTCGCTTTATAAGACGCACCGGATTATAAGACGCACCCCCAAATTTGGTGAAGGAAATAAGAAAAAAAAAGTTTTTAATGTTAAATGGGGTCCGTCTTATAATGCCAGTGTCCGTCTTACAATCAGTATATATGTCCCTAATCCTGGTACATAAACCCCCCAATTCTGGTATATATATCCCTCATCCTGGCATATATGTCTCTCATCCTGGTATGTATATTGCTCATCCTGGTATATATGCCCCCCCATTCTGTATATATGGCCCCCATTCTGTATATAGGCCCCCATCCTGTATATATGCCCCCCATCCTGTGTATGTGCCCCCTCATCCTGTGTATGTGCCCCCTCATCCTGTGTATGTGCCCCCTCATCCTGTGTATGTGCCCCCTCATCCTGTGTATGTGCCCCCTCATCCTGTGTATGTGCCCCCTCATGCTGTGTATGTGCCCCCTCATGCTGTGTATGTGCCCCCTCATGCTGTGTATGTGCCCCCTCATGCTGTGTATGTGCCCCCTCATGCTGTGTATGTGCCCCCTCATGCTGTGTATGTGCCCCCTCATGCTGTGTATGTGCCCCCTCATCCCCAACCCTTTGATTATGGTATATGGCATCTTCCCCCCCCCCCAGACCCCTATTGCTCACCGAGGGGGGTACAGCTGCTCAGCGGGGTGCTGGAGGGAGGTTCTCGTGGGTGGGGGACACAGCTGCAGGACCAGAGCAAGCAGAGATGTACCGGCGGCAGTAAGCGGTGGGCGCCGCCATGTTTTTGTGGCTGGCTGCATTCATTAACACTGCAGCCAGCGGTAGAGGCTTCAACAAAATGGCCGCGGCCATAATGGAGACCCGCGGCCATTTTGAAGCCTCTACCTCTACCGGCCGGCTACCACAAGAAACATGGCGGCGCCCACCGCTTGCTGCCGCCGTTACATCTCCGCTGCTCCGGTCCTGCAGCGGTGCCCCCCACCCACCGGAACCTGCCTTCGGCCCCCCACTGGGCAGCTGCACCCCACAAACACCCCTCATATGGTAATATTTAATTTTTAATATTTTTTTTTTTACATACGCTTTTTAAGACGCACCCCCGTTCCCCCCCAAAGTTTGGGGGAACAAAAGTGCGTTTTAAAAAGCGAAAAATACGGTACTAGTGCATCTCAATGAATTAGAATATCTTCAATTTTTTAATTTATTTAGCTAATTCAATACAAAAAGTGAAACATATAGTCATTACAAACAGAGATCTATTTCAAGTGTTTTTTTTCCTCTTAATGTTGATGATTATGGTTTACAGCCAATGAAAACCCAAAGGTCATTATTTCAGAAAATGAAAGTAGAGAGGATGAAGGGTTAGAAACTGCGCTGTCATATTTCACGAGACATCAAAGGGTAAATATAATATTGATTTATTTGTCAATTAGTGTTTCAGGGCTCCCAGAAACACCCTGAAACATAGCAATATGATATTGATTCTTGATGAAATCCTAATTCATTGAGATGTACTAGTACGTACACGGAGCGGCAGCACACAGCGATTAATGAGTACATGAATACCAATATTGCTGCCAACATCAAAAATAATAACGTATTTAGTTTGTATTTTTTGATTGAAGAGCATGAAAGCAATCCAGCCTGTCAAGGTGAATCTTTAATATTGATGGTCCCTCAACACTATGGTCCATGTGCCAAACCAGGCCTCCTCTGAATGGGGAGTGAGAAATGAACCAGGCATAGCTGCAATTAAAGGGAACCTGTCAGGTGGTTTATGCCCCTCCAGCTATCACTGTAGCTGCAGCTTTATAATACCAGTCTAAGGGTATGTGCCCACAGGAAGGTTTTGCTGTGTTTGAGATCAGGTTTTGCCTTGGTTTTATGTAAATCTATGCTAATCTAATCCTGAGTTTTTGGTTTCCTTCAAAACCTATGTTATTAGGGAAAAGCTTTCACACACATTGGTTTTTGTTCTCTGGAGACAGTGTAAACACCACAGGATTTGCTGCATTTTTGTTTTCCAGCAAAACCTATGATTCTAGGATTAGCTGTCCCAACACATTGTTTTTTGTTTGGTGAAGAAAGTGGAAACACCTCAGGTTTTGGTATGTTTTAGGCTGGCTTCACACCATGTTTTTTTTGATCCGGGGCTGTCCGGTGTAAACCCGGACCAGGCAGCCCTGTGGAGCCGGATGGCAGCTCTCTGCCATCCGGTTTCATCACTACGGGACAATCCAGGAGAATACGGATTATTCTCTCCGGACACAAAAATGATGCTTGCATCATTTTTTTGTCCAGGGAGAAAAATCTCCCCAATTTGCCGGAGCCCGGATTCTCCCGGAGCAATCCAGCGCTCCCTAACATGGGAGCCTATGGGGCCGGATTGCCCCGGACCGGGAGGATCCGGGAACCAGACACGAGCGGCTGCACGCTGCTGTTGTTTCAGGACCGTGGCTAGCGCGGCTAGCACGGTCTTGAAAAATCAGCAGCTGCGGCTGCAATTAGCAGCATCCCGCTGCACACTGGACCGGTGGGCACATTTGGCCCTCCGGTTCTGTGTGCTGATCCGTTCCGGGGCTGTCAGGGTCATCCATAGTGGGCAGAGCTAAGCAAGCAAATTTATTATGTTCTATGAGAACTTAGCTCCGCCTATTGTAGTCACATGGTTGTGACATCACATCAGGTCTCCCAACATGTTCTAGCACAAGGCTGAAATGTTAACTATTAACCTGCCAAACAGTCCCCGTCCTCCAAGCTGGAGACTGACTGCCTCATTACATAAGGAAATATAAGTGTATAAATGCTTTTCTTTCACCTTTCACATTACACTATGAGCTCAGACAGGGATGATTAGAATAGGACTATGAAGCTGCAGGTACAGACAATGATAGCTGGGGATGCATAAACTAGCTGACAGGTTCCCTTTAAAACCTTGTGTGGGAAAGATGGATGGGTAAGGACCTGTACACATGGTGCTTTTTTTATTCATTTTTTAGTACACTTAGTGCAAAACTGCATGCAAATTCTTATTCCAGCAAAGTCAATGAGAATTCTAATATTTTGTGCACATGTTGATTTTTTTTCCCTTGCAGATTTGCTGCAGAAATACATCTGCAGCAGGCTCAATAAGGGTGCGTGCACACGATCAGTGTACGCAGCGTTTTGGATGAAGCGTCTTGCTGCTGCGTCCAAAACGCTGCGTAGTACAGTACTAGCATAGTGGATGGGACTTCAAGAAATCCCATCCTCACTATACGTAACCCGCCCGCAGCGTATTTGGAGCTGCTGTGCGGGTTGCCGGGAGTCCGCTCCTCCACAGCATGTTAATTTCATGCTGCGGAGTCGGACGCGGCTCCCATCTGGTAACTGCAGGGAGAAGCCGCCCTGCACTCGCCGCACATGGTGAGTACAGGGTGGCTGCGGTCTCCCTGTGACCACCCGCGGTTTCCCTCAGGTCCGGAGGAGCTGCATCCAACACCTCCGGACCGTGTGCACGCACCCTAATGACAACATTTTTCCACCACAAATGCATGGAAGAAATTACATAAAAATGCATTATGTTTTTAGGTGCGTTTTTCTAACCGAAGGTGCAAAAAATTTCTGCAACTAAATATGCAAAGTACACACACATCCTAAGAGTGCTGAGCTCTACAAGAAAAAAAAATAGAAATATGTCCGGAAAATGTCAATGCAAAAGATGCCCCCAGTGAATGAGAAATATACTCAAAAGATTGAACACAGAAACTGCAAAGTGAAATTACAGGAGAAATTAATAGGAAGAAAGACTTTTTCAAGTTTTTCTGTATCAATTTTTCAGTTGTTTTCTGAAGCATATCCTTACTACTACCTGTATTGTGCTCTGCAAGTCATTCTGCAGACACTAGTGAGACAGACGCTCTCAGAAAAGATATCAGTAATGTCAGTCTGCTTATTGGCTTTGACAGGGTCATACAAAGGTCTTGGAGTTTACTATTCTCCTGTAAGTCCTACTTGTGAAATATGATTACAGTACAATATTGAGAACATTGACGTGATGGCGGGATACATTGTCATGTGAAAAGTCTGAAAGTTCATATGCAAGAGATTATTATTGATGTTTTGATGGGTATTAAACAAGCGAATTAGATGATCTTTTATAATGCTTGTTGAATCCTAAGCCTGAATCGCTGCTGCCCAATAATCTGTTGATGAGTTACACTGCTGGAATATACTTTTTAGTGCATCGGTAATGGCACACTATTGCTTTTTTGTAAATTTTAAATGCCCATTCACACATTATATATACGTAATACATATGTGTGTGTATCTATATATAATTATGTATACCCTTTTTTTTTTTTTAATATAAAGAACATACTGCTTATGATTCTTCATATAATTATCCAATGCTAGGTAAGGTGTGAATGGGCATTTAAAATTTGCAAAAAAGCAATATCACCTGCCCATAGATTGCTATTATACGATGCACTGAAAAGTATATTCCAGCAGTGTGCTATTAGACGATGTATTAAATAGTATCCAGCAGTGTAACTCATCAACAGCAGATTATTGGGTATATTGTATATAATATATTAAAGTATTGACGTATTGAGCACGCCACTAATTTTCTAAATATATTTCCAAAAGGTGCTATTGACATAAATTTTTCACCAGGAAAAGGACCACTTGTGGAGAGCTATGGGTAGACCTAGCGCTAGCATTTACAATTGTTTTAAAGAAAACAATAGGTAATGCCTTGAACCTCCATGGCCTGTGTGCATGCTCACCACGCTGGACCATATCGACAGTGAAGTTTTGAGGTGAGATCATCATGGCTTGAGTCTTTTTTTTTTTTCTTCAGCATACGACACTACCAAACTTCATATAATTGAAGGAAGAATGAATGGACAAGTATCCAAGACAAAGTTGATAAAAAATCTTCTGACATTTTGGCAAGACAATTATCCCAACCATACAGCCAAGAAAAGTCCACCTGTTTCACAGAAAGAAAATCAAGCTGCTAGAATGGCCTAACCAATCCCTGACCTGAATCCAATAGAAAACATATCGAAGGCAATAAAGCTCAGAGTTCCTAGAAGGAGATCAGTGAACCTTCAGGATTTCATGACTCTCTGTGTGGAAGATTGGGACAAAATCACACCTGAACAATGCATGGGACTAGTTTCTCCATACAGAGGTATCTTGAAGCTGCCATCGCCAACAAAGGCTTTCTTTAACCCCTTTCCGACCTATGACATTGTACAGCGTCATGGACTGGTAAGGGGTGTTTGATGTGAGCTCCGGCGCGGAGCTCACATCAAACAGCCGACATCTCAGCTGATGTGATCAGCTGACATGTCGGGCTAACAGCACCAATCGGATCCGGGATTCAATTGGTGCTATTAACCCTTTGGATCCCGCCGTCAATACTCTGACAACGGGATCCAAAGGCGCCGCGGCGGGGAACTCGCTGTACCCCGCCTGCAGCGGAGATCCCGCTATAGTATCGGGGATCTCCGGCGCTCACGTGACAGCCCGGGGTCCTGGCTAGACCCCGGATGCTGTCACAGAGCACTTCCGGGTTGTGGTTGGCAGGCGCTGCCAACCAAAACTAATCTGCGATTCTGAGAGGTACAGATGAGCTACAGCTCATCTGTATCTCCTAGAAGCTATCGGACTGAGCAGCCGGGTGCTTCTCTAAGAGGCAGTGTAAATGAAGAATAAATCCATTAATAAAGTTTTTAAAAACCTGTAAAAAAATAAAAATTAACCCATAAAAGTTCAAATCACCCCCCTTTTTCCCCAATCACAGTAAAAAAAATAAACATGTTTGGTATCGCAGCGTTCATAATTGCCAGATCTATCAACATATAAAATCCGTTAATGAGAGCCGTAAACTCCGTAACGAAAAAAAATCCAAACGCCAAAATTATGTTTTTTTGGTCGCCGCAACATTGTTATAAAATGCAATAACGGGCAATCAAAACAGCGGATCTACCCAAAAATAGTATCAATAGAAGCGTCGGCTCAAGACGCAAAAAATAAGCCGTCACACAGCCCCAGATCCCTGAAAAATCAGAACGCTACGGGTCTCAGAACATGGCGCAAAAAGTCAATTTTTTTTCTCTCTCAAACGTGTGAATTGTTTTTTCAGCACCTAGATACCAATAAAGGTATACATCTTCGGTGTCTACGAACTCGTACCGACCTGAGGCATCACCCCGTCACGTTGGTTTTACCATATAACAAACATGGCGACTAAAAACCCTAAAAAACAAACGTGTAATTGCACTTTTTTTTGCAATTTCCCTGTACACTATATGGTAAAATAAATGATTGCCTATGAAAGTAGAACGCAAAAAAACACGCCGTCATATGTCTATATTGACGGAAAAATAAATACCTCTTGGAAGCAGGGGGGCAAAAAACAAAAATGAAAAATTCCAAGGTTATGAAGGGGTTAAACTAAGTACTATAACATTTCAGTATGTGTTTTCAACACTTTTCCCGCTGGTTTGATTTATTTGACTGTGTGAATTGGGTGGGTTGTAACAAACATTTGATGAGAAATGCATGTGAGTAGCACCCTTAGAAATATATTTAATTACAAAATTAGGGACATGTTCAACATGTATTTCACCCGCTGTAATATACACACACACTACCGTTCAAAAGTTTTGAGTCAAATTTCCTTATTTTTGAAAGAAAAGCGCATTTTTTTATGAAGCTAACATTAAATGAATCGAAATACACTATACATTGTTAATGTGGTAAATTACTATTCTAGCTGCAAACGTCTGGTTTTTAATGCAATATCTACATAGGTGTTCAGAGTCCCATTTCCAACAATCACCACTCCAGTGTTTTAATGGTACATTGTGTTTGCTGGCTGTGTAAGAAGGCTAAAAACTGCTTGGCTGATTAGAGAAGCTATACAATTAATCTTCCTTTGAGCTAGTTGAGAATCTGGAGCATTACATTTGTTTTTTTTCTAAGAAACTCTCAAATTGGCCAGAAAAAGAGAACTTCATGTAAAACTTGACAGTCTATTCTTGTTCTTGGAAAGGAAGGCTACTCCATGTGAGAGATTGCCAAGAAACTGAGCATTTCCTACAACGGTGTGTACTACTTCCTTCAGAGGAGAGCACAAACAAGCTCTAACCAGAGTAGAAAGAGAAATGGGATGCCCCGCTGCACAACTGAGTAACAAGACAAGAGTCTCTAATTTGAGAAATCGACACCTCACAGCTTCTCAACTGGCAGCTTCATTAAATAGTACCTGCAAAACGCCAGTGTCAACATGTACAGTGAATGGCAATGCTGGGATGCTGGCCTTCATGGCAGAGTGGCAAAGAAGAAGCCATATCTGACACTATCTAATAAAAGGAAAAGATTAATATGGGCAAAAGAACAAAGACATTGGACAGAGGAAGATTGATTAGTCTGTCCATAAATTTTTTTCCAAAGTTTGAGGTGTTTGGATCTCACACAAGAACATTTGTGAGACGCAGAACAACTGAAAAGACGCTAGAAGAGTGCCTGGCGCCATCTCTCAGGCAAGATGGAGGTAATGTGATGATCTGGGTTTGTTTTGGTGCTGGTAAAGTGGGAGATTTGTACAAGGTAAAAGGGATTTTGAATAAGGAAGGCTATCTCACTCCATTTTGAAATGCCATGCTTTGTGGACAGCACTTGATTGGAGCCAATTTCATCCTACAACAGGACAATGACCCAAAGCACACCTACAAATTATGCATGAACTATTTAGGTACTGGGTAGGTAGGCAATTCTACAAGTGTTTTGTGGTATAACTCTACCAGATTTACACATCTAGAGGCTGACATTTTTGCCCATTCTTTTTTGCAAAATAACTTTAGCTCAGGGCCATTGAATGAAGAGCTTCTGTGAATAGCAATTTTCTAATCTAGCCACAGTTTCACAATGCGGTATAGTTCTAGAATTTGTCCTGGCTATTCAAACACATGAATATACTGTGATCTAAACCATCCATTATAGCTCAGGCAGAATGTTTAGTGTCCTGTCCTGCTGGAAGATGAATCTTTGCAGCCTGTAACAGGTTTTCCTTCAGGATTTCCCTGTCCATCTCCCCATCAACTCTGACCACCTTCCCTGTCCCTGCTGAAGAAAAGCATTCCCACAGAATGATGCTGCCTGTCACCACTATTTTCTGATCATCATAATGGGAGACCCAGACAATGGGGTTTAGGGCGCTGCCCTCCGGAGGTCACACTAGGTACTACAAGTTTGTAGCACCGCCTCCTCCGCTTATAAACCCCCACCGTAGGAGACATCCTCAGTTTTAAACTTAGTGTGCTCGGAGGATCACGCTTTGCTTGCACTTCACTGCATTCTCACAACTTACGTGATGGCGTATGAAGACAAGGTAAAATGGTCCCATTCGGGACCCTCGACAGCCTCCCCGCTCACCCTCTGCGGAACACGCTGGTGGAGGTACCGGAGGGCTTTTAGCCTGGACACTTTAGTGTTCTCCCGGTATGCTGTCGTGCTCCTTTCCTTTCCATCCCTCCATGGAGGCTCTGGATAGGGGGAGCCTGGAGCCTTGCACAGCTCCGCTCCGTCCGAGGCCTCCCTAAATGGTGCTTACAGACCGGACGGAGCCAGCCCAGTCCGAGGCCTCCCTAAATGGTGCTTACACTCCGGACTGGTGCTGTACCCCCGTCCGAGGCCTCCCTAAAGGTGCTTACAGACCGGACCGGCACTGAGGCACCTGGTGTGTCTCCTGTGTGCCTGGGGGTAGTGTCTGTCACTGTGGTGTCATGACACTCAGACCGCGCGGTTACCCTCGGGTCCGCGGTTCTGGCGGTGTACCCTGTGCTGGGGTCACCCTGGCTGACCGCCCTGTGTGTCACAGGGGCTGAGGCTGTAGACTGCGGGTGTTTTATGTGTACTGCAGTCTGAGAGTGTGTGTGGTGATATTCACTCTCGTTTCCCGCGCTGCGGGCTCCGGCACCTCCATTGCTGAGGCAGCCTGGAGGAGGAGGAGGCAGCCCTTATGGTGACATCACCGCTGGGCGTGTTGTGTGTTCTTCCCGCGTGTTCCTGGCTCCGCCCACATCTTCACTGTCGGCGGCCATCTTCTCCCTCACTCCCCGGCTGGGATCTGAACTACAGCGCGTGTCTGCACTTGCAAGGGAGACCGGAACTCGCGGAGGTCACACACACACACCGCTTCCTCCTACCGCTTTACTGCGGTCGGTAAGCCACCGGGATTCCCGGTTTGTTTGTGAACTTTGGCTTATATTCCCCACACTGTGGAGATGTCCTCAGCTGGGAAGCATGCTGCTAAGGCGGCGGTGGCCACCATTGTCTGTACTACATGCAACGGGACACTGGTGGAGGGGTCCTGCAATAACTGCGGACGCCCAGAGGCCCGATCTGCTACTATTGAGTCTGCAAATCCGGGATTATACCCTGAGGTTCAGGGGATCCCAGGGCCATGGGAAACGCAGAATAAGATCAATGAATCTCTGCTGTCCCAGATGTCCTCCATGTCGCAAACCCTGGAGGCACTGCATAGGAGACTGGAGAACCCAGCTACTCCTCCTAGTTACCCCCGGGTGTCTCTTACTTCTGCTGTAAGACCCCCTAAGCGAGCCCGTGAGGCTTCTCCTGAGCTCCAGACTCTCTCTGAGGAGGAGCGTTCCTCTGATGGTGAGGAAGATGATGGGGGTTCTACTCTTGGGTCTATGTCTGAACCTCCAGATGGGTGGAGGATCTGGTGTCCTCCATCAATGAGACATTGCGTCTTGTCACTCCTCCTGAGGAGGTGACTGTACACCCCAAGGAGATCTATCAATGGCTGCGGCCAGAGGCTAGACCAAGTGGCTCCTTCATGGACCACACTAATTTCGGAAGGGTGATTAAAGCTCCCAGGTTGCATCCTGGGCGGCGTTATGTCCGTAAAACTAAGGACAATCGCTTTCCCTTTCCCCAGGAGGCGCTCCAGGAATGGTCGCAGTCTCCCAAGGTGGATGCTTCCATGACTAGGATTGCTGCGCGCTCCTTGTTTTCTGCCTCTGATAGCTCCTCGTTGAAGGATGCTACTGATAGACAGGTCGAGCAACTCGCCAAGTCTTCCTATGAGGCTTGGGGGTCTTCGTTTGCCCCTAATTTTGCCGCAGTCTGGACCCTACAAGCGATCACTATCTGTTTGGATGGTATCACTGATCTAGCTAGGTCCAGTCCAGAGGTCCTGGCTCTCACCGAGAGAGCAAGGGCCTATGCGGACTATGCCAGGACGGCATCTTTGGAAACTGCCACTCGCTCTGCTGTGGCCTCGGCCAATGCAATTGCGATCCGCAGGCTATTGTGGCTGCGTCTCTGGGACTCAGATGCCACATCTAAGAAGATTTTACAAAATCTTCCGTTCGCTGGTGACAGGCTTGTTGGCACCGAACTGGACAAATTGATAAAGGATTCTGCTGAGTCTAAGATACCGCAGAATAAGCCTAAGCCACGGTACACCGTGAAAAGGAACCCTAAGCAGTGGTCCTTTCGCTCCGGTTCACAGTCATCAACGGCGTCCACTCGCTCAGACCGAGGGGGCAAGCCTGCTACTCAGTGGCGTTCCAAGAGTCGTCAGAAGAAGCCGGCGGGGGCAGCGGCTGCCACCCCCAAGCCCGCCTCGACATGACTCGCTATCTCATCCTGCCTTCCCACAGGTGGGGGGCCGCCTGTCCCGCTTTCAGGACAATGGGCTTCTTCACATTCAAGATCAGTGGGTTCGAGACGTAGTCTCAAGAGGTTACAGGATAGAGCTGACGTCACAACCAATACACCGATTCCATCGGTCGGTTCCTTCTCCAGAAAAGGCTCAGGCTTTTTACCTGGTGTTGGAGGGACTCCGCAGAGACGGAGTGGTGGTCCCTGTGCCCACGGAGGAGAGGTTCAGGGGTTTTTAC
Source organism: Allobates femoralis (assembly GCA_033576535.1). NCBI lineage: Eukaryota > Metazoa > Chordata > Amphibia > Anura > Aromobatidae > Allobates > Allobates femoralis. Next base: position 133,900,796 of record JARQOC010000006.1, read on the forward strand.
TCCAACCTCTTTATTGTCCCAAAGAAGGACGGCTCTTTTCGCCCGGTTTTGGACCTCAAGTTGTTCAACCGTCACGTGTTGGTTCGGAAGTTCCGCATGGAATCCCTGCGCTCAGTGATCGCGGCTGTGTCACAGGGAGACTTCCTAGCGTCCATCGATATCAGGGACGCTTACCTTCACGTCCCCATTGCACCAGCTCATCAGCGCTGGTTGAGATTCGCAGTGGGGGAAGAGCACTTCCAATTTGTGGCACTGCCATTCGGGCTAGCCTCAGCACCACGGGTGTTCACAAAGGTGATGGCCTCTATGATGGCTCTCCTGCATGCGCAGGGACACGCCGTCATACCCTATTTGGACGACCTGTTGGTCAGGGCGCCATCGGAAGACCTTTGTCGGGTAAGCCTGGAAGTGACCATGAAGTCCCTGGAACGGTTCGGGTGGCTTATCAACATTCAGAAGTCGACCCTGGTTCCGACCCAGTCATTGACATATCTGGGCATGGACTTCCACACGGACTCGGCCCTGGTGTCCCTACCTCAAGCCAAGCAGCTTGCGATCCAATCAGGAGTGCAGAATGTCCTCCTGTCTCCGCAGTCATCCCTACGGGTATTGATGAGACTGGTGGTCGCATGGTAGCGGCGATAGAGGCGGTGCCGTTCGCACAGTTTCGCCTCCGTCCTCTCCAGCTGGAGATTCTTCGCAGATGGGACAAGAGGACGATCTCTCTGAATCGGCTGGTGACACTGTCACAACCAACCAGGGACTCTCTACAGTGGTGGCTCCAGCCACTTCACCTGTCACGGGGCCGGTCCTTCCTAAAACCGTCATGGTTAGTGGTGACCACCGACGCCAGTCTGAAGGGCTGGGGGCGGTGTTCTTGCATCACAGGGCTCAAGGCCTCTGGACTCAGTCGGAGTCGGCGTTGCAGATCAACGTGCTGGAGATCAAGGCGGTCTATCTGGCGCTACTGGCGTTTCAGAAATTCCTGTCAGGACAGCCCATTCGGGTACAGTCCGACAATGCGACGGCCGTCGCCTACATAAATCATCAGGGAGGGACCAGAAGTGCTCAGGCCCTCGCCGAAGTCCACCGCATTCTACTCTGGGTGGAGGAAAACGGCTGCCTGATCTCCGCAGTTCACATCCCAGGGGTCGAGAACTGGGAGGCCGACTATCTGAGCAGACAGGGGATGGACGCCGGAGAGTGGTCTCTACATCCAGACGTCTTCCGGGACATCTGCGGCAGGTGGGGCACTCCGGACGTGGATCTGATGGCCTCACGGCTGAATCATCAGGTGCCCCAATACATGGCAAGATCTTGGGATCCCCAGTCTCTGGGGGCGGACGCCCTGATTCTGAGCTGGTCCAGATTCCAGCTGCCATATGTGTTTCCGCCTCTGGCTCTGATTCCCAGGGTCCTGTGGAAGATCAGGACAGAATGCAGAGTGGCCATTCTAGTGGCTCCAGATTGGCCCAGGAGGTCTTGGTACCCGGACCTGTGGCAACTGTCAGGCGGACACAGGTGGGCTCTTCCAGAACGCGCAGATCTTCTCGCGCAAGGGCCATTCTTCCACCTCAATTCCAGGGCCCTCAGATTGACTGCATGGCTCTTGAGGCCTGGCTGCTGACATCCAGAGGTTTCTCTCCTACAGTGGTTGCCACTATGAATCGGGCAAGGAAACCTGTTTCCAGGAAGATATACCACAGAACGTGGAAAATCTTTTTTACCTGGTGTGCCTCTGGTGGCCGCTCACCGTGGCCTTTGTCTATCCCGACATTGCTGGCCTTCCTACAGTCGGGGTTGGAGTTGGGATTATCCCTTGGCTCTCTGAAAGGTCAAGTATCAGCACTTTCAGTGTTGTTTGACAGGCGCTTGGCGCTCCTCCCGAAGGTACGTCAATTTCTGCAGGGGTGTCTCGGGTGGTCCCGCCCTATAGACGACCTCTGGACCCTTGGGACCTAAACATGGTCCTGACGACATTGCAGAAACCGCCGTTTGAGCCACTGAGAGACGTCTCTCTCTCTCGTCTGTCCCAGAAAGTGGTCTTTCTGGTGGCGATTACGTCTCTGAGAAGGGTCTCAGAATTGGCTGCACTCTCGTGCAAGTCACCCTTTCTGGTGGTTCACCAGGACAAGGTGGTGTTGCGCCCACGGCCTGAATTTTTGCCGAAGGTGGTTTCAACATTCCACTTGAACCAGGAGATTGTTCTCCCATCATTTTGCCCCGCTCCCGTTCATCAGGTTGAGCGCGACCTCCATACTCTGGATCTCGTGAGAGCTGTACGCATTTATGTGTCCAGGACCGCCTCCTTTAGGAGCTCGGATTCCTTATTTGTCCTCACGATGGGTCGCTGTAAGGGGTCCGCGGCTTCAAAGTCGACCTTGGCCAGATGGATCAAGGCTCCCATTCAGGAGGCTTACCGGTCTTCTGGTTTGCCTCTCCCGGTGGGTTTGAAGGCACACTCTACTAGAGCTGTAGGTGCCTCTTGGGCCTTGCGACATCGAGCTTCTGCTCTACAGGTGTGTCAGGCGGCCACTTGGTCCAGCCTGCACACTTTCTCTAAGCACTATATGGTGCATGCCCATGCCTCTGCGGATGCGAGTTTGGGCAGGCGGGTTCTCCAGGCGGCGGTTGCCCACATTTAAAAGGGAACCATGTGTTATCCGTCTTGTTGAGGAACTCTTCCCGCCCTGGGGTATTGCTTTAGGACATCCCCATTGTCTGGGTCTCCCATTATGATGATCAGAAAAAAGAGAATTTTGTTTACGTACCGTAAATTCTTTTTTCTTGAATCATCAATGGGAGACCCAGCACCCACCCAGTTGTTCCGTTGCATGTTTGCATTTGATCTGTTCTCTGTTGAGACAGTGTTTCCGGGTTGTTACACCGTCTGTGCACGGCATTCTTCCCGATGTTTCGGGTGTGGTTTATTTCTCCTCGCAGCTTATGGACTAAACTGAGGATGTCTCCTACGGTGGGGGTTTATAAGCGGAGGAGGCGGTGCTACAAACTTGTAGTACCTAGTGTGACCTCCGGAGGGCAGCGCCCTAAACCCCATTGTCTGGGTCTCCCATTGATGATTCAAGAAAAAAAGAATTTACGGTACGTAAACAAAATTCTCTTTGTTTGATGGTGGGGATGGTGTGTTCAGGGTGATATGCAAAGTTATTTTTCTGCTACATACAGTGCTTTGCTTTTGGTCCCAAAAATTCAACTCACCAGAGGATCATTTTCCACATGTTAGCTGAGTCATCTACATGTTTTTTGCAAACATGTCTATTATACTTCTTATAGCTTGCTTTTATGGCTTTCTTCTTGTCACTCTTCTATAAATGCGAGGTTTGTGGAGTATAAAACTAATTGTTGTCCATATTTTCCCACCTGAGCTGTGAATCTCTTCAGCTCTTCCAGTGTGACCATGGACCTCTTGAATGATTCTCTAATTAGTTCTCACCTTGCTTGGGATGTCTGTTTCGGTGGATGGCCATGTCATGGTAGATTTGGTTTTGTACCATACTCCTTCATTTTTAGATAGTGGATTGAACAGTGCTCCATAAGATTTTCAGAGCTTGAGTTATTTTTTTTATAACCTAACCCAGCTTTACTCTTCTCCACAACTTTATCCTGACCTGTGTGGTGTGTTCTTTGGTTATAATAATGGGACTTTGATCCCTTATGTTCTCAAACAAACTTCGGAGGCCTTCAGAACAGCTGTAGTTATACTGATAAAGAATTACACTTACTTTACTTACTGGTGAATTCTGGAGGCAGTTCCTCACTCAAGATTTTATTTAGGGGTATTGGATTCCAGAGGCTGAATAGAAATTGGACGTCACAATTTTCAGATTTATAGTTTTTAACCCCTTCACCATGAGGGCTGTTTCACCTTTTTGACCAGGCCAATTTTTTTCAGTTCTTACCAGTATCACTTTGAAATAATAACGCTGGAAGGTTTTAATTGAAACCCAGTGCTTCTGAAATGTTATCTTGACATATTGTACTTTGTTAGTGATAAATTTAGAATATTAATTGCATTTATTTGTGAAAATATTGGATATTTGGCCAACATTTTTAAAATTTTGCATACCCCTACGAGTGACCCTATTTTGCAAACTACACCCCTCAAGTAATTTATCTAGACGTTTGGTAAGCACTTTGAACTACCAGATACTTCACAGAATTTGATCATATTGAATTGTGAAAATAAAATCATATTTTTTCTACAAATATGTTTGTTTAAATTTTTTATTTTTATAAGGGTAACCAGAGAAAATGCACCAATTTGTTGTGCAATTTTTCATGAGTATGCCAATATGTGGTGGAAAGCTACTGTTTGGGTGCACGGCAGGGCTCAAAAGGGAAGGAGTACTATTTGATGTTTGGAATGCAAAATTGGCTGTAATTTTTAGCAGACACCATGTTTTCATTTGGAGAGATCCTGATGTGACTAAACAGTGGAACCTCCTCCACAAGTGACCCCCATTTTAGAAACTGCACCCCTCAAGGAATTTGCCTAGATGTGTGTTGATCATCTTGAACCCACAAGGGCTTAACAGAATTTTAAATGTTAAACTGTAAAAATAACAACATTTAGGGTGAGTGCCCACAGGACGTTTTTGCTGCGCGTTTTTGGTGCGATTTCTGCATGCAGTTTACCATTGGTTTTATGGTAATTTATGCTAATGTGTTTCACAGAAACGATGTGCCCACACATTGGTTTTGCAATTGTCAAGAACTGTCAAATACCTGCATTTTTGGTGCGGATGGGAAAAAATTGACATGTTAATTATTTTCCTGTGTTTTTGCTTAAGTGAATGGAACAAAACGCAGCATCAAAAACGCAGTAAAAACGTGCAGAAAACACAAACAAGATCATAGCTTATCTCTGTCAAGGACTCTAGGATCTTCAGGTTTTGCTGCTTCAGGACTACTTAAAAAACATCTGTGGGCACATACTCTTAGGGTAAGTGCACATTACCCGGCGGTTCGGTCGCGGCTACTGGCGGGACCGCCAGGAAGCTCCGGCGCGTGCACCGCTTCTTGGCGGGTATGAGCTGCGGGAGCGGGCGGTATCCGGCGGCTGCCCACGGTTCTCGGCGGCGATTCTGCAGCGGCTGGAAGCAGCACATGATTCTGCTTGCAGCGCTGCAGAACGGCCGGTTTTTAGAACATGATCATTTTTTGCTAACCCGCTGGAACCTGCGGGTTAGCAACGGATGACGCTGGGTAACCGCCGGTATGTGCCAGCTTGGGCGGGTTACATTAGTTTCAATGTTAATCCAAACGCCGTTTGGATTAACATAAATTTAAATAAAACTAATGTATGCAAAACGGCGGTTTACACAGGTAACCGCCGAAACCCGCCCAGTGGCACATACCCTTATTGTTCCAGAAGAAATGTTGCTTGAGCCACATAATTGATTTTCACAAGGGCAGAAAGAGAAATTGGACCCCAAAATGTGTTGCAGTCTTCTGAATACGCTAAACCTCATATTTGGTGGTGTCATAGTCAAATTATAAAAGCGAAGCTCATCAGAGAAAAAGGGCGCTCACACACAGCAGGGAGGGGGTGGAGGACAATGGGCCGTTTTGTGCCTGTCTAGCACTTCTACAGGTCCAGGACCAGTGTAGTTGATTATAATATCCCGCGTGCAATACTAAGGAAATCCTGAAAACCTGCGCTGTTGGCGGCTCTACCCTACCCCTGCACTACTTTTGTCGAGTATCCAATCTGCCTTTAAACAGTTGATGCACTAACTATATAGGACTTCATATTTGAAATCCACACCTTTCATTTGGATTAAATCAGCAACAATACTTAGGTTTGCAGAATTTTTTTTCAAATGTAGACCAGTCTAATCTGTTACCAGATATAGCAGAGTCAAGTACAAATTAAAATTTTCTTTTTTAAAAAATAGTATATATAACTTTTGTCATTGTCTCTAATGGACACTATTTCGTTATTTTCTGGGGTGGGGAGGTATAGGTATACCAATTGGCAATACACTGATAACTATGGCCCTGATACATTAAGACTTGTGCTTTGTATACCATTCTTAATCAGCTTTGAGCAAGAATAAGATGTGCCAAGTTAATCAAGAAACACAGGCCGCCTAAAGGGAATATGTCCACAGTTTCTTGCTATGCAATATGACGGTAGCATAAGGTAGCAGCTGAGACACCGGTTTCAGTGATGTCCCTTATTAGGCTGTGTTGTTTCAATAAAATTGGGTGTTTTATCAGCAGGAAATTATCACTGCCAGACTAGGTGCCCACATGCCTCCTCATCCAAGCACGCCACTTACTCATATAAGCAGCTTACTGTCAATACACACTGTACACAAGGAGTCTGGGGTGTGTGTGTGTGGGGGGGGGGGTGGAGAGGTAGCTTTTTGAGGTCGTCTACACCTAAAAACTCTGATTATATCACAACTCCTACACTCAGAACACTAAGTGATACATTGTTGGAATCGGGGTCTCTTTTCCTACAATATGCTGCTCTCAGATGGGTTAGCAAAGACCTGATGACAGATTCACTTTAATGAATTCCGCATAATGTTTTTGAGTGTCACACCAGGAATGTTATTCACCCAGGGACTCAATGTTAGACAATAGGGCTCATCAGATTATAGTTTTCCATATGGAATCAGTGATTATGTGAAAAAAAAAATCACAGTGTGCACTATTATTTTCTGTATTTTGGATGAGACTTGCTATTCAAGTCTATAGGTGCGCAAATAAAAAATTTGGATCCTGTACCCATCAGGTGTATTGCATTCAAAGGAGTTATGGAAATTTCTGCAACAAATGTGCTGCATGTAAATATAATGGCATGTACAATGATGGCGCACCATGAGGCATAGCTGTTCACTTTGAACTCCCATTGCTATTATCATTGGTGTCCCAGCTGTTGTCCCTACAGTTATCATATGTATGTTTAGTCAATCTTGCGTCTTTTTGGGACCGTTTTACACCAGGCGTAACATTCTGATTCACCTATAGAAACAAGATAATTATTCTATTGCTCATCAGTGGTATAAAGTGAAACCCATGGGCCCTGATGCAAAAGCTCCAACAGGGCCCCAATTACTGCAAATCTTTAATAGCAGTGGTATTTTTGTATAGGCCAATGGGGACTTTTGGGGCCCTCTAGGCTGAAGGACTCGGGCGATTGCAACCCCTGCACCCATAGTAGTTAGGCCCCTGTTGCTCATCACAGAAATGTGGGATCTGTTATTTTCCGGCACTAATAAAGAAGCACACATTAAATCATGGTTAGAATATTCTGTTTTTCCATTGCTTTTTATAGCTGAAGGATTTTTATGTTTTTAGAGCTTCCTTTGAAGATGGCTGTCAGGAATATAAACAGATGGGAGATCTAAGTGCAGCCTAAGTGTAGATGTTGGTGACTGCACACAGATATGGATCTGGTGATACACTGTAATTCCATTACACAGGTAATTTTGGGACAGATGGTAGAGGCAGCTTCATTTACCAAGAAACAAGAACCTGTGCCCTACAACCCCAATTGCTCATGCAAACAAATTAATTTGGGAGTAGCAGATGAGGATTCCCGGATCATGTTTGTTTCGCTGTGGTTTTGAGATGGCCAATTGGAGGAGGCAAGCGTGTCTAATTTAATGACCCATGCTCATGGCTATTGAAGAGCTGTACCGGATTTCACTGTAGAATGATTTTGGATCATACAGCGGTCTAGCAATTGGAGAGATGCTTGTTGCTACGACAACAGCTATTAGTTCAAAAAGTATTGACTGTTGTTATGGCAACAGAGGTCCCATTTTCACTGGCCCTAAGCAGATTGAGTTGGCGATATAACAAACTACAAAGCAGTCTGTATTTTCAATCATGGCATTTATTTGCTTTGCGTTGGTCAACTATTGTATTTCGGATGACAAACTCATTTAGTTTTTCCAGTGTTATATGAACTCTTGACTTTCTTTTAATCAAATCAGCTTGAATCTCTTCTTTAAAAGAAAAAAAAAATAGAAATTAATGTTTTCATATTCTGGAACCACACTGAAATCTTCTTTCTTCTGAACAGTATAACTATAAATAGCAGAGTTTCCCAGTGTGTATATTATGGACAAATAGTTTGAAATATTTGATGTGAATGTATAAGAAAATGATTAAAGGGAGTCAGTCAGAATTAGGGATGGGTAAACCACTTGTTTTTCCCCGGGTTTGTGTTCGGGGTTGTCCTGTTACATCAAACAAAGAGTTAATATACCTGATATAGTTATTGGGTCCGCGTTCTCTCTTCCTGGTGTGACATGCGCTGCGTCGCTTCTGGGACGCCCCTTATCTTCTGGGCATATGTGATTGGCTGTTGGAGCCAGTCACATGACTATTCCCCGGAAGTGACGCAACCCTGCCGCACAGATGGAACGGATAATGAGGACTCTTTACTTGCTTTTTCAGAGCAACCCTGGTCATGAACTCGAGCAGTTTGCTCATCCCTAGTCAGAATGTTTTTGCTAATCTCAGAGACCTGTAAGGGCGGAGAGCCTGGTGGGTGTGGGGTTATACAGAGTAGTGGTACTGCAGTGATAATCTCCTTATGATAAAACACTGCATTAAAACTGCGGCAAGCTGCTGAACAAGTGGCACATTGCCGAAATCTAAGTCTTTGCTTCCACCATGTGCCTGTGCTTGGTTTGAACAATTATTTGATACTGCTAGATTCATTTTAAAGCCATGTTTCTAGCTGCAAAATTATTTTTATGCTGCTTTTTTTTCTGAAGATGCCTGCAGCAAAATAATCAATAGCAATTAGCATATTGGATTGTTTGCATATTTTTCTGAGTTTTTCCCTTTTCTTTTTTTATCCCCTCGTCTTTAGTGTAGTAACTCTGCAATTCTGCACTTAAATGTGATGTCCTTTTTTTTTTATATGCATTTTGTTCAAGTCCCTCATAGACTAAGGGGAAAAAAACACAAAAAAGGACTGTTCCACCAAACATGCCGTGGACATCAGTTTTCAGGAAATCACATCTATTTTGCTTGAACTGTTAAATGCAGAAGTTCTTCTGTACAAAAATATGCGGTGGAAAGAACGCAATGTTCAGCCTACATGGGAAGTGATCGAATTGTCTGCTCTCAACAATTACAGAAAACAAATATCAGATGGAGAGATAAGTGTACTTCACAAAAAAAGAAAAAACAAAAAAGCAAGAGCACCTTTAGTATAAAACATTATGTGGCCAAAATACCAACATGTACATACACTGTCAGCACACTGCAAGTAGTAGAATACCTTGTCGATTCTTCCCATGTTTCCATGGGTTTCCTCTACATTCTTTGGTCTCCTTTCACAGTCCAAAGTCATACTGATAAGGGGATGTATATTGTGAGCCCCAATGGGGGGACCGTGATGATGTCTGTATAGCGCTGCAGAATATGATGGCACTATATAAGCTATGGTAAATAAATAAATGGATAATTACATGAACACCAATATTGTTAAACATGTAAGGTACTTGGTTAACACTTTTTGATGAAAAAGTGCAAATGCCATCTAACCATGTCAAGGTATACCTAAATATTTTTGGTCCCTATCCTCAACATTTCGGTGGCATAAAAGTGACCATTGTGTAGATAGGCTATCCTCAAATAAGTTGTACCAAGTTTGGAAATTATCCCTTATCCACGGTACCAAACCTTTTTCCCTTATCCAAGGAATGGCTATAACTTCTACTGCCAGTGTCCCCACAAATCCGGGTAACCTCGACTCTGAAGACCCCATTTTCAATATAGTGGTGGTCGATCGTGTATACTTATACTCTATTCACTCTTATTTGGTTTGCGGGACACTATCCAAATGCTATGATCCACTAGATCGGGTACTCCCTTTAGAATGAATGGAGCAACAGTGCACATGATTCACCACCTCTCCATTCAAAAGGAGACCTTCAGAGACAGAGTTCTTGGGTTTGGTGGGGTCCCAACAGTCAGACCCCCAGCTATTATGAAGTTATTCCCTATTCTATGGATAGAAAGTAACTTCTAAACTTGGCACAATCTTTTTATTGCATTCAGTATATAGTTAACGGCAATCTGATACGATTTCTGTTAAATGAGTGTTAGACAAAGTAGGTGATAACTTCTCAACTAGGTAATTATCTCTTTTTAACAACTTATTAGCTGCTCTAGTTGTTGATTACACCTTTTGGGTGACACCCATCAATAAAGGATGTCATGCTAAATAGCTACTAAGCGCTAGAAAACAGTAATACTCTGCTCTCTGGGGAGATGTTATATGTAATAGCCTCACAACTCCACAGTCTTGTAAGAAATAATTGCTTTTCAGTTCTGTAGGTGCCAATCACACTTTCATAAGGTACTAAAAAGGGCTGTTTAACATCACAGATCCTGTGTTCAATGTAGACTGTAATATGCTGCTTTCGACAGACTTCATGTTGTGGTTAGAACTAGTGATGGGCGAACCCACTGATGTTTGGGTTCGGTGGATCCTGACAGACTGTTTTTTTTTTTTATTTTTATTTTGTTTGTTTTTTATATATATATATATATATATATATATATATATATATATATATATATATATATATATATATATATATATATATATATATATATATATATGTATGTGTAAAGTACGGGGTCGGGACCGGACTTGACCCGTATTTGGTCCGTACCCGAACTTTAAAGTTATGATTGGTGGCTAGGGGTACTGGTGGGGTTGTAAAAAGAAGCAAAACAGATAAAACATCAATTTTATTACTTAGCAGGATCTGCGCTCTTGTACTTCTGGGGCAGTCATTAACTTCCTAATTTATTCACTACATGGTAGATGCTAGAATATATGGGATGCTTCCAGGTTGCAGCACTGACTTCAACACCCAAATCACAATCACAGATGCTTCTCGCCCGTTGTGCTGGCGTCTGTGATTGCCTGCCATAGGCAATGAACCTGAAGTCCTAGTAGTGTAGAAAAAAAATGTTTTTAAAAATGACAGTTTTGCTGTATTTTTGAATCTCAGTGCAGATAAAGCGTAAAGCTACGGATTAACACCCCAAGATGCCTGGCTTTACCTTGGCTAACAATCAAAAATACAGGGAAGCCCATCTTTTTTTTTTTGTGTGGGGATTGCCCTATTTTTGATTGCCAGTCAACGTAAAATCCAGGCAGCATTGTGCAGCCCATATTTATTGGCCGCCCCCAGGCTAAAGAATACAAGGCGTTAATGACAGCTGAGTATTGACTCTGAGACCTGCCCATTATTAGTCCTGTGAGGAAATAGTTAAAAATTGCAACAGACGGAAAAAAATCATTTATTTGAAATACATCAGACAAAAGAAAAAAACACCTCATTTTCCAATTTATTACCCAATTATACCCTCTAACGATAATCCACAACCATGGTCAGCTCTGTTGCCTCAATAATTACAAGGGAACAAGCGTCCTCTCTCAGGTGACCTTGCTGCCAGCAACAGTGGGGCCTCAGTAACTTAGTGAGTGAAATCACCAGTGGCAGAAAATAGAATGGTTGAGGACCCTGGGGACTGGAGTTTGGGAATCACCATTGTAGACCATTAGACCTCTTGAGGCAGTGTGACAATTTTGAGCAAGGTACAAGTAACACATTGGTGCGTCGACTACTTACCGTATATACTTGCGTATAAGCCGAGTTTTTCAGCCCAAAAGTTGGGCTGAAAAGTACCCCCCTCGGCTTATACGCGAGTCAGTGCGGGGGCTGCTGTATACAGCGGTATACAGCAGCCCCCGCATCCCCAGTAATGCAGGGCCCCCCCAGCCTGACTCCGGTCACCTGTAAAGCAAATTATACTTATCATTGTCCCGCTGCCGTCCGCGCCCGCATCTGCAATACCACTGGGGCTGCTGTATATAGGGGCTGCAATACCACTGGGGCTGCAATACCACTGGGGCTGCTGTATATAGGGGCTGCTGTATACACCACTGGGGCTGCAATACCACTGGGGCTGCTGTATATATGGGCTGCAATACCACTGGGGCTGCTGTATACACCACTGGGGCTGCAATACCACTGGGGCTGCTGTATATAGGGGCTGCAATACCACTGGGGCTGCTGTATATACCACTGGGGGCTGCTGTATATCATACTGCTGGGGGCTGTATACCTGTGCTGGGGTCCACCCTCGGCTTATACGCGAGTCAATAGATTTTCCTAGGTTTTGGGGGCAAAAGTAGGGGGGTCGGCTTATACACGGGTCGGCTTATACACGAGTATATACGGTATTTTGATTTATTTCCTCCAATTTGTGCAATGTGTGATCTGTAAGATAATTGTTTTCATGATCCTCCGTTGAGCCTATAATTCTGTCATGATTCCAAAGCGTATTTGTGTCAAACCTTGGTCCTTCAATAATACACAGTCCAAAAAGATTGATAAACTTCAGCACTACTCAGTTCATGCAAAAGCTTCTCAGATCCCAGTAAGGTGTTTCCTAAAGCACATGGACCTTCAGGTGTTTGCATGAAAAGTCTTACATCCAGAAGTCCAAGAAAAAACGTTGAAGTGGCGCGTTATCCGTTACAAGTTCACACTTTTGCTAAAAAGATTATAATCATCAAATCCAGGGAGGAAGCAGGACTGCAACATCCTTTAATAATAACTTTCATATAATAATAGGTTCACTCTGATCATTGTTACATGACATGTTGGTGTAGATATAACATGTAGAATAATAAAAATGTATTATTATGATACACTGTACTGTTAATGGCAGAAGCACACACGATAAGTGGAATGACTCTTTATCGGGTATCTACTCTGGTTAGTGAAGCATTTTGTTGGGTAACCGATATCTGATAATGTGAGTGTTACATAAAGTCGGATGTTACTGCAGTTTGTGTCTTATATATTGTGTATGCAATGTTTGACTGCTCAAGATTCTCAGTGAGATTTCTCTTTTTCTCTGCAGTGCGTCTCCATGACAGTATTTCAGAAGAAGGTTTTCACTATCTTGTTTTCGACCTGTAAGTATCTACTTGTAAAAAGCTTCTCTTGTCTGTAAGTTTGAGTGGCTTGACTTGTGTAACAAGCAGATTCAGGTGACAAATTGCAGTTATTATTTTTTTTTTTTTTATGCTTACCTTTTTTTCCCTCAAGACATTACGTGACAGGTTGTTGTTAATACAACTGTTGCTTACTTTAGAGTTTACAGTGTGGACAATTAAGTTTTTCCTTTAGGTAATGTCACACTATTTATCTGCAGAGGAAAAAAAAATCTGTGTGATTACATCACTGTCATATTATACTTCTAGTCTAATTCATATAACAATTGTTTAATTATTCTTAGAGGTGGTTTACTACAATGTGCGGTGACTACATCCATTTACCGTTGTGAATTAAGTATTTTCCCAAATACCTTCCATTGCCACTTGTGACTGGGAGAGCGCTATCGCAGTCCGCTCATCCCCATCATGTGACCCCCGGCTGCAGCTGCCTCAGAAGTCCAGTGATGACATGTCAACTGCCGGAATTTGAGTCTTCCCCGACCTCGCCAAGGCAGGACCCAGTCTCCTTGAGTGACAAGACTGTGGACGGAGTTTCACTGCACATCACAGACCAGCAGAGAAGGAAAGCGCGTGCATGATGGGGATTAATTCTAATGCTGCTGCCATCAAAATTTTCCCACCTCCATTGCAATTTAAAGGGGCTCTCCACTACTCTGATAAACCTATCTAAATCACCATGTTATTGCCTCCAAATCTCAAGAAACGAGTATCTTTACATAACCATACATATGTGGTCAGGAACCACCTAAATACATAGTGAAGTTGTCTTTGAGACTCTACAATGCAGTATTCTGAATGAAGACTCAGTTTACAGCTACATGTTTATTATGTATGTAACATATATGCAGTTTATATGTTTGACAAGTAGTGATGCCATATTTTATAGTAAATTAATAGCCGATACAAGATTTGCATACCAATGCTTCTAATTTATAATGGATAATTACAATGTTTTGCAAATAAAACAATAGATATTTCATGATGTTATCCGTTATGTTTGACAACAATACAACACTTTCTAGTTTGAATTACAGCTTGGTCTAAATCCGACTTCGATCTTTGGCCCTGATTTTTTTACGTTCCAGTTAGAAAACAAAAGCAAAAACCTTTCACATTTTCAGCAAAAGCCACGCTCATTTTCCTCTCCATATGTCTAATGGGATACATTATGTTTGTTTGTCTGCTGGGAAATGTTAAGGGTCCCTCCTGGGTAGTTAATGCCTATGCTGAGTCTCCACGTCTGTTATCAGCCAGTTTGCAGTTCCTGAAAGTAGCTCTTAACACAGCACCAGTTGACCCTTGATGGCTCGCTCTCGTAGAGCCTGCCACAGGCTTCCCTCAGGCTTTTAGCTTTGCTATGGGATGTTTGATTATATTTATTCTTTTTTTTCACTCATTTTTCACCAGCCTTTTTTTTTTCTTTTATCTCTCAGGGTCACGGGTGGAGAGCTGTTTGAAGATATTGTAGCCAGAGAATATTACAGTGAAGCAGATGCCAGGTGAGGATAAATCCATCATATCTGAAGGCATGGGAACAATCTCTCAATCGTTTCCATTGTTCCTACCTTTCAAGGGAAAACCTTTGGCCTCAGAGGCATGCCTTTGGAAAATAACCACTCTCCTCTCATTGTTACTACGTGTGTGTATGGGTAGCTGTGACATAAACAATCCTGTAAGGAATGAGAGTGAGCGGAAAGTCTGTGTTCACACGGCCAACAATGACTAAGAGACCAGCCATGTTTACTTTACACTAATGTGTAATATTGTAGATAATCACGATCAATTAAGCATATTAACATTTTTAAACATCGCTTACTTGTGATTTTTACAGTTCGATGACTCTTTAGATCACCTGTGTGCTGGATTAGGGGTCAAAGATATTACAGGGTTATTCCCATCTTATGAACTGATGGCATATTCCACATATGTTCCATCACCTATCGTTCAGTGGGGATCTGACATCTGGACCACTGCCAACCCCGAGAATGATGACACCCCAGATCTGATTTAGCACAGTGCTCCCGTTACTGTCTTTCCTGCACATTGACCCCAGCCGACCACTGTGTGTGGAGCTGTGGCAAGGCCCCATTTAGGTGAAGGCACAGCCAACTAATGTGCAGGGAAAAGCCTCTTAAAGAGAAGATTACTAACTTCCCCTCACTCCACCATAATGTACTCCTTTTCTACTTGGAGAGAGAAGGGATTTACTAAATGAGAAAAGGACAACCATGACTGAAACCCAGGTTTTCTTGTCTGGAAGTCATCTGCTTTTAATAGTTTTTTGTTTTGTTTTAGTTCTGTGTAAATAAAATAATTATTGTGTCATTTTGCCCACAAAACTGCTCAGTGGTGATTATCGATTGCACTTTCTTGAGGCTGTTTCCCCGTGACATTTATGTGATGGTGCTTGGGAAAATTGTAAAAACTGCAGCGCAATGCTGGTGAGGTCAAAAGCAGCGGCTTGTCTGCTGTGTATAATTTCAACCTTTAGGAAAAGTTCACATGTTGCTTATTTGGTGCAGATTTATCATTGCAAAGTATTATAGCCTTACTGATTAATCACAAAGAATTGACATATTGTAGAATCTGTAATTTGCCCTTTTGGCCAATGTTTGCACATACATTTTCAGTAACATCTAAATTAGATTTAAAGTGAACCAACCACCGAAAAAACCCTATCTAACCTATAAATATCTGTCCCTGGAGCCTAAAATGACTATTCTAACCATCCCTGACTGACTAAATGTACCTAACTACATGCCCAATTAATGACTTTTTATACTCTTTGTCAGATGGGTGTTCCTCCAGGCTCTTTGTCAGCGAGGTGGGTCTCCTCGCCGCGCTCGCACCCGCCTCGCTGTTGTCCATCATCTTCTATGATTCAAATTACCGGCCATCGCATCCTCGCAATGAGCGGGTCACATGCTGCAAGCCCCGCGTCACTTCCGCCCGCCGCGTCGCCTGGTCTATGACTGGTCTGCGCATGCTCTGAAGCCGGCCTGGGTGTACCAGTGACTCGGCAGGCGAAAGAGATGCGGGGCCTGCAGCACGTGACCCGCTCATTGCGAGGACTCAATGGGCGGGTAATTTGAATCACAGAAGAAGATGGACAGCAGCGAGGCGGGTGCGAGCGCAGCGAGGAGACCCGCCTCGCTGACAGAGCCTGGAGGAACGCCCATCCGACAAGGATTTGGTAAGTATAAAAAGTCATTTATTGGGCATGTAGTTAGGTACATTTAGTCAGTCAGGGATGGTTAGAATAGTCATTTTAGGCTCCAGGGACAGATATTTATAGGTTAGACAGGGTTTTTTTCGGTGGTTGGTTCCCTTTAAGATCTCAACCATTTAGCTGGCATGTATTGTGCTGTGAGCACATTTATAAGATTATCTCAGCACAGGAAGTAATTTTTTTAACGCATCTAATTAATTAATTGTTAGACCTACAGAATATTTTATTATGAGGAATTGGGCCTTTTAGCTAAAACAGTTTCCACTCTTGAGGGAATGCTTTCACAAGATATGGAGTGTATATGAGAATGGTCATACATTCATCCACAAGAACATTTGTGAGGACAATCATTGTTGACTGGACAACCTGGCTCACAATCTCCATTCTAGTTCAACCCAAAGATATTCAATGTAGTTATGGTCAGGGCTCTGTATAGACTAGTAAAGATTTTCTTAACAAATCTTCCCCAACCATGCCATTATAGACCTTGCTTTGTGCCGTGGAACACAATCATACTGGAATAAAAGGGCTTCCCCAAACTGTTGGCTTATGATTGTCCAAAATGTATTGTATACTAAAGCATTAAAGGACTCAGAACAGGTGCTTGTGCATCATGACGAGGCCAAACATTTAACCCCTTTACAACCTATCTATACATCCCAGGTTTACTCCCACCCGTTAATGTGAGCTCATATGAGTCTCTGCACATGTTAGCTGCATGTCAGTTGATCAGATCAGCAAACAGGTCAATGTGAATCAGAGATCCGCCTGATGTTAACCCCTTAGATAGCGCTGTCAGACTCTGACAGTGCGATCTAGCATTTTGCAGCCATTGGCGACCCTGTGATGCGGTCATAGGACGCCGATGTGTTTTCATGATAGTGAGGGGTCAGTGACGATCCCCTGTCGCTATAATGAGTCGCATCCTGTGAATGTTGCCTGAGTATTTGCATTCACATGATATAATTTCGGTTTTCTCTCCCCCAAGTGCGCCGTGTCTCTTGCCCCACCCCCTGTTCTGTCTTTTCCTGTGTGCTGTCCCCCCTCCTCTCCAAACTGCATGGTGCCTCCTGCATCATTGCCCCAACATGCTGCCAACCCCTTTCCCCCCTGCGACCCTGCCTACTGCGACCCTTCAACCCCCTTCAGGTAAGTCGTACCTTGAAATTTATAAAATAAACCTAAGATTATAGGATGGACCCCAATTTTTAAAAATTTTTTTATTTTTTCCTGTTTTTTTCCTCTAATTTTGGGGGGCGTTTTATAATTCAGTGCACTTTACAATCTGCAAAACACGGTACATTTTCTTTGAAATCAGTAGCCTTCCAGAGAATAATATATCTAGTTACAATTGTGCTACTTGCGATCTGGGCAGCATGAATTTGACAGATTTCTTTTTAGAGTTGTGTCCCAATACTTATCTCTTTATAGTGTATTTCATGGTCAAAACTCACCCTCATAGTGGGACACATCATATAAACATTTGCTTCATCAAGTATATTATTACTTTTTCTAAACTGTTGCAAGAAAACACATGGCGCTATGTTCTGCAAACTGCCTTACAGCTGCCAAGTGTTAATTTCGGGTTTGACTACTGTGGATAATTACAAGTTGTTAATTGTATTCAGAATATTTTATACAAAAAAGCTTTTTTTTTGTTCTGTCCACAAAATGTTGCTATATCATCACTTGTACAATATACCGTACTTGAAATCTGTATCTGTTGGCTACGCTGTTCCCACCTCTCATTTTAGGGTCCAGCTTTATTAGGGCTCAGGTTTTTTATCCTTTGTGAAGGATTAAGGGCGTAAGTGATGAGCGACATTCATCAATAATCCCATACATCAGCACTTTAATGATGTGATCTGTACCAATGCTAAGCTCTACCTTGCCTTATTGCTTTCCATCATTTACTGTTTGACTTACTGGTAAACATTTATTGGTCTCAAGTATTAAACACAAACGTAGTATTGAATTTATGGTATTTTTTTTTCACGTATAATGGCAGAAGTGCAAAAAAATTGCAGACAATACTAGTAACTGTTATGGTATTGGATTTGGATTCAAGGTGTATTTTCATAATCAAATTGTGCTGTACTGGCAGAATTACTGTGAAAACTGTGAAATCGTATGTTGAATTCAAAAGAAAATAAGAAAAAAAGATAAAATGCAAAGTACATGAATCAGTCAATTAATGTGAGTAAATTATTAACAAGCTCCAGACCTGAAAAAATATGGAACTCTGCACCAATTCAATTGTCATATATCATTCAATAAAACAATGCGTAGCTGTAAATGTAGCTATCTTTTACTAGAGAGAGCTATCCTGACCTATGATGATGCAGAAGCTCTTATGGCTTAGATAACATAGACAGTGTGTGTCCATGTAGTTATACTAGCAGTGTGGAATACCATAGCATGCACATACTAGTGCATCTCAATAAGTTAGAATATTATCAAAAATCAATATCATATTGCCATGTTTCTGGGCATTTCTGGGAGCCCCGTTGACTAATAAATCAATATTATGCTGTGGAATACGGCAGTGCGGTTTTTAACCCTTCATCCTCCCTACTTTAATAATTTTTTTGAGATAATGACTTTTGGGTTTTTATTGGTTGTAAGCCATAATCATCAACATTAACAGACAAACACTTGGAATAGATCACTTTGTTTGTAATGACTCTATATAATATATGCATTTCATTTTATGTATTGAATTACTGAAATAATAGCTTTTTGATGATGATCTAATTCATTGAGATGCACTAGTATAATCACTATCTTTAAGCAAGAGAGTATTTATCTTTCGTACCTCAATATTGAAATTGCAACCCCAAGAAGTAAAAAACTTGATTCCATGAAAATCATGGGATGGATAGTCATGTTACTGGTATGCCAAAGACTAAAAATGGGATGATTGCACAGATTAGTAGAAATCGGGATTTTGTCCGCGCTGACCCAGGAGGCAGAAGGATTTTCAATCTTTTATTCACCACCGCACCATAGAACAGCGAACATGCCAACGCGTTTCGTAGCCAGTGGGCCACTTCATCAGGACTCTTCCCTTTAAAGACAAAAAATGGGAACAAAATCTTACGAACATCTTGATTAGCTCAATATGGAGAATGAGTGCTACCTGCAGAAACTCCCACACTTGAACAACCTGTCTATATCATTAAGGTTATTAATGGTTGCCTGAGGAATGTTTTGCCACACTGATCTTGGGCAAATCATCAAAGCTGGCAGCTCCTTTTGCAATTACCAACCATTGACATCCCAGATGTGCTGGATTTCCCAATGCTCTTTAAGCCAGGGTATTACATTTAGGTGATACACTCACAGTACCTTGGCGTTGTCCTAAAAACGTCTCCAGGTATACTTTCACGTTCCTTTCCTTTATGGTGTTGCCCTTAGGGTCCCCAGTGCATTATCCATTAATGATTGTATACTCAACAAAAATGGGAGTCAAAGCTAAAGATGATATTCCATCATTCTAGCCTACTTTGCCGTCTTGCTCTACACAAAAATAGAGTCGTGGCTTGAGGTCCGTGGACACCTGAAACTGAACATCTGGCCCATAGTCTAGTGTTGTTCAACTATCTTCTGATTGTTTAGACACTGTTTCTTGTTTAAGGCTTGGATTGTGATGTCCAAATTAATTTACAGTACAGAAGGGATTATCAAACACCATTCTTTAAATCTGACTAAACTGGGTGGTCAACGCATGAAGAGAGGCTTTCACAGCTGTGTGTTACATTAATGTTACTCCTCGGATTATGGTATGGGGTGGCATAATGCATGGTGGCCTGAACTTTCTAGTTTTTATTCCAGGTATATTAACTGTTCAATGTTAAATTGATTTAGTTACGGTATGTAACCAGTGGTACAGCCACTTCTCTAAAGCATCCCAGTTACTATTTTTCTACATGACAACAATATATGTTACTTCTTCTCTTGTGAGCAACCTGTGTGGCCTCAATGTGCTACCATGGCCTACAACAATTCCCAACTTGTCTCCCATCGAGCACTCTTGGGACGTCGTTGGTTTTCAATTGTAAAGGGAGCAGCCATCAGTAGATGTTGATGATTTGTCCAAGTGCATTCAGTTTGGCAGAACATTCCTTAGCTCACCATTGATAATCTCATTAATAGCAGACAAAGTGTGTAAATGCTGGGATGTCTAGATGTGGTGCCCATACTCGATACTTAATAAGTTGAGACATTTTGATACCTTTCTTTACATCTTTTCATAATTTCCTATTCAATAACATGTCAGTCATTCCTGTGATTTCAAAAATTCCACAACTTTTCGTTCTTGTTGTTTTTGATTGACGAGGAATGTATATGAACAATTTTTAGCTGGTGTTTGAAAACTAGATGTGTGTATGTGACTTCCCCAATGTTATAACTTGTGTAAGATACTTTAGTGAAAAGTAGGTAATATGTGGGTGTAGTTATATTTTTGAATGATTTGGCATATGCTAAATCGCTGACATATTTCTGAGCATGCATACATATTGACTTGCCAATAAAATACCATCTGGAGGAAAAAGCAAATTGTGCCTTTAGCTGCCAGCTTGTTTTGGATATTACTTTCTGTATTTAGATTCCTCTTTTTGAATAGATAGTTGTATCTAAAACTAGTCTACATGGTAGATTACCTGTAAGTGCCAGGTTTTCCCATAAGTCCATTTCTTGCTACTGTAATACCGTTGCCATACTGTTACCCTACACAGATGAATTATTAAGCGTCTTGTGGATTACTGATAAAAACATGTTTAGTATGCAAGTTTGTTTTATCACATTTTTATGTTCCTTAATTTAAATTCATTGGAAATTCTGACGAGTAGAATATTTTCATTAAAAAAAATCAGCAAATTAGGAAGTTGAGAAATTCAAACGATCCCTCATCATTCGCTTTCTGCCTTTGTTTTAGTGCTTTCAGGTCTCTGTACTTCTTAAAAACTGATCACGTGCTGACAAGTCTTAAGATTGTTGCAGACAATCGCTGGCTGCAGTGATCGTGTCTACACTGTGTGATTGACTTCAGTACAGAGATTTAGCAAGCCATCCTGCCAGCACTGCTGTTGCGGACAACGATGTATTTACAATAGTGTTAAGAATAATAGCAGTCCAGTATAACTAACCGGATTATCACTCTTTGTGGTCTAAATTCACATATGTGAAACCGTTTTCAAGTTGGGACAATAGATTCTTGGAAACCAACTGACTTGGCGTTAATGATCTACCGTATGTTTTTTAGTCTGTATATTTGAATAATTGATTGAAGATGGGTGTTCAAAATAAAAGCAGTGTGCAGTTCTATTATTTAGGTCAATCATTATGTGAAGTAACAGGTGTGAATCAGGTGGCCCTTATTTAAGAGCACATTTCTTCTTGAAAGCCTGAGAAATATTGGTCATTGGAGACATTTTTCAGAAGAATATCGTACTTTGGTTAAAAAGTTGATTGTAGAGGATAAACCTTATAAAGAAGTACAGACAATAATAGGCTGTTAAGCTAAAATGATTTACAATGCCTTAAAGAGGAGCTATCACTCCCTGTTACTATGCTAACTGAATGCAGCACTGAATGCACCATGTCTGCTGCATTCAGGGAAGGGGTCCCCATGTCTCTAGTTCTCCTGTAAGTTGTTAAAAAGACTTTATAAAGGGTACAGATAAGGAGTCTGGAAGAACTTACTCAGTAATGAGTCATTGCTGTTGCTGGTGTCCTCCCCACCTCCAGCCCCCTCTGTGCAACCTCCAGCCCTCCCTTTTTCTGCCTCCTGTATGTGTCTTAGCTGTTGCTGGTGTCCTCCCCGCCTCCAGCTTTCTCTGTGCCACCTCCAGCCCTCAGCGATGACAGATACAGGAGGCTGAACAAGAGAGGGCTGGAGGTGACATAGAGAGCTGGAGGCACGCTGCATTCAGTTATCACTGAAGGTCCTCTTTAAAATTTAAAGCGAAACCAGAGAGACGTGGAAGAAAACTGAAGACTACCATTCAAATGGATCAAAGAATAACCTGAATGGTAAAGGCTCAGCCAATGATAAGCTCCAGGATGATCAAAGACCGTCTCAAGTTACCTGTGAGTACTATAACAGAAGACACCTGTGTGAAGCTAATCTATGAGCAAGAAAGTCCCACTGTTAATGAAAAGACATGTACTGTAGTGGATACAATTAGCCAAAGAACATATCAACTGGCCTAAAGAGAAATGGAGAAATATTTTGTGGACTGATGAAAGTAAAATTGGTTTTTTTTTTTTTTTTTTTTTTTTGGTCCAAGGGCCATAGACAGTTAATCAGACAACCCCCAAACTCTAAATGGAAGCCATGGTACACTCTGAACACAGAGAAGCATGGTGGTGCAAGCATCATGACATGGGCATATTTCTCTTACTATGATGTCGGGCGTATTTACCGCATACCAGGGATCATGAACCAGTTTGCATGTCTCAAAATACTTGAAGAGGTCATATTGCCTTACACTGAAGAGGAGATGTCCTTGAAATGAGTGAGTCTTTCCACAGATGCTCGATTGGATTCAGGTCTGGACTATGACTTGGCCATTCGAACACCTGGATAGATTTATTTTTGAACCATTCCATTGTAGATTTTGCTTTGTTTGGGATCATTGTCTTGTTGGAAGATAAATCTCCGTCCCAGCCTCAGGTCTTTTGCAGACTCCAACAGGTTTTCTTCCAGAATGGTCCTGTATTTGGCTCTGTTCATCTTCCCATCAATTTTAACCATCTTCCCTGTCCCCGCTGAAGAAAAGCAGTCCCAATCCATGATGCTGCCACCGCCATGTTTGACAGTGGGGATGGTGTTTTTGAGGGTTATGAGCTGTGTTGCTTTTATGCCAAACATATCGTTTTGCATTGTGGCCAAATAGTTCGATTTTGGTTTCATCTGACCAGAGCACCTTATTCCACATGTTTGGTGTCTCCCAGGTGGCTTGTGGCAAACTTCAAACAAGACTTTTTATGGATATCTGTGAGAAATGGCTTTCTTCTTGCCACTCTTCCATAAAGGCCAGATTTGTGCAGAGTATAACTGATTGTTGTCCTATGGACACACTCTCCCACCTCAGCTGTAGATCTCTGTAGTTCATCCAGAGTGATCATGGGCCTTTTGGCTGCATCTCTTATCAGTCTTCTCCTTGTTCGAGATAAAAGTTTAGAGGGACGGCCGGGTCTTCGTAGATTTGCAGTGGTCTGATACTCCTTCCATTTCAATATGATCGCTTGCACAGTGCTCCTTGAGATGTTTAAAACTTGGTAAATCTTTTTATGTCCAAATCCGGCTTTAAACTTCGCCACAACAGTGTTTTGGACCTGCCTGGTGTTGTCCCTTGGTCTTCATGATTCTCTCTGCACTTGAACCAGAAACCTGAGACTATCACAGAGCAGGTGCATTTATACGGAGACTTGATTACACACAGGTGGATTCTATTTATCATTACCAGTCATTTAGGAGAACATTGGATCATTCAGCGATCCTCACTGAACTTCTGGAGTGAGTTTGCTGCACTGAAAGTAAAGGGGCTGAATAATATTGCACACCCCACTTTTCAGTTTATTTGATAAAAAAGTTAAAAATATCCAATAAATTGCGTTCCACCTCACGATTGTGTCCCACTTGTTGATTCTTCACAACAAAATTAGAATCTATCTTTGTTTGAAGCCTGAAATGTGGCAAAAGGTTGAAAAGTTCAAGGGGGCGAAATACTTTCACAACGCACTGTATCTGTCTTCATACTTGATATTTCTGGTGCAGTTTTCAGCGTTGCACCATAGACGGGGAGGCACCTAGTTTCAAAAACAGGGTACGTGTATGGACTCCCTAAGGGAACATTTGCTTTTTAATATGGGTCATATGGTTGTTAAGTAGCCTTGATGAGTGAAAGCTTCAATAATTCAGGCTTACTTTGTTGTCTAATAATCATTTTGTTTAAAAATCATAAATCATTCAGTGTGACAAATCTACAATCGTGAAAAGGCATTCATGTAGAGTTTAGTTACTATGAATAATGACGAGTTATGCAATTGTTGCCAGAAGCGTGGAAGCATAAAAATTTTGTGTAATACAAAATAAAATAGTTGTAATTGTGATTTAGATTCAAATATTTTGAAATAAGGATTGCCACAATTATGACATCTACATTCCCTCTTCTACGTCTAATGTCAACCTAGTCTTTTCAGCTGTAAAACATAAACTATTTTTTCTTGCCACAACCTTTAACTTTAAAGGGGTTTTAACTTTTTAAGCTTCAGAATTTAAATATACCAAAGAAATTCTCATTACCTCGCCAGTCTCCTGTCACTCACATTCTAACACTTCCCACTTCTGTTTATTCATTTCTAAATATTCCTCGGAGACAGGCTATTTTCACTCTTACATTATTCCTTTGTCAGGTTAGTGACCATATTTCCGTTACCTTCTTGGTGGTCTAGAGTAGTTATGTAGGTATGTCTTGTGAACTAAGGTGTTGAAGGGTTATTCTTAATATACATTATATAGTGGTCCATAATAGTTTGGATTAATGTTTTACATTACTGAAGATCCTGGGTGGTTTCCATATAATATTATTATGGTAATGGTTTTTACAGTATAGAGCTTACCAGTTGGATTCTCTTGCAGGAAATGTATTGGTCTAAACAGGGATACAACTCTTTTTTTTTTTTTTTTTTTTTTTTTTGTTAAATCTGTTTTTATTTAGCAAAAACGAAACAGTTACAGTACATTACGGAGTGTTATTTGTAGGCAACGCAGGCCTCATAATCGGATGGGTACAGACAATTCTTCTATAGATGACTGGGAGGCGAAGGCACTTGATGGAGGGTGACGAGCCCCATCTCGGTCAAGATGTTACATGGATATAGGGGACAAATCAAACATCAAGGCCTGACTGTGGCCATAATTGTACAAATGGTAAATCACTTTGAGTGGAAATACCGTAGATTACCGTAGACTAAACTTGTTTCTGAGTATAGAGGTAATACTATAATCAAACCAACACAAATCTTTCTAAGAGAAGGGGGTAAGATATGGAAGGGGTAGGAGAAAAGAAAGGTAGGGAAAAGGGTTAATGAGAGGAATGGCGGGGTATGCAGTATAGAGTGGGGGAACTAGGAGCAGGGGAAGGGTGGGGGGAAGGGAGAGGGAGTTGGAGTTTCCCTGGGGTCTGTTTCTGGGCTTTTGCCTCTCGGCTTTAGGGTGGCTGAGAGAATAATTTTGGGAAGTCGGGGGAGTCCCGGAACATGATCCATTCTGTCCATATGACATTGAATTTACCCATGGATCCCGCATTCTCGGCCGCCAGTTCCTCCATCCGGAAAATGTCAACCATCTCCTCGTACCATTCTGCTATAGGAGGTTGTTCTGTAGATTTCCAGTACCTTGGGATGACGGACCTGGCTGCCGAGAGGCAGAAGCGGAGGATGTCCCGTTTGGTGGCTTTAATCGATCCGGGTATATGGATAGTAGTGCTATCTCGGGGTTGCCAGTTATTTGTTTGCCTGTGATGAGGTTGTAGTTCCGAAATACTCCCTCCCAGAAGCTTTTGATTTTAGGGCATTCCCACCAAATGTGGAGCATATTTCCCACTTCTGAATTGCACCGCCAGCATAGCTCTGAGGTCAAAGGGAAGATCACATGTAGCCGGTCGGGGCATCGGTACCACCTGAGTAGTATTTTATGGTTTCTCTCTTGGGCTGCGCATGTGTTTGCCATCTTGTGTGTGAAGAGGAAGCTTTTTTTCCAGTCAGCTAAGGTGATTTCTCTGCCCAGTTCTTTCTCCCATGCAAGCTGGAAAGGGCGCTTCCCAGTAGTCTTTTCCTCTGCGATGGCGCGGTGTATTGCAGAGATTGCGTGGGAGGGGGGGATTCATTTTGGAACAGTTCCTCTAGGGGGGAGGGGGTAGATCTGATCTTCCCCGATTGGACTGCCGAAGAGTGGAACGAGCGCAATTGAAGGTATTCGTACCATTTTAGGGGTGTTGTTGGTGAAATTCTTTGTAGTGAGTCGAAGGAGGGAATTCGCCATTGTGGAAAATTTGCCCCGTGCGGATATCCTCCTCTCTCGTCCAGCCCAAGAAAGTCGTCCTGTGTAACCCTGGTAGGAAGGCGGGGTTTGAGAAAAGGGGGGTAAGTGGGCTCATTGTCCCTCTCGTAGGAGAGTGGGTTATGTAGGACTGCCAGACTTTTAGGGTCTCTGCAGTGAGGTCGGACATAGGGCCAATTCGTTGTAGGTGTAAGGGGTGTATCCAGGGGAGGTAGTGTAGGGGAATCTGCAATCCTTCCTGTTCCAGCGCTACCCATCGTTTGGTGTGGTGTCTATGTCCCCAATCTATTGACCTGGCCAACGATGCGGCCACGAAATAGCTGTGGAAGTCAGGTAGGCCCACTCCTCCGAGTTGGGCGGGGGCTGACAGGGTCTTCAAGTTTATCCTGGGTTTCATTGATCCCCATACGAACTTCCCTATGCGGGAGCGAAGCTTGGAGAAAAAGACTCTATGGGTTTGATGGGACAGTTTGGAAGATGTAAAGGGTTCGAGGGAGGATGTCCATCCTAACTACGTTTATCCTTCCCATCCAGGATATGTTTGAGCAGTCTATAGGAGGATAGCTGCGTGTCCAGTTGGGATAATAGAGGCTGGTAGTTTAGTGAATAGAGTTTCGATAGGTCGGAGGGAATATGTATTCCCAGGTATTTGATGGAGTCCGTTTTCCATTTGAAGGGGAAGTTTGTTTTCAGGGAGGAGGCCTCTTTTGGGGGGAGGGATATATTCAGCGCCTCTGACTTAGTGAAGTTGATCTTGAAGTTGCTTAGGGAGCCGAATGCTTCGAGTTCCTTCAAGATAGATGGATTGAGATCCTCGGTTGGGATATGTAGAGGAGGAGGTCATCGGCAAACAGGGCTGTTTTATGGTGGCCCTCTTTCGTCTGTATGCCATGGATACTGTCGTTACCCCTGATGGCATTAGCCAGGTGTTCCATGACCACCACATAGAGGAGGGGTGACAGCGGGCAGCCCTGTCTGGTCCCATTCCTGATGGCGAAGGGGGTCGAGAGGATGCCGTTGACCCTGACCTTGGCCGTTGGTGAAGAGTATAGTGAGAGTACTCTGTGAAGGAACTTGGGGCCTAGGCCGATTTGGGTGAGTGCCTCCCTCATGAAACCCCAGTGGACTCTGTCAAAGGCCTTCTCAGCATCCACAGATAGTAAGTTAAGAGGGAGGTTATGAGTTTGAGCCTTGTTAATCAGGAGCAGGGTCCTGATGGTGTTATCTCTGGCCTCGCGGCCTTTGACAAAGCCCACTTGGTCCATGTTAATTATGGAGGGGAGTAGGGGCGCTAGGCGGTCGGCTAGGATCTTTGAATATAGCTTTATGTCGATGTTTAGTAGGGAAATGGGTCTATAGTTGGCGGCCAGGGCAGGGTCTCTCCCAGGCTTGGGTAAAATACTTATGTGGGCTTCCAGTGATTGTGGGGCGAGGTCGGTGCTGTCAAGTATGGAGTTAAATGTGGCTAACATTTGGGGCAGTAGTTGGGCCTGGAGTGTTTTGTAAAAGATTGGGGTGAACCCGTCTGGTCCGGGGCACTTGGATGCCGGGGTGGCTTTGATGGCGTTTAGGATCTCATGCTCTGTGAATTCGGCTTCGAGGGTCCCTATGTCTTGTTTCTTTAGGGGAGGAGCGCTGTGGATTTGATATATTCCTGAGTCTTTTTGAGTAGGTCGTCTGGTGCCATGTCTGAGTATTTCCCTTTAAGGTTGTATAGTCTTTATAGTAGGCGCGGAATACCTCTAAGATTTCGGAGGGGTTATAGATATTCTTTCCATTTGCGGACCTGATCTTGGGATAAAGGTGTAGTTTGCTCTGGGGTGGAGCATGCGTGCTAGGGGGCGCCCGCACTTGTTAGAGACTCTATAGTAGTAGTTTTTGGTTCTTTCCGTCTGTCGTTTGAATTTCTGGTCTAATAGTCCTCTGAGTTCCTGTCTTTTGAGGATTAGGTCTCTTAGTGTCGATTGGGTTAGTGTCTGTTTGTGTGATGTCTCTAAGGAGTGTATCTGGGAGATTAGTTTTTCGATTGATTCGAGTCTAAGCTTTTTAAGTCTGGCTCCGTTCTTTATCAGCGTTCCCCTCAGACAGCACTTTAAGGCCTCCCATTTGAAGGGCTGTGGAGTTGGGTCAAGTTCGTGGACCTGGATGAATGCTTCAATGTCACGTTTCAGCTCTGTCAGGCAAGTGTTGTCCTTCAAGAGATTACTGTTCAGCCTCCAGGTCCATGGCCTGCGGGAGGTGTCTGGTAATGTTAAGCTCAAGAATGTCGGGGCATGGTCTGATAGGAGGAGATCTCCGATGCTGGCAGTTGGGGCCCATGAGAGGGTGCAGTGGCTCACCAAGAATAGGTCAATGCGGCTATAGGTGTTGTGTACGTGGGAGTAGTAAGTGTAATCTTTACCTTGGGGGTTAAGTATCCGCCAGATGTCGACAAGCTGAAGAGTGTGGAGGAGTTTCTTGAGCGCCCTCAGTCGTTTGGTTGGGACTGCGCCTTTCCCTGAGGTGGAGTCCGTTCGGGGGTCCATAGTGAAGTTGAAGTCGCCCCCGATAATTGTCGTCCCTTCAGCGAATTCGGCCAGTCTGGTCAGGAGGGACCTGCAAACTTTAGTTTGGTCCCTGTTGGGCAGATACCAGTTAACAACGGTCAGAATGGTATTAGCTACGCGTACTTTGAGGAAGATGTATCTCCCCCCTGTATCGAGTCTGGAGTCTAGAACCTCATGGGCTAAGTTTTTGTGGAGCGCTATTGATACTCCCTTTGACCTAGAGTCAGCATTGGTGCTATGGAACCATGCTGGGTAGAATTTGCTCTTGAAATCGGGCAAGGACCCAGTTTTGAAATGCGTTTCCTGGAGTAGTAAAAATTTGGACATTTCGTTTATGCATGTCGGAGAGGATTTGGGAGCGTTTTTTGGGGGTATTGAAACCTCTCACATTGAGAGTTCCAATTTTTAGGTCGGCCATGTTACAGGGGTATCTAGTGGGATACCTTAAAGAGGGGCAGTAAGGGTATAGGGCTGTTGGTGTGGGCGGGCAGTCTGATGTTGGGGTCCGGGTTGTGGAGGTGGTGATGTATCCCAGGTGGGTTGGGTATGGTGGGGGGGGGAGTGGAGGGGTTGAGAGGGGGGATAGGGCTGAGCTTAGTGGTGGGGTGAGGTGGAAGGGAAGTAGACTTAGTGAGAGGGGTAGGATAGTGAGAAGATTTTTTTGGGGAGATTAAGGTGACTGTTCCCAGTTTCCGGGGTCAGTGGTGGGGTGGGGTAGTTGCAGTAAATTCCGCACCTGCCTGTAGAGTGCGGATCCCCCTTGGGGTGAGGCCTTTCCAGGTAGAGCAGGGCCTCCCCACGCCAATGGCTTTTAGTACATAAGCATATATAAATCATACGCATATATAAAATCAACATATTAATCAACAGCAGCAGTAATTAAAGTAGTAGTGGAGTATAGGTACAAATAGGAATATTCAGTTCTCAGATGATGCAAGCAGGTGCTAACGGTGTGGTATCGGATGTATGTCGCCCATGCGGCCTAATGCTTGGCCCTGATTGGGAGGGGTTGGGGCCCTCTTTTCTGATTCCCCTAGCCCCAGCTCCCCCTCTTCTTGTGCGCCGCCGTGATCTTTGTTCCCTCGGGGCCCAGGGTCCACCTCCTCCCCAGGGCGGACCCGGCCACTCCGTGATGTTGGGGACGGGGCACTGGATCCCAAGGCTCTCCATGAAGGCTGGGATATCTCTTGGTGGCTTACAGAGAAGAGTTGGCCCTCCCTGCGTACCTGGAGGCGGAAGGGGAAGCCCCAGCTGTATAGGGTTTTGTTGCTGCGGAGGACCTCCAGTACGGGCGGAGGGCCCTGCGCTTTTGCAACGTGCGGCGGGACAGGTCAGGCATCAGTTGGACAGGGTGGCCTTGGTATGATACGGATTTGCGGGTTCGGGCCCCTGCGAGGATGTCTTCCTTGGCTCTGAAGTTGTGCACCCTGCAGACAACATCCCTGGGCCTGGCTCCTTCAGGTGGTGGGGGGCCCAAGGATCTATGTGCCCGATCTAATTCAAGCGGCGTTCCCTCGGGCTTATTGCGGATGAAGTTAAGGAATCCGCGAAGGGTAGTGTCCAGGTCCCTTGCCGGGATGGATTCTGGCAGGCCTCGGACCCTAACGTTGTTCCGCCTGTCGCGGTTCTCTAGGTCCTCCATTAGGTCAAGAAGGCGCTCGAACTCAGAGGTTTGGCTATGGACTTGCCTCTCGAGGGCCTCTATACGTCTAATGAAGTCATTTGTAATGGATTCAGTGACGCATACTCTATTGGTAAGCTGGTGGACTTCGCCTCTGAGTGCAGCAGCTTCGGCCTTAAAGGAGGACTCCATTCTATGGAGAAAGCCCTCCATCTCTTCCCTGGTGGGTATAGCTTGTATGCGGGCTCTGAGGTCATCCCAAACTCCCCCGTTTGGTGTCTGGGGGGCATAGGGGACCTCTGGGGATGTGTGAGGTCTCCCATATTCTGTGGCTGGGTCCCAAGGGCATGTAGTCGGGGTCAGCTCAGTATCTGGTAGGGCGCAGTTCAGATTTAGATTCCCCCTGGGGCTGCCCCATGTTGCCTGTGTTGTCCCCTGCCTCCCTTGGGGTTCCTTAGCTCCCAGGGGTGTGCTGGTGTGTGCCCCTCTTAGCCCTTCTGATTTTGCCAGGGCCGTGTGCATTGTGCAGCCCTGTGTTACCTCCTGCAGCCAGAGTCCTCCTGTGTGTGCTGGCCTCCAGGGGGCCCCGTGCCCGGGAGCGAGGTGAGCAGGGCCTCTCTTCCTTCCTGTGTGCTGTCGGTGGTGCAGAGGATGGAGCAGCCCCGGGATGCAGCCTCACAAGGGCTGGTGGGCGGCTGCGGATCCATCGGCCGCCGGTCTGTGCTGTCTCCTCCGGAGTTCGGCAGGATGAGGGCCTCTCTCTGCTGCCCCTGCTTGTGGCCTCCTCCGGTCTTGCCTCGCTTTCCCTCCTCCGATCGGCGCCGGCTGGTGGTTGAGTTGTCTGTGGGCTGCTGATCTGTGCAGTCTCCTCTGGGTCTGGTAGGCTGATGGTACCTCTCTGCCTCTTGTGGTGCCCTCCTTTTGTGCCGCGCTGTTCCTCCTCTGTCCGGCGGGGTCCGCCATCTTGTGGGCCGCTCGGCCTGTACCTACCGGCCCGCACTCCTCAGATACCGGGTGATTACCGCGGCGGGGTTCACCGGGGGCCCGGGCGGGTGCTGGGCCGGGTGCTCCTCTTTTTGGCCGGCATGTGCAGCCGACTAAGGGATGGATGCTGCTGGATTCTGATAGTTATTGGCGTGGGGAGCAGGAGCTAGGATTTTAGTGTCCTCTCCTCTCCATGGCCAGAACACGCCCCCGGGATACAACTCTTTATAAGGCTTGTTCAGATATCCATGACTCGCATGTTATGTTCTGTCTGTATTTTAAACCAATAGAATACTCACCTTATCTGCAAGCCAAGTGGTTTGCAAAACAACACAGAGATATGTCTGAATTTTGAGTCGCAGATCAAAATTACCCATACTTGTCTATTAGGCCATGATATTATCATCAATCAGCTGGAGCGGGGCGTCAAGAATCCAACCGTCGACTGCTTTAGGCTATGTTAACATGTGGCGTATTTTTGCACGTTTTTACACGCAAAAAAAGTGAAACTGCATGCTGATGCGCTTTTCCTGAGGCCATTTTAACATGTAGCCTATGGGAACAGGGCACCGAAAAACTCAAAGAATTGGCATAGCAATTCTTTTTGCGTGCACGCTTTTGCATTGAAAGCGCACGCACACAAATACGCAGCAATTTCACCATAGCTTTTGCTGGAAGACGTATCCAGCTTTCTTTTGCACTGCTTTTACGCGAGCGCTCAAAAGCTCAGCGTAAAAGCGGGAATACGCGGCAATTACGTCATGTGTGAACGTAGCCTTAGACTAGCCATGTCTCCCTTTGGTCTGCTGGTTAGCCTTTCAAATCATACCATCTCTGAAATGCCAAAGTGTTTCAGAGAAAAACATATCTGACTGCAATTACGCATATAGTGACTGATTCATACTCTCGTTTGGGCAGCCTTAGGCTGGGGTCAATCCGTGTATGGCATCTGATGCGATCTGCTAATGACACTTGGCTCAGGTTCTGCTGTGAGCGTGACCGAGTGCCATCTACTGTGATCCCATCCTGCAGTCACATCACATGTGCGGATGAGTGGGAGAGATTAATCTCATCTTCTCCATTGCCAGCCTTGGCATATGTAACATCTGAGTGCAGTTTGACTTGAATAGGTGCGAGTGAGCCGAGACTTGCACATAATTGTAGCATGCGAACGTTTTTTCATCAGCCCCATTTGAGACTACGGAAAATCTTGCAGGTCTGAACTACCTAATTACATTACATTGGACCGAGTGCAATGTGAGATTTTCTTGCATTGCACTCATGTGAGTTATATGCTAGTGTGGCTCCAACCTTGCTCTGATAGGTTCCCTTTAAATATGTTCTCTCCCTAACTGGGGTTGGATAGTCTGCATTCCATTGCGTTATATAGAATGATCCTCTCCGGTTGTAGATGCCATCACCTTAATGTTTATGTGCATGATGATTCAATACAAATGGTGGTAGCAGAAGAGAGAACCATTAATTTAACTGCAGAACATTGGTTTATGTAATAACTGATGCCTTTATTTTAGATAACATTTCTGAGGAGCAGGTGCCAAGTCTGTGCTCAGCACCGTTTAAAACAAGTTATGCTGCAAGGATGGGAGAGTGTATTCGTCATTGTTGTCAGGCTGCAAGGGTAACTTAAATAGGCATTCAGAAGGGTTAGGTAATCTGTTCCCACAGCTAAATAATGATCACGCTGCTACTTTTGGACAGCACTGCCTGGAAGTTAGGGGATAAACGAGAAAACCGAATAATCCGCCTTTCTTTGTAATGTGTAGAGTTTGCAGTATTCCTTTTAAAGTGAAGTATGTGAGCTACAAAAGATTGGCACTTTTTTTTTTTTTTCATTTCCTGTTAGATCCAGTCCCAAAGGCATAGAGATTCGGAACAGAGAAGTTCTTGTTTCTGCTACAAAGCTTGATTGATATGGTATCCACTGATAGGCAGTATTTAAGTGACGGGGAAATAGAAAAATAATAGAATTGAGTTCCACTAAGGGAACATTCCCAAAACTAAGTTACTCTGTGTGCCAGCGGCAGAGACACTTGGAGACTTTGTCCATTTTTGGGCAAGATGTTGCATGCTAAACTAACTTCTCTCACTACTCAATTTGGGTGGTATTTGGGGACCTCATACCGGGCCTTTCTGCGACAAAACTCTCCTGGGAAACATTGGTTACTTCATTTTCTAGTCAAAACCTATTGCAGATGTATAACCGTTTTAAAGGGGAATTTTAGTAGGATTCTTTGCCTTTTGGCTATTTCAAGTTCACATGATCTACACATCTACCTTGCATGAGTAATTCAATTCATTTCTTTTTTTGTTTAGTATTGAATTGTCTATACAGTATTGTCTTCACATAAGGTGTTTCTGAGATTTTCTGCCAGTTGTGTTATACCTGACCTCAAACGCACCTGATGAAAGTTGTGCGTTTTGTAGTCTTGCATCCTTTGCAATGTTTTTGATCCAGCTCAAGGACCAGTCTGGCACAACAACTGAGGAGTCAGATGATGGGAAACCATACTATAAGTATCTGTGGAATTGTTAGGCATCATTTTGTGCTGTGAAAGTGAAAAGCAGAGATGTAAAGCAATGTAAGGTCATATGTATGAGAAAAAGGCCTTATAACATTGTATTATATAATTGATTTAGTAGTAATGCGCATGATCACTTATTTGCAGAAGATTGTGATGTATTTTAGTAGAAATGTTTGTCGGAGGAAGGTTAGTAAAGGCATCAACAGATGTTATGGAAAGGGATGTTTGTTGGAAAACTGAAGGCTCCAATACACACAAGGTAATAATCAGCCGAACCTGCCAATGTTGGGCACAACCGGTCCATCTAATGTTAATGAGGACCTCTCAAAGGACCAGGCAGTTAGTCATTGAAAACACAGGAACGCTTGGCCGAGCCAAGAGGTAATGTGAGACGTCAGTGGAAGCAGCTTTCTGCCAAACAAACGTTTATTTATCTTGTATATGGCCAGCTACAGTACATATGAGCGTAGTTGTAGTAAATGGGGGCTTACTTAATGGCCTCCATTTGTTTTTCTATGAAGCACAGCCTTGGGAAACGGTCATGTTTTTAACATATTGCAAAACAGTGTTGTGCCAGTCAATCAATCAATCAATCAATCACATATTCAAGTCCCGGGGAACTAAACAATAAAGTTAAAAGATGAAAAGTTTGTAAAACTTTTTTTTTAAAAAGTCAAATCACTCCATTTTCCCTATTTAAAAGTAATGGCTCATATCATGGACACTCTTCTTTACACTACAAGATCACATATGAAATGTAAAGGAAGCAGCAAGTAATTATTTAGGAAATATAATTTTATGTTTATATATAATTTTTTTTTTTTAAAGGTCTTATGTATCACATCCTAGTGCCCCATATTCCATTGGAAGTGAACATTTACATCTGCCCTCAGGAATAAAAATG
Organism: Allobates femoralis; assembly: GCA_033576535.1. Classification (NCBI taxonomy): domain Eukaryota; kingdom Metazoa; phylum Chordata; class Amphibia; order Anura; family Aromobatidae; genus Allobates; species Allobates femoralis. The sequence goes on from JARQOC010000006.1 coordinate 133,935,737, forward strand.
TCCTATTGATTCATCACTGGAATGTGTTCTTTTCATTTACCTGCATATATCTGTCCAATTCCCATAGCATACCCTATTACAGGACACATGGGGCACTGAGGCCACTTCCTGCCTTGTTAAAATGCAGGAGAGGGTCATTCCATGTCAAGTGAACCAATGATTATTACCTCTATATTTTTAATTCTTTTGAGATTTTGTTATTTGATAATAGCATGTCAGACAATGCAAAATGTGAAGAGAAAAATGTTTTAAAAAATGTATTTTTTTTTTAAATGATTTTCAAAGTTTGGAAAAAGTGCGAATTTCGCTGTTGCCTGCCTTTACGTTTCTCCTCATAACTAAGGCTAGGAATAAGATAGAGAGACAAAATAAACACCAATCTACTCAGAACTATACAGGCTTTCATCAGATATGTCACAAGAGGATCTTTGTTAATATTTTACCCATGTGATCGCAAGCGCAAAACTTTAAAACGTATTTCCGAAAAATCGGCGCGCTTTAAATATTTCAAAAACTACCCATGTGTCTGCTTTGCTCTTAGCCACATCTGTACCAAATTTCAAGTTGGGATCGCAATGGGATCATATTTTAACATATTTTACTATTAATAGCGTCAATGGGTCATTCCATATCAAGTGATCTAAATATGAATATTTTTTTTTACCTGACGTCTTTAGATTTTTTATTTTTTTTTCCTTTATGAAGTACTACTTTAGTTAATTACAAATTAAAAGTTTGGAATTTTTTTCTTCATCAGTTAATTTTTTACAGATTTTTAAAGTTTAAAAAAAGGGTGAATTTTGGCCTGGTATGACTTTACATTTTTTTATCTCGGGCTAGAAATAAGATAGAGAAACAAAATAAACACCATTCTACTCAGAACTGTCCAGGCTTTTACCAGATATGTCACAAGAGTATATTTGTTAATTTTAATTTTTTACCCATGTGAATGCAACGCAACATTTTGAAACGCATTTCCGAAAAAAACGTTTTAATAAAAATTTTCCAAAACTGCCCATGTGTCTTTTATGCTCTTAGCCACATCTGTACCAAATTTCAAGTTGGGATCGTGATGGGATCATATTTTAAAATATTTAACTATGGTTAATCTAATTTTTATTAAATTTTGAAAAAACATGAAAGACATACATTCAATCTTTTAACAAAATCTTGAGACATATAAAATATACAAAAAGAGAATTCACAAAGTTATTAGTAACTTTAAGATAAGCTGCAAATTTACTTTTGCGCTTATCTCTGGTGCAATATATACTACAATCTAAATATAATTCCAAACACTCAAGTATACAACCTTTCTCAGGGTTTTGAGATGTTCTGATGTCAAGGGGACAAGCAGCCCCAGCAGAATGATTTTTATCACTTGGCCCCTTCTAACAGGTTGACCACGTAAGTGGGTCATAACCCGTTGAGGCCTAGTTGGAATAGTCTATCGACTGGTGTACCGGAAAGGAAAGCCGAAATATTAATGATCTACTCACAGCTCAGAGTTTCCGATACCTGTCTAATGTTCACTAGAATTCTGAAGGTATAGGTGTAGAAAGGAAATACCTAGACTGAATGTATCAGATGGGAAGAAAAGAGAGTAGGAAAGAAGAGAGAGAGAAGAGAAACAAAAACCATTAGAAAAAGTTATACTGGGAAAGAAAAGCCATGTAAGAAAAAAAGAAAAAAAGGAGGGGGGGGACGGGTGAGGTATGGGAAGGAGAAAGGGTACTCATCCCACTGGCTCCCCATCAGCCAGAGGTCGAGCCATATTATCTGTGCTGGAAAAGATACTCCTACATTCTGCAGAGTCGTGAAAAAGAATCCATTCAACCCAAATCCCTAAGAATTTGTTCCGAGATCCCGACGCATCAGCTGCGAGCTCCTCTATTCGATATATGTCCATCAATTCTTTGAACCAATCAAGTAGAGATGGAGCCCGGCTTGATTTCCAGAACCTCGGGATCACAGCACGAGCAGCCGAGATGCAAAAGCGGAGAATATCCCTCTTCTGTAGCCCAATAGGACCTGGAAAAATGGATAACATTGCCGATTCTGGGCAGCATTCGGCTTATTTACCTGTTATCCGGGCGTATGCATTGAAAACCTCAGACCAGAACCGCCGGATTTCCCCACAACTCCACCAAATGTGTATCATTGTACCCTTCTCTTCCCCACAGCGCCAGCAGGTATCAGGGGTTCCAGGGAACATGTTCCGGAGTGTCGTCGGGCACAAGTACCATCTAGTGAGCAGCTTATAGCTTCTTTCTTGTGCAGAACAAGCGCTAGCTAGTGAGTGAGTAAATATAAAGCATTTCTGCCAATTAGCTTCTGAAATGCTACACCCCAATTCCCTCTCCCAAGCACGTTGGAAGTAAAGGGTGCCCTGCTCTCTCATGGACCCTAAGGCCTGGTATAGAACTGATATTTTGCGCCTCGGTGGAGCCTCCAGTTGGAATAACCTCTCCAATACGTTGGGCGTCAATCTTACCCTGCAAGAGTGGTCAGCTGAATATAAGTATGCTCTGTATTGGAGAAATTCGAATCACTTAAGAGGTCTCGTAGGTTCTTTGAGTTGTAGCTCTGCCATCGGGGGCAAACCACCACTGGACAGAGTCTGTCCTACTCGGGTGTCATCCACAATCCGCCAACATAAAAATCTCTGCCTGTCAAATCTGGGTGGGAAAGATGGGTTGGAAAAAAGGGGAGTCAAAGGGCTAAGTCTGTCGTTTAAGCGGAGGGTTTTCGTCACTAGGTGCCATACCTTCAAGGTGTTTCTGGTCATGTCTGTCAAAGGTACTAGGTCTGTGGAGTCTTTAGGAGAAATCCAAAGCAGGTGTTTCAGCGGAATCCCCAAACCCTCTTGCTCCACCCCTACCCATTTCTTGGAGGACGCATGATAATGCCAATCTAGAGCTCTAACAAGAGAGGAAGCCACAAAGTACGCTCGTATGTTGGGTAGTCCAACCCCTCCTCTGGTCTTGGGCAAGGATAGGATATTCATTCGCAATCTGGACCTCTTGCCCCCCCAGACAAATCTAAGGATCATAGATTGCATTTTGGAGAGGAAGCCTCTATCCAATAGAACAGGAACTGTCTGAAAAGTATATAAGAGTCGGGGCAAGACATCCATCTTGACTACGTTTATTCTCCTGAACCAGGATAGCTTTAATTGTCTATAGGAGGTAAATGCCGATTCCGCGTTAGTCAAAAGGGGTTGATAATTTAAATTGAATATTTGTTTAAGATCTTTTGGTATAAGGACTCCCAAGTACTTAATGGCTTCTACTTTCCATTTAAATGGGAACTGTTTAGATAGATGAGAAACCAATTCTCCAGGCAAAGAAATATTGAGTGCCTCGGTTTTGGAGCAATTCACTTTAAAGTTGCTCAATTGTCCGAACCGTTCAAACTACATTAAGACCGAAGGGATGGAGACCAGGGGCTGGGAGATGTAAAGTAGCAGGTCATCTGCAAATAAGGCTAATTTGTGATGACTCTGTCCCAGCTTGACCCCATGGACGCATTCATTGGACCTAAGTGCAAAATATTTAACTATTATAGTGTCAATTCAAAAATCACCAAGAACACAATCAGTCATTTTTTCACAATTGCCCGTCAATAGTTTGAATTTGATATAAAGAAACATAGTCTTGTAACATCTCAAATGAAAGCTGTTACCGTTCTGAGTAAAATGATGCCTCTCCCACTTCATTATCTTATTTCTAGCCTGAGATAAAAAAATGTAAAGTCATACCAGGCCAAAATTCACCCTTTTTTTAAACTTTAAAAATCTGTAAAAAATTAACTGATGAAGAAAAAAATTCTAAACTTTTAATTTGTAATTAACTAAAGTAGTACTTCATAAAGGAAAAAAAAAAAAAAATCTAAAGACGTCAGGTAAAAAAAAATATTCATATTTAGATCACTTGATATGGAATGACCCATTGACGCTATTACTAGTAAAATATGTTAAAATATGATCCCATTGCGATCCCAACTTGAAATTTGGTACAGATGTGGCTAAGAGCAAAGCAGACACATGAGCAGTTTTTGAAATATTTAAAGCGCGCCGATTTTTCGGAAATGCGTTTTAAAGTTTTGCGCTTGCGATCACATGGGTAAAATATTAACAAAGATCCTCTTGTGACATATCTGATGAAAGCCTGGACAGTTCTGAGTAGATTGGTGTTTATTTTGCTTCTCTATCTTATTTCTAGCCCGAGATATGATAGAAAATGTAAAGCCATACCAGGCCAAAATTCGCACTTTTTTAAAACTTTAAAAATCTGTAAAAAATTAACTGATAAAGAAAAAAATTCAAAACTTTTTTTTTGTAATTAGATAAAGTTGTTCTTCATATAGAAAAAAAATTTAAAAAATCTGAGGACGTCAGGGAAAAAAAAATATTCATTTTTGGATCACTTGACATGGAATGACCCGAGAACATGGTGGATGGTGCCTTCTGTTCCCTTCAGTAGCCTTGTGTGGGACTGAGGCTCCAGCAGAGACTGAGTCTCAGAAGAAAAAGCAGCATTGCATCAGCAGCCGTTCCTCCAACGAGACCTCCAGAGGAGAAAGGTCACAGGGCAAGGGTCCTCCCCCTGACTTCAGTACCTCTTCTACTCATCTGATGGGTGACAGATCTCCAAGAAACTATTTTTATTGGAATTGTTCTTCCTGTTTTTTCTTGTCCTTTAGACTCAGAAAAAAAGATGGGAAGTTGGCAGCTAACATAAAGTATTTGCAGTGTAGGCTCTGTGAGTGAGAGCTCTCGGTCACCTGGGCTAAGAAATTGTGCAGGTCCTGTATAGATCAGACTATTTCTGAGGAGTCGCCAGGGTTTTTTTCAAACCTGAGCGTCCTAATTAGGTCCGAAGTCGGAATACCTTTAAAGCCCTCAGTGAAAGCAGCCAACTTCTTCTAAAGTATCCTCCCAACTCTTTGAAGATTCAGATCGGAGGGAGCGTGTTGGTCTCTGGGGCATCCTTTGCATCCTTTTCTGACGATAACCATGGTAGACGTCACTGCTTCTCGATTGAAAAAGTCTGGAATCTGGTCAAAGCCATCCGATCCACAGTGGGGATTGAAGAAGATAAAATGTAGCCGTCCAAGCTGGATTTGATGTTTGGAGGGTTGGGCCAGAAATAGCGGCATCCATTTTCTTTGGATGAAAGAATCCAGGTGCTATTAACCAGAGAGTGGAAAAAGCCAGGTAAGGAAGGCGCTCCTACAGACTTTCGTAAACAGAAATATCTCTACAAGGGGATATCTCTATAATAGCTCTTGCTCCTCTTGGGATAAGTTCCTTAAACTAGATGTAACAGTTGCTAAAGTTTCCAAGAAATACTCTCTGCCCTTCGAGGCTATGGGAACACTAAACGACCCTCTTGACAAAAAAGCAGTTGCTCAAAAATACCTGGGAGTTGATGGCATGAGGTTAAAGACCTGGTATTGCGGCCTTCTATATAGCTAGAACCCTGATGGTTTGGCTGGACCAACTTGTCAGTCATTTGAAAGGCAGGGTTCCTAGGGAGGAAATCTTAGCTTTAATTCCGGTCATGCAAAGGGTTGCAGCGTTCTTGGAAGATGCTTTTGCAGATTCTACCATTCTGGCAGCCAGATTCGCAGCCTACTCCAATACGGCTAGGAGGGGGTTGTGGTTAAAGTGTTGGCCGGGAGACCTACAGACAAAGCACAAACTAAGCCTCCCTTCTTGTGAAGGAGATTTTGTCTGGAACAGCCCTCGATGATATACTGGAGAAGGCTGGGGATAAGAAGAAGAAAGTCCCTGAATATTTTTTCTGCCTCATTCAAGAAGCCCTTTTGGAGAAGATGATATTCCAGGAAGAGTTCCCCCAAAAAAGACCAGTCCAGCTGGTCTGACTGGAAAAGGGGAGGAAGTTGCTTTATGTTTAAGGGCCCATCTCATGACACCAAGACGACCTCTAAGTGACGCCTTTCCCCAGGCGGGAGGATGGTTCTTTCACTTCTTCCCAGCCTGGGTACAGTTGTTTTCGTGTGACTGGATCCTAGACCTTATAAGAGTACGTCTGAAATTGTGGTTTCAAGAATTTCCCCCGTCCAGGTTTCTAGTCATTTACCCCGTCCAGGTTTCTAGTAATTTCCCCCAGGACGTCTCAAGACTAACAGCAGGCGCTGGAAGGTGAAGTTCGAAGTCTCCTTGACAAAGCAGTCCTAATTCGGGTTCCAGCCCAGGAGGAGGGGTGAGAGTATTACTTTCAGAACAATCTTGAATGTAAAATTCTGAACAGCTACCTTTGAGGTTCCGACTTTCAAAATGGAGTCGATTGGCTTTGCAATAAAATTGCTGTACCAAGGCTACCATGCAGTTCTGGACATAAAGGGGAACTCTGGTGAGAGAAAACATTTTAGTACAGTTCCTGCCCTGCTACATGATGAAGCAGAGCTGTACATTGCAGTTCTAGGATCTATAGATCTCTTATAAATTGATACAATCATACCTAAACCCTGCCTCATGGAACCTAGAATCTTCAGCATGAGAGGTTCATGCTGCTGGTGTGAAGAGGAGGTGTGTCGGGGGCATGGATGCTGGGAGCTGCAGGATCAGCCTACATTTCAGTGAGGAGTGATGATGATGATCCATTGAAAGTTGGAGAGAAAAAGATACCATGGTCCTATGGGGAAGGGGGGAGACCATGCAGAGCTGAATCGATCAATGTAATAATTTGCCTCTGCTTGTATCCTCACAATAACAGTACACATTATGCATACAGCAGAGGATCACAGCATGTATTTGTATCTGCTTGGTGACATGATTGCTATTTGATGCCTGAACTCCCCTGTCACAAAGGATGGTATATCAGGGGCTGGATTGGATGTGTGAGCATGGGGCCGGTGGCCACGCCCCCTCTTTATACAGAAATGTGAGGGGGTATGAATGTAGGCTGATCCTGAAGCTTCCAGCATCCATGCCCCCGACGTACCTCCTCTTCTCACCAGCAGCATGAAGCTGACATGCAGAGAGATTTAGGTTCCATGCGGTGGGGGCCAGAGCAGAGGAGCAGGTATGATTTTATTGAATTATAAGCGATCTATAGATCCTAGAACTGCAGTATACAGCTCTGCTTCATCATGTAGCAGTGCAGGAACTGTACTAAAAAGTTTTCTCTCACTGGAGTTCCCCTTTAAGATGCCTACTATCGCATCCCTATATGTGTCTAGTCCCAGCAATTTTTCTGGGTGTCGGTTCAGATAGATTAGCAGGTCGAGTGCTTTCAGTACCAGGCCCTTCCGTTTGGCGTAGTGATCGCCCCCCGCAAATATGTACCGAAGTAATATCCGAGGTAACAACCCATCGTTGGGAGGAGAAAATTCTGATTGTGCCGTATCTGGATGATTTATGGTTATTCACCATGAATGCTCAGCATTGTTCAGACCAGATCCAACATGTCCTCAGGATGTTAGAGGACCTGTCACCCCCCTGCTGCATGGCAATCGAAATGCAGTACTGAATTCAGCATGTCTGCTGCATTCAGGGAAGGGGTACCCCATGTGTCTGTGTACTGTGTACCCCGAGCTATAGCCTTAGTGAAAATCACTGTTAAAAGCCATGAAGGCAGTTCCCGGTGCAGGAGCCAGCTCACTTGACGGGGACATTCCCTCCCCCTGTGCCTGTCTGTGCTGCCTCCTGCTGTGCTGTTTATGCTTTGTTCAGACAGCAGGGCAGGAATCTTAAGCTGATGTTGGGATAAATGATTTGCATGCTGTGTGAGACAGGATGAGTGACAGAGAGGAGGAGGGCAGAGCTAGCACAGCAGAAGCAGCACAGAGAGGCAGAGGGGGAGGGAATAGCCCCATCAATCGAGCTGGCTTCTAACCGTAAGTTTTACTTAAGCTATATCTCGGGGGTACACAGCCCACAATGGGGACCCCTTCCCTGAATGCAACAGACATGCTGCATTCAGTGCTCCATTTAGATTGCCATGCAACCAGGGGGTGACAGGACCTCTTTAAAGAATTTGAGGTTGATGGCAAAAACAAAATGAAGAACGTGGTGTTTTAAGGAGCGCTGGAGCACAGAGGGACAGGATTGAAAGTTAAAGCACAAACCTTTATTAATCAAAGCACTCTCTAGGCCACAACGCGTTTTGATAGCCACCGCTATCTTCCTCAGGTGAATTTGGGTTGCCTCATCAGCCTGGACAAGTCCAGACTGACTCCGTCAACATCTCAGACTTTTCTAGGTTTCCTGTTGGACTTGGACACACGATTGTCACCTTCCACCAGGCAAAATAATAAAGATCCAGACTTTAGTGACAAAGGCCATAGAATCACTGACTATGGCTCTGAGACGAGCTATTTCACTCTTGGGATCTCTCACGAGCAGCATAATGGGAGTGCCCTGGGCTCAGGCCCATAACAGGTCTCTTCAGTAGTTCATTTGCCAAATTAAGACGCCCTATTTCAAGATTTGGAGGGCAAGTTGACACTACAACCAGCTACACTGAGGTCTCTTCGCTGGTGGCTGAGCAGTTCAGTGCTCTCCAGGGGAGTTCCTGGTGTACCACAGCTACAAGGGTGGTCACAACAGATGCCAGTCCTTTGGGGTGTGTGGGCTCACCTAGGTCAGCAGATGCTTCAGGGGGATTGGTCAGATTTCCAGAAGGACAGTTCCTACAACGTGAAGAAATTGATTGCCGTGGAAAAGGTGATAGAGGGTTTTTTACCAGCATTACGGGGCCAACATGTCAAGATCCTGTCTGACGATCAGGTGTCTGTAGTATACATGAACAATCAGGGGGGGACCCAGTCTAAAACGCTGATGGAAGTAGCAAGCCGGATCCTTCTGCTAGCAGAAACATACTAAGCCGCCATCTCGGCAGTACACATAAGGGGGAAGGACAACTACAAGGCAGATTTTCTCAGCTGAGTACGGTTTCGCCAGGGCGAGTGGGTCTTAAATCAGGTAGTGTTCCTCCATAAAACAGACGTGGGGGTCCCCACCATAAATTTATTCGCAACCTGATTCATCAGGAAAGTGGATCGTTTCTGCTCCTTGGATCCCAGGGATCATCCATTTGCAGTGGATTCCCTACTGATCAGCTGGGATCTCAGTTTAGTTTACACCTTTCCCCACTAATCCTCATCCCAACAGTTCTTCGCAAAATACAGGAGGACAGGGCAAGGGTAATTTTAATAGCCTCCTTTTTGCCGAAGACTTCGTGGTTTTTCTGGCTTCAGCAGATGTCAGTTTCCGACCCCTGGATCCTTCCGAATCTTCCAGACCTCCTCTCCCAGGGGGCCTGTCCATCACCCACAGACAGACTGATTACACCTAACTGCTTGGAATTTGAAAGTGAGCTTCTGAGTAGTAGGGGGTTCTCTGCTGGGGTATCCTCAACTCTCAAATCTAGAATGACATTGACTTCCAGGATTTATCATAGGACTTGGAGAAAATTCCTGTCTTTTCTGGGACAGATCAGAAGGGGGTGGAGATGAGACATTCTCAGTAAGCACCTTAAAGGTTCAGGTGTTGGCTTTTTGAGCTCTCTTTAATTTCAGTTTAGCTGGGGACCATTCAGTTTCGCATTTCATAAAAGCATGCGCTAGATCTAAGCCTGTTCGATCCATTAGCTCAGCCCCTTTAACTCTCTGCTTTGAGCCCTTACAGGATGTTCCTATTAAAGTCCTTTCTCTTATGACAGTCCTCTTAGTAGCCTTGACCTCTGCTCAAAGGATAGATGACATTCATACCCTTTCAGCAAACCCTCCTTTTACCCTATTCCTGGAAGATAGGGTGATCTTAAGACCTGACCAGGCATACCACCCTAAGGTAATTTCTACATTTTACTTTTCACAAGAAATTGACCTGCCCACTTTCTGTAGTATCCCACCCCAGGGCTAGGTCCTTCCCTGGAGGGATATCTGGCTAGTCCTGTGTTTGAGACTTTTAATCAAGGCTCCACGGACTCCTCTTGCATATTCAAATTCCCAGGGGGAAATGCATCATGGATTTCACTGTGTTTGAGCGCTTTAGCCGGCTGGCTGCAGTGTTTTCCTTGACTTGACTGAGATCAGTGAATGCTTTGTGATGTTGAGCTTCCAAGCATTGCTCCCACCTACAAGAATCCTACTCCACACTGATGAGGGGCAATACCCCGAAACAGCTGTCTGTGGATGGATACCTGGCGCTGTTAATTCCCTTGTCATATCCTTAACTCGTAACTGAGTGGGATATTGACTAAAAGGGCCACTTAATATAGAGGTTATGGTGTTCATAGCAAGGATTCCACCCCAGGGCTAGTTCCTTCCCTGGAGGGATATCTGGCTAGTCCTGTGTTTGAGACTTTTAATCGAGGCTCCACTGACTCCATTTGCATAATAATGATAAGGAAGTAAAATTACATTCCTTAGATCTAAAGCATTGTCTAGAAAGGTACCTAGATGCCACTCGTTCTTGGAGGAAGGATAAGTTTCTTTTTGTTTGCTTTCAGAGACCGATGAAGAGATGTAGGGCCTCCAAAGAGACACTAGCTTGTTGGGTGAGGGAGGCAATTAGTCTCATCTATTCTGCAAGTGGCATGGAAATTGAGAAGACTCTCAGGGCTCATTCCACGAGGGCCATGGCTGCTACCTGGGCAGACAGTTCACGTGTGCCTATTGGATAAGCTCTGTAAAGCAGTAACGCGGTGTTCGCCTTCTACCTTCTATAGGCACTATAGACTGCATCTCTCCAGTTTGGATATCACCTTTGGGAGTAAGTAGGGTTCTGCAGGCTGTGGTCCCTCCCTAATTCTGTCACTTCTCTGTAATTCTCTCGTAAGTGCTGTCATGGACAACCGATATACATGTAATTACTTACCGGTAATGTGTATTTTCGGAAGCCATGACAACACCTTCCTATTCCCTCCCATTGTTGAGGGTTCCTCACTTTTCTTGTTCTCCTCTTGGTGTTTTTGTTTCACACATGGTGTTTAGGGTTGTGGTGGACTAACGTTATTTCCAGAGGTCCGTTTTTCAGACTGTAACCAACTAACGTGGGGAGAGGAACTGCCCCTTTGAAAGAATGATGGTTCCCTGTCTTTGGAGGGCGGATCACTCTCTTGTGCGTGCTGTCATGGCCTCCTAATAAAACACATTACCGGTAGGTAATTGCGTGTTTTGCTGTGCTTCTGCTGCACTTTTGCTGCCTTTTTTTAGTTGCAGTTTTTATGCAGATTTTTCCACGCGTTGTTATGGCTGAAATTTGCAGGAAACCGCTGACTGAGTTGACATTCTGCAGGTTTAAATCTTTTTCCAAACCATCAAGTAAAAAAAAAAATAGTAACCTGTGCATGAGACTTCAGGATTCTCATTGACCTTTCTTCAAATTTTGTGACAAATCTACACTCAAAACCGCTTAAAAAAGGCAACATGTGCATACACCCTTAAGGGTAGTAATGGTTGGGGACCATTGCTTTCAGGCATTTGGCTTTAAGTTCTCTAGTACAAATAATATAATACATCACCAAGGCAGGATACATCCAAAGAATTGTGCAACCATGAACCAGTACAAGTGAACAGCACGAGTACAGAGCGGAAGACCCCGGGAATCCAGAGTAGACACGTACAACTCGCCTTCAGCTCCTTTATAAAGCATTAGTAGCATCATAATGTTAACAACCAGCTTGTGCATCTCTTTGTTTTACCCTCAGCAGAGATTTATAGGAATATTTTAAATATGCAGCAGAGGAAAATGAACCGAGCAGAATGTATCTGATCTTTTTCTAAAGGGCTGTTGCTCCTGTTGCCAGGCAACGCATTTTCAAGAACTCCACCATAGAGTGCGCTCACTCAAACCTTTCATGTTCCCAAAGGCAACGCAAAGATGAAGTTTGTAGATGTGGAGGAGCAGAGGACTCTGCTCACACCATAAAGTGTCACGTGTTCATAAACCTAAAATTGAGGGAACTGGGGAGGACATTTGGGGATCTTTGTAATGTATAGCTTTTGATTCTTGTATTTTTACACACAAGTTTTATCTTCACCTTGTTGTTAGCTACATCGGTTTATTTTTGGTGGGAATGGTCGTCCATGTAATATGTATGAAGGTGTCCCAGCTTACCTCTGATGGCAAATGTCTGGGAAAAGAAGCCCTGGTCTGTTGGATTTTTTTTTTTTTACCAATTAACTTTTTATTGAACATTAATCATAATATACAAAACCAAACAAATGAGGGTCTGAACAGACCTTCGGGGAACATACAAAAGAAAGGAAGGAAAAAGGGGGGAGAGGGACCAATTCAGGTACAGACAATGATGATACAGTATGTAAATGAGTTCAAATAAGTTCAAAACAAGACCACGATTTCACAAAATTATAACAAGTGCAATGGTTTACTGTAAAAGATGGGCATGAATATCCGAGGCGAGGGCAGAGGAAGTCCAGGGGTCCCACCACGCAAGAACCTTGTTCTGTCTGTTGGATTTTAACAGGCCATTTCCTTTACTTTCAGGGGGACAAGTCACCATCAGAGGTGTCAGGATATGTCTTATTTCTCTATCCCCCTTCAGAACACGTGTTTGCTCAGCTGAATTGAGCCTGCATGTGTATGTGGCTGACATTTAGGACGCGCTCACACAATCTTATAAATCGGACGAGTGCAATCCAATAAATAGAAGTCACCTGCATGAATATTATCATACATTAAAGCACCACTGCAATGGTTTTTTCTTTTTATTAATATTTCAGCGCTGCAGTGTGTTGCTTTAAATGTAAGTCCCCTGACCACTGTCTTTTACTCACCTACCGCTGTCTTCATCCGTTTCTAGTGTCGTTCCGGTCGGCTTTCTGTAATTTTCAGTGTTTTCTGGAGCGCATCGAAGATGACAACTCAATTATAAGTGCATGAGAGCAGTTTGGGAACAGAAGTGACTGCTCCTTTAAAGGGATTGCTTCAATACTTGCCATCTCTTTCATTTGAGGACTTGTGCAGCGATCTAATCTTAGGTTTGGCTCTTGAAGTCCCAGCAAAAGCATCTGGAGGTCTGGCCTGTTGGGGGAATGGCCATCCTTGTATATGGATGGCCAGAATGAGATCTGGTGCTTGCTGGTGGCTTTAAGCTCTGGCACATATTGGTGGAAACTAAGAAAGTATAGGACTAGGGTCATCATGATGAACAATCAATTCAAAGGTTTTCATAGCCTTTATATCTGTGTATGTGTGTGTTATAAAGGTTTAGCCTTTGTAACAGAGGTAGAAGATAATAAAATGAGCGCATGTACGCCTCTATCCGCTCCAATAAATGGCATGAGAGGAGATCTCAGTGTGATGTGGATGGAGGGGTCCTTGTGCAGTTATATTGTCTAATGCATTGTTTGTCTATTATGTATAGTTGTATGTAGAGGAAAGCATTGCCGTGCATTTTGGTTGATTTTGTCTATGTTCTTCTGAATGGCTGTATTACATTGGTACAGATGAGGTCTAATCATATCCTAGCTCGGCTAGCGTACAGCTCTGAATGGACATGTAATGCGAGTATTTATGGCTTACATCTCTTCATTTTGTGTTGTTTTTTTTCCCTCCGCAGCCACTGCATTCACCAGATCCTGGAAAGCGTCAATCACATTCACCAACATGATATTGTGCACAGGGATCTTAAGGTAACTTTCTTGTTCAATGTGCAGCAGATTGTCTCCAGACACCTGGTAACGTTCCCTACAGCCTTAGTGTCCAGGAGGCGATTGTACAGTCTTCACAGCCTATTATGCTGTCGTGTTATATACAGTGGATATACTATATACACTGTGAGGTGATGTGTTCACTGGTTCAGCTTTTGAGATTTATTTGCTGTTTAGACTTGATCTTGAATCTTACCATTTCCACTCCTCCTCTTTGTGTCTTCCCTACTTCTTTCCTTTTTCCTTCTTCTTTAGCAGAGTTTTTTTTTCCCTCACCGCAGCATTACCACCTTCTTACACATAAGCTCTTACACGTAAGCCTCTTGGGCTAATCATATGTTAGACAAGACACTAGATTGTCAGGTATTGGAGGATAATGGCATCTGCAATGCTGCATCAGAATGTTCTCATCGCCACCTAGTGATTGCTTCAGTCATTACATGTCAGTGACATTATTTATTACCTGATATTCACAAATAAAATTCTCCTTTTATGTTTGATCTTTTGGTACTTTTTTTTCTGTAGCCTGAAAACCTGTTGTTGGCTAGTAAATGCAAGGGTGCTGCTGTGAAACTTGCTGATTTTGGTCTTGCCATTGAAGTTCAGGGAGACCAGCAAGCATGGTTTGGTAAGTATGAGAAATCCTTCATTTTTGTTCTACACGTTTACTATCTACTTAGCTACTTGCAAACAGTGGTGAATTAGAGATGCATTTTCTACTTTCTTTACTAGGAAGTCTTGTTGATTTATATACAGTATATTTGTCTTAAGGGAGAGTGAGATCCATCAATAAATTTATGACCACCCTGTGTTGTCTTGTAGGCTTTGCTGGTACACCAGGTTACCTCTCCCCAGAGGTGTTGAGGAAAGATCCCTATGGAAAGCCAGTTGACATTTGGGCTTGTGGTAAGAATCGGCCTATTTTGAATAGTGACTGTCAATCAGAGTTAATTTATGACCCCTGGACTTAGAGGCTACAAGAATGAATCCGCAAAGAGTGGATCCTGAATAAAGGAAGGCTTATGCCCAGGGCCAATATCAGAATTACAGCTCTGGCAAAAATTAAGAGACCACTGCAAAATTTTCAGTTTCTCTGATTTTTCTCTTTATAGATATATTTGGAGTAAAATGTACATTGTTCTTTTATTCCATAAACTACTGACAACATGTCTCCGAAATTCAAAGCTAAAAATGTTGTGGTTATTTGCAGCAAATGAGAAATCATCAAAATAATAAAGTAACAGTTCTTTCAGACCTCAAATAATGCGAAGAAAACAAGATCATATTCATATAGAAACAACAATACTAATGTTTTAACTCAGGAAGAGCTCGGAAATCAATATTTGGTAGAATAACCATGATTTTTAATCACAGCTTTCATGCGTCTTGGCATGCTTTCCATCAGTCTTTCACACTGCTTTTGAGTGACCTTATGCCACTCGTGACACAAAAATATAAGCAGTTCTTCTTTGTTTGATGGCTTGTGGCTATCCATCTTTCTCTTGATTATATTCCAGAGGTTTTCAATGGGGTTCAGGTCTGGAGATTGGGCTGGCCATGACAGTGTCTTGAATTGGTGCTTCTTCATCCACACATTTATTGACCTAGCTGTGGGCATGGGGCATTGCCCTGCCAGAAAAAAACAGTCCTCAGAGTATGAGAACATTGCCTGAGCAGAAGGAAGCAAGTTTTTTCAAGGACAACCTTATATGCATCTTGATTCCTACATCTTTCGCAAAGATTAACTTGCCCAATTCCAGCCTTGCTGAAGCATCCCTGAATTTCCACCAAATTTCATAGTGGGTGCAAGACACTGTGGCTTGTACACCTGTCTAGGTCTCTGTTAAACCGTTAGACGACCAGCTGTTGGGCCAAGTTGAAATTTAGACCCATCAAAGATGATTACCTTTCTCCAGTCCTCTGTGGTCCACTCCTTATGGTCTTTGGCAAACTTCAGCCTGGCTCTTCTTTGTTTCTCATTGATGAAAGGCTTTTTTTCTAGCTTTACAAGACTTGAGCCCTGCCTCTAGGAGCCTGTTACGAACTTTTCTTCCTGTGCACTTGACCCCAGCTGCCATTTACCATTCCTTTTGTAGGTCACTTGATGTCATCCTGCGGTTGCTGAGTGATATTCGAATAAGATGACGGTCATCCTGGTTAGTGGGGAGTCGCTTGCGCCCTCTGCCGTTCTGTAGCTTAGTTGTCTCCAATGTCTGCTGCTTAACCTTGATGTAATGGACTGCCATCTTCAAAATTTTAAGGATGGAGGCAATATGACGCTCACTGTATCCCTCTGCTAGTAAAGCCAGAATTGAGCCCTTCTTTTGCTCACTCAATACTTTTCTTTTCAACTCCTGTGGCATGGTTGGGTTATTTTTTCTTTCAAATTACTTTTGGTCTATTCCTAGCACTTGTCTTGCCATCCAGCTTGTCCTATTGCAAGCGGATTGTGAAGACCACAGCAGTGTTTTTTATACTTTCCCTCATTAAATAAGATTTGGTTCAGTTGATCACCTAATCAGAAGGACAGTAAGTAGAATGAGGTGTACCTTGGTAGGAATTCAACTGACACTGGAATGGAATGGCTGTCAGACATGTAAAAATTGTGATTTTTAGAAAACTGTGCAGTGGTCTCTTAATTTTTGTCAGAGCTGGATATCAGTGTGTTTAAGCCTTAGAGCTCAATTTCATGACTCGTGACAAAGGGAAACCAGTGAATCTAACATGACTTATTTTTTTTTATATTGCTTGATTTTAGGGGTCATTCTGTACATATTACTAGTGGGTTATCCTCCATTTTGGGATGAAGATCAACATAAACTTTACCAGCAAATCAAAGCTGGAGCATATGATGTAAGTATAAAGGTTCTTCTTGGTTTACGACTTTTTATTCATTTCTTATATTAAAAAATTGGGGACTCTGATGAAATTTCCTTTTATTATTTAGCACATTATTTATTGATTTTATAGGGTATTTTTTGTCGTTTTTTTTATTATTCTCACCACTGTTGTAAATGTTTTATTCGTGATCACCAGCAAAACTCACTGGCCTCTTCTTATTAAGGCTATAACTTTAGCTTTGTTTTTCCTTAAAGTTAATTTGTCAGCAGGTTTGCATGCTACATCATCTGTCAGCAGCATAATATAGGCAGAGAAACTCTGAATCCAATGATGCTTCACATGGATTACTGGCTGAAGCAGTTCTCACTCAATCAAAGCATTAAAGCAGAGCTGCCCCTGCCCACACCAAGCCATCAATACAGATTGTGCATTGACATTGAGAAGTCAATTAGGTTTTGTGGACTGCTATGCATGTGAGAAAGTAGTCCTGTAATGGTAATCACAGGATAATAAAGCCATTAGTTTAGATAAACAATAGCATAGAGCCTAATGAGAGGCACAGTTAATTCTTATTTTTAACCCTTATAGCTTGCTGTCCTCAGTTTACATAGCAAAATTTGCTGATAGATTCTCTATAAAATGTGCAGCAGTGAAAATGTATCCTTCCAACATAAAGGCAATAACACATGTGTTTGATAGAGCAGAGTAGTCAGCCGAAAGGGATTATCTCAGATTGGATAAAATAACCTGTTTTTCCCTCCAGAAAAGAAAAACGTTAATCTGTCCAATCCTGACGATCATTTATCTAATATATAAAGCTGTGTGTGTGTATATGTCCGGGATTAGCATCTACTCCGTAGCAACTACAGCCACAAAATTTTGCACAGTCACACGTCTGGACCCCGAGAGCGTCATAGGCTATTTTGTGAGGCAAAATTTTAACCCTGCGCTTTCCAGTTCATCAAAGAATTTTACCCCTATCTACATAATGGGGGAAAAAGTGACAGTTACCACTTGACAGTTGTGAATGAGAGGTGCTTAACCTTCCTAGCGTTATTCCCGAGCCTGACTCGGGGTTAACATTCACTACCAGAAGCGTTAACCCGAGTCAGGCTCGGGCTTACCCGCGTTCGCGGCAGATGCGGTGAGAAAACCGCATCTGCCGCATCTACCGCATCTGCCGCACTTGTGCCGCACTAGCGGCGCGGTTGCGGCGCGGTTGCGGTAATCTGCATAGGAACCAACCACCTGTGATGCCCCTCATACATTGTTAATATGTGCCCCTGCAGCCTAGTAAACCATTAGCAGCCCTGTTGTTGTGGGCAAAGTGGCTGCAGTAGAAGTGCGATAATGATGGTATATACTTACATGCCTGCGTTCTTGAGGGCGTCTCCCTGTGTGTGCTGGGACTTGTTGTGCTGTGGTCATCATGTCTGCTCGCCCCCTCCCTTATGCACGCCCCTCTCAGCCTGCTATAGTGATGTGAGGCTGATTGCGTCATAAAGGGGCGGGGCTAAATCGCGGCATCACGGTAGCCCCGCCCCTTTATGACGCAATCAGCCTCACATCACTATAGCAGGCTGAGAGGGGCGTGCATAAGGGAGGGGGCGAGCAGACATGATGACCACAGCACAACAAGTCCCAGCACACACAGGGAGACGCCCTCAAGAACGCAGGCATGTAAGTATATACCATCATTATCGCACTTCTACTGCAGCCACTTTGCCCACAACAACAGGGCTGCTAATGGTTTACTAGGCTGCAGGGGCACATATTAACAATGTATGAGGGGCATCAGAGGTGGTTGGTTCCTATGCAGATTACCGCAACCGCGCCGCAACCGCGCCGCTAGTGCGGCACAAGTGCGGTAGATGCGGTTTTTTAACCGCATCTACCGCGAACGCGGGTAGCCCGCTTTTAGCAACAAATTCCAGAAATAAACAGACCGCCAGGGAGGTTAAAGAAAGTGCCAAAGACTAACAGCATATACCAGCATATAGTCACTAAGGTGGGGCCCCAACATGGAATATTCGCCACGCACGGGGACATGTATACACACCACACTCACACAAAGAGTAACAGCAAGTGTATAGTTGCTAAGGTGCAACCCCAACATTGGATACTCACCACGCACCCCAACACACACACACAACACCCCCCCACGGGGGGGGGACACACCCTATAGCGACACATGCACTCACCCCACAGGGGCGCACACACACCACAAAGAGACACACAACACAGAGACACACACACACAGACACTCCCCCTCACAGGGACACACACACATACCCTATAGGGACGCAGGCACACACACACACACCACAAAGAGACACACACACCACACAAACTTCCCCCCACAGTGACACACCTTACAGGAACACATGCACTCACACCACAGGGACACACACACACCACAAAGAGACACACTCAA
Source organism: Allobates femoralis (assembly GCA_033576535.1). Taxonomy (NCBI): domain Eukaryota; kingdom Metazoa; phylum Chordata; class Amphibia; order Anura; family Aromobatidae; genus Allobates; species Allobates femoralis. Next base: position 133,954,659 of record JARQOC010000006.1, read on the forward strand.
CACAGAGACACACACACACCACACAGCCCCCCCACAGGGACACACACATACACACCCTATAGGGACACATGCACTAACCCCACAGACACACACACACACCCCAGGGACACACACACCACACAGACACAGATGTGCACAAATCGCCTCACACAACTCACCTCATACGTCTGCTGTCTTTAATTTTCAAAAATAAACATCTGATTAAAAACAGCCAATGTAAAACACATGTGCCATATAGGGAATTAAGGCAGATGTCAGTCACATGAGCTGTCTATTATGTGTATGTGTGAGGTAACATATACTGCCCGGCTGGGGGGAGGGTTTACTGTTGGCTGGAGATTTATCAGGCTGCCTATACATCTTCGCTTCTATTTTCTTACAGGTCATTAATATGACATACTCAAATTCTATTTTGTTATAGCTAACATCAGTTATTTATTAATAACCGGGTAGTGCAGCTAGTGTATATATTTATATATACACACATAATATAGTTCAGTGAAGGGTCTGAGCTGAAATACAAGATAAAGGCCAAGGATGAGGGTGGCGCTATGGTTTATGATGTATAAAACTACTAATTGGAGAGTTTTGAGTAATTTTTGAGCACCTCTGTCACTGGCTTAGTCATGTTCATTGTCATTTTTCACATCGTTCACGACCCAGGAGGCAGGCCCTCATACATATGGTTACGTCTTTGAACCTTCTCGCGCTTTATCCATCACATACTTGACTGATTTTCTAGTGATGTACTTTCCTTTGCTGTGATCTATATGATTGTACGTGTGTTCCCCTAGATTCTATTGAAACTTTGCGTTTAATAAAAGCCTTAACTAATGTCTGTAATGGTCTTAAATGTTTTCTGGAGAGCCTTGTCTGCTATTTTCACAGCATACAGTCTTAGGTTTGTATTGATTATGTTTTATTGATTTCTATGTCCATGCAAACCGCATTGTATGACGCACAGTTATGTAAGTGGGAGGAGGAGTGATAGTTTACAGGCCATGTTCAACATAGGGTGCATTGGTTTCAATAATAAGGCTTGGTTTCTTGTATTTCTTAATTCTTAGTTCCCTTCACCTGAGTGGGACACGGTCACCCCGGAAGCAAAGAATTTAATCAATCAGATGTTGACAATAAATCCTGCAAAACGCATCACAGCAGATCAGGCATTGAAGCATCCGTGGGTCTGCGTAAGTTATACTGTCCTGCATAGAATGGATGGTTTTACATTTATTTTACCTATGTACATGGAGAAATAGCTGAGCATGTGTAAGCCCTATAATGGGGAATAGCTGATGTCTGTCATACTCACCTGCTGGGAGCGGGCTGTTGAGTCGGTAAATCAAACCACCGACTCCAACTCCGACTCCTGCTCCTGAATTTCCCTGGCTCCGACTCCGACTCCAACTCCGACTCCTTTGACTCCGACTCAGACTCCTTCAGTCATGGCTCGTTTTTAAGTGATAAAATTATTGTAGGTCAATGGTAACATTAGGCTTTAATCATATGACATAATAATCAAGATATATAGATAGAACATAATAATAAATCATAATAATAATATTCAGCACATTCTGCATTGAACTACTATTATATATTTTAGGAGTCGGAACATTTTCTACCGACTCCAACTCCGACTCCACCAAAATGGGCAGCGACTCCGACTCCACAGCCCTGGCTGGGAGTGAGAGATTGTAACTTGTGTTTCTTCCCCACTGTCAGAACCCCACCTAACTGTTTGTCAGATTATCCAGAAATATGGAGGATTCTTGCGGGGCAATCCGTATCTTAGGGCTTGATACATCAAAACAGGGTTATCTCCAGTATTGATGAGGTGGCATGCTGGAGTCGAGACATTCCTAATTCATGGAGAGGCGTACACCTCTTCATGAATCAGGAGCGTGGCACGAGTGGCATACAAATCAGGAGCACTGGATGAGTGGTGCACACCTCTGCATGAATCACGAGTGTTGGACAAGTGGCGTACTCCTCTTCATGAATCAGGAGCACTGGACGAGTATTGTACACCTCTTCATGATTTGGGAGCGCTGGACGAGTGGCGTACACATTTTCATGAATCAGGAGCACTGGACAAGTGGCATACACATCTTTATGAATCAGGAGCACTGGACGAGTATCGTACACCTCTTCATGATTTTGGAGTGCTGGACAAATGGCGTACACATCTTCACGAATCAGGAGTGCTGGACGAGTGGCGTAGACCTCTTTCTGAATCTGGAGCGTTGGAAGAGTGGTGCACACCTCTTCATGAATCTGGAGCGCTGGATGAGTGGCGTATACCTTTTCATGAATCAGGAGCATTGGACTAGTGGCATACACCTCTTTATGAATAAGGAGCATCAGACGAGTGGTGAAAAGCTCTGTAAGGTCCAGTCGTGGATGGAGTAAGGTTTGTAGGATAGCGAACCCCGCCGCTCGTCATGAATTTGTCCCATTGCAGCTCCACTTTATTGCAGCTGGGTGAAAATAGCATGAGAAACGCAATTATAACGGAGTCACATTAGAACATAGCATTGGATGCACCATACTAATGAGGCTCGGGCTCTGCTGCAAGCGTGAACTGAATATAATGGAACTGTGATCTTATTAATTTCTCCATCTTCCCCATTGCCAGTGTTGGCGTATATTGCACTACACTCAGATGTCATCCGAGTGCAGTGCCATGTATCACTCACACCCATAGACTTGTATATGTGTGAGTGATCTGAGACTCTGATAATCGCAGCATGCTGTGATTATTTTTTTTGGTTCAGTTTGATTCAGAGTAGATCTGAGCTTCACCATTGTTTAACATTGGGCTGAGTGCAATGTGAGATTTCTCGCTTACTAGTATGAGACATACGCTCATGTGACCACAGCCTAAGATGCATATTTTAGCACAGCTTCAAGTTACACCCAAAATTTTGTGACTTTTCAAAGCTTTTTACACCTTAATACTAGTGTAACTGCTATAATATATTGAGCCCATAATATTTGAAGACAATGAATCCAAAAATCATGTATTGTTGATACCAAAATAACACTATTACATCTGCGCACAGAATGTTAATTACTGGTCATACTGAACTTCTCACTAGTTTAGTTTATGCCACTTGACTTATTTCTAGTTTGTTTTGTTTTTTTATTTCCTACTTAATAATTTTCTTTTTTCTTTTTCTGTTTTAGCAACGATCCACCGTGGCCTCAATGATGCACAGACAAGAGACAGTGGAGTGTTTGAGGAAGTTCAATGCCCGGAGAAAGCTTAAGGTTGGTTTCATCGCCGCTCTGCCGAGTACACACACGTACGGCACCATTGTATATGATGTGAAAACCGTGCAAAAGTCTTCACCTCTACATATTTATTGGTGGACACTTTAAGGAGAAAGTGACAATACAGGTTAACCCTGGACACAATCGCGTTCTTCCAGTAATTGGAAGCTGAGATCTGGTTTATTCCATGGGGATCTCAGAAAGCTGCTCCTTTTCCTGTAATGTTGAAGGGGAGAAAACTTGTTAGCCATTTCTTGCTACTGCATTCGTACAGTGAAATGGGATATCATTTAATTAAAAAAAAAATCTTTTGCAGAATTGTAGAAAAATCCACAACAAAATCTGAATGTGTTTGGATTTAGCTGTGGATTGGCTGCACAAGGGTGAAAATCCATAAATTAACACGTAAACGTAAAATCGGTGTGGATGAGATTTGTGTCTGGTCTGCTGCTGGTTGTGTTATTATGGCATTCTCAGCATGTTACCATAGGTCATTTTTCTTTTCTTTTTTTTTTTTGCAGGGTGCAATTCTTACTACTATGCTGGTATCCCGAAATTTTTCAGGTAAGCTCAGCTTGCAACACAAGACCGTATTGCAACAAATCCGGAATGAAAAAATATGCATGAAGGTTTGCTAAAAAACAATCCTCTTAAAGATGATGAGGCAGTGATGAGTTTTGACGTGTTTCACTATAAGCATATACTCATGACCTGACGCACTTTCTGCATCACTCCAGTGTTTTTTCTTTTTCTATCAGCATTGTAGTGACACATTAATTCTAAGTTTCTTGTCATATTGACGTTCCGGCAGCATCACCTTTTAATGATGGCATTAAAAAGTCCTGCAACACCATCTTGTGCCTGTAACTTGTGATTGGCCGAAAGTCACAAGTGACGTCACAAGAGGTCAATGCATCTCTGAAAGCCAAAACAAGGCTCTTATAGAGATGTATTGAGTGGAGACCTCTGGTGCTCTCCATAAAACAGTGGAACTGCCGGCAGATTACATATCACTGAAGACCAACTGGAGCGTCGGCCATAAAAAAAAATGAAGCCTCCGGAAGGTGAGTGTAAGACAGGGCAGGAAATTTAGATTTAAAGCACCATTACAGCAGTAAAAAACAATGCCGGAGTGGTGCTTTAATCTATTTTGTGCATGATTCTGTCACTGGTCCTTGCTGCATATTGTCCACCACTGTGAAGAATATAGGTCAGGCTTGTCCATGAAACATCATATCTTCACTGTCATGTGATATTATCTTGTGAACTTATGATCCTTGTCTTCTGGCTGTAGATGTGCTAAAGGCCATCTCTGTTATCTGTGCACACACAGATATGCAATCAGGACCAGAGGTCGTGATATGAATATATGATATAGGAGGATGTGATGCTGTGTAGACCTGCTTAACCCATGCGAGTATTATGGGGCATAGGCTTCTCAGTGCTAATATATACAAATGAGTCTAATGCTGCTGGACCCTGAACTCAACGCACAATAATATATATAGTGTACTAGCAGCCATAGTATATATGTGGGTATTTATGTGTGCATTGTGTAGGTAGCGCAGTGGGCATTATTTTATATTAGTTAGCCTCATCCCTTATAATCTTACAGCAAATTTAATTTCTTGGGGATCTTGTTTATTCAGGCTATGATCCACGTTTCTGTATTTCCGTGTAACTGCACACTACAAAATTTGTTTGGGTGGTCTTACCACCAGGTGCTCTGATCTGTATACACATATAGAGTATTTGTATAGGCTTTAATACTGAAATCGTAGTGGATCAAGTCTATACAGGCTGCTCTGATTTTGATAAATCTGATTAAATTACTCACTTAGACTTTATATTGATTTTATATATTGGTATTCGCACATTAGATAACTATTTATACTTTGGTAATAATACTTTTCTTAAACTTCCCTAGTTATGTAAAGCGGTTGTCTCCGATAAAAGGAACTTGTCCCACAGGCAGCAATACATGTTATATCATGCACACTCACCCTTTTATTATTCTTTTCCTCAATGCTCCCTGCTCCTCTTCATTTTCTATTGGCTGCAGATGTCACAGCTTGTTTACCCCACGTGACCGCTACAGACAATCTTTGGTTTGAGTATACAGCAGAAATGAGCAGGGAGCATTGGGGACACAACGATGGAATGACAGGGAATAAAAAAAAGTTAAGTATTTTATTTATTGTTATATATCAAACATTTATGCCTGTGGGCTATGGTTTTATCATTAAGGATAACTCCTTTAACTCCTTTAAAGAGGACCTGTCACCTGGCAATCTAAATGCAGCACTGAATTCAGCATGTCTGCTGCATTCAGGGAAGAGGTCCCCCATGTGCTTGTGTGCTGTGTACCCGGAGATATAGCCTTTGTAAAACCTACAGTTAGAAGCCATGGAGGCAGTCACTGTGGCTGGAGGGAGTTTGATGATGGTGGCCACTCCATCCCCCACTGCCTCTTTGTGCTGCTTCTGCTGTTCTGGCTCTGCCCTCCTCCTCTCTTCCTCTCTGTCACTCACAGCATGCAAATCATTTGTCCTGAAGTCTGCTCCAGATTCCTGCCCTGACAAAGCATAAACTGCACAGCAAGAGGCGGCACACAGAGAGGCAGAGGGGGAGGGAATGGCCATAGTCTATCAAGCTCTCTCCAGCCACAGTGACTGCCTCCATGGCTTTCAACTGAGTTTTACAAAGCCAGTATCTCGGGGTATGTTACCTCAGGGGAAATGGTGTATCAGTGTCCGCGCTGCTGAAATCCCAAGAAAACGATCCGGAAACCATATGTAGGTTGCATCAATCATCCATTTATTCCTTTCCTACGCGTTTCAACACTGTCCTAGTGTCTTCCTCAGGGATATCCCTGAGGAAGACACTAGGACAGTGTTGAAACGCGTAGGAAAGGAATAAATGGATGATTGATGCAACCTACATATGGTTTCCGGATCGTTTTCTTGGGATTTCAGCAGCGCGGACACTGATACACCATTTCCCCTGAGGTAACTTCTGGATGATTCCCACGTGCATGTGGAAGGTGGAAGTCCTGCAGCAGCTGCATTTAATGCCAAATGCTTTTACACCAGTTGTGGGTCTCACAACTGTGCTAGGTGAGTGAATTCATACCCACCGCATACATTAGTGTCACTAGTGATAGGGCACTATTGCGCCTCTTGTTCCCCCCCCCTATTTTTTTACTTTAGTATCTCGGGGTACACAGCACACAGACACATGGGGACCCCTTCCCTGAATGCAGCACACATGCTGCATTCATTGCTGCATTTAGATTGACATGCAGCAAGGGGGTGACAGGTCTTCTTTAAGCATGTTCCACGTTAGAATAAAGATCAACAGCTACAAAACAGAATCCCAATGGTTTAGTATAGGAAACCTCACTTGTTTGTTAGCTGTACTTGTGCATGTGGCCATTGAGTTATTTTACTGCCATATCATTTGTGTCTTGGACCGATTAAAGAAAATCTGTCAAGTCAAAAATCCTTATGTAACCATTTTCTGATTCCTCTGGTTTAGCTCTTTCTATGCATGTATTTCTTTTATTAAGCCTTTCCCCATATATTCTCTGTAAATGGCAAATAGAGAGATTCATTCCGTCTGTCTGCTCTATTTGTAAACAAATATTCAAATAAATACAAAGAATCTCTCACAGACAGCACAGGGTCTCTGCTCAGAGCAAAAGATGGAGGAAGTTGCCTTACTTAGCTAAGCTATCAGATATGTGTGTTCCATCTTTCCTTCCCTCTCCCTCCCCATCAGAAGCACCGTTCAGAATAGCAAAATGAAAATGAAACTAGCAGTGAGAGACTGCACAAAGGGGTGGGAATGCCAGCCTGGAAAGGAGGGAATAATGAATTAACATTTACGTACTGTGGACTATTCAGCAGTGAAAGTAATTGACGAGACTAGGGAAGCAGCTGCCTGCTGGGTGTGAAGTTGCTTATAGCTAGAGAACTACAAAGGGTACATTAATGATTTTTACACATTCTCAAAGGTCTGCCCAGGCACTATTCAAGGGTATTTATTAGTATCATACTGAAAAATGACCTGACAGAGTCCCTCTGTACAAACAGGGCTTGGATTATTTATTTCTATGGTAGGTGAGCTTTCTATTGTAGGTGAGCTTGCACATACAGTATACTGTACCTACAAGCTTCTATAGACCCAAGTTTCTACACTTTATTTTATTAGAATCAGGATTAAACTGTCAATTTTGCAGTTATGTACTGAAATTGCTGCTATATACTTTTAATATGTTCCGATGTTTAATGTGGGTTCTCATGTCACTTACGTTGCTTTTTTAGTAGGCGACAAGTGAACTGCCTAACCTAATCATCCTGTCAAAGCTATCAAGAATGAAGGGCACACAACTGGTTAATATTACAAATGCTTTTATAAATACTAGGTAGCAAATGTAGAAAGACTTTTTAGCCTCAAGGCTACTAACATACAGAGCTGTACTCTGCATTGCTGCCCCAAGTCTCTGACAGGCTGCAGCAGTGACAACAACCACAGCAGCCAATCACATAGATCAGCGCTCTCGCACTATCTACCTCAGCATCCTTCGCTGATTGGCTGCAGTGGTCACATGCGGAGTTGTCATTGATGGCAGTGTCACAATAACACAGTGTGAGTAAAGCTTTTTTTTGTTTTGTTTTTAACTTTGGTAAGTAATTCTTAAAGAAATCCTTTAACAATTGTTTACACTTATAGTTAATATTAATAAAAAACTGCTGTAGCATCTTTTCTTAAAGAGAAGCTGTCGGGTCTCCTGTGAATACAGAACCACGAGCTGTTCTGGGTGTATATCTATAATTCCTGCCTAACAGTCCCAGCATGTATTAGCATCCATAAACCGATCTTTAATAAAAGTATTTTAACAGATCGTTTATTAGATGCTAATTAGGGCTTTGACTAGTCGAGGGGGCATCAGTTTGCTGACTAGCCGGCCCACTTAGCATGCTAACCCTTCAATGTGGGTGTGATAACATGCTTTACACAGACATGTTATCAGCATCCCTCACCATTGAGCTTCAGTGTCTCCAGGTGTATGCACCCCCCGGCCTCGGAGAGGCTCACTGTGTAATGATCATCTGCAATTCCAATCATGCGCACTATGCCTTTTTTAAGCCAAAGTAGCTCAATGGTGATGTATAAGAAGTCACGCCTATGCACGGCATTGAATGGCGATGTCGATAACAAGTCTATGTAAAGCATGTTATCACACCGACAGGGGAACCAACGCCCCCTTGACTAGTCAATGCCCTAATTAGCATCTAATAAATGATCTTTATAAATACTTTTTCTAAAGATCAGTTTATGTATGCTACTATATGCTGGAACTATTAGGCAGACATTAGATATATGAATCCAGAACTCTCATGGTTCTGGGTGCCCACAGAACCTGATAGGATCCCTTAAATACTCCTGGAAAGAAGTGACCAAGAGTCCTACACAGTCTGACATCCGCCAGCACTGATTGGATCTAAGCTTGTATAGGGACAAAGGAGAAGCATTAGGAAGAATAACGCAGGAATAACAATGCCAACTTGTAAGGAAAGATGCCTCCAACTGCGGATCATATAGAGATTTAATTAGCACTGTCAGACTGTCGCTCTCGAGTATTACACTAGCTATATGTGGATAAAGCGTACATCTAGGAATCGCTGTACTGTGCCCTGGATTTTCAGTGATGTACTGCCTAACATTTAGCAACAGGAGGAACAATTTTGGGAAATATTACTAACATTATGAGTCCCTACATGGGAACATTATTATTACATGAAAGCCTGTAACTGAACAAATGTCTAGTTATAGAATAGTAATTTGCATTTGGTTAGTATTTTTATTATTATTTTGGGTTGAGACTGTATAGACACACTTGTGTTTGCTGTGGTGAAAACATTTGCGGAGCATGAAAACCCTACAGGGGGGTGAGAACTTGCGTTTATGGTGTCGATATTTTAACCCTTGCTGTAGTTAAATGTTTAGTACTGACATAATAAAGACTTTCCTCCCTCAGGTCACAGTAATCCAGCTGATTCATTTTGCCTCTGAGCTCTGAGTGTTAATTGTATTTTTGTCTCTGGCACATGCGGCGCATAAGCGACAAGGAATGTCATATTTTCCATGATCTAACCATGAGTGGAATTTTCTTAGAAAGTTGCACGCATCACTTGAATGTCTGTGACTGTGCCTTCCGTACATTAATAATTACCTCTTTTTGTGGTCATATCTTTTCTCATAGACGATGATATATCATAGTCAACTCTATTAACTCTTAAAGGGGTTGTCCTTTTTACACATTCCCCTATTCATCACTGTTTGTTATTATTACAAGCTGATAATGGGACTTCCTTCCCACAAGTCATCCCATGGGCTCAACCTGACAAGTCCCTAGGCTATGGCTATGTCTGTGTAACCACTCTGTATTCCGGTAAATAATAAGGGTCTACGTCCACAGAATTTTCTACTATTTCAAACTTTGCTTGTTAAACCCGTTTGACATGAATTTGTTTAGGCCTCTTCCATAAAGTCCTGCTTCACAAATTTCCTTTGCTTTATGCAGTAAATGTATAGCAGACTAATCAGAGGAGAACACACCGATGCTCTTCCATAGCCTTTTAGTACTATTTGTTTATTTAACTGATCGCTTCATTGGCACCATGGATTAATTTGTTGGTTTCTGCATTTTATTTTGTCTAGAGAATATGAACTTTTATTCCTTTTCAGCTTTATATATCCAAATGCAAGTAGTTCCAAAGGCAAAAAGGCAGAAGAAAAGAACTCTACGACAGTCTACAGCCAAACATTTTGCCAACTTTATATCAATATTATATAGGGCTTAATTGTACAGTGTGAGATTGGCACTGCCTTGTCTGTACCTGTCTACTGCAACAAAATCCCTTATTTTATAGCAGATATCATAGGTGAAATCTCTCCAAAGTATTGCTGTGATGTACAAAACTCCTATCAAACCAAACACCCCATTTTGTGATGAAAGATGGAGTTTATTGTAATAAATTATACAGGTTATACTGTTAATTTTAAGAGAGTTGGACTAAATCAGGAACCCTAAAAATCAATATGTAAAATAAACTTACCCACCGTCGGTACACATTTTTATAATTGGTTGTACATTTACTAACAAAAAAAAAACTTTGTTTTTATGTCCAAACAGCATTTAGAGACTTTTCATGCAACGTTTTAAAATATTCATCAGGAGCTTATAACTTCAATAAAAAGCTGACTTGTATCCCTATATATAGGCATACATAGTGATATGTCACTTATACAGCCCCTATGTAATAATAATAATTATTTCATCATATAGCGCCATTAGTTCCACAGCGCTTTACATACATCAGTAACACTGTCCCCATTGGGGCTCACAATCTAAGGTCCTTATTAGTATGTGCTTTGGAGTGTGGGAGAACCTGGAGGACACCCACACAAACACGGGGAGAACATACAAACTCCTTGTGGATATTGTGCGTGGTGGGACTTGAGTCCAGGACCCCAGCACTGCAAAGCACCATTGCTAACCACCGACTCACTATGCTAGAAAAGGAGAGCACAATGAGGAGGAGCACTATTCATGGGGACAGAGCTGGCAACAGTCACTTGGGCATATGACCAGCATGAAGTAGTAGTTCATCATCTTTCTCACTAAGAGATGGCTGAGGCCCCTATTCTCCCCCCTCTTCCCCCACAGATCTCTAAAGTCCCCGTTACACATAGCGAGATCGCTCTTGCGTCTCAGGTTTTGTGACGCAACAGCGACCTCACTAGCGATCTTGCTATGTTTGACACGTAGCAGCGATGGGGCACCCGCTGTGACATCGCTGATTGTGTCGGAATGGCCTGGACCATTTTTTGATCGTCGGGCTCCCCGCTGGGCAGCATGCATCAGTGTGTTTGATGCCTTAACAACGACCTCGTTGGTGACTCAGAACTCGGCCATGTAGGTGTGAGTCGTCAGACTAGCTGCTGTGTGACAGGGTCCCAACGACCGCCGAGGACTTTATACGGGTGGCTTTATCGTTGCTGCATCGTTGAGAAGATCTGACTGTTTAACATCTCACCAGCGACCACATAGAGACGTTCCAGCAATCCTTACCAGGTCATACAGTTGTCTGGATCGCTGGAACGTCGCCGAGTGTGACGGGACCCTAAGGCATGGTTTTCACCAGATTTGTGGTATAAAACTCATTGAAAAGTTGCAAAGCTTGAAGTTTTAAAAACATTTTGTGACTCTTGATGCTTTCACACCAGTCCTGGCCAGATGGTCTACGTGGGTGGGACAGGGCATGTGCCTCCCAACGTGCATCTTGCTACTGTCATTAAAATTTGGCATTAAAATGATGATTTTTCTTTTTAACCAGGCTCCCAAGGAGAGACTATAGTAATATGCTTTAATAGCTAAACAAGTATGAGACTAAAAATATCAACCATATACTTCCTGTATCTAAAATAAAGCTTGTCAATAAGTCACCCCCTTCCTCTTTAGCCCTTTTCTTTACCAAAAACAAAAAATGCATCATTTAGTGCCTTGGTTCTTTACGAAATAAGGCAGAAGATGGACCTATATATACATAGTCATGTGCTACTTTAATCCATAATACATTTTCTGATTATTTTTTTTTTGCATTGGAAAGTGCTTTCTTGTCTGCTATGCTCTTAAAATATTATTTCCCCCACAGTTTACAATGGCATATTTCTAGGGAATGAGGCTGGATTGGCAATAGAGCACGGTCGCTATGTTTTTCTCCACACAGGGCTATATCTAACTTGGAGCAGCTTTTTTATTCTAGGCAACCTAACTATATACCTTCAGGATTTCTGATAGGACAAAAGTATTTTACCTGTATACTTATTAACTTGAATTTCGCGATATGTTTTAACTTTTTTAATGATTCATATACAATCGGATAACAGACTTTGTAAATCAATGAAGTCACATTAATGTTGCTATAGGAGACAGTCTTTTTCCTTTTAGGTTATGGGCCTCATTTCAGCTGCATGGATTGCTATAGCTGCAATTGTTCTCTGCTTCTCAACTTCTTCGTATTCTAGATTGAGGTTGATGGGCATTTCACTTTACTGTAGTAAATGTTAGATTTGTCCATATGCTTATGCTTCATGAGTGAGCTAGGCAAATACAGCCAATGTTGCCTTTTGCATGTTGATATTGCTGCTGTTGTTCAACAAATGCATTGGTCTGAAGTATTAAAAAGTCCAAAATCAATGTTAGCCTTGTTCACATTTTCGCTGAAGGCTACATCCCTGATGTCATCAAATTTTATTAGGGCATCAAGATTTGTTATCACAGAAACCACAACACAAGCTGGAAGATGGTGAAATCAGTCAGCACAGATGTGAACAGTCAAAGTGCCATACAGTGATCAAGGGCCCCAGCTCTGTTTCTACAAAAAAGTGGATGTGTGGCCCATAATACCCAACATTTACTTTAGAATATGTATTAAATACTGCTATTGGCAACACAACCACTTTTTTGTCTATTTTGATACAGAAGACTACAGTGCCTTAAAATTTATAATTGTGACTTTTTTTCTCTGTCCTAAAGTTTCTCGCTCTTTTAACACCTACTAGACACACTTCAGATACTTTTTTTTTTTTTTCCCTCCTCCTATGCCTTATCTGGTACAAGACCCGGTAGAGTGGAACCACTGGCTTTTTGCCACATTTCCTTCCTCTTCCCACAGTCTCTTCATTCTTCAAAAGCTCCTTCATCCTACTGACTTGCTACGCTGCCCTATCCTCTTGGCTTGTTGCAGTAGATTTTTTTTTGCTGTGTATTTTGCTTGAGAAAGTCGGGGAACTTTGCGAGCACACAAGAGTCATCAAGATATGCTTGCCTGTGGCATTGTATAGAATGCATAAATGCAATGCAGGATGCAGCATGCCAGATGCATTGTAATCATATCATATCTAATAGGTCTTCTATAATTGAAAACTAGGTGCCGTTAACAGAAGAGAGAAAAAGGAAGACCCAGCAGGTGGGAATGTTGCATCTCTTGGCATCCTTTGCTTAATGTCTGGTCAATTAGACACCTGATACAAATCTGAAAGTGAATGCTTGCTATTGCATACAATCTTGGCTACCACTCAATGCTTGAGAGTGAAATTTTGCTAGTGTTTTTCATCCTAGCATCACAGAAATAAAGAGTCTTTTGTGCTTTGCAAGGTCCACCCCAATGATTCTCTAGGCAATTGTGAAAATAATATACCGTACATGTGCATTTAAAGTCTATTAAAGCTTCATACAATTCTGTTTATTTTTGTCATACTTTTTTTAATCAATGCTTATTTGACTTGCATCTTGCCTTTATTGTTGCTCATTTGGTCTTCTGTTGCATTGTTGCGGCTCCTCCCACTGAATGATTTTGTCCAATCAGTTGGCAGGCAGAGCTCCGCCCCCGTTGCAGCCGCCACCAGTGCTGCCAACTTGGCTGAGCAAGGTACGTGGCATGAGTTGACCCGAACCCCAATTACTATAATCCTCAATCTGAATTTTTCCCCTACTGATTTTCCTCTTTTTTTGACTTTTTTTCCCTACCTTGTCATATTCTCCTGCCTCTGATGAAACTGCATGCCAATGCCTGCATGCTCAGGGGCAGGACATGTTGTGTACCCTAGTGGTGAAGTATGGCATGGAGACCCATTTGACCCTGATGTGGAGTTATCTTTCCATTGATGTGCTACTAACTTTACTTTGCATGCTGAGCAGCTCTTGGCTTCTATCTCTTCTTTCTTGTTTCTTTCGGGAAGAGAAGAAATAATATTGGCAAGAAACAAATGCCAGAATTGTTCCTTAGTGTGAAGCCTAAACTTGTGTTCAGTGAATGGTTTTCACTTTGTTTGCACATATATTTGAAGGTTTCAAATGGGCATGAGGCACAAAAATGTAGAGTATGCCACCACTACTACATTGCATTTCTCATTATGTACAATGTTATAGAATCCAATGAAAATATTTGCCAATATCGACATCTGAGGTGAACTGAGGCTTTGGGTTCAGTGTCCTAAAAATAGTTAATAATATTTTGTGTGTTGTCTTTTAGGTTTGTCGCTTCTCAAATGTAAAGTTTTTTTTTTTATAAGCTCAGAAAGTGTTCTATATTTCCCCACACATTAGACTGTCTGCTAATCCCACTGATATCGACTACTTTGGCTTACAGTATAATGTATGTGGGGTCCTCTGACAATTTGTCTGGGAGCATATGGATCCGGCCTGTCGTTGGGCCGACATCTGTCTAATGTGTAAAATGGGCTGTGAATGATAATCAAAAGTCCAATGAACTTTATATCTTTATTTTTTAGGTTAAGGGGTGTCCCACAAACAGTGTGACTGTACAGGGACATGGTCTGATCATACCATATCTCCTGTGCTGAGATAATTTTAAATATGTGTCACTGCTATGTACTGTGTAATGGATGTGTCTGACCATACAGGAACATGGTCTTATTATACCACATCTCCTGTGTCGGGGAGGAAGTAAAGCATAGTATACAGATATTACATCACGGGATCGCAAATTATTTCTCTAAGATAAAATATTCTTAAAAAACAGACAGGGAAATGCATTACCTCACAAAAAGAATCAGCTGTCATCCTATTCTGTGGAATTTATATACCTTCTTTTGTGTCCTCCCCGGCCCAAAAGGACACCTTGAATTCCCTGATGGATGTTGACGATTTTGGAGGTGGTGTTGCGCATGTCTACTGCACTCGTTCACTTCAGCAGCCACATATTGTACATGAGCATTAAATAAAGAGATAATGGAGAAAAAGGAAGTGAAAGAATAGTAGTCCAAACTTAGGAGGGCAACTCCATATATAATGAGAACTAAAAATATGCCATGATAGCAGAGAATCACATGGCCCACGATAGTTACACAAAAAAGTAGTAACATACCCCAAATATCTAAAATGTAACTTTTATTAAAAAATGAGTATACGTAGGGTATAATGCACAGCATTAATAGATAGATACAATATGAGTATCAAAGGAGGTTAGTGGTGAGGATACAGACTGTATATAAAATATAACCACACAGAGAGCGCTGAAAAGACGGTAAAGATACCAAAAAGTAAATTGGTCCAATCACATGTGAGGCTGTTGTAAAAGGATAAGTCATGTAAATGCCATACACATCAAAGAATGGCTGGTATAGTCAGAGTGGTACCTACACATAGTGTTGACAAATAGTTACAGCAAATTGGAGACCACAATGCTGTATATGAGGCATAAAGAATGTAAAGCAGTAAGTATAGTAAAGAGATCAACCGCACATATCAGGAGACAAACAGTGCTTAGCCATTATAATGCAGAGAGCCTGCATGTGTGGAAGGCCCCGCCAGGTTTCACTTTGCCTTTCTCCAGAGGGCTACATGTAAATTACATCACTGAGATTAGCTAAGTGAATGATAGATGTGTATGATTCAATTGGTATGTTATTACTATTTCTTAATTATATTTTTTCCAGGAAACCTCCACAAATATTCATAGTGATCTACACATATACTATATTTTTTACCTACAAATATTCATAAGGATCTTTTCTACATTTTCAAAAAAAGTTTAGAATTGTATTCTGATTATAATTGTGCACATTTCTTCACCTCTCAATGCAACCAGCAGCATAAAAAAATATATACTTGTAATTCTACTATGATAGGTTTTATTTTTTTAAGTCCTTACTGTATTTCACTCATTTTATTTGATTTCTTTATATGGCACACTACAAACAGTATAATTAGAAAAATCGCCCTTACCAATGGAACTAGCCTGGAGGCATTTGTTTACATCACTGGCATTCTCTGATTTACAGGTCTATTACTCTATTACCCCTTGATTTTTTACACCTTTTGCCCTTATGTGGGTGTTGCTTATGTCAACTTTGATTTTATTGTTGCTGTTGCAATTTGAGAGACAAGAATCAACATTATTTTGTTTTAAATAGAAACCCCTTTAGACTCAATTTGTCACCTAGATCTGCTTTATCAACTACCTGATGATAGGTTAAATATCAGTATATGTAGGCGTGCCCCTAACCACATGTCAATAGTTTATGCCATAATATATATAGTGCTACTATTTGCATATATGGTAACAAAGGGGATTCTTTTAGGTTTCCTCAAATCTGTTGCCCTCACCCGTGATTTTCCTTTACTGTATGATCTAGTAACTCCTGGGAATAGCCACAATGTTTACATTGAATGTCCATTTCCTTCCCTCGTGTCACTTTTTTGACCAGATCAGTATTCTCTCAATGCGTTTTAATTAACTTTTATGTAGAAAATAATTAGATTAGATTATTATTAGATAATCTCTTATAAATCAGTTAAAGGGATCCTGTCACCCCCAAAACGCATGTAAACCTATTAAAACCTGTCCCTAGAGCATATTAACACTATCCCTACACTCTTTTTACCTCCTAAAAGCATTAAGTGACATTGAATAAAAACGTTTTATAAGTACCTGATTAGTGCTGATAATGAGTGACTATGCTATTCATAGTCACTCATCAAGACTGCCCCTCTGCTTCATAGCACGCCTGAATAGGCGTGATCTACATCCAGGATTCAAATTCGTGCCTCCCCGCTGTGCCCTGTGTCGTAGGAGGCTGCAGTGTGGCTGGTGACGCGATCCGCGTCATTCCCGGCGCCTGGTGACGTATTTAGACCGGCGCCGCGCTGTTAGCTTCAAAATGCGCACTGCGCATGCCCAATGCGCATGCGCAGTGCGCATTTTGAAGCTAACAGCGCGGCGCCGGTCTAAATACGTCACCAGGCGCCGGGAATGACGCGGATCGCGTCACCAGCCACACTGCAGCCTCCTACGACACAGGGCACAGCGGGGAGGCACGAATTTGAATCCTGGATGTAGATCACGCCTATTCAGGCGTGCTATGAAGCAGAGGGGCAGTCTTGATGAGTGACTATGAATAGCATAGTCACTCATTATCAGCACTAATCAGGTACTTATAAAACGTTTTTATTCAATGTCACTTAATGCTTTTAGGAGGTAAAAAGAGTGTAGGGATAGTGTTAATATGCTCTAGGGACAGGTTTTAATAGGTTTACATGCGTTTTGGGGGTGACAGGATCCCTTTAAGAATTTGTGTGTGTGGGCCTTGCAGAGAGCTCTGTTACTAACTAGCCATCCTGGCCATACACAGGATTATCTATTCTAGAGCATCTAGCTTTATTCTTTCATTTTGATTGATAAAGGTTGTAAGCTGCCAAAATATTTTTATATTTATTTTTTATAACCTGAAATAAATCCTGAGCTATTCTTAGTAACTCTGGGGCCTTGAACTGTGGGACTACACATGAAACGTAATAAATACAACTGAAAATACGGATAATCATGATATAATGCGAAACAATACAAAAAGGTGTACATTATTAAAAAATCATTCTTGAGCATCAGTTCTTAAATCTTATAATAAGATACACCCCAAAAAAATGGACAAATATAATTTTAATAAAACGTAGCATCATTCGTAATTATTTGCATAAACATTAAGTTTTTTCCTCTGCTTCCTCAAAAATGGTCTAATCATTGTTTTATTAAAGATATATATATATGTGTGTGTGTGTGTGTATATATGTGTGTGTGTATGTATGTATGTATATATATATATATATATATATAATATATATATATATATATATATATATATATATATATATATATATATATAATGATTAGACCATTTTTGAGGAAGCAGAGGAAAAAACTTATTAATGTTTATGTAAATAAATACGAATGATGCTACGTTTTATTATATATATATATATATATATAATGTGTATATATTCCACATATCATTACACATTTTGCTCTGCTCGGTCTATCTTAATATAGTCCTAGTTTTCGTATAGGCTGCTTTCACAGTTCATTGAAAAAGAGCCGTGCCATCAACAGCTGCTTTGGTTTTCAGTTACAGTAAGTTGTAGCATCCTGCGTTGTACAGTGTCACAAGTGTATATATTATTGACCACCACGTGGCACTCATAGAATGTCATCAGGGTGTCATCTGCCAGTCCTTGTGACACTGGAGCATCAGCAGGGCAGGCTGAGCGCTGCAATCTGGAAAGAGAAACATCACACAAGTACTCCACAAGCTGACTGGGCATGTCTCGGCAGGTGATAGAGAAGGGTAGAGGTGGCTGCTCCAAAAGGTCAGGTGCAAAATGACTTCTGTGAGTCAAGATCAAGACCTGATAGCTGTAAATTCAACCACATGAGATAACGTGGGCATTATAGCCCCAATTCATAATTCTCTTTTCTGGAGTAAAAATATCTCTAATTGCAACTTTTATGTTTTGCACGATTTTACTTTAGGTTTTTTTCAGCACTATTGCTATTTTTGAAATGTACTCCAGTGCACTGGTTAACTACAAAATCTGTCATTTTATTTTTCAAAAAAATTGCAATGACTTTTCCTTAAAGAATAAAGCAGAGATAGTGCTGAGCGTACCATTAGTGGATAGGAGTAGTGAACACAGTGAAGGGATTTATCACTCATCTTGGGGCTTGTGTGTCAGCAGGTCACAACTCAATGGTAAATGCAAGGTAATGTGATCAGATGCCTGACTCCTGGTGAGCGGCTAGTATCTCCTCCAAATCAGCCCAGTGGCCAAGAATGGATAGAAAGAGAGATCACTAGATAAATAGGTGCTCCAGCAAGTCAATCACCATCATATGTAAAAGATTTTTATTTAAAACAGTATCATTGAGTATCTGGCTCTAACCAGACCTCATCAGGCTTGATGTAGCCGACACTCTTTGTATTCTACTTTTTATCATGTGTTTTAAATAGGATATTTTTCATACAGTGATGATTATTCTTGCTGGAGCGCCTAATTACCTGGTGAACACTTTTTTTTTTTATATGCATGTTTAAACCCTAACGTGACTTTTTGCTCCAAAATGGTGAAACTTAAGTACCGTAATAGTTGAGGGCAAAAAAAAAAGCGTCTTGAATTTTGCACAGCATTTATCAAATACTTCTAAGAATTTTAGACACAAATATAGGTAAAGGAGACCGCAAGACCAAAAAAAGAGAAACCTCACCTAAAGGAAAAAAGAAACTCTGCAATTGATGAACAGGGACTGCATTCACATGGTGCAGCCTCCGTTTGTATTTTAGACGTTGCGGTAATTATGCAGACATTACAGTGACAAACTATGTTTCATGTGATTAACTTTTATTCCATACACTTATTCTCAACAGTTCCCCATAATTTTTGTTAGGCCATATAAAATATGTGATTGGCTGAGAAATAAGCAAGGCTAATGACTGCCATGTGTTGAGAAATGTGTTTGGGAAAGTGTGTTCTTTGGTTACTTTCATATTACGTAGTACCACTCTTTCAGTGGTCCTGTTCTGATTTATATTCAAACCCCCTGCAAAATGGGCTATCGACGTATGCACCTATGGGGCAGTTGACTTTAATGGTGCTGATGGAGTCAACGTGTGCTGTATTGTGCACTATTTTCGGGAGTAAGCATTACCTGCAGGCAGACACCCGAATGCTTTCCACGGCATCCCGAAAATGGTGCAAGACAGAGCACCTGTTAACTCTCTGTCTGCACCATTAAAGTCAATGACCCCCATAGGTGCATACATCTAAAGCCCATTTTGCTAGGGGTTAGAGCGAAAGTCAGGACTGGACCACTGAACGTGTGTTACAGCGCAATGTGAAAGCACCATTGCACTTGCTCATACATTCGTTTATTGTGTGGGACAGTGCCTTTTAGTTTGTATCCTTAATGTTTGAATAGTACGATAGTTACAGTTCTTATATTTGAAGGATTGTAATGACATGGCGCAGGACTGGAAATCCCAGCTATACACAGTGCATAACAGGTGATGTACTCTTGTCATGTCAGGGTTTATTTTAGATTTTAATTGTTTGTATATAGCGTTTATATATAAAGAACAACTCTTTATTTTATTTTTTATTTCTTTTGTAAGTTTCTAATTTTCAGCAAAACCTCTTGAGACTTTTAAATCACTCAAGGTTTGAAACAATGTTGCTAGAACAAACTCCGAAAGTGCGCCAGCTAAAGCAGCTGTGTAAATATCTATTTTCCCTTGCAGCTCTTGATGGTATGTCAGTGATTCACAAGTGCTCCCAGCAGCAGTTGTCACTGGCTGAACTAGTTAAAATGTGGACTATGTAGTAATGTTCACACAGTAAAGATGTTGTGAGCGCAAACTGTCATACCAAGCTTATTTCTGTGTTTATGTAGTTGTGTGTTTGCATGTTTTTTTATATCCGTGCAAAAATCACATCAGATTTGCAGTAACATATCAGTTATGCCTCCGTAAGAGTTTGGAGCAGCTAAACCAGGGATCTCCAACTCCAGGCCTTAAGGGCCGCCAACAGTGCAGGTTTTCAGGATTTCCTTAGTATTGCACATGTTATAATTGAATCAACTGCACTGGTGATGATTCCAACCCCTGTGCGCGATACTAAAGAAATCCTGAAAACATGTTTGCGGCCCTCGAGGCCTGGGGTTGGAGATCCCTGAGCTAAATCATGTGCATTAAGGTACTGTTACACAGCACGACGTTGGAACGATGTCGGCGACGATCTCGTGGGCGCCTGGTTGTTTCCGACATCATTGATGAGATGTTGCATGTCTAGATATTGACGATTCACCAATGACCAATGGTGTGAGCAGTTATCGTTCGTACAACCCAGCAAACGATGCCTGCTCATTGCTGTGAGCAGCCAACCTGCTATATCGTTGTGCGTGACACCGCAATAACAATGTAGTTTATTGCGGTGTCATACACAACGATATAGCAGGTTGGCTGATTGTTGATCGTGTGGTTTGAGAACATGTTCTCAAACCTGCGATCACCGATCCAACGACTTATCGTAGTTGAATCTCGGTGTTACATGCAACGATGTCCTAACTATGTCGCCAGACCTGTGACGTTTAAGCGATATCGTTAACGATGTTTTGCCGTGTAACGGGGCCTTTAGTTTTGTGGGAAAGCAGGTATAGAGGGTTTTGCTCACGGCATTCCTTAGGCAATGTGTAGCATAGAGCTGGTTTTCTCTTAATTAACAAAGTTCAATTTAAAATGTAATTTATATTTTGTAGATCTATTATTTGTAACTAGAGATAGGTGAAACAAAACTGTAAAGTTTGAGGTTCTTACCGAACCACCTAGTGTTCGTGCACGGACCCCGAACTTGAACTTCCCTGAGAAGTCCATGACACGGTTCAGGTTCAGTTTGGAGGGCTTTAAAAATAAACAAAACAGTGATTAATCGTAAGCATGATTGCTTACCAGGGTCCGCACGCTTCTCCTTCCAGTGCCTTTCATTAACTTCCTGGTTATTCACTGCACTTTAGATGCTAGAATGTATGGGCTGCTCCCAGGTTACTGCACTTAATCCAACAGCCAATCACAGACATCCACTCAGCATCTTCAATTCGCTTTTGCGCCCCTCGCCCATTGTGCCAACATTTGCGATTGATTGACGACAGCAACTAACCTGATGTCATAGTAGTTTAAAAATAAATAAAAAAAAAAAAGTATGTAACGTTTTACCTTTGCTGGCAATCAAAAACAGGGTAAAGCCCACACATTTTCTTTTTAATTCTTTTTTTAAATAATTAAAAAAAAAAAAAAATTAGCTCCCCTTTATTTTTTATCTCCAGCCATGGTAAAGCCAGGCAGCGGGGGGTTGCAGCCTGTAGATGTTCGCTTTATCTGACGTCAGGATCGTTATCACAGACGCCGGCACAGTGGGTGAGGAGCGCAACAGCTAATCACAGATGCGGTCACCGAGAGTGGGTGTCTGTGATTGGTTGTTGGAGTAGGTGCAGTTAATTGGAAGCAGCCCGTTCATTCTAGCATCTACCGTGTAGTGAATAACAAAGAAGTTAATGAGCGGCCCAGGAAGTAGAAGCGTGCGGATTCTGGTAAGTGATCATGCTGATGATGAATCACTGTTGTATTTTTACAGCCCCTTTATCTACCATCTCGAACTTTAAAGTCCGAGTTCGGGTTTGGACTCAATTTCGGGTCAAGTCACGAATATAGACTTTATAAACAAGTCTGGTCGAACCCGAACATCTGCGGCCCATCACTATTTGTAATAGAAATGTTCTCAACTTTTTTTCTTTGAAGGGAATCTGTCACCCTTTTGTGTTTTTTTTTTTTTTTTTTTTTTTTTTGAGTTTTTATTAATATGATAATACGGGTTGCATTCAGCTGAAATTAGTAATACCTGTATGCCTCCTGGATGATGACTTGTTTTGTTAAAATGATCTTTCATAGCTTTGATCTTCCAGGCTATGAGGTGCACACTGCTTGGAAGACAAGACTACAACCGGTCATCATTATAAAGAGTTTCTGCTCCCCTTCTCTTCCTTAACGCCCCTGTGACGTCGGATGCGCTGCCAGAAATCCTGCGCCTGGGTATTCTACCTGCTGTCTCTGCCCTGCATTGTTGCGCTTTTCTGTATGCACATTCTTTTAATTTTGAAGTTCACAGGTGCTGCCATGTTTGAAACTACAGAAGGGCAGAACAATGCAGTAGAGAGAGCTGCAGAATACATCGGCACTGATTTCCAAACACTTTGCACCTGGTGTCACAGGGACACTGAAGATAAAGGGGAGGAGAAATCTTGTAAAATGTAGACCGGAGGCAGGCTTATTTCTTCCAGGCCGCATACGCCAAATAGCCTGGAAGATTAAAGTTATAAATGATTAATACAAAACAAGCCATCTTCCAAGAGGCATACAGGTATGACTAATTTCCGCTGTATACAACCTATATGCCCATGTTAACTCAAAAACATAAAAAGGGCGACAGTCCCTTTTAAGGTTAAAATAATATATATGCACTGCAATACATTTATTATGGAATAAAGCTACACATATATACTGTGCCTGTGAAGCAGCCCTTCACTCACCTCTTGTTTTTCCTCAATTTTTTCTTTGTAGCCCATATCTACACAAGTAATATTTTGAAGGGTAGCAACATATTTTTCTCGGGCACAAAGTGAATATTAAAACCCCAAAATTATGTATTAAAACAGTTTTCCTAGACTTTAGTGTTGATATATACTTGTATATCCTACTTAAGGCCACGTTACACACACAGATATCTGTTCAGATATTGGTCAAAGATCTCTGGTTGCAGTGAAATCATGGACACATTGTATCATTTGTACACAGCCACAAAATGGAACAATGTGTCCATGATTTCACTGCAACCAGAGATCTTGACCAATATATATGTGTGTAACGTGGCCTTTAGTTTGGTAGAACTGCCACTATGCACAGCTGATTGAAGCTCCAAAGTGGCACAACCTCTAGATTCGTTAGTGAACTTGAATTATAATGAAAGCTCTCTCAACACAATTTTGAAGGTGCTGTGGGGCATCGGATGTGGCAATCGGCTACCTTTAGGGGTGACAGGAGTTTGAACCTTACCCACCTAAAAGGGAACCTGTCAAGAAAAATAAATATGTTCCTAACTTGCAGATATGGGGTTAATCTGCAGGTTAATAGCCTTCTGATGCAGTGCAACCACCACACTGATTACTTTGCTGACACGAGGGAATGATCTACATTTAGACACGTTTTTGATGCATTTTGTGAGGATCCGTTTTTCAGCTGCAAAACTTAATCAGCTTTTCAAAAAAAAAAATGGATGCTCCGTTTTTGATAAGTTTTGTAAAGATCCTTTTTTTTTAAGCCCATAGATGATGGTATCAGTGGAAAAAGTGGGGTATAAAAATGCCACACAAATTGACATACTCATTTTTTTTGAGGATCAGTTTTTGAGCCAAAAAATACTGACCATTGCAAAACATTGTGTCTAATGACAAATCTTGAAAACTCTTTGAATCTTTGAAATGGATCCATTACACTGCACTGACACTTAAAAAAAAACGGATTCTCACAAAACGGATCAAAAATAGTTTGTCTGAATGTAGCCTTATTCCTTCCAGCAGCCTCAGGCTTCCAGTCAATAGGGGTGTGGCTGGCATGATTTCAGTCACCACTGAGTGCATAGTGAGTGGCAGCTAAAACCACACCCCTTTCATTGACTGACAGCCAGCTCAGCATTGCTTCAGTACAGAGCTAGCTACCAGTCAGTGCTGGGTGCTTGGTTACAGCCGCTGCTCACTGCACCAAGTGGGGACTAAAATTACACCAGACACACCCTTTTGACTGCAAGCTTGAGGCTTCCTGGAGGAATAGTTATCTCCCTGCAGTGGGGCTCTAATTGTAGCAGCCACACAGCATTAGAATTCTTTTAACCTGCTGATTACGCTATATCTGCAGTTTAACATTTTTTTTACATGTAAGGTTCCCTTTAAATGCTAAGCAGGTGCATAACAACTGTACAGGTGGTACAGGAGTTGCAGTCGCACCCTGGCCCTGGAGCATAGGGTTGCGCAAATGGCCCCTTTAGCTCTTATGAGAAAACAAAATGTTATAACCCATGATAATTAGGAGTCTTGTTTGAAACGTTGCATGTGGGTCCACAAGCTCAAAGCCACGCTACTGATGCTAATGATATCCATTCCTAGTCATAACTATATTTAAAGGGTAGATCATGAATATTAGTCTCAGAAACGTTTCTGAGGAAATAGGTGCTCAGATGGAGTTTCAGTCCTTAATATCAACTAGAAAAAAGAATCTGGCTCTTAAAAGTAAGTTCATTGAAAAAAACTCTTTCAATAACATTTATTAACATCCAAGGATGATGTGTATAAAATGTGACATTTTGATCTTTAATTGATCTTTAGCAGACTTACACAGTCTTGTGGATAGTGGTGTAGGGCAATCAAAGATAAAATTGCTGCAACGCTGTGGAGAAATGCAGTTTGCATCGCTGTAGATGCCCTACGTGTTTTACACATATCACCATTGGATAACGTTGTAAAACGTTATTTTTTTTTTCATTATACTTACTTTTGTGTGCTGAATTCTTTTTCTTCCTTTTGTCTCTCTTTACACAACTGTGTAGATTCACATCCATTGTAGATTCCATAATGTTTTAAAGGGTTTGTCCACTACTAGGACAACCCATTCTGATTACACAAGTCTCCAACAGGTAAAAAAAATAATTATGTACTCCCCTCTCGTACTGGCACTGTCCAGTGGTGTTGTTACTCACATTCCCACGACTTACGTGAGCCCCCACGTCCAACCACCGCCAGCTTCTTTCTCCCTGTATTCGGACAAATTGGATAATCAATCCTGTTGATTGCTCCTGTTTCTGAAGGTAGGGAGAAAGAAGCTGGTGGTGGTTGAACAAAAGGGCCATCGTAAAGTCTCAATGTAACGTGAGCACCGACACCTCTGGAACAGCGCCAGCATGGGAGGTGAGGGTAGTTTTTTGTTGTTTTTTTTTACCTGGGGAAAACATGTGGATACATAAGGGGTTGTCCTAGTAGTAGATAACCCCTTTAACCTAGAAATAACTGAATGCAGCTTTAATTTTTTTCATTAAGTTGACAGAGCCCAGCAAATGCTGTATTACACATTTTCTAGTTAAAGCTTGAATTTTGTATTTCTGATTTTTTTATAGAACAAAACAAATAGAATTCAGAATGGAGATGGGAACTCAGCCTTAGAGATGCCATATTTAGATTTCTAGATTATAAAATAGGGGTTCCAGGAGTTGTCAGCTACTATAAACATTAAATCTAATGGATCCAGGTCTATGGCGAGAAAAAAAACAAACCCTATTAACCACTGCTTCTTTGCACTGTAATGTGTCTCCTGCTGGTGTGGTTCCCTATCATCGAAATTAAGGAGGGGATGAGGAAATTTATCGCGTAACTGCTGTAGCCTGTTTGGCTGGATTTTCTCGCTACGGTTGAAGCCAAACAAGCCGGCTACCCATACTTCTTTTTCCCCTTGTGGAATGCACCATATACTGCTCGTACACTGTAGCCAGACACTAGGCCGCAGTTCCGAAAATAAACTAGTTTAATTTTTCAACAGGATTTTGAGAAATAAATTTTGAGCTGTTTTGTCATTTTATGGTGTTAAGAGTTTAGGAAATTCTATTTCTGGAGTCATCAAGTAAATGTTGGTCTTCATAATTATATCAACTACCCAAGTTGACTCACAACAAAAGGCATGACTGTGCTGATGGGATTAATAATATCTTCAAAACATGGGAATTAAAGCACCATTCCAGCATTTTTTTGAGTGCTGGAGTTGTGCTTTAAACCTAAAACCCCTGCCCCTATTCTTACAGTCACTCTCCAATGGCTTCATCCTTTGTTGGCGCAGCTCAGTTCCTGTAGCACCTTGTGGTTAGTCACAAGCTCCGAGTGCATCTTTGAGAGCCAAAACAAGGCTTTCATAGAGACGTATTGAGTTGTGACCTCCAGCTCACTCTATGAAGCACTGGAGCTGCCGGCAAGGCACAAATTATCGGAGACTGACTGGAGCAAATCTGGAAGAAAATGTAGATGGTGAAAGATGAGCATAAGGTGGGGGGGGGGGGGGGCAAGGGACTTAAATGTAAAGCCCCACTAAAGCAGTTAAGAAAAAAAACTATATGGTTTTATACATATTTATTCATAGTACATTGAAGGACAACTCATCTACAAGGATAGATCTTGAACCCGAATCTTAACCTTGCAGTCTTCCTTTATTCATCTTTAATATTTTCTGTTAGCCTACAATTATTAAAGGACAAGGAAACACTAAATCGTAACCCAGACTATAGTTTCCAGAGCAGGATAAGTCATTGCCTTAAATGTCATTCATTTATTAGTTATATACATGCATGTTCAGCAAAATAATAATAATATTTAATAATAATCTTATTAAACAATATTAAATAATATTATAATATTGTTCCTCTGGAAAAATCATTCTGATCACTGTAGATGTCTACGTTACATTTTCATTCTAGCAAAACTTGAGTTACACTATATATGGTTAACTTTGGGGCAGTTAATTTTTTTACCTGAGTGAATGTATTTGGGACTAAAATAATTTTCAATTGGGTTTCAATTTATCACCTTTTGGCTAATACAGTTAATATGTATTCACAGTACATGGCAGACTGAAGAATAGGTTACCGGACATCCGTAAATGAGTGCGCTCTGACAGCATGGTTAACAACTCTTGTTTCTCCTCTTCATTACTATTATAACATGTTCCACAACCACATTAAATTTGAGGTGAACTTTGATGTGGCCATATATCAATTTAGAAGACTTCAGAATAAGTTACAAGCCCTGTTATACACAGCTTACTGGCATATCCATTGTTAACTTATTCCGCAGCCTGCTATGTATCGTGATACACCGAGGCTGTAGAAGACAAGTCATTCCAAAATTTTTAATGAAACTCAATTGCAGCAATTATTTTAAGCCATTTGAATTTGTTACCAAAACATTGGCCGTATGTCTTAATATTTTAACTTTAATGTATGGGTACTATTTTTTTCGTGTTTTCCTTTGTGTGATTGTAAATTTTTTTTACCCTGAATTGTACATATTACTATACTTAAAATGACTTTACATTTGGAGAACATTCATGAGTAGATATGACTACTGGAACCCTGGACTTATCCAGTTTCACAATTGCATTTTTACTGGTTATGTGCTGCTTTCGATCATAATCTGAATACCAACCTCAGAATCTTTGTGCGACTGTCTGTCTGTTTTCAAGATACCTCAGAGCCAAGGATAAGAGGAGCCAATGTGAGTAACTACACCCTGTGTGGTTGGCACCTTATGGAGAAACTCTTCCCAAAGACTGTACAAGACATATTACATTTTCTCATATAAATATTCATTTTTCTTCATTCTATTTTTCAGCAGCCAAAAGTCTGTTAAACAAGAAGACAGATGGAGTAAAGGTAAGCGGTCTCATTACACGTGTGACAAATGTATTCCTCTATGTAGAGATAAATGTTAACATATCTCACTGTGGTGTTCTTCCATGGGCGAAGTAAAATTGAGTCTGGATAACATGGTCCACAAATGCCAAATATTTTAATGGACATTCAAATATAATAGTTTAATCTGTATTTGATACTTAATATTTTTCAACTCATAGATGGGGTTTATCCTGAGTGTTAACAGTTGATAAAATCTTACATTCTGCATTATTTTCATTGGTATTCCATTGTATGTCTGACATCAAGCCTGTCAAAAAAAATATTCAACTGTGCGACTAATTACAGAAAATAGTTTTATTTATTCTTTATTCGGGCTCAGTGTCATGATTACACCTCCTGCCCTGCGCACTAGTGTGTAAGAGACATCACCTAGAATAGATCATATGCAAATGCTTTCTTTACAATTACAAATTTTTTTTATTACTGTTTGTATAATTTCCTTTTAATATCTTTTTTTAGGAAAAGAATGTGTTTTTTTTAAATTTTGTGTTCTTAGCAAACAAACAATATAATGGTCACAGTCATATCGATGATGTCTCTGTAGGATATGAATATAGAGAAGACTGCAATTGAAGAGTGGAAATGTATATGAATCTTGTTTTTTTGTGTTTTTTTTATTTATGTCCAACGACTCCCATATTCTTCAGCTGGTGGGCCTTAGATTTCACATGAACATTTTTGACTGCTCAGAGTTTGATCACCCGTTTTCTACTATTGGAGTATGAAGACTGAAAACACTTTTTTGAAGGGAACTTGTCAGCAGATCCATCCTTTCCAAACCATGGCCAGCATGAATCAGAGGCTACTTGTAATTCTGTTCTTTTTCAGAAACTCCCCAGTATTTGAGTAAAGGCAGTCCCTGATTCATGCTGCCCATAGTTCAGATATGTGACGAGATCCCTTTTACAAAATTATTTATTTGGTAGGAGATTTTCTTTCAATTTGTTTTCTGTCTGTTTTGTCATGTCCCTATTTTGTCTTTAAGGCATAAATCCATTCTAATTTGTGTGATGTTTGTTTGGCTGCTGTGACCATCTCGGGTTGAAACGGAGTAGGGATATGTGCGCACATTAAAGGGAACCCGTCAGCTCGTTCTACCTCTCCCCCCCCAACAATCACTACTGTGCCTGCACCTTGGTAGCTGATCCCTAACCATTCCTCTCTGAGCTAAACATGCCCTGTAAAGTTTAAGAAAAATGATTTATAACTTACATGCAGTCTCCATCTAGAGACTGGAATGGCGGACTCCATTCTCCCTCCTTTGCTGGCTTTCAGCACGCCCCATTGGGCATCTATTGTTCCACCCTTTTTGAAATTCCTGCCTCCTCTGCTATCAGGAGCTGGCTGGAACGTCCTATCCGGCCAGGTGCGTTTGGGGCTGATCACGTGTGGCCCACCTCCGGCACATGCCAGTGCACATATTGTAGCCGAGCTGGTAATGTCAATAGCCCCCATAGTACACTAGGCTGGACATTCTGGCCGGCTTATGATAGCAGCAGAGGAGGCGGGCATTTCAAAAAGAGGTGGAACAACAGAATGACTGACGCCCAGTGGGGCGTGCTGAAGGCCAGCGAGGAGGGGAGCATGGAGGCTGCATTTAGGTTATAAATCATTTTTCTTAAACTTTATAGGGCACGTTTAGCTCAGAGAGGGATGGTTAGGGATCAGCTACCATGGTGCAGGGACAGGTGGTGATGGGTTAGGAGGGTAGAATGAGCTGACAGGTTCCCTTTAATTATTTGCAGAGATATCTGCATCGCTTGGCAGGAAAAAAGCAAAGTAAAATACCTTTTTAATGTATATTTGATTCAGATTTTCCCCACTTATAAGTGTGGTTTGAAATCTACAGCAAAATTGCTGAAAGCTATTAACATACTTCAGATAAGCAACGTGTGCCCTGAGACTTCAGGATTCTCATTCACTTTGCTAGCATCAGGAAAAAGTTAGCCATACAAGTTATATAGCTTTTTGTCTGACAGCAATTTCTCCCTATTCCACTATAAATGCTTGGTTGTGTATGCATGTTTATTTCAATGGGTAGTAGGAGGTGCGGAACAAAATATTAATCTTAGAGAGCCAGTCATCTAATTAATTGCACACAAAGTGATACTTTGTCGTTCTTGTTACAACAAAAACCAGAAGATGCAGCAGGCAGTGTAACAAGGTGGAGGCCACTTTTATGTACTATAATGATTACTTTCTTTCATAAAAGTAGAGTCATTTGTTAATATTATTTAGGACTATATTTAATGTGACATTGATTTTTCTATTTTTGGAGAACCCCTTTAAATAACACTGATGAGCTAGCTTCTTGAAGATAAATGTTCACTAATGGCTATAGATGCTAATTAAAAACTCTAAATCTATAGTTGTACTATTTTTGTTTTCCAAAGGTTCATTGTGATCCTTTGTGATGGGAGAACAGTGGCAATATATAAGATAATCGTAGTGTTAAAGGTGATTGGTCTGTAAAAGCAACCTCACCAAACCACATGTATGGTCTTGCAGATTTTTTAAATATAAATCCATCTACAGCTTGATATTTTCTATCTTTTGCTGCATTCTCAAGTAGTTAGCATTTTCATTGATATGGAAATTCGTGCACAAATACTCTGTGTGCACAAAAGCACTTAACAAACCTCTTTAGGCTATATTTCCATCCAGCCCCATTGTCTTTAACTTGATTATTAAATCACTGTCTATTTTTTGCTGGCACCTTTAAAATCTCAGACACTGATCTAACCATCAAGCTAAAGAGGCTAAAGCCCC
Organism: Allobates femoralis; assembly: GCA_033576535.1. Lineage (NCBI taxonomy): Eukaryota > Metazoa > Chordata > Amphibia > Anura > Aromobatidae > Allobates > Allobates femoralis. The sequence goes on from JARQOC010000006.1 coordinate 133,985,674, forward strand.
CGTCACACCTAGCGAGATGGCTTTTTCGTCACAGGTTTTGTGACGCAACAGCGACCTTGCCAGCGATCTCGCTATGTTTGAGACGCAGCAACGACCAGGTCCCGCTGTGAGATTGCTGATCGTGTCAAAATGGCCTAGACAATTTTTTGATTGTCGGGCTCCCGCTGGCCACATGGATCGGTGTGGTTGATGCCTTAACAACAACCCTGTTGGCGACTCAGAGCTCAGCCACGTAGGTCTGAGTCATCAGACTAGCTGCGCTGTGACAGGGTCCCAACGACTGCCGAGGTCGTTATACGGGTCGCCGTATCTTTGCTGCGTCGTTGAGTAGATCTAACTGTTTGATCTCACCAGCGATCACATAGTGATGCTCAAGTGATCCTTACCAGGTCGTATCGTTGTCGGGATCGCTGGAATGTCGCCATGTGTAACGGGACTTTAATGCTCGGTGGGGAAACAACCTCCAGGAGCTGTGGCTTGTTAAGTTCTTTTCTACAACCAGAGAACTTAATGTCTAAATTCCTTTATCAATGAAAATCCCTGAGACTGCAACTTTACATTGAATATTATTATAAAAAATGTGCTGAAAATCCACAATCATCTGACGTTAGTCTAGTGCCCATAAATTGCAGAGAATGGGCATGAGCCACCTTTTGGAGGGTTTTAATATGAGTACGACATATTGACAGTGTAGGGGCAGGTCCAGGTTTTAAGAACTTTAATCACATGCAGACCCAACCTGTAAATATAATCCTCTGGGAATAACAGCTGAGGTTTCTAAAGCCTAATTTTCCAATCAACTGATAGCGTCTAGAGTATAAAAAGTGGTTGTCTTATGACTTTAAATATGTGGGTGTAGAGGAAGAAGGTTGCTCCTTGTGGAGTATGCCAAGCCAGTTTAAGGAAACTTTTATAGGCCATGCACTCTTATGCGAATTGTATATACCTGAATAGCCTCTTCAGAGCGGAAGAGAACAGGAGCTCAAGCGCTACCTATTGGGGGTAGCAATCTATAAGGTCAGTCTTGACCCTCTAATGCGCCCTTCCACATGACTTATTATAAGATGCAAATCCAGACCTTCCATTCTCAGACATGTGACGGGCTGTTTGCTCCTCATCAGTGTAAAAGCAGGAGATGTGACTGGATAGGGGTGACCGCTAGCTCTCAAGTCCTTTTCCTCTCCGAAGAGACTTTGAATATAAGATTTACAATTTAGGTCTGTGAAATCTTTTCTTCTACTTTTTATGGATTATTTTAATTTGTTTGTTCATGTAGATTTTTTAAGCATTCATACAGTTTTTATGCTGTACTTGAGTTTTCCCTAAGCTTTGGAAGTCGTTAATAGAAAAAGCTTTCCTACATCTCCGTTTGCAAATCCATATCTTGAAGCCTTGTTATTCATATTCAAAGACAACACTTTGTGTCTCCAAGCGAGTAGTGTCTTGTCTGTTACCATGACAACAGTGGCTTTATGACGCAAATTAAAGATGGAGAGAGCACAAGAAACAGCTGAAAAGGGCTCCGCTACAGGAGCAGAAGCTGCACACCCCAGTAATTGTACCTCCGAGATCATTACATAAGGCATTTTCAAAATGCTGCTTTATATTTGTAAATGTAATTAGTACAAATGAAATGGAAGAGTTGCATATCCTTCTGGTTATGTGTCATAAAAATGACAAATATTGCTTATAAGGGGAAATATTCCTTCCCTTTTCCAGTCCATAATTTTGCTATTGCCTGGATTTGCATAGTCTTGTGCTCCTTTCTACAGTACATTTATGTGCAGTTTTTAGACTAAATATTGTGTAAACCAACCTTAATGTGTTGCTTGAAAAAAGATTTAGGGTTAATTTCCACATCTTAAATATTGTAGTGGCTTAATATGGGCTAAAACATTTAACCCACTTAGGGTATATCTAAAATTAAAAAAAAGGCTGTCTTTTTAATACAAATGGCTCAAATTTAGTAAATTGGTAAAAATAAAATTGAAGTCTTATGCTTGAAATATAGTCTTATTACTATGATCGTTTTAGGTAGGCAAAAGCAAACAGCTTTGCACCTCTTTTAGTTATGGTTTGGTCATGTACATTTAGGTATTCATGTTAGTCCCATTGTAAAAAGAAAAATGTCACTTTGCTTTGCAGCACAGGAACAGAAATATCCATCCCTGCTAGCAGAGCATTTTAGAAAGTCAAGAGTTAATGGGTTAGCAAATATGACTACATACTGTATCTAAACGGGTATTTCCTAAACCATGTAATGGTTAATAAATAAAAAAAACACTCACCAGGCATTCTAGTACTAATGCACAAGCAGGGTGCAGAGAACTTCCCAGAGTAGACATGGGGGCGATGCTGGTGCCTCATGCAGATGGAACAAACACTCACAGCCTTTTAATGGAGGGGGTGCATCTGCTTGCATATTGCACCCTAACGATGCTGCATAGGGAGTCTCATATAGTTGAGCGAGATACTAGTGTCTCAACATGAACCTATTAGTGGCGCCAGTTGCAGCAGGCTAGTTAAAACTGCATGAATATATGCAACGTGTCTGAACTGTAGCCTGTTAGTGACGCCTAATATGGCAGGTTAGTTGGCACTATATGAGTGTATTTCACAAGATAAGTTCACCTCTTCACCATCTAACTCAGAAAGACCCACTACACCCTGCAAAAAAAATGGGAGGTATTGGTATTTTAGCTACATCAAGGGTCCTCACACTTGCAAGTCACTAACCTATTTTATACACACTAGTGTCTGAACCATGGTTTATCTCGTTCAACTGTATGATAGACTTCCCATGCAGCATCATTACTGTGCATTATGCAATCCGCTGCTTCCCTCTATTAAAAGGCTGTGAGTGGTTGTTCCATCTGAATGATGCACTAGCCTCTCCCCCATCTCTACTCTGAGAAGTTCTCTGCACCCTGCTTGTGCATTAATATTAGATTGGTCTGGTGAGGTTTTTTTTTTCATTAATTTTTTAATTTTTTTTTAAAGGTTATTTCCATCTGATCAGAATTTATAATCTATTTACATAATGAGTGATTAAATATCTGATTGGTAGCGGTCCACCACTGAGATTTCTTTAAAGATACATTACATTACAGTGGTGGTCTTAGTGTCTGGACTGCCACCGTTCAGAATTATTAATTTAACAATTATCTTATGGTGTAAACAGGCTGCTAATCACCCAATGAACAAACAAAATGCTTTCATTGGGTAAAATTATGTTTAGTTCTACACAAAGTATCCTCTTTCTCTGTGGAGCAATATTCTGTGTAAACAGAACTCACGCTGCCGTGTCAGAGGCAGCAAATGTACACTGAGTGGTCTATGACCTATTATTCGGTGAACATTTGTTGACCCGGTCTTCACATTGCATAGGTTGAAACCCTCAACAAAATGTTGACTCTACTGAAATGCTACAGACCATCGACATAGTCTGCTACATGTGCCCTAACCCAAGGCGGAATTCCCAGGATGCAGATTTTGTTGCAGAACTGAATTTAGGTTAATTTTCTAGTTTGTTCAAGAAAGTTATACAACTGTCTTATTCATGTGAATAAAATCTGCATTCCAGGAATTGACCCTAGCAGAGTCATAATACAGTCGTGTATAGCGCCTTATCCACAAAATTATTAAATAATAATAATAATAACAATAATAAAAGAAGTCAGTAATTGACTCACTCTCACTTGTCATCTATCTTGGTTGTTGGATTTTTTTGCTGATTTTCACTGGTAGCAGCAGTATCATGTTATTGACTGTGCAGAATGACTCGATTTTTCTCCCATTGGATAGAACTTCGCTTTTCTGCGCTTCTGTCTGTGTGTCTCGTGTTTGTATTCTATTTATTTGATTGGTTTCTTGATTTTCTGCTCTCTGCGGGACTGGCTCCACCACTCTTTTGCCTCACTAACGTGGTTTACCGTTGTCTGTTCTTTTTTATTTTTTTTTTATATTATTATTATTACCATGCTCCCTTTTTCTTTCTTTATCTATCTGCTTCTTTCTGTCTCTTTCTTACTCTATTCCCTCCTTTGGTCTGTCTAGAAAAGGAAGTCAAGCTCCAGTGTGCATTTAATGGTGAGCACCTCTCCTTGGCTGCCATGCATCACTGTATTGCTCACCATTTCATCTTTATTCCATGCATGTCCTGGTCACGTTCATCGTCATTTAGTGCATGCTTTTGCAGCCACCATGCTGCACTTCTGATTCACATTTTACAAGAATCTGGTCCAGTCCTTGCTTAAGTCAGTATACCTTGTCTATTTTGTATTACACAATAGGAATATAAAAACTTCAGATACCGCTCACAATGAATACTATTTAATGGTCAAGGTTTGGTATAGTGGCAAGGGACGCTACACCAGCTATAGAACAATCTGTACCTCAACAGGACCACTGTGATGAGTAAACCATTTCTTAAGAATAGAATGAAATACTTCATATTGAAAGGTTATATTCAGAATTTACACCTGTAGGGTATAATCATGATTTATTTTTTTAAAAATAAAGTTCCTAAGCACTAACAGACCTGTTGTGCCCGACACTGTTTACTGCCGACATGGAGTGTTCACAGACCACTCCTGCCGGGGGCTGTGTCTTCTTTTTCACTTTGATCTGTGAAAGTGCAAGACAGCCAACATCATGCTGATTGACAGCCGGCTCTCCTCTACCTTATTGGCAGAGACAGCTGTTAATAAGCATGACATTGAATGTGACGCCTGTCAACAGAGGAGAGAAGATGCCTGTGTCGACATGACGTCAGCAGAAGCTGCAAAATCGCAGACAGGAGCGGTCTAAGACCACCTTGTGTTGGCAGTGAACGACGCCAGGCACAACAGGCAGTCAGGGGACAGCTATTTGCCTTTCAGTGCTTTGGGACATTTTGTTATTTTTGTTTTTTAAATACCGAATATCACCTTTAAGTTGATGAGATTGCTGATGGTAATTCTCCACTGTGAGTCTGGTATGTTAAAAAAAAAAATATAGATAGATAGAAAGATATATACACAAAAAAGGCTGCAGCACTCCAAATTCAGATGTAAATTTTGCCTTTAATGGCCTTCAGGTATAAGCTATCTTATACCTGAAGGCCATTAAAGGCAGAATTTACATCTGAATTTGGAGTGCTGCAGCCTTTTTGTGTGTGTGTGTGTGTGTATATATATATATATATATATATTATATATATATATATATATTATATATATATATATATATATATATGTATGTCTAAAATAGGTGGCTGGACACCACCTCAAGGACTGATTAGCACCTAACATTTTGTTAAGAAAGAAACGCTGCTCAATAACACTTTTTTCTTGATAGATAGAAAGATAGATAGATATACACGTATCAAACAAAGTTCCACTGCAGCACTCCTTAAAGTAAAGTTCAGTAGTCCTGGCTTCAGATGGACCAACAGACAGGAGATGGCCACGTATCGGGCACACACGCCCTTTGTCAAGCTTTGACAAAGGGCGTGTGTGCCCGATACGTGGCCATCTCCTGTCTGTTGGTCCATCTGAAGGCAGGACTACTGAACTTTACTTTAAGGAGTGCTGCAGTGGAACTAAGTTTGATACGTATGTATAAAGGCTGTGAAGTAAGCCAAGCTGCTCTGCACTCTGAAAACGCTTGCTGCTTGAAAGCTTTTCTTTTTTATATATATATATGTGTATTTATAATATAGCATAGTCATTCTTGATCTGTCACCAGATTTCTCAACACAATGTCCTATGAAAGGGGTTGTCCAAGCTTAGGGCAAAAGTCTCACCCTGACTGTACACTGCCGAATCAGTGCACACGCTTCTTCGGTATTGCTGGTGTGTCACATGACCACATGCATGGAACTTATATCCATGCAATTGCCAATTACACTTGTCTGGCTTCTCTCAATTCAAGTCCTATTGAGAGAAACCAAACACGTGTAGTCAGCACAAGACCCCAAATATGCCTGTGGAGTATATGTGGCATGTGACCGGCCGCTCTGGCAATACAGGGGAATCATCACATAGTCACTGTAATCTTTTGTCCCAAACAAGAACCACCCTTTAGATAAATGTCTCCCTCCCTGCTTACTTTGAAAATATTTTCCAAAATAAAACACTAGAGACCACCACAAAAATTGAGCTTTTTAAATAAACTAAGAAAACTTTTAAAAAGCACTGTACAGATATTTTGATGTGTATTTTCAAAATAAGTACATTGTTCTAATTTGGTTTGAGATGTCTACTAATATAGGTGATTTGTTTAGGCAACCAACTGCATAATATCTATACATCCAAAGTAACACAGCTTTTAGTGAGAGCCCATGCTCCTCTCTAGTGGTGGCTCAGGTAGGCAGCGTGCTCTGGTTTAAATCTTTACCTGTGCAAACATTTGTGTATTTGGAGTGAAGAACAACATAGTGTTCAATGTAGAAGGGAATTTCTAGCCCTAATTCAAAAATAAAAGTATATATCAAGCTTTAAAAAAATAAATAAGCTTGCTAACATTAGGCATCCCACGACTTATCTAACTCGGCCCAGGTCCCCATAGGAACTCCAGGGTGTGTTTTCAAGCCGGAATGGACCTGTGACCCCTGCTAAGTACAGGTCACAGCAGTCTCCATCACTTTACTTTGGCCAGCAATTGGCTGCAGAAGTCACATTATGCACAAACATAAGAGAATGTGCAGATGCTGTGGACGTTAATTATTCTGTAACTAGTGCGTGTTAACTTTCTCATGAGTTAATTCAACATGTATTATTTGATGAATGTACAGATGTTTGTTATTTTTGATATTTTCTTCAGTGTATGCAATATATAGCTGTTTTCATATTGTCGCTTAAGTAATAGTTCTAGTTCTTGATAAATCCATAATACATGGGAAAACAGAAGTTGCAACATATATGTACAGTGGGTAAAATCAGTATTTAATACACTGTCAATTTTGCAGGTTTTCCCACCTATAAAGAATGGAAAGGTCTGTAATTTTTATTGTAGGTACACTTCAACTTTGAGACAGAATCTAAAAAAATATCCAGAAAATCACATTGTATTATTTTTACATAAATAATTAGCATTTTATTACATGATATAAGTATTTGATACAATGAAGATAGAAGAACTTAATATTTGGTACCAAAATCTTTGTTTGCAATTTTAAAGGTCAGATGATTTTTGGCCCACTCCTCCATACAGATCTCCAGATCTTTTAGGTTTTGGGGCTGTCACTCGATAACATTGCGTTTCAGCTCCCATCAGAGATTTTCTATTGGGTTCAGGCCTGGAGACTGCCTCAGCAACTCCAGGACCTTAAAATGCTTCTTACGCAGCCATTCCTTAGTTTCCCTGGCTGTGTTTCAGGTCATTATCATGCTGGAAGACCCAGCCACAACCCATCTACAATGCTTTTACTGAGTGAAGGAGGTTGTTGGCCAAAATCTATGTCCCCATTCATCCTCCCATCAATACGGTGCAGTCAGCTTGTCCCTTTTGCAGAAAATCACCCCCAAAGTATGATATTTTTACCCCCATACTTCACGGTTGGGACTGTATTCTTGGCGTTGTACTCCTCCTTCTTCCACCAAACACACAGAGTGGAGTTTGTCTGACCAACGACCTTTTCCCCTGCCTCCTCTGGTTCATCCAAATGGTCTATTTTAAACTTCGAAGTGGCCTGGACATGTGGTGGCATGAGCAGGGGGACATTGCGTACCCTACAGAATTTTCATCCATGACATCATTGTGTTACTATTGGTAATCTTTGAGACACTGGTCCCAACTCTCTTCAGGCCATTGACCAGGTCCTCCTGTGTAATTTTAGGCTCATTCCCAACCTTTATTGGAATCTTCCTTACTTTACGAGGTGAGATTTTGCAAGGAGCTTCGGACCGAGGAAGTTTGACGGTCATCTTGTGTTTCTTCTGTTTTCTAATAATTGAACTTAACGGTTGTTGCCTTCTCACCAAGCTGCTTCCATTTTTTCCTGTTGCCCACCTCAGCCTTGTTCAGGTCTACAATTTTGTCCCTGTTGTCCTTAGATAGATCTTTGGTCTTGGCCATTATGAAGTGGTCAGATATGATTGTGTGGACAGATATCTTTTATACAGGTAACGAGTTCAAACAGGTGCAGTTAATATAGGTGATAAGTGCAGAGTAGGAGGGCTTCTTAAATAAAAGCAGGTCTATGAGAGCAGAATTAATGCTGGTTGGTAGGTGATCAAATATTTTTTTTTATGCAAAAAATGCAGTTTAGCTATTTCAAAATCATACAATGTGATTTTCTAGATTTTATTTTTTATAGATTCTTTCACAATTGAATTGAACCTATAGTAAAAAAAAAAAAAAAGTACAGATCTTTTTTTCGTTGTAGGTGGGAAAAGATGCTTAATTGGCAGTATATCAAATATTTATTTTCCCCACTGTATGTATATAATTAGTAAAAAGTTTTATTTTTACTTTACATGTGCAGCCTGTAGAGTCTGTTGCATTGAAGCAATAAATGATTATTCCCAAAATCACAAGTGATCTTTTATCCACAACACAGGGGATAACTGGCAGTTTGCTGCTGGTCCATTTAACGAGAACTGGAACTACCCTAGAAACCAGGTTATGCATCCCTGTCTTGAATGCAATGGACGTGTCCATTTTTGTCCTTCAATTCATGCATTGTCTACAGAATTGCTGTACTTGGCTTTTTCTGGCAGTCACTTAGAGAATGAATTGAGCGGAGACTAAAGGTACCGTCACACATAACGATATCATTGCCGATATCGTTCAAAAGTCACATGTTAAGTGACGCATGAACGATGTTGAAACGACATCGTTGCATGTGACACTACTAACGATCAACGATCAGTCGGCTGATCGTTTGATTTGAGGACAGGACCTCAAATCTATCGTTGGTCGGCGGCTGGGCACGCGGCATCGCTGCGTGTGACACCGGGAGACCAACGATGAACAAGCTTCCAGCGCCTCACAGCCTATGCTGGGAGCTCGTATCCATGGTAAACATCGGGTTACGAAGTGCCGCGCAGTGCCTAGAAACCTGATGTGTACCATGGTTACCAGTGATCTCGCTGGTCCACATCGCTGGTGAGTCTGCCTGTGTGACAGCTCACCAGCGATGTGAACGATATTGTTAGTGATCGCGCGTGCATGTGATCGCTAACAACATCGTTCATTAAAATTGAACTGTGAGACGGCACCTTTAGAATGTGCACCTCTGTGCTATTTGCAATGGGCTTCACAGAGCCAAGTACCCTGAATTCTCTGAATAGTTGAAGGTTCACGCGATCAACAATTTACCCATTATCCTGTGGAACTTGTGATTTTTGGAACACCCCTTTAAGTTGTGGATGTTATTGATTTTGGAACTTTGTCAATGTAAGTTTTGAAGGGAATCTTTCAGCATGATGTCACACCCTTTATATTTCACACTCTTTATATGTGTATGTAGCACAAGTCCAACAATATATTTACATGTCCAGTCAATGCCATACTTAGGCTGGCTTCACACTGCGGCAGCGTCCGGTCCGGGGCTGTCAGGAGTGACAGCCTGGACCGGAGTTTTGCTGCATAGAATACTATCGGGCTGCACGGAGCTGGATCGCGCCGGGTTGCAATTATCTGCCATCCGGCTGCTAGCTCGCCGGATGAATCCTGCAGAAGTGGGGATTTGTCTGCCGATTCCAAAAACGGTGCATGCAAATCCCCACTTCTGCAGGATTCATCCGGCGAGCTAGCAGCCGGATGGCAGATAATTGCCACCCGGCGCGATCCAGCTCCGTGCAGCCCGATAGTATTCTATGCAGCAAAACTCCGGTCCAGGCTGTCACTCCTGACAGCCCCGGAAGGGACGCTGCCGCAGTGTGAAGCCAGCCTTACTGAGAAATCAGCATTTGAAATGATTGCTTTCAAATGGAGCCTATGATCTTAAGGTTTCTGTCACACCAGCTCTTTTCTCTGTCTTCCATTTGACTGGTTGCTCCTTTTTATGCATTCACACAGGATTGAGGTCATTGAAGCCAGAGGTGGGCGTGCTGGACAGGGAATAGAAATGGAGTGACAGAGGCTTCAGATATACAATAGCTTTTCAGCCTCATTTGCATGTCAATTCAAACACTGATTTCTCAGTAACAGGAATAGACTGACTTTTAAAGGTATTTCTTGCTTGTCTTTGGAAGAGCTACATGCACATATAAAAAGTTTGGGTTACAAAATCCTGTTGTCAAATTTCCGTTAAACGTCACTAATTTATTTTGAGTCATCAATTTGTGTCCATTGAAGTCATAAATGAAATTTTCCTTTATAAACTCTAATTTAGTTTCCCCCAAATATATAATATTCTAAAAAAAAATGTGTGACTCAAATAGAAGCAGATCAGAGTAAAGTGGTTTTGGGAGCTGCTGCTTGTATAGATGTAACCAGGTCTATGCAGGTATGGAAAAATATTGCACAGCAAATCTAAATCAAATCAATATTTGGTTTGACCATGCTTTGCTTTGAAAACAATGCTCCTAAGTACACTTTACTTGCACTCAGTTTGTGAGGGAGGTCAGTAGGGAGTTTGCTGGAGGGCTAAGGAGTACTTGACACACAATGATATTGCTGAAACGTCACACGTTTTGTGACATAACAGCGACTTCGCAAGCGACCTCGCTATGTGTGACACGTAGCAGCGATCAGGCCCCCGCTGTGAGATCGCTGATCGTTGCAAATCATTCTAGACCGTATTTTGGTCGTAATGCTCCTGCTGGGCAGCACGCATCGCTGTGTTTGACAGGGACAATGACCAACAATCTCAATACTATGCCCAAGAGTGACAGGGTCCCAACGACTGCCATATCGTTGCTGCATCGCTGGTGAGATCTGACTGTTTGACTTCTCACCAGTGACCACGTAGGGACGCACCAGTGATCCCGGCCAGGTGGGATCATGGTCGTGATCGCTGGAAAGTTGCAGCGTTTAAAAGGACCCTAACCACAGTCCTTGTGTTGGTTTATGCTTTATGTAATCCCACACAGACTCGATAATGTTGAGATCAGGGTTCTATGGGGCCATATCATTTCTAGGACTCCTTGTGCTTATTTACGCTGACGATGGTTCTTAATGACTGAGGCTGTGTGCTTTAGGTGATTGTCCCAATGCTACAAATCTATGAGCCTGTCCAATAATGGTGGTAGCAAAGAAACTCTCCGGAATACAAGGACAAGCCAGTATGAGAACACCATATGGATAGTATGCAATGATAGTATTCTTAAAGGGAGCCTGTCAAGTCCCTGGGCATCCAGAACCACAAGCAGTGCTGTGCACATATCTCTAAATCTCTATCACATAGTCCCTCTATGTTGTAGCATACATAAACAGATCTTTGGAAAAATAAATTCTACAGTCTGTTTATTAGATACTAATTAGGGCTTTGACTAGTCGTCCCTCTTAACATGTTATCACACCCCTTTGGGTGTATTTACATGCGTTCCATAGCAGCATCATTTGCATGTGCAGCTTTGAATTCCTCACCATTGAGCTTCTCTATCGCTGACTGTAAGCACCCCAGGCTTCAGAGAGATTCACTGTGTAAGTCCGCACTTCAATTAATGTGTAGTAGTGACTACTTTGAAGCCGGGTGTATGTGTCCCGTTTCAGAGGGGCATAGTGGACAACTTCTGATTATGCACAGTGAGCCCATCTGAAGAGGGTGGTGCATACACCCAGCGTCAGAGAAACTCAATGGTGAGGGATACAAAACTTTGTTCAACTGTGTATAGCGATGCTACGGCTTGTAAAGCTTGTTATCACGCCCACTGAGGTGGATGCTAAGGTGCCTTCTAGCATCGAATAAACAGACTTTAGAAATGCTTTTTCTAAAGATCAGTGTATGTATGTTAGTACATGCTGGCACTGTTAGGCAGGATAAGAGAAATGGGCACAGAACTACTCGTAGTTCTGGGCGCCCAGGGGACCTGACAGTTTCCCTTTAAGATGGTGGTGGTGAACTCCAGGCCTCACGGGCCACCAATAGTGTAGATTTTCAGAATTTCCTTAGTATTGCACAAGTGTTGGAATCATCACTAGTGCAAAGGATTCAATTATAACCTGTGCAATAGTAAGGAAGTCCAGAAAACCTGCACTGTTGGCAGGCCTCAAGGACTGGAGTTCCCCACCCCTGATTCAATAAATAACTTTTAATTATACGAAGATAAAAAGAGTAATACAGTAATAAAGTGCAAATAAAATAAGGATTAGATCTTACCTAATTGTAGAAATAGTAATGGACTTATCAATAGCTGAGAATAAGACCATTCATGATACAGTTGGTTAACCTAATATCCGCTGTCATGCCTAGTATAACTCCTTAGTAAAGTATACCTACAAGTATATCTACGAGAATTAATGCTGTTTTGAGGACAAAGGGCAGTCAAACCAAATATTGATACGACTTAGCTTTCTTTTTTGCTCATTCACTGTGATTTTTTTATTTAATTATTAATGAATTAAAACTTCTGTTAGTGAATGCATTCCTTGCAGCATTTCTTTCACACCTGAATATATATATATATATATATATATATATATATATATATATATAGTATATATTATATATTCAGGTGTGAAAGAAATTATATTATTATATACTGGCCTGTAATTGGGCTTGTCTCAATGATGGTATCTTTTACATGATAAAGCGCTGTGATTTCCATCTGTCGTGGCAGTTGTTACTACAGTTCTTGCAAGTGATGGGTGGGAGTCTGACAAAATAATAGTATTTTCTGCAGTAATGCACATTTGCTATTAAAAATAAATGGCCTGTAAAAGTGTTTGATGCCTTCCTGCCACAGAATCACTAGCAGACATATCTCTATTATTGATCCTTTAAAAAAAAATAATATATTATATATATATTTTTTTTTTTTTTTTTTTAAAGGATCAATAATAGAGATATGTCTGCTAGTGATGTCTGTGGCAGGAAGGCATCAAACACTTTTACAGGCCATTTATTTTTAATAGCAAATGTGCATTACTGCAGAAAATACTATTATTTTGTCAGACTCCCAGCCATCACTTGCAAAGAACTGTAAGTAACAACTGCCACGACAGATGGAAATCACAGCGCTTTATCATGTAAAAGATACCATCATTGAGACAAGCTCCAAATTACAGGCCAGTATATAATAATGATCGCTCACATCAGACATGCTGGTGAGGGCTGGGCAGGGGCTTGAGAGTTGTATCTTAATAACTGTTTGATACAGTTCTCTGAATGTATGTGTCAGAATACTATCTGCTTAGATGTCTGAGAAGGATTTTTCCCATTGGCCACTTACATTCTTCAGGTAATACGTCTATCTACAAATTTATATGATACACGTTTATTGGATAAATAAACATATTAAGAGGGCCAATTTACAATAGAGCTGATAGTGGGCAAATTTGCAAACAGAAATTAAACCCCTGAGGAACCACCAGATGCGAGGCTACCCCTATATGAACCCTTTTGGAGGCTGTTTAGTAGGTACAGTTCTGCCCTCTAAATCACAAAAGGTGCCTGTCCCAGAGTCATACGTTTCTGTTTTTCCTTAGTTTCTGTACACAGTCTTTTTTTGACCAGATGGATTCCCAACTTGTTACCTTTAGTAGTAGTTGTGTCCTTACCAAACCCATGCCTGGAGGCCATACAAAGTATTGGGTGAACAAGCTTGGCAAGTGAGGCTTGTGTTTTCTATGGGTTAGATGAATAAATTGCTGCAAAACATCTCTGGCAACAGCTTATCTCTCTCGAAAATGAAGGGTCAGACACCTTGAAATTCAACGATCCTAAACCTTTGTTCCCCAACATCTGTCATTGAGAAAGAGTCAGGGCACCTACAGTCACATTAAATAATCCAGGTATACATGCAGCCCACAGGAGGACAACTTACTAATGTTCATAATCTTTATTATACTTTACTAATGTTGCTATTCTCCGGGTTTAAAGTTGATCTCCATACTTTTAGCCAATTAAAATGGACAATGGCTTGATATAGGAGACTTGTAAAATGGTTAAAACATACTTATGTTGATAGTCATTCTGGTTGCATAACTTAGGAATGGAAAGTTTTACTCTACTTTTCACTGAGTTTGGAAGAGTCAAAGGGGTGTTTTCCATCTGTGAAGTGTCTTGGGCTCCCGGCAATGAGTGCTTTCTGACCTCTCATCTCTGCTCTGGCAGTTCTAACTGTGTCGGGAAGCCCAGTACAGCTGTCAGGAAGGATTGTGGTGGATCATGAGGTCACTTCATCAGTGCACGCTGGTGAAGGATCCCTAGGAAAAGGCTTACACCTGTAGCACTTTGGGCTACAACGAATAGTAAAGTGTGATTGATCCATTATGAACATATAGTTCGGACATAGTGTATGAATATAAAATTTTCGAAGTTACTGAATTTGTCAAATTTTGAACAAAGCAGAAAAACACCTTAAAGCAAACTGCTGTATGAAATTATAGCATTCCAAGAAAGCAGTTGCACCCACGATCCAGAGCTTGAGCAACCCAGAGAACCTACCTGTCCACATATAGAAACATCCATATTCTGAATGGCACAATGTAGGTGCGAGTTCTTTTAACATTTTGCACTGTGGCATAGCAGTTTCAAAATAATCCTTTGAATAAAATATTATGTGAAACAGGTCTTTTGGTTTCGACATGACAAACCTCTTAGCAAAGCTGTACTGATGAACCTTGTATGCAGTGACTCATTCTGTATGAGCATCTGGATAAGCCCTTTTTCTTGTTAAAAATAGATTAAGGGACATTTAACAACTTTGGTTACAATAGAAAACATCCAACATTAAATAGGGTGAAAATATCATCCTAGCCACTAGATCCATGCACTTAAAAAGTAAAAGCAACGCCACCTTATTTTATTCATTTGTGCTGAATAGACCCAAGAACTGTACTAAAATGTCCTGTTCTGTAAACTGGACCGAGACATGGTTGACGGGTGAACAGTGTGGCTCATAGACACAATTCATTTAACTGATCAGGTTTAAATTAATTGATTACACTGTGCATCAAATTTCAGGGAAGTTCTTGTCCCCTGAGAAAATTTTATTGTGTCTTACAGATTTTAATATGCTAAAGATGAATGTGTTCCAAAGGTTTGTATCATGTAAGGTTTTTAAGAAACATCAGTTTATAGTCTACAGGTGGGCCATTTATATGGATGCACCTAAATAGAATGGGAATGGTTGGTGATATAAACTTCCTGTTTGTGGCACGTTAGTATATGGGAGGGAGAAAACTTTTCCAGATGGGTGGTGACCATGGTGGCGATTTTGGATCGAACTTTATTTTTTTCAATGGGAAGAGGTCATGTGACACATCAAACGTATTGAGAATTTCATAAGAAAAACAATGATACGCTTGGTTTTAATGTAGCTTTATTCTTTCATGCATTATTTACAAGTTTATGATCACTTTTAAAATGTGCTCAAGTCTCCCATTGCGTTGGATTGTTAATGCAACCCTATTCTCCCACTCTTGACACACTAATGGTAAAACTGCAGAAGCAATGCTAGCACAGGCTTCCAGTATCCGTTGTTTCAGATGCTGCACATCTCGCATCTTCACAGCGTAGACTATTGCCTTCAGGTGACCCCCAAAGATAAAAGTCTAAGGGGGTCAGATTGGGGGACCTTGGTGGCCGTTTAACTGTTCAACTGGCCCACGACGACCAATCCCCTTTCCAGGAAACTTCATGTAGGAATGCTCGTACCTGACATCTTAATGTGGTGGTGCACCATCTTGTTGGAAAAACTCAGGGAATGTGCCATCTTCAGTGCATAAAGAGGGCAACACATCATCATGTAGCAATTTCAGATATCCAGTGGCATTGAGGTTTCCATTGATGAAGAATGGCTCCACTATCTTTGTACCCCATATATACCACACCATACCATCAATTTTTGTGTTCTAACAGTCTTGAGGGATCTATCTACTGTGGGTTAGTGTCAGACCAATAGAGGTGCTTTTGTTTGTTAACTTCACATCAAAACAGTTTGCCTCATCATTGAACATAATGTTCTGTGTAAACTGAGGGCCCTGTTCCAATTTTTGTTTTGCCCATTCTGCAAATCAGTGCGCTGATCTGGTCATCCTCGTTGAGCTGCTGAAGCAGCTGGATTTCGTAAGGGTGCCATTTGTGAATAGCTAATATCCACCGAAGGGATGTTCGACTGATACCACTCTACAGTGACAAGCGGCGAGTGCTACACTGTGGGCTCTTGCTGAATGAAGCAAGGACAGCCACTGATGTTTCTTCAAAGTGACAGTTTTCATTCTGCAATGACTGGAGTACTGCATTCACCAGACATCAACACAATTTCTTCATGACATTATGTGTGTGAGTGCTGTGCAGATTTTTTTTTTTCTTCTTCTGTTTTGTGTATAACGAGATGGAGTATCTGGCTTCATGTTTGCAACTTGCACCCTCATCACCCACAGGTGGCTTAGGTTAGGACTCCCTCAGACCTGGGGTCGCCTTGTCGCGGCTGATGAGCAAACGGACATTGGCCAATGTGTGTACCAAGAACCCCATGAAAATAAAAAAAAATAAGATTTTTGAGTTTTTTGAAAGAAACGTAGTGTTTAATTTTTTTCCTCAAATATATACCGCTTGTTAGCAAATTCTAGTTATCAACACAATTTCTATCTGCTCCTCACGTGTTAACCTCTGCAACATGTTAATGGCTGTAAACAAAGAGAAACTTGAAAATAACTCATGAAAGAATAAAGTAATGTTAAAACCAAGCACACCATTGTTTTTCTTATGAAATTCTCAATGGGTTTGATGTGTCACATGACCCTCTTCCCATTGAAAAAACAAAAAGTTGCATCCAAAATGGCCGACTTCAAAATGACCACCATGGTCACCACCCATCTGGAAAAGTTTTCCCCCTCCCATATACTGATGTGCCACAAACAGGAAGTTGATATCACCAACCATTCCCATTTTATTTAGGTGTATCCATATAAATGGCCCACCCTGTACATTATAACGTCCGAGACACTACATACATGTGGATGTGGCAGTCTTTCAAAATACTTCACATAATAAGTGCTTGCAGATGTGTAGATCAGCTATTTATATTATTTCAGTGGAAAATTCAGAATATACTGTTTAAGAAAAAGTTAATGAGTTTTTAGAATTATAATGGAATATTATAATGTTTTGTATCATTTCTCAAAAACCTTATGTGATAGAAAAAATCTGAAGTCAATTCTGAAATCCGCATGGAAAAATCTATCAGGAACACTCAAAATAGTCCAGGGAGAAAAACTTCGTAACACAGTGTTATTTATGATCACAATTATTTGCTGCTTTATTCCAAAAATGGCACCATACTTGGCAATCTGTAAGGCTGGTAGTTCAGCCAAGCCAGGGTCAGATGGTCATATTTAGCAGTCCACATATAGAGAGCAATGCCAGGACTGACTGGTAGATAATGGAGAAGTTTGGGCTCACTCTAGTTTGGGTGCTCAGAGGTAAAAAGCTTGGGCTCACTCTAGTTTGGGTGCTCAGAGGTAAAAAGCAAGTCAATAAATATCGGACTTCGGCACACCAACACTTGGTGTGCCGAGGTCCGATATTTAAGGACTGACTGGTAGGCACCTATGAAGCGTTTTTTTCTGGTCAGGAGATCCTCAGTGAGGCCAGTCATTTTGTTCATATATGAATTGTACAATATATGGTTGTTTGATCCTGACCTGAAAGTGTAACCGTCGTTTTAATTTTTATTAACTCAACAGTAGACATGAAAATATGAAACTTTGCATTATTTCTTATCGGACAAATTTGCTTTTTTCTCTGCCAGTATTGATCATTCATTATCAAAATTCTCAATTCTGAGGTAAAATCTGTATTCAGTGAAGATTTTCCCATTACTGAGATATTAGATAACAGCTGTTACTGAGGAGATTCTATGTAGATATGAGTAAAGAGGGGTAGAGTTCTGAATTTAGTTGCTCCCTCTGTCTCTAGCTCTTCCCATCATCATACAATCTCATCAGTAACAACTGCCATCTCTTATCTTAGTAATGGGAAAATCTTCACTGAATACAGATTTGACCTCAGAATTGACAATTTTGATAATGACTGATCAATTCCGCAGAGAAAAGAAAATGTGTCTGAGATAAATTACAAAGTTACTTCTTTTCATGTGTACTATAAATGTATTAAATATTGAAGCGGCGGTTACACTTTAAGCTACTTGGAAGCCACTCTATTGGGAAGCGCTGCTGCTCGTGAAGAAGGCGGCCCTTTTTTCTAATCGTGCACATTCCCTTTAGGCTAACAAGTGCTACATTGTTCAACAAAAAATTTCAAAGTCAATGTGGCATAGAATTATATTGGATTGCACACTTTATTTTGTTTTCAATCTGTTGCCTTCAACTGGGGTACAGATCACAACAAATCTGGGCCCCCCTCCTGCTGACTTTATTTGTGAAGGGTTACCTAATGTTGCGCTGGTTTGTCAGCCGTATTGACAGATCTGTTTTAGTAAATAATTGTATTCCCAACAATGCAGGTGACCTGTTTTTGTTTGTACTCTGCATTGTTAGCTGGATGTTATTCGTTAAAGGTGTGTTTCTACACAGACTAGATGATCTTCTGATGTGTGTAGAGACATCCTGATTTAAACGCCAGATTAATTTGTTCTACTAAATAAACCATTGGAATGTCTGACAGTGGCTTTCTCCAATGAAGAGTCATGAACACTTGTTTGAGCTGAGCTCCAGTGCTGGCAACTATCTGAGGTATGGGCCTAATCATGCTAATACAGTGAAGGAAATGGTAATGGCCAGGTGTCAAGTTATTCATATATTTGCAGGAAAAATAACAGATGATTAACACATCTCCAACTTTTTGGAAATGAGACCTGGAACTGTTTTATTTACAGGGAATACAAGTATTTACTAAATTTGGTTTGGTGACCGGTCCTTCAGAAAGTCGATGGCCTGTTGAGCCTTCTGATGGGCAAATTTGATAAACACTAACCTGAATAATCCAAGAACAGAGAACCCTACTTATGTTCATGGTGTAGACTTGCTGGCTCAACCACATTTGGTGGTAAAGGAGGACTTCTCTCTTTTTGGACACTAGTCCATGTGGAAAGACCTTGCAGCTCATCTTTCAGTGGCCGTGGTGTTGACTAAGCATGACTTCCATATCTCAGCCATACCAGTCTACAGTTTGCTGTCATTTTACTTTATCTATTGTTTGGCAGACATAAAGTATAGATTTAATAGAGTTTCGTATCATGTCACCTGTGTCTTCTGTGATTATTCCATTGTTCTACAGCAACTGTATTAGTAAATGAAATGAACTTCATGGCTTTAAAACATCTCCAACTGTTATATGTCTCATTGCTCTTCATTTCCTTCGACAGCATTGTTAGAAGTCTTTGTCATCTTTGGTTTCAAGAGGAAACCAGTGTTTTCTCCAGTACATGTGTTCTAGGAGGAGGAAACAGAAGTTTTTTTTTTTTGGTTTTTTTTTTAATTTATTTTCTGACAGCTTAAACCAATTCACCCCATCAGCAGAACTAAACCATTTGTTTTTCTATCTTAGCCGCAGACCAACAACAAAAACAGCATAGTAAGCCCAGCAAAAGAAAACCCCCCATTGCAGACAACTATGGTATCTTCCCCGTCTACTATTATTTCTGGGGTTTCGGTGTCTGGGATGTGAGCAGTGGGAATGCTGCTTGTGCTGTGACATCCAAAACTCATGTTTTGCTTTTTATTTTACTTCTGCTCTTGTTGTGTTTGTTTTGTTTGTGGAATACAGTTAGTTTTTTAATTTTCCTTTCTATAATCTGTTGGGAAGAGAATTAGCAGTGGCCTCCTGGTATCCCAATGCAATTGGCAATTATACATATGAACACCCAACCCCTGACCTTCTTACTGCCTGATCTCAGAGTGCCATGACATAGTATTAGAGACTTAATTCAGCAGTGAATGGTTTAAGGATCCAGGTGGTCATCTGCTTCATATGTAGGAGTGGTAAGCAAAACACTAACATGAGACCTACTGCAATGTCATGGCGTACTAAACTGGTACTGCATTTGCTATATAATGCCTTGAAAAATAGAATCACATATTTTCACTTTTTGTTAATTGCATTCTGTTAGTCTAATATAGATATAGAATAATTAGGTGATCACCAGTTAAGTAAATTATGAATAGTTCCAACCTCTCTAGATTTCCCCCAAGGCATTTCTCACACTTTAAATATGGCGTTCCTCATGCCTTCATTCTTAAGGTGTGCATGCAGTCACCAGACTAGTACCATTGACCTCATCCATGCTCACTACTGTGTGTCATTTCCATTACTGTTTTTTGTGAAAACTATTTACAACTAACGTTACTGTGAATGTTTGGTTGGAAAGCTTCACACTGATCTTAACATTTTTCATAGAAACTGTATTTATTCACATGACTGGGGCAGAGATGGGTCACTTAAAGCCCCCGTCACACTAAGCGAGATCGCTGCTAAGTCACAAGTTTGGTGACGCAACAGCGACCTCGGCAGTGATCTCGTTATGTTTGACACTTAGCAGCGACTAGGCCCCTGCTGTGAGATCGCTGGTCGTGTCAGTCACCTGGAGCATTTTTTGATCGGTGGAGTCCCACTGGGCAGCATGCATTGCTGTGTTTGACAGGGACAACGACCAACGACCTCAATACTACAGGTCTGAGAAACAGGGTCCCAACAACCTCCGTATCATTCCGGATCGTTGTTGCGTCGCTGGTGAGATCTCTGTTTGACATCTCGCCAGCGTTCCTGACAGCGACGCACCAGCGATCCCTACCTGGTCGTATCGCTGTCAGGATCACTGGTGCATCGCCAAGTGTTTACGGTACCCTTAGGGACCACAGATAGCTCCAATGACCTATAACAAACTATATTTAGGGAAACCAATACTAATAAACTGTATTCAATGGCCCATCACTTACCCATAGTTCATCGAGAATTAACCTTACGAAAACAGAGACAAAGGCCATGGCCATTTTTAATGTAATGTCTCAAAATATAAAGATCAAATGATTATTGATAATTAATAAAAAGTAAATGTAACAATACCTAAAAACATAAATGTGGACACAATGGACCTGTTGTGTGTCTCCAGATACCCACACCTACTTGTGTGAATGCAGTATCATGGCCTTTGTTTCTTTGTGACCGTACACAAGTGCATCACCGCTTTTTAGAAGGTTTTAATTCTGGGGTTTAACTGTCCTTTTTTTCCAATGGAATTGATCACTTTTTGTGTGGCTGTACCACTTAAAAAATATTTTGTGGTGTTTTGTTTAATATTACATTTACTTCTCCATGATAAACGTCCTATTTGAAAGGGTCCAAACTCTTGCTTGGGATGTATGCTTTGCCATCTCATTCATGATGGCTTTTTATAATGTTAGACTTTGAATTGTAAAGGAATTTTCTCCACCAGAACTGTTTTCTTTATTACGTATTATCACATATTTTACTTGCTCATTTTATTATTTTCTCACACCAATACACATCTTCCAGACAAAGATATTTCTATTATTTGCAAACTAACTTCCAGAACACAGTTTTCTTGTTCCTTCTTTGTGAAGTCTGTGTTTCATGTATACAATACTGTTTTTCATAGTCTTTCTAGTTTTCATGTTACCTGTTTATTCTTATCACCTTTTTCTTGTCTGATTTGTTATTTGTACTTCTTTTCAGGAACCTCAAACAACTGTTGTCCATAATGCAACAGATGGAATAAAAGTAAGAATCAAATTCAGTTACCAGTATCAAATTTACTGTTTTTATTTTTTGTTTTTATTTTGTTTTGTTTTTTTTTGTATCGTTTTAACAACTTACACTACCTTTCAAATGCTTGGGGTACCCAATTTTTTGTTTGCCTTTAAAACTCATACTTTTATTTGGCAAATAAATTAGAAAATGAATAGAAAATATAGTCCAGACATTGACAAGGTTACAAGTAATGATTTTTATTTTAAATAATAATTTTCACTTCAGTTGTTCTGCGTCTCACAAATGTTCATCTGTGTGTTCCAAACACCTCAAACTTTGATTGGTCTGTCCATAAGACTTTTTTCCAATCTTCCTCTGTCCAATGTCTGTGTTCTTTTGCCCATGTAAATCTTTTCCTTTTATTAGTCAGTCTCAGATATGGCTTTTTCTTTGCCACTCTGCCCTAAAGGCCAGCATCCTGGAGTCGCCTCTTCACTGTAGTCGTTGACACTGGCATTTTGCGGGTACTCTTTAATGAAGCTGCTAGTTGAGGAGCTGTAAATTTTCAGAATCACCACACACCTTACACCATTAAACAGTCTCATGTTTATAAATACATTGTTTTTATGGTGTATCTTCATTGGACCATAAGTAACACTCCCATGAACATAAGAAAAAGTGTAAACCACTATGGAGTTAATGTTACATAAAATATCACCTTTATTAGTTTTATATAAAAGCAGACACATAAACGTTATGGATGAAGTACATGTTGGGAGTAAACTCCAAGGGCTGCAGGTAGGCAGTCACTCCATGGGTACTGGGCGTGCTGCAGGTCTGGGCTCTGTGGGGAATTACCCGGGACTAATCGCCAGTGTGTGCTATAGGTGAGTGATTCTGTAAGCCTCTTCTGTGTCATTTATACTATAAATGTGCATTCTGTATTTACTTGCGATCTGTACCATTAAGTGTATTATAGTTCCATGGAGTGACTGCCTACCTGCAGGCCTTGGAGTTTACTCCCAACATGTACTTCATCCATAACGTTTGTGTCTGCTTTTATATAAAACGAATAAAGGTGATATTTTATGTAACATTAACTCCATAGTGGTTTCCACTTATTCTTAGTTGAGGAGCTGTGCGGCATGCATTTCTCAAACTAGAGACTCTAATGTACTTGTCTTGTTACTCAGTTGTGCAGCGGGGCCTCCAACTTCTCTTTCTACTCTGGCTAGCGCCTGTTTGTGCTCTCCTCTGAAGGGAGTAGTACACACCGTTGTAGGAAATCTTCAGTTTCTTAGCAACTTCTCGCATAGAATAGCCTTCACTTCTAAGAACAAGAATAGATTGTCGAGTTTCGCATAAAAGTTCTCTTTTTCTGCCCATTTTGAGAGTTTCATAAAACAAACGTAATTCTCCAGATTCTCAAATATCTCAAAGGAAGGTCAGTTTTATAGCTTCTCTAATCAGCCAAACAGTTTTCAGCTGTGCTAACATACTTGTACAAAGGTCTTCTAGGGTTTTCTAAATATCCATTAGCCGCCTTACACAGCAAACACAATGTACCATTAAAACACTGGAGTGATGGTTGTTGGAAATGGGCCTCTATACCTATGTAGGTATTGCATTAAAAACCAGACAGTTGCAGCTAAAATAGTCATTTACAACATTAACAATGTATAGAGTGCATTTCTGATTCATTTAATATTAGCTTCATTGAAAAAAAAATGTGCTTTTCTTTCAAAAATAAGGACATTTTTTGTTTGGAACGGTACGAAACCGCGAGTGAGCTACAGGGTTTTGTCTTCCTTGAGGGAGTCTGGAGGTGTTGGACTGCCGGATCTGCGACGATATTGCTTGGCCGCCATTCTTGTGCGTTTGCTTGATTGGCGTTTTAACACAGACGTGAAGCAATGGATCCAGATTGAGCAGTCCGGAAGTTCTGTTCCTCTGGACCACTTACAGTGGATCCCGATGGAGGCTCTTGCTCCTTCTTGCCAACTAGCCTCCTTGACTGTTGAATTGCTGAGAGCATGGCGAGTGACATGGGGTGAATTGAATGGGAAGACACTGGTTAGCTCCCTGACCCCAATCTTCCACAATCCAGCTTTTCCCCCGGGCATGACCCATCAGGTTCTTCTCTTGTGGCGAGCGGAAGATGATACACGGGTGGGTCAGATTCTTTGTCGAGGTGAACTTCCTTCGTTTACCGAATTACAGGCGTCTTCCTCAGCCGTGAGATTGAAATGGTGGGAATACCTCCAACTTCGCTCCTTTGTGCGTTCTCTACACCTCCGAAGGGACTCAGATGTTACATTATCTTCCCTAGAGATGATATTTACCTCCAAGCAGGGACCTACTAGAGGTATATCGGTCTTATATTCCATCATATCTAAGGCAGCCGCGACAGGGGCCCATAGTTACCAGCGAGCATGGGAGGTTGACTTGGGAAGGACGATAGACGCTCAAGACTGGGAGAGGTGTTTTCTGATGTCCCGTAAAACCTCAGGATCTTGTGAGGCACTGGAAAAGTGTTACAAGATACGCCTTAGATGGTATCTTACCCCGGACAGGCTGCATCGGGTCTCCCCGAACAACTCCCCACTCTGTTGGAGATGTGGTCTTGAAGTTGGCACAATGATCCATGTGTGGTGGAGTTGCCCCCTTATCAGTGACTTTTGGAAGAAGGTATTTCGCAACTATAACCTGGTTACAGGCAGACATGTGGGAAGCACTCCCGAGGTGGCCCTACTCTCTATGCTCCCCGGCTCATGGAAAAAACAGAAGAAAGACATCCTTCGGTTCTGCCTTTGTGCAGCACGCAATGTGATCCCCCGACATTGGAGGGAGCAGTTACCTCCTACTATTTTTGAGTGGTTCACCGAGTTGGAATCCCTCAGACGTTTTGAGGAGATCTCTGCCGATTTCTCTCAAACTCAAGCAGAATATGTAAACACCTGGTCAGAATGGATCCTTTTTAAGGATGCATCTAATTTTGGTGACCTCTTTACCTGAGTGGGGGAACATCTATACCGTCCCTGTTCTTATACCACCCTCTATTTTACATGTAATACCACCTCTGACAATCTGGTCTTTTTCTCATACACCTTCCCCACCCCTTGAACTCTTATTACATTCCCTCCTTCCCCCTAAAACACTACATTTTTTTTTTTTTTTTTTTTTTTTTTTTTTTTTTTTGTTGTTTCCTTTCCCAGGCTCCCTATAATTTCACCCTGATACTTACCCTTTCTCCCCCCTGTTGGACTGAAATTAGATATACGCCAGTTGTATATGATCCAATTTATACGTTCTCTTTATTCTATACTTCTTATGTTGTTTTATTTTGCAGAGAGATGGAATTTAACCTTTTATTTTTTTGAACACTAAAAAGGGGACTTCCCCTTTATACATATTCGGAGAGACTTTTTGAGACCACAACTGTTTGGACTTATAATATACGGTTTCTGGTTCATTAACTCTATTCATTCCATTCTCTACTGGAATTACACAGTTGTATATGCTTTACTGTACTGTTTTGTACTTTTTCTAAACGAAAAATTTCTTAATAAAAATATATTTACAAAAAAAAAAAAATAAGGACATTTTTAAGTGACCCCAAACTTTTGAACGGTAGTGTGCACGGAGTCCTTGTTGCCCACCTATGCTTCTGCCATGAAAGGGACATCTACTTATGCAGGTGTTACATAAGAGGTGAACATCATGTATCCCTTTTATTATGTTCATGGAATTAACTTTCATGAACGATGTTTGTATATGTTTTATGGGGATCATCCAAAAATGTTCTGGTCTCCGTTATGTTAATTTTCGGAAAAGACAATGCATGGCGACTGTCCAGTGTAAGTGCACGTTCCCACGATCAGTGTTTGGAGCGTTGTGGACATAGGGTGCTGTCACTATGTCCATAATACTGTATTGTATAGTACAAGCACAGTGGCTGGGACTTGAACAAATTTCATGCCCACTGTGCTTGTTTTCTGCACAGCATAAACTGACATGCGGGGTGGCTTCCCGGCCACAAGCATGGCAATTTATTGCTGCGGAGTCGGAGGCAATCTCTATGGGTGAATGCAGGGAAAACCTGTCGTGCCCCAAACACTGATCCTGGGCACAGACGGCGGTGATCACACATGAAGATCATCATCTACCCCGCAGGGGAAGAAACGCTGCCTCCATGATGCAGTCTCTCCAGATTGTGTGAACATACCCTTATTGTTCTATTCGCTGCCTACATTCTGCAAGAATTGAGGTGAAATCAAATATGCCAATTGGGGTGTTTAGGGCACTGTTGGCATGATAAAGGTGTTAAGTGCCCAGCACCCCCTCCCCTTTTTATGCATAATCAACCCCCCTCACCAGTGATTGACAGCACTGGCTTGCCTACAAGTGAGCATTGTGTTCAGAGAAAAGTCTTCAAGGCCAGCCACAATCAATCATCCTAGAGGGGCACATGCAAGCCAAGTCAACTGATGCACGGAACCTGAACACCCTTATCTGGTTATTTAAATAAGATTCTGTTTAAGCAAAATGGAGGCAGATAGTTGAGCACTGAATGGGTGATTTTTTTAAAGTGCTAAAGCCCCTACAGGGATATGTGCTTGTCATCTTGGCTGGCCGGCTCCCACTGGCACTGCCAAACACTTGAAGTTTGGAACCTTTTACAATACAAAAATAATTAAAAGTAAATTTAAGAGAGCAGGTATGTGATATGCTAACCACCAGCACCGTTTCTGAAAAGAAGCCGCAAACAACCATTCTTGCAGCAAAAGCTTATTTTGATATAAATTTCTCACATTTATTCAAAAATGACATGTGAACGCCCTTTACTCTCACTGAACAATACTTATAAGACCTTCATTCTATAGAACATCCACATTGTAGGCCACTGGTATATGTTCATTCTCATATGGGAAATCTTATAATTTTCTTTTTCTAGGGATCAACTGAAAGCTGTAACACCACGACTGAAGATGAAGACTTAAAAGGTAAAGTGCAAGATTATATGGATTGCTTCATAACTGCTACTGGTTGCTACTTAAGACCTATAGCTTTTGTCTGTGCTCTTTACATATATTTAGGAGAAATAAATATATTTGTGTTTCATCCCGACTGTATATTTTGTGATTAATTGTAGCAAGACTAAATACCGTATATACTCGTGTATAAGCTGACCCCCCCCCTACTTTTGCCCCCAAAAGTTGGTAAAAGTTATTGACTCGCGTATAAGCATAGAGTATGAAATGCAGCAGACCCCCATCCTATTATATAGCCCCCCGTCACTGGTATATAGCACCCCTCAGTAATGGTATACAGGCCCCTCAGCAGTGGTATTATACAGGCCCCTCAGCAGTGGTATACAGGCCCCTCAGCAGTGGTATACAGGCCCTCAGCAGTAGTATACAAGGCCCCTCAGCAGTGGTATACAGGCCCCTCAGCAGGTATTCATGGCCCCCAGTGTGGTATACAGGCCCTGGCGGTGTATACAGGCCCCTGTGCGGTGTATACAGGCCCCTGTGCGGGTATACGCCCCTGTGCGGTGTATACAGGCCCCCTGTGCGGTGTATACAGGCCCCCTGTGCGGTGTATAAGGCCCCCTGGCGGTGTATACAGGCCCCTGTGCGGTGTATACAGGCCCCCAGTGCGGTGTATACAGGCCCCCTCTGCGGGTATACAGGCCCCCGGGTGGTGTATACAGGCCCCCTGTGCAGGTGTATACAGGCCCTAGTGCGTGTATACAGGCCCCTGTGCGAGTGTATAAAGGCCCCTGTGCGGTGTATACAGCCCCCTGTGCGGTGTATACAGGCCCCCTTGCGGTGTATACAGGCCCCCCTGTGCGGTGTATACAGGCCCCCTCTGCAGTGTATACAGGCCCCCAGTGGTGGTATATAGGCCCCTCTGCAGTGTATCAGGCCCCTCTGCAGGTATACTGGCCCCCAGTCCTGGCATATAGGCCCCTCTGCAGTGTATACTGGCCCAGTGGTGGTATACGCCCCAGTGGTGGTATACAGGCCCCTCTGAAGGTATATTGGCCCCCAGTGGTGGTATATAGGCCCCTTTGCAGTGTATACAGGCCCTCAGTGGTAGTATACAGGCCCCTCTGCAGGTATACTGGCCCCCAGTAGTAACACACAGCCCCCCCTCCTTAGTATGTCCCCCCCAGGCTGTGCACTTGTCAAAATAACAAACACTTTATACATCACCTCTCCGGCGCAGCTCCTCCGCTCCTCCGGTCCCGGCTTCTTCCTTCTTGTGTCGGCTTCTAGTGCTGTGACCGGGCGCAGGAGATGACGTCATCGGCTGCGCCCGGTCGCATGACACCGGCACAAGCAGGAAGAAGAAGCCGGGACCGGAGGAGCGGAGGAGCTGCGCCGGAGAGGTGATGTATAAAGTGTTTGTTATTTTGACAAGTGCCGCAGCCTGGGGGGGACATACAAAGGGGGGGCTGTGTGTTACTGCTGGGGGCCAGTGTATTGCAATATGCACGGCATCCCCCCGCCGCTGATGGACGGGGGGATGCCGTGCATATTCATTACATTAATGAGGCGGCCCCACGTGACCGCCCGCGGTCACTGCAGGCCCCCTCCTGCCTCCTCCAGCCCCCGGTCACAGCCCGCCCCCCCCACAGTATACCGAGTGACTCGCGTATAAGCCGAGGGGGGGACTTTTCAGCCCAATTTTTGGGCTGAAAAACTCGGCTTATACGCGAGTATATACAGTAGTTGGAACCCAATGTATATCCCATTAATCAACCTATGTATGCAGTGGCGTAACTTCGGCCCAGGGGCCCTGATGCAAAAGCTCCAACGGGGCCCCCAATTTTTTCAAATCTTTAATAATATTAGTCTTTTTCTATGGGCCAAAGGGACTTTTGGGGCCCCTAGCTGCAGGGCCCGGTTGCGATCGCAACCTCTGCACCTATTGTAGTTACGCCCCTGTATGTATGCAAGTGGACTCAGTGTGAACTCAGCAGAAACCCTTCTGCACTTTGTTGGTTTGGTTAGATTAATATTTATTCCAACTGGTCACTTTTATACAAGATGTAAAAACCTTTTTACAATATAATATCGCTAGTCCCTCAAGTCTAATTGTTGTGTTCGTCACTGTAACACTGCAACTCATAACCCTTTTTTTTTTTTTTTTTTAACTATGATGGATGATGTTAAATTATAGAATAAAATATACTAATTTTACCAATCCACTGGGGCTTTTTTTTTATTTCAACACAATCTGGTTCTCCCTTCGGTTTGGACAGGAATGTGACTGGCTGAAGCGCTTGTCGGGCGGCAACTGGCGGGAGCGATGCGCCGCACCTTTTTGGTGCCCCGCCAGCGTCGGCGTCCCCCATTTACATGAGGCGACACCTCCGGCGGCGCCCTGGCGTGCTGACAGGCGGCATCGCCCCGGGGTGTCTCAAAACCCCAGCGGCAACGCAGGACAATGGAAACCTATGGCTCCCATCACCTGTAAGGTCGCCGGCAGCCGGTTACATGGGGCGATGTGTACACATCACCCCATATCGGCCACCTGGTTTCACATCACTGATGTGAAACCAGGCAACCTCTCTGAGGCGCCGACATCGCCCCTTTACATTAAGCGACGTAGGGGCGATGCCGCCGATAGGCCACGCCCCTACGACGCCTATGTAATCGGCGACGATGTGCAAGGTGTAACGGGGCCTTTACAGATGATGTCAGGACCAGCTTTGTACGTCTTCTTAAATTCAGATGAACATGTGATGCTGCAGTCAGACAAATCCGTTTAAGTGGTGACGCAATGAACACACTTTATTTATATAAGAAACCAGAACATCTAGCAGAAGAAATATAGAGGGCAAAAACTAGCAGGTTGTCTGGGACTTAAATACTGATTATCTATCCCTTGGATAGGTCATAATTGTCTGATGGGTGGGAGTGCAACACTCTGCACCCACGCTGATCAACAGTTCCCAGTGACGACTCTATCAACTGGAACTGCTCGGTTGCGGAGCTGCACTACTCCATCAACTGTATAGTGCCAACCGCTGGGTACTGCATATCCACCCTCTGAGTTAATAGAGGACGAATATGCGGTACCCACTGATGGCCACCATTCTGTAGATGGAGCTGTGCAGCTCCACAACGGAGTACCGTATTTTTCGTACTATAAGTCACTTCTTACTACAAGACGCACACTAGGTTTAGACAGCAGAAAATAGAAAAAAAATGTTTCCTATTAAAACTTCCCTAGTGGTGTAAATCGAAAAACGTATGTAGAAGTAAGTTGTTCTAGGCGGTGGTTGCATCATGAATAGCTGATCAGCAGAGGTGCTGGGTGTTTCACCCCCATGGATCATAAATTAATAACCTATCCTTAGAATTTGTGATCAATGGAAAGTGCCAAACAATATATTAAACTGCATCTATTCAAATCAACTGGAACAGTAACTTGGAAATGAGTCTCATATATGAAAACTTTGTTCCAACAGTGTTAGATAATTTCTCTCATTTTCAGACGTGTTCTACAAAAATTTTGAATCTACAAAAAAATATTTGGAATATTATTATGTCGCTACCCTTCTTGTCAGGATATTTTTATATGCACGAGAACCACTTGTTTTATAATAGCACTGAACGGGAGAGAAATCTGAACCGGAAATATAGAATTCAAATCTAAAAGTAATTTTGTAAATAACTTATCCAAAGACTGTCAGATTTTATACATGCAGAGCTGTCATTAAAGATGCGAGTCAGATCCCTTCTTATATATGATCATTTAGTTCTAGCAAATTGTATAAATGTCCACTTTGCTTGTGTTATTTAGATCTTTCTAACTGGGTAGAACTAGCCCAGATCATAGTATCAGGATGTGTTGCATCTTATAAATGATGCAGTGAAATGCTGAGACAACATGTTCTTTATGAAGATCGAGCAAAGCACAGGGAGAGGAGACATCAATCTTTTAAGCTACAAGACAATGCTTACTTATTTATAATGCTAAACTGGAAAATAACATTGGCTAACGGTGAAGCTGCATATTCAATAGGAATCTTCACCAAGAAATTACCACTTTAAGAAGCTATTGATTTCTGTTTCCTGTGTAACGCATTTCTTAACATATTGCACCTTACAAATACTATTGCCTTCTGGCTGCCTTATGGAGAGTCATGGAGGCGGTCCGCAACACTAAATTTATAATGAACATAATGTGGCCTTTAGGTCAGGAAGAACAAACCTGATCTGGGTTAGAAAACAGATCTCATGGCATGCTTTACAAAGGTTATGAGTGGTAAAGCTGCATTTGAAGGAAAAGTACACAGTGATAAAATATTTATTATGAATAAATCTGAGTAAAGTGTTGAAGGTATGCAGGCTTAAAAGAGCTGCACTGTGTAAGCAGGGCCAGGAATATGTATTGGATGTATGTTATGTCCAGCAACATTTAAAGGTAACTTGTCAGGTTGTTTATGCCCCCCAGCTATCATTGTCTGCACCTGTAGCTTTATATTACTATTCTAATCATCCCTGTCTGAGCTAATAGTGTAATGTTAAAAGGTGAAAAAAAACATTTATACACTTACATTTTCTCATTTGAATGAGGCAGTAACTACACTCTGGCAGGTTAATGGTTAACTCACTGAAAACGTCTCTGTATAAAGGACATGTGTGATGTAATGTGCATGTGACCATAGTGGACGGAGCTAATCAAGCAAAGTCATTATGGGCTATGGAGACTTAGCGCTGCCTATTATAGTCACATGATCATTACATCACACAGGTCCTGCAGCATCTTCTGACATCCGGCAGAAATGTTAACTATTAACCTGCCAGAGTGACTACATCCTCCAAGGTGACTACACACTGCCTCATTTACATAAGAAAATGTAAGTGTATAAATGCTTTTTTCTTTTTTTTTTTTTACTTTTAACATTACACTATGAGCTCAGACAGGGATATTTAGAATAATACTATGAAGCTGCAGGTACAGATAGTGATAGCTGGGGGGCATAAACGACATTAAGTTGTTCCCTTTAGTGTACCATATAGGTAAAAAGAAGTAAATATTGTATGTCATAATTAATTTGCTATTTGCATGGTGTGTTTATAGATTAACACTCTGCAGATCTGGAACCTTTCATGTAAACTGAGTTTCTGAATATGGTAATACCTTGTGTACCAACCCTAAAGCTGGTGATACACACTAGGTTGCAGTTGGCTGAACAATGCTTTGACTGACAGCCACCTCAGCTGACTCTTCTATACTCAGAAACGCTCTTTTGTTACTAAAAAAAAAAATGTTACACTTAAACTTAGACTGCTTTATTAGGTGTTTTAACCGAAAGAAAACGATATTGGTGTGTTGCAATTTTTCTCACCCACAAGAGCATTGCAACTATTTTGTTAGACCTGCCGAATGGCTTCTAGAGTTTCCGGTCTGATTGTCTCATAAACCTATTTGTGGCAAAGTTATGGACTAGCGACTGCTTTTGTTAAGTCTTTAGTTACCAATACATCCATATATGCTTTAAATTTCCAATTTTTCTAACTAGTGATTGTCGAACCTGAACTGTAAAGTTCAAGGTCCATACTGAACACCTAGTGTCCCTGCACGGACACAGACTTTCCTGAGATGTCCGTATCACTGTTCGGTTCAGCTTGGGGAGCTTTAAAATGAATCAAAACAGTGATTAAATAGTTGTATCATACTAACCAAGCTTCTGTGCCGCTCTCAGGGCCGCTTTACACACACCAACTTCTGTGACCAACTTCTGAACAGATCTCTGGTTGCAGTGAAATCATGGACACATTGTTCCATTTGTGCACAGCCACAAAATCTAACAATGTGTCCATGAATTCACTGCAACCAGAGATCTGTTCAGAAGTTGGTCACAGAAGTTGGTGTGTGTAAAGCAGCCCTCACACTTGCTTTGAGATCTGTTCATTAATCTCATACATATTCCTGCCGACCCTGTGTAAATGGTTGTAGTGAGACGGCGTCTGTGATTGGTTGCCATATGCACACTCACACACAGACTTAAAAAATGCGTAAGGATCCCCTGTATTTTTTATATTTAGCGCAGATAAGGCTGAAAGCTGCAGCCCCAGCTGTCCATTTTAATGGTCTCTTTTTTTTTTTTTTTTTTTTTTTTTTTTTTTTTAAATTATTTAAACAATTAAATAAAAAAAAACCATGACGTATGTTCCCCCTCCAATTTTTTACTCAACTAAGATCAAGCACATGGCTGGGGACTGGTAATCTCACTCCGAGGAAGCACATAGGTGTTACCTCCCCCCGACTCCCCCTCTCCACCAGGGCAATCTAGAAGACGCATCACTTGGTGTTTTATAATTAATACGAGCTGCTATTCTTACCAACCCCCGGCCATGTTCCCTATCTTGGCTCAGTATCAAATTGGGTGGTGCCACACATATTTTTTGAAAGTCAAGTAATTAAAAAAAAAAGTGTGATGTCCTCGTATTTGATACGCAGCCAATATAAAGCACACAGCTGAGGGCTGAATCTTAATGGGCAAACCCAAACTTTTCTTTAAAGTTTGTCCTGATCCGCCGAACCCAAATATCTGTGGGTTTGCCCATCTCTGTTCCTAATGTCTAAAAACAAATCAAAATGTTACATAAAAAAAAAATGATCACCTGCTGTGGAATTCCCAACCCGTGGGATGAGAACATCTGGTTGCTTTCTTTTCCTGATGGCAATTAGACACTATTTTAGCAGGTGTACATTGCTTATACATTAAAAAAAATGAATAAAAAAAGAGTGTGTGCTGCAACGGAGAGTCATGTGACAGCTCCCTTTCAAAGTGACCAACAAATTATCAGCTCAAAAAAATTAGTTATCAAAAAATGACCTTTTATTTAAAAGTTTTTCTATTTGAATGTTTTTTTTTCTCTATCACAATCTGTATTCTAAATAAAAATGAGAAATCTTGCCGTTTTCACACTGATGAATTATTCCTATGTACATGTGGATTTCCCGTTTCACGAACCACTTGTGTCCATTATCAGCAATAGACTGGCATAAACATCACCTCTTGGGATTGGTGGATCCTGTGTTTTCAGCTTTGTTTAGCGGTATTATCTGTCAATGTAATCCCGCCTCTGCTGATAAAAACCCTGCTGAAAACTTGAGAAGGGACAAAAAGGATGAGTCTTAAGTAGCATTAGTGACCATTGTGAAGATTTTGATATATGTGTGTGTATATGTATATATATATGTACATGTATATGTATATGTACAGTTAGGGCCAGAAATATTTGGACAGTGACACAATTTTCGCGAGTTGGGCTCTGCATGCCACCACATTGGATTTGAAATGAAACCTCTACAACAGAATTCAAGTGCAGATTGTAACGTTTAATTTGAAGGGTTGAACAAAAATATCTGATAGAAAATGTAGGGATTGTACACATTTCTTTACAAACACTCCACATTTTAGGAGGTCAAAAGTAATTGGACAAATAAACATAACCCAAACAAAATATTTTTATTTTCAATATTTTGTTGCGAATC
The DNA here is from genome assembly GCA_033576535.1 of Allobates femoralis. NCBI lineage: Eukaryota > Metazoa > Chordata > Amphibia > Anura > Aromobatidae > Allobates > Allobates femoralis. The sequence goes on from JARQOC010000006.1 coordinate 134,019,965, forward strand.
CTTTGGAGGCAATCACTGCCTTAAGTCTGGAACCCATGGACATCACCAAACGCTGGGTTTCCTCCTTCTAATGCTTTGCCAGGCCTTTACAGCCGCAGCCTTCAGGTCTTGCTTGTTTGTGGGTCTTTCCGTCTTAAGTCTGGATTTGAGCAAGTGAAATTCATGCTCAATTGGGTTAAGATCTGGTGATTGACTTGGCCATTGCAGAATGTTCCACTTTTTTGCACTCATGAACTCCTGGGTAGCTTTGGCTGTATGCTTGGGGTCATTGTCCATCTGTACTATGAAGCGCCGTCCAATCAACTTTGCAGCATTTGGCTGAATCTGGGCTGAAAGTATATCCCGGTACACTTCAGAATTCATCCGGCTACTCTTGTCTGCTGTTATGTCATCAATAAACACAAGTGACCCAGTGCCATTGAAAGCCATGCATGCCCATGCCATCACGTTGCCTCCACCATGTTTTACAGAGGATGTGGTGTGCCTTGGATCATGTGCCGTTCCCTTTCTTCTCCAAACTTTTTTCTTCCCATCATTCTGGTACAGGTTGATCTTTCTCTCATCTGTCCATAGAACACTTTTCCAGAACTGAGCTGGCTTCTTGAGGTGTTTTTCAGCAAATTTAACTCTGGCCTGTCTATTTTTGGAATTGATGAATGGTTTGCATCTAGATGTGAACCCTTTGTATTTACTGTCATGGAGTCTTCTCTTTACTGTTGACTTAGAGACAGATACACCTACTTCACTGAGAGTGTTCTGGACTTCAGTTGATGTTGTGAACGGGTTCTTCTTCACCAAATAAAGTATGCGGCGATCATCCACCACTGTTGTCATCCGTGGACGCCCAGGCCTTTTAGAGTTCCCAAGCTCACCAGTCAATTCCTTTTTTCTCAGAATGTACCCAACTGTTGATTTTGCTACTCCAAGCATGTCTGCTATCTCTCTGATGGATTTTTCCTTTTTTTTTCAGCCTCAGGATGTTCTGCTTCACCTCAATTGAGAGTTCCTTTGACCGCATGTTGTCTGGTCACAGCAACAGCTTCCAAATGCAAAACCACACACCTGGAATCCACCCCTGACCTTTTAACGACTTCATTGATTACAGGTTAACGAGGGAGACGCCTTCAGAGTTAATTGCAGCCCTTAGAGTCCATTGTCCAATTACTTTTGGTCCCTTGAAAAAGAGGAGGCTATGCATTACAGAGCTATGATTCCTAAACCCTTTCTCCGATTTGGATGTGGAAACTCTCATATTGCAGCTGGGAGTGTGCACTTTCAGCCCATATTATATATATAATTGTATTTCTGAACATGTTTTTGTAAACAGCTAAAATAACAACTTGTGTCACTGTCCAAATATTTCTGGCCCTAACTGTATATATATATATGTATGTATATGTATGTGTAGATATATATATATATATATATATATATATATATATATATATATATATATATATATATATATATATATATATATATATATAATTAATATAATATAATATCATGATATGACAAAATATTATTGCCAAAAATGTTTGAAAAAGTCATAAACAAATAGTCTCTTCAGAGAGGAAAAGGACTTGAATTCCAATGCCCCCTACTGGAACAAGCAGTCCTAAAACTACTCGAACACCATTTTTCTATAATTCATTTATTAATCAGGTTTCCTGAAATAAATATTTTTGGAAACAATGTAGATAGGAGACAATCATTTAGGGCAACAATATGCAAGATGTTATGTTGAATCTTTTTTCATGCTCATTCTATCATTTGTTGCATACCAATCAGCATCTGTTTTCTGTCCTGGGAATGGTCCCTTGTTTCTCCAAGGATGGAGCCTAAGTGAGAGCAAAATGCAGACACTGTCCTTGCAATCACAGTTTGGTCTTTGTGGGGCAGCCCGTAAGTCCTGAGTGGAGTGCTGTGATCTATCCTGTTTGCCCTTTGTATGGTCCTGTTCACTGTCCATATAGCCATATTCTTGTGCTGAAACCCTGTAGAGATTTTGGAGCTATAGGAAATCTCTTTATTTTTGCATGCTTGTGAGATCCTGTCCTTACACATGATGTACTCAGAGTTATGTAAAATTAACTAGGGTAAGAAAAATTACATTGGTTTTTACCGGTTTTACTTTGTTGCTGTTTTTGGGCAGAAAAATGTTTGACTTCACCCCTTATATTTCCACTATTTAGTTAATGTTTGTTTCTTTACAGCCACACAGTCATGTGAAGAGAAAGTCCTAGCCTGGGAAAGCCCAGGTCAAACTCTGGAGGTAGAGCAAGCTCAGGCTGAGCCTCTGCTCACTCCAGTTGTCCCATTTTCACTTAGCAGTTCACTATGTAAGTTAGTCATCCGTTGACTCTAGTTCCCCTAGAACGTAGTAATCCTCACTTGTTACAAGTATGTGTTAATCATCACTGTCATCCTCCAGACTTACCTAAAATTTCCTTTAAAAGAATAGAACCTACCTAACAGTAGAGGGCTGGCTTTTTCACTGAGTCGATGGGTAATAGGGCACAACAAGCCCACTTTTTGGCATGCGATGAAACTGGTGACTGTAATTATAAAGTTGGTCATTTGATTAATCTTTGGTTTCATCTATAAGGTTTTATGATGATTAATTTTAGGTAAGAGTTAGTTCTGCAGTTACGAATATCTGGCTAGTCCCGTGTTTGAGACTCCTAAACGAGGCTCCACGATTTGTATTTCCCAGGGCGCAATGCACCTAGGATTTCACTGTGTTTGAGCGCTTTTGCCGGCTGCCCACAGTGTTTTCTTTGACTGGTCTTCTTGAGATCAGTGATTGTTTCGTGATGGATTTCTGCACTTAGACATATAAAGTAACCAAGCAATGCTCAGACACGAGTGATTACACTTTCTTCTTGCCAGCCCTCCCCTGCTACCCAAACTGACCCATGTATACCTATAGTTAGTGTCTACCTTTGTAGCCTTTACACTACCTGAAATGTCATCCGTTAATGCTCTCAGATGGTGTCTTACTAACCTTTTATAATATATCAAAGTTCTTCTAACAACTTGTAACTCCTCTTTTAATTTTCATAATGTTTTTTGAAGTTTTTATTTTTGATAATTTGATTGTTTATTAATTTGAGATCTTTTTAGATGTTTTTTCACAATTAAAAAAACAATATTGCTTTTATAATTTAGACATGCAAGAGGAGGAGTACGTATGGTCAAATTTGTTTTTATTTTATAGTTTTGGTTACACAATCTCACAGCCACATCTGATCCTTGAGTCCACCAAAAGTACACCTTACTCTTCATATGGATATGTAATAATTTCTGCTAGCATTAGATAAGAGTACATTGACTCTGGACTTGTCAGAAATATGCATTATATCTACAAAGTTGTTTGTAGTTATGACTCTCTTCTTTACTCATAACCTCTTTACCTTGCAATCTGGATATACTGTATGGATACAGCTCTCTATTCCTTTTCCATTATTAGTATTCACTGATCTTTTTCGATTCAAAACAGCTGTGGCTTTAAATTAGCACAATGGTCACCAGTGCTCAGCCTGTTATGTCTCCCATACAGTGCGAAAGCAGGAGATAATAAAGATTACAGAACAACTGATTGAAGCTATCAATAATGGAGACTTTGAAGCTTACACGTGAGTAAATCCTTTAATGTGCTATGATTTTATCTATCCATATCCATGTTACTGTAGCTCTAGAAGCAATTTAGAAAACCAGTATACGTCAATGTGGAGTTTCCATCATCTTTTGGCTTGACTGTGCAGGAGGCCAGGCTCAAAAACACTCCATTTCAGAAATTATTATGGATGTTCAGAACACTATGCAGATTACCGAACCACAAACCATAATAAATGTGTGCAAACAAATCAATCATAAATCCTACAGATATGTACCACACTTTGAAAAAAGATAAAATAAAATGTATTATTTATGTAAAAAATATAAAACAAAAGTGTATTTTTTGAACCATAGGGGGACACCTAGGTTTTAGAGAAGGAAAATTAGAAAAAAAAATTGAAGCAAAAAGTGTGGTCATGAAGCATTGTTATGGGGTGCTCTGCTGCTGACACTATTATGGGGTAAAGTCCCCCAATTATGTACTAATTTCCCCCTCCTGGGCCCTTTCCAGGTATGTATGTACCTCATCCTGGTGTATATGTCCTCTATACTTGTCCCATCCTGGTATATGTGATCCCCATCCTGGTATTCATGGCCCCCACTCTGGTATGGTGTGGTGTGGGGAGCATTAGCAATGCTCCCCACGCTAATGATCCTCTCCACCTCTTGGCTCTGGCTTCAGTGCAGAGAGGTGGGCGGTAGATTATAGGTGTGTGTGTATATATGTACGTGTGTGTGTGTGTGTATATATACATATATATATATATATATATATATATATATATATATATATCAGCTGCCACCCTCAGCCCTGCTCCTGCCTCCTGTGGATGCCATGCTGCCACTGCTGATGCCCCCCACAGCGCCAGTAATACATTTTATTTTATCTTCTGAACACTATACAATTAAGTTTTTGTGAATTGCAAACTTTGCAAATTGCCTTCAAACCAAAAGAAAAACTTTTTTTTTTTTATCATCATCAGAATACAGTCACAGACACTTGTTAGTTCCAACGAATGGATATTTACATTATTATCTATTTAGTTATTGGCCTGTTTAAGTGAGACAATATATTGACCCACCAAAATGTGCCAATAGTCAGTCACCAAAGTTAATAGAGTAAAGACACTTGATTGGTGTGAATTTTTATTTTTCTATATTATTGGTAATTATATTGGTAACAACAGGTTATTGGTAGCACGTCACCTATGTCATGAGCATGTTTTAACAATTGCTCTTTAGAAGTTACTTCAGGGGAAATGGTGTATCAGTGTCCGCGCTGCTGAAATCCCAAGAAAACGATCCGGAAACCATATGTAGGTTGCATCAATCATCCATTTATTCCGTTTCCTACGCGTTTCGGCACTGTCCTAGTGCCTTCCTCAGGGACTGAGGAAGGCACTAGGACAGTGCCGAAACGCGTAGGAAAAGGATTAAATGGATGATTGATGCAACCTACATATGGTTTCCGGATCGTTTTCTTGGGATTTCAGCAGCGTGGACACTGATACACCATTTCCCCTGAAGTAACTTCTGGATGGTTCCCACATGCATGTGGAAGGTGGAAGTCCTGCAGCAGCTGCATTTAATGCTAAATGCTTTTACACCAGTTGTGGGTCTCACAACTGTGCTAGGTGAGTGAATTCATACCCACCACATACATTAGTGTCACTAGTGATAGGGCACTATTGCGCCTCTTGTTCTCCCCCCCCCCCCCCCCCTCCCCTATTTTTTACTTTGAAACAATTGCTCTTTGTGCATCGATGGCTAGTCAGCCTATACAAGCTGACCAGTAAATGACCACTGATCGACTCTGTTTTGGCCTTAAGTGGCTCGTGTACATTATATCACAAAGTAAGTAGACCCCTCACGTTTTTCTAAATATTTTAGTATATCTTTTCATGGGACAATTATGAAGATATATGGCACTTAAATACAATGTAAAGTAGTCAGTGTACAGCTTATATAACAGTGTGAATTTGGTGTGTCCTTTAACTCGGCATCCAGCTATTGTCATAACTACTGGCAACAAAAGTGAGTACACACCTAAGTGACAATGAGCAAATTGTCCCCAAATAGCCATTTTCCCTCCCTTTAGTCATGTGACTCATTAGTGTCACTAGTTCTCAGGTGTAAATGGGGAACAGGTGTGTCAAATTTGGTGTTATGACTCACACTCTCTCATACTGGTCACTATAAGTTCAACATGGTACCCTATGGCAAAGAATTGTCTGAGGATCTGAAAAAAAGAATTGTTGCTCTACATAAACATGGCGTAGATGAGGGGTCACCAACCTGTAACTTGGGAGCCAAATGTGGCTCGCTGGCCCATGATGTGCGTCTCACGGCTGTTTCCTAACTTGTTGCATTAGCACCAGGTCTAGCAAACAACTCTGAGGAAAAAGTTTCCAGATGGTGACTTTTGTGACTATTCATGCTAAGAAGGGCAGATCTGAGGTGGGGGTAAGGTAGAGTCCCCTGCACCTTAGTATAGTGCCTTTGTGTAATTTCTGGGGAAAAGCTTTGGCTGTCGTTATACCAGTAATGGGGAAAATGGGAGTCACCACTGTAAGGGGGATGGAGCTGGATGTGGCTTGCGGTCCTCCCTTATTGTTGAATGTGGCTCGTGATTCTCACTGAGTTGAATGTGGCTCTCGATCAGAAAGGTTGGATACCTCTGGCCTGGTCTGCTAGGAAGATTGCCTACACAATGAAACTGAGCTGCAGCATGGTGGCTCAGACCATACAGCGATTTAACAAGACAGATTACACTTAGGACAGGCCTCACCATGGTCAAGCAAAGTAGTTGAGTGCACCAGATGTTGTATTTTCAGAAGATTCATATGAGTGCTGCTAGCATTTCTGCAGAAGTTAAAGGAGTGTGGGGAGGTCAGCCTGTCATAGGCTGCATCAAATTGGTCTGCATGTCTGTTGTCCCAGAAGGAAACCTCTTTTAAAGATGATGTACCAGAAAGCCAACAAACAGATTGCTGAAAATCAGCAGAATAAGGACATGGATTACTGGAAACATGTCCTGTGGTCTGATAAGAAATGGATACTTATTTGGTTCAGATATTGTCAAGCATGTGTGCCCCAATTGTGAAGAGCACAAAAACAAGTGTGTATTTACTTTTGTCAAGCATGGTGGTGGGAATTTCATGGTGTAGGTCTACATTAGTGCTGCTTGGAGCTACAGCCCACTGAGAGAAACATGAATGCTAACGTGTATTGTGTTATACTGAAGCAGAGCATGATCCCCCTCCCTTTGGATACTGAGCCACAGGGCATGAAGATAACCCCAAACACACCACCAAGATGACCACTGCCAAGCTAAAGAAATGCAGGGTAAAGGTGCTGGACAGGCAAAGCATGTCTCCAGACCTAAACCCTATTGATCTGTGTAAATTTCTCAAACGGAAGGTGGAGGAGCGCAAGTTCTTTATCATCCACCAGCTTTACAATGTTGTCATGGAGGAGTAGAAAAAGATTCCAGTGACAACTGGTGAAGCTCTACTTGCCCAATACAGTTAAGGCAGAGCTTGAAAACATGGTGGCCACACAAAATATGACACTTTGGGCACAATTTGGCTATTTTCACTTAGGGGTGAACTTACTTTTGTTTCCATTGATTTAGACATTAAAGGTACCGTAACACCTTTCAACATCTTTCCGACGTTGTTCAAAAGTGACGTCAAAAACGATGTTAAAATGACATCGTTGTTGCATCGTAGCATGTAAACGCACAATTCAACAATGATAGTTGTTCAAGTCTGAGTTGACAGGTTTTCCTGCATGCAGGAAAACCCGTCAACTTAAACAACCAGTGGGATCGTTCGTTTTGACACCGCAATAGCGATGTAACGGCCGATCCCGCCTATTTGCTGCATTGCAGCGCATCGCTCGCTGGGTTGATCTCAGCGAGCGATCGCGGCACCAACATCGCAGCACCGTCACCGGCAACATCTTGCCGTGTGACGGCTAGGCTGCGATGTTGGAAGTGAGCGCGCACCCGCGGCATCGCATCCGACATTGCAGCCGTTGTTGGATGGTGTGACGGGGCCTTTAGGTTGTGTGGAGTTATTTAGAGGGCACACCAAATTTACACGGTCATACAAGCTCTACTGTGAATAGTTTATTTTGTATCAGAGTCATAGCTTCAGTGTTGCCCCATGAAAACATATAATAAATGCTTACAAAAATGGGAGGAGAATATTCACTTTTGTGATATAGTGCATAAGCCAAACCACTAAAAATCAACTTAAAGCCATTATTTTTCCTGTACTTCACAGTTGCTACATAACATTGAGGTACGAAGTGTTCTTATAATGTGAAAATCTACAGTGTGACACTTCCCTCAGGAGAACACAGTCCAGGGTTAGGGTATTTATTTAGCATTTCAGGTAAAAGTCTATATTCGAAATGCATGTTTATGGCTGAACAGCTAATAAAACTGGGTTCATAAAGCTCTGAAAGTAGAGTTCTTATACAGAGGGTACTTCCATATTCTGATTAAGAGACAAAGTTTAAAAAGATAATGTAATCTGTTTATTCATAGCAGTTCATTGATTTTAAACATTATACCAACTATGTTTTCCATTAAAAGGAAGATCTGTGACCCAGGCTTGACATCATTTGAACCTGAAGCCCTTGGCAACCTTGTGGAAGGCATGGACTTTCATAAATTTTATTTTGACAATTGTGAGTATTGTGTTTTTCATACTCTGCAGAATAATATATGCTATTATGTGCATATACACTTAAGATTTATCTACTAATAATAATTATCAGGAAACCAAGATTATTCTTTGCAGCCTAAGACATAGTGCCCGATTCATCAAGGGATGAGTTGGTATGCTGGAGACAGATGCTCCTGATTCATGAAGAGATTCCACCTCTTTGTGAATCTGGAGCATCTGTCAAGTGGTGTGCACCTCCTTCCGCTATGACCAGAATCTCAATCCAGTCTGAGACTTGTATGAAATACTACATGAATTAGACCAGCTATGGTGTTCTGCCCCTGTCACACCCCTGTCTCACCCCATCTTCACTCATTTTGCCAAGAGTTTGGAGAAACTGGTGTGAAATCTACTCTGAGTTTCAAGTAAAGTTTGCCACTTTTCAAAGCTTTTACACTAGGATTCTGGCATGTAAGCTTTAATGAACTTGGGCGCATGATATATTATATTGCCACAACACTTAATAAATTAGGATATGAAGAATTTAATTATTGTAACTCCAATATAAAACCTAACTTTCAAAGGATACACAGATCTTAAAAAAACTCTGTACAGATAGTTGATATGCAGAATGGTTAGGCTTTTACTAAAGTACGGTCTGAAGGTGGGAGGCAGCTATAAATCATTCTCAGTGCAGCCACAGGAAAATGCTCCTGCTGGATTACTCTGAACACATGGTTATTTTACCTCTTCTCCCTAGCTTCTCCTCCCTGGGATATCCACTGCTGTGTGACCCTCCCATTGTCCAGGGATAATTGTGTTTCATGTGCTTGGCAGCAGATAGTGACCAGTGAGTAGGACATTAGGCTGCTTTCACATTTGCGTTTTGAAACGCAACGTGCCAAACGCATGCACACTGCGTTCCTATGTTTAATATGGGATAACATGGTACCTGCGTTCGGCTGCGGTTGTGTTCGGATGCGCATAATTTGTGCGCCCCTCCGAACGCCCTCTGAATGCAACATGTTGCATTTTTTGTGCGTTCACGGGAGCTTGTTTAATCAGCAAGCATCCGCAAGTGCACAAACAATGAATGAAATTCAATGGATCCGCAGTGTCCTCCGCATGACCGCGCAGGAGAACGCTGCGGATCACTTTAAAATCTTTCCCGGTGACTGCCGCTGATCTCCCAGGAGATCAGTGGCGGCCACCAGGAGACCAGCTGGTGCAGTCGCTGATCTCCCGAGGACAAGCGCCACTAATCTCCCGTGGTGTGGGCGTGGGAGATTTAAAGAAACCGCTGATCTGACAGCTGTTTAAATTTCCCGCGCCGACATCCCCTCTTCAAAAAATATATAAAAGGAAAATCATTATTATTGCAGAATGTGGGGAAGAATAAAAACATACAAATGCATGGGGCAGTCCCATGGTCGTGGACTGCATATAGAACAATCACATGAGTATGTACCATGGCAATATTATAATAGAGTACCTGACACGTGTAATTGTAGGCATGCAGTACATAGAGTAGTCACATATGAATCAAATTTGGTATGGACACCTATTTGGTGTTGGCGTGGGAAATTAAAACAGCTGTGAGATCAGCTGTTTCTTTAAATCTCCCGCGCCAACATCGTGGGAGATCAGCGGCGGCCGCCGGGAGGAGGAGATCTCCGCCCTGATCTCCTTCTCCTGGCCACCGCTAAGACCACTGATTGGCAGGCCAGGCACCATACTATGTGAACACATGCAGACAATCTCCACTGCGTTCACATCAGTATGGCAGCGTTTGCACTGCGTTTGTGTCTGAACTAATTCAATACAAAATTATCTTCTGGCACATCAGTATAGCTGTCTGAAGCTTGGCACACCACTAACTTCCTAAGTGAAGTGGCTACAGCACAGCATCAAGGATATGTCTCCAAATATGTCATAATATTTAAAGTTATGTTTTCATTTTTTTTCTTCAGTGTTGTCAAAGAATACAAAACCTATCCATACTACCATCCTAAATCCACATGTGCATGTAATTGGGGAAGATGCGGCTTGCATCGCCTATATCCGACTCACACAGTACATTGATGCCCAGGGACGACCTCGTACAACACAGTCTGAAGAAACACGGGTTGGTACCGCAGGGATGGCAAGTGGCTGAATGTTCACTATCATTGCTCTGGGGCTCCAGCTGCTCCCCTCCAGTGAGGAACTAATACAGGTAAGCAGCAACAATTATATATGGAAAACATGCATCCAGGGGGCACATGTGGACAATTACTGACCAGATGCTATGCATTTGAGGAGTCTGTAGAATGTAGTATTTAGCCTCAAGTGAATCTGGTCCAGAAATAGAAATGATTAAATTATGAAGCATTGTACAGTTATCTAACCATTGGAAACTGACCCATTATTGAATAAAGTCCTTCATTAAGATTTATAAATCGAGGGTTTAGTAGACCAATTCAGGAAATATAAACTCTAGATTTACTTTGAGGTTGTTGGGAATGTATCATATAGCTTTACCAGCTTTAAAGCTTTGTTATTTTAGATATGCTGAATCATACTCTTTGCAGATTGCCTAAACTGCACCCACAACTATCTAAAAGGGAATCTATCATTTCCACAAATTCTAGAAATCTGCAGATATAGAGTTAGTCTGCTGGTAAATCACATTCTAATGCCATCTGTCTACTTTACTCAAAGCACAGTTACAGGGAGAAAATTACATTAATTCCCTCCAGAAGCTGCTGGCTTTTAGTCATAGAGGTGTGCATGGAGCAGCTATACTCATTGTGAGCAGCATCTGTAGGTACATCACAACACTTGGATTGACAGCCTGCTGTACAGAGGTAGTGTTAGTCATAGTGCCAGGGCATGCTTTCAGCTGCTGCTCACTGTGCACGGAGTAGTGACTGTAGCCACTCCGGACACAGCTCTGACTGAAAATCAGTTACTCCCTTAAGAAATTTACTTTATTTTCTCACATTACCATGCTTTCAGTAAGGCAGCCAGACATGATTGAAATGTTACCATTCTGCAGATTAACACTACATCTGCAAGTTAATAACTTTTGTGGACATGATGGGTTCCCTTCTATGTTTAAATATGTGTATAATGGGCCCCTTTACCAATATTTGGTCTATTTGGAAGTCTATGCTTAGTAAAGCAACGCATTCCCTTTCCTTAGTCCCAGACTCTCACGTCCAAAGTATAAGTCATCAACATTAAGCTCTCGGAAAATACAAAGGAAATATGAGGAAGCTATAGATAGCTTTCTCTGGCCTAAAAGAACTGACATTTTAGAGGAAAAAAAATTTTGCATTTGTCTTGGAACAAAAATGTGTATGCAAAATTCTAAAAACTTAATGACTTTGAAACAAGTAGAAATACCATTTTTTCACAATTACACCATCATCTTGCCTAACATATTTATTTCTTATTTTATCAGCCTCTCCACTGGAAGAACCTCTTTCTAGCGAGCGAGTGAGGATGGCCCAAACGACGGCAACAGTCCTGTTCGTTCGGAAGTTTTAAAAAAGATAAAAAGTAAAAAATTCAAAAAAATAAAAATATTGATGCCGGCAGTAGCCAAAAATGCACGAATACCCTGCATGCATTCTGAGGCTGAAGCAGCTGCTGGCTAATTGTTGTATTTCATGGATCCATCGTGTCTGTTCCTGCTGTACGGAGGTGTTTTTAAAGTTTCAAAATGAGCAAAAACTAACATAAAAATCGTATATATATATTGTTTGTTAAAAACCAGGCTGAGGAGTATGTGGCTGCTTATAGGTGGCAAGAAAATGAGATGAACAGCCACCTCAGGCAGTGTTATATGAGAAAATTAGGAAAGGAAGTCAAATTGCAACATGTAAGAGATACTAAACTAGACCTGTTCATTGGAGGAGCTGCCGAATTGTATCAGGTCACGGCAGAGTTTGGGGTCTTTCATTCTATGAAGACAGTTGCTGTCTTCATCTGTTATCTGTTGACCTGCAATGATTCATACTATACAGCCACAAGAGGAGGTGATGATTTTTGTCATTACTTTTTTTTTTCTTTCTATATTTTTAGCTCTTGGAACCTTCCACGTACCATTGGCTGACCTGTTCTTTTATCTCCTATGTAGCACTAAGCTGGAGAAGTCCTTATCTGCCCACGGACTCCTAAGAACAGAGAAGGGTCTATGTTAACAAGGGAATAGTTAGAGAGTTATTTTACAGAAGTAGCAAAGTATATAGAAAAAGTGATATAATGTGTATCCTGCAGAAGGAACATTTCATAATTGCTATGTTAATATAATTAATTTAGTCTGACATTTTTTTGGAGGACATAGAAATAAAAACTGCCATGTTTTGGGAGAGGTTTATGATGTTGACCACTCCTCTGATGGTATATATGTAAAGTGGGTGGTGATATATTTTCACAGTGATAAAGCTTTGTGTACTATAACAGCAGATTGTGAGATGATCTGCTTGTACGTCATGAGTGATCTGTCATGAGTGATCCAATACACTGAACTTGGATGCGTAGAGATGTATGCATGTCTTTTTATGCTTGCCTGCACCTTCTAAACTGTGTGGTCTAGTGGTCCCTCATCTTCTTGCAAGCGGGTGAAAAGTGTCTGTTTTAAAGTTTCATTTTTTAAAAAATCTTTAGGATTTCCATCTGTTTGTAAAAAAAAAAAAAAATAAAGAAAAAAAACCCCGCTTTTCCTTATAAACCGTGTTCTAAAGTGCTTTCTCCTCATTCTACAAAAACATCCTCCAAATCCAGGGTGCGCGCTACGCAAACCCCCTACGTGGACTATCCTCTCTATACAGAACGGACTGTTTTGTTTATCCTTAAATCGATATGTCATCTAGATTTTATTGCATATCAAGAGTTGATAAATATATAATAATGCACAAATAATTGTTTTTGTTCTGAAATAAATCTAATCTGTGACAATCCACCTAATCAAGCAGATTAAATTAGTGATAACATATAAGAAAAATACGGTTTTTATTAGGATTGGTCGCCTTAATTATAAAGAATTAATATGGCAGAAATGTATCGGTGGGAAGGAAGTTGTAGATAACCTGGCATTTTTGCACAATTTGGATAAGTGCACGTCATGGTATGTCGACCCACTTGTAATACATTAAATTGTACAGTATGTTGGACTTGATTAAGAAACTGTATTTGTGGAAATTTGCACATGGACTAAGCATGTTCTCCAGAATTCCTGAGATGACCAGTGCGAGGTGTATCAAAAAGAAACAATCTATTAGGCAATTATGTCATTAAAGCTGATATTAATATTATTATGGATGATGATGAAGAGGGTATGGCGTAAACCGTTGTAATGCTTGTGTGAAAATATAAGAGCACACGGGAGGGGATGGGTTGGGATGGGCTTTTTTTCATGGTTTTGGGGAAACTGGTTTTCTTTTTGAACAACTCTAATGTTAACACATTAGGTAGAAAAGCTTTCAGCTTTTTAACAGTTAATACAAAAGGGAAAAACCAAACAGAAAATAAAAATATATGCAGTTAAATTTAAGAGAAGTTATGCATGTCTACTTTAGGTCTGCTCTTTCACTGTCTGTTTACCTGATTAATAATGAGAATCGCTCTGTATTTAATGCATCTTTCTAAAATAAAAACCTTTGTTAATTTTTTTTTTTTTTTTTTCTTTTCTTTTTTTTTTTTTTTTTTGCACTGTCTTTGGGGAAAAAAGAAATGTCTTTCTAAGTTAATAAAAATCTTAGCTTGGTATGGTCACTATCTGACAAACCAATACACTTCTAGCATTGTTACTGTTATCTTATGGGGCTAATGTAAGCATATATATATATATATAATATATATTATAAATATCACGTTTTAAACAGGACTTTGAAAGGCATTTGATGCAGAATCTTTGCATGATAATAGAAAAATAAAACAATTACCGTGTTTGTTTGTTCTGAATGTTGGTAGATCTTCATAGCTTTGTTACATTGAAACCTTGGACAGAAGGTATTTAATAAAATAACATTTAAACCATTCTTTTTCTCGTTGTATTATCTTAAAACACGTACTCTCAAGTAAAAGCAGTGCTTGAAATTATCAATGAGAACCTTCTTGGGTTTTCGGGTTCCCTAGACAAATTATCTAGCTTTTATATTCTGACCGATCAGCATTAAAGGGGTTGATTTACCATCGCAACATATCATTATCCAGACTCTTATTTTGCTTTCCCTCTCCATAATTTCCACCAGCAATGAGTGGAGCAGTGGTGCCCATATGTGACCATTACTGCATTCAAATGGGAGAGATCATTGGTCGAGCCTCATGCTTATAGCAGTTTATCACTTAGAGTTATGAATAGGTATGTTATGGTGCACCGCCCTCTTCCATTGAATGCGTAACCTGGGCATTTTAGGTCTAGTAGCTTATTTTATTTCCTATTTTTGCAAAGTTACTTTAGTTAGAATTTTAAAACTAGAGGTATTCCTAAGTATGTCATTGTTGCTAATATCCAGTTGTTCATATAATTTAATGTGAAAGGCATTTTGCAATTACTTTAGTAATTGAATAATAGGAGGTAGGGCTGGGCGATTTTGAAAAAAATCAAAATCTCGATTTTATTTAAACCTATGGATGATTTTCGATTTAAATCTCATTATTTTTTTTTTCTTTTCTTTTGATGAATAAAGAGAAAAACTAAGAGGTACCGTATATACTCGTGTATAAGCCGACCCCCCTACTTTTGCCCCCAAAACCTGGGAAAACCTATTGACTCGTGTATAAGCCGAGGGTGGACCCCAGCACAGGTATACAGCCCCCAGCAGTGTGGTATATAGGCCCCAGCAGTGTTACAGCAGCAGCCCCAGCGGTGTATATAGCAGCAGCCCCAGTGGTGTTATACAGCAGCAGCCCCAGTGGTGTATACAGTAGCAGCCCCAGTGGTGTATACAGCAGCAGCCCCAGTGGTGTATACAGCAGCAGCCCCAGTGGTGTATACAGCAGCATCCCCAGTGGTGTATACAGCAGCATCCCCAGTGGTGTATACAGCAGCAGTCCCCAGTGGTGTATACAGCAGCATCCCAGTGGTGTATACAGCAGCAGCCCCAGTGGTGTATACAGCAGCAGCCCCAGTGGTGTATACAGCAGCAGCCCCAGTGGTGTATACAGTAGCAGCCCCAGTGGTGTATATAGCAGCAGCCCCAGTGGTGTATACAGTAGCAGCCCCAGTGGTGTATACAGCAGCAGCCCCAGTGGTGTATACAGCAGCAGCCCCAGTGGTGTATACAGCAGCATCCCCAGTGGTGTATACAGCAGCAGCCCCAGTGGTGTATACAGCAGCAGCCCCAGTGGTGTATACAGCAGCAGCCCCAGTGGTGTATACAGCAGCAGCCCCAGTGGTGTATATAGCAGCAGCCCCAGTAGTGTATACAGTAGCAGCCCCAGTGGTGTATATAGCAGCAGCCCCAGTGGTGTATACAGCAGCAGCCCCAGTGGTGTATACAGCAGCAGCCCCAGTGGTGTATACAGCAGCAGCCCCAGTGGTGTATACAGCGGCAGCCCCAGTGGTGTATACAGCGGCAGCCCCAGTGGTGTATACAGCGGCAGCCCCAGTGGTGTTATACAGCGGCAGCCCAGTGGTGTATACATGCGGCAGCTCCAGTGGTGTATACAGCGGCAGCCCCAGTGGTGTATTACAGCGGCAGCCCCAGTGGTTTTATACAGCGGCAGCCCCAGTGGTGTATACAGCGGCAGCCCCAGTGGGTATACGCGCAGCCCCAGTGTTATACAGCGGCAGCCCCAGTGGTGTATACAGCGGCAGCCCCAGTGGTGTATATAGCGGCAGCCCCAGTGGTGTATACAGTAGCAGCCCCAGTGGTGTATGGAGGACACTGGTGAGTGCACCAGCCCCAGACTGCAGTGATTGCTCCCTGCACTGTCTATGGAGCCTCAGCGGTGCACACACTGACCTGGAGCCGGGGATGGTGACGATCACTCCCGCACAGTGCTGCAGGCTGCTCCGCTCTCCCCCATCTCTGGACTGAGCAGCCATGTTTCCACCGACATTGCAGTCCCATCCGCCGGCCGTGCACCGGATTACGGCTGCTGCACTGCGAGCCCCCGATCCAGGGAAACGCTCCCATGTCTGCCGCAGGTCACACGGCTCCCGGCTGCGGCGCCACAAGTCCCCCGCCTCCCGCCAAAGTCACATTGTTTGCGGCATC
This sequence comes from Allobates femoralis, assembly GCA_033576535.1. Lineage (NCBI taxonomy): Eukaryota > Metazoa > Chordata > Amphibia > Anura > Aromobatidae > Allobates > Allobates femoralis. Next base: position 134,036,472 of record JARQOC010000006.1, read on the forward strand.
TACCAGACGGAAGTGTGGAGGCGCACTATGTCATTATCCCCAACTCCGCCGCCCTGTATACCCATGGGGGGGGCGCCATTTTAAATCGAATTACACGATTTTGAATAAAATCAGAATCGTGGCCACAGCAGGGGGCGAATTAATCGAATTAATTTGATTAATCACCCAGCCCTAATAGGAGGTATATTAGATGACAGTTGCTTAACAAAATACCAATTTGAGATTAGAATAAAAACTTAATTTTTATTATACAAAGATATAGAAAGTCCAAAGGCCAACATGTAGGTAAACAAACAAAAATGATTGAAATACCAAAGGGCACAAATATAGGGACTTAATCTCATGTAGCTCACACTAACGACTGGCCTCTAGCTAAGCAATGGAGGTGGTTGCACCCTAATTTTATGGTATCACTCACCGTTCTGAACAATTTTACAGCCAGCACCACTCGTCCCGGTGTCTCTAGAGAGCTGCAGCTTGCGGTTCGCCTCATGGTGCCCCCTCTAGCGTTCTGCCTGCTGAGTGCTCCGACAGCCCGTTGCACACTTCAGGTTAGCGATCCGTCACTTCCGGTTAGCGTTATTGAAAAGAAGTTGCAATGCAGGTTATCGTGGATCAACGGTGTTTATTCGACCTTCGTGGGGTCTTACATGGTGCTTGGTGTGGGTGGGAGGACGGAGGGTTCTCACAAGCGACAGCTGTTTCACGCTGCAAGTGGCGCTTCAACAGGCATGTAGTCCACCTTAATTTTATGGTGCCCCATTCCTCGACGACTTGCCCTCAGTATAGCCCTAGTCCAGATAACTTTTTTCCCTTCCCCATGACCGCACAGACAGTGAGAGATGGTACCCGTCCCCAGGAACTGGTAAACCTACAGCCTAAATAAAAGGGGGGCACCTCTCCCCACTCAGTGCGGTTTCCTGTTCCTGCGGGTACAGGTGCCTGCAGCAGTGCTGCTAATTACTTGGAGGGAGTTCCCTCTGTGGATGCCGGTACTGTGACGGGCCAACGGCCATTCTAATCTGAATGTGCATGCCCTCATCAGATCACGGATGCTAAGCAGGTTGTGGCTGGGCTAGTACCGGCATGGAAGACTGGCTGATGAACCGGGTGACCCAACCTGTCAGATCACTCATAGGCGGCTTCTTCAGATGAGGAATTGGGCCATCCCTATTTTTCAGCAGATGATATAGGTAAACTGCTGAAACTGGTCAGATCTACTATGGGGGGTAATCAACAGCAGTCTATACAGGACTTATGTTCAGTAATCTACAGTAGAAAAAAGTGTCTTCCCCTTTCTTGACAACTTGCTGGCACTTATTAAAAAATGTGTAAGAAGTTGATTAAGAAAATGGCAGTTCCCCAAGCTCTAAAATGTAAATACTCCTTCAGCGAGGATGTTTGTGATAAATGGGGAAAAGTGCCTAAACTTGATGTAGCAATTGCAAAACTTCCAAGGGGGTAGCACTCCTCTTTGAGGACCTAGGTTCCCTAAAAGACCCCCTAGATAAAAAAAAGCAGATGCCTTTCTGAAGTCCACATTAGAAGCATCTGCATGGTCCTTTAAAGCAGGAGTAGTAGCCACTTGTACTGCAAGATCGATACTTAAATGGCTGGAGGAATTAAAACATCAGATAAATGTCCAAGAGAGAAACTCCTAGAATCAATACCTTCACTAGAGAAAGCAGTGGGATTCTTGGCAGATGCTTCTGTAGACTCCGTCCATTTTGCCACTCGTTCATGTACCCTAACAGACTCGTGTCGTAGGGTGCTGTGGTTAAAAAATTGGACTGCAGACATTGTCTAAGGTTAAAGTTTGTGCTGTCTCATGTGAAGGGGAATACTTGTTTTGGGAAGTCGGATGATATTTTAGAGAAAGCAGCTGACAAGAAGAAGCGCTTCCCACCACCTCTCTTCTTTATGTCCCATCAGTAAGGCTGGCTTCACACTTGCAGATGCATCTGCAGCGTTTTGCAGATGCATCTGCAAGTATCAGCATGCAGACCGCGGCCCCTATGGTTATAATGGGGCGCACCGCGTCTGAAAGCACTCATTCATTCTATATGTGAACCGTCCGCAGGCGGATGCCTGCTTACAGATCACACACTCCCGCCCGCACCATGGACGCGAGATGTCGCGTCCATGGTGCGGGCGGGATGTGTGATCTGTAAGCAGGCATCCGCCTGCGGATGGTTCACATATAGAATGATGAGTGCTTTCAGACCGCGGTGCGCCCCATTATAACCATAGGCCGCGGTCTGCATGCTGATACTTGCAGATGCATCTGCAAAACGCTGCAGATGCATCTGCAAGTGTGAAGGCAGCCTAATTTCAAGGTCAGGTAGTGGTAGAGGAAGTCGGTCGATCAGACCACAGAACTGCGAGAGGTCGTCCATGAAAAGACAGGAAGGACCGATTCTTTAATAAGCCTGCCTTTAAAACCTCCAAACCGCAATGACGCCAGGTTCTCAGTCGGAGAAGGCTGCGATTATTTTGTCCATCAGTGGCCTCGAAATGGGTAGTCGAGGGACTCCAATTAAATTTTACACTCTCCCACCTCACCAATGGTTGTGACCTGTGTGTCTGGGAGCAATCAGGACACACTAGAGAAGGAGGTCGGCTCCTGATACAGAAGAGAGTGCTTGTTGGAGTGCCAGATCAAGAATTAGGCAGGGGACTTTTACAGCACTTTGTTCCTTACACCGAAACCAGATGGATCGCTGAGGACGATCTTCAATTTAAAGATGCTAAATCAATACCTACAGGTGGAAAAATGCAAAATGAAGACCCTGAAGTCAGTGGTGAGACTTTTGTACCTGCATTGCTACATTGCGGTAGTGGATCTAAAAGACGCTTACTACTACGTACCGATTTTTGGAGAACATCAGCAGTATTTGAGAGTAGTGGTAGAGGTCGAAGGGGTTCCTACCCTTTTGAAGTATCAATGCCTCCCTTTCGGCCTGTCGTTAGCACCTCACATCTTCACAAAAGTAATTGCCGAGATGACATCCTTTCTGAGAATGCAAGACATACTCCTGATACCTTATTTAACGATTTCCTCATTGTGTCATCCAACAAAGAGGACTGTGTAAAATCCATCAGTCATGTGCTCACACTCTTAACCATCCTGGGGTCTATAATAAATAGGTAATAGTCGAGATTAGAACCAGTTCAAGTGGAGGAGTTCCTCGGCATCCGTCTAGACTCTACTATTCAGTACTGTTTCCTCCCAATAGAAAAAAATTTAAGGGAAGATAGAAGTCTTACAGCACAGTCATCCAGTGACAGTAAGACATTCAATGTCCCTCCTGCGGTCCCTGACGGCCACTATCCCAGCAGTTCATTGGGTTCAGTTGCATACAAGGCACTTACAGCTGCAAATCCTGTCCAAGCAGTCAAGAGATCCTTCCAACCTGAAGTAGAGGTTTCTCCTATCTCTCCCAGTGTTGGAGTCCCTGCAGTGGTGGCTAAACAGCGACCGTTTATACACAGGGGTTCCTTGGTCAGTTCAGGCTCCACTAGTGTTAACTACAGATGCCAGTTCCTTGGGATAAGGTGCCCATCTGGGGGATCTGATATTTCAGGTCAATGGGATCACACCATTAGGACAGCTTCCTCCAACCTAAGAGAGCTAGCAGCCATAAGACAGGTGATTCTTCAAACAGCAGATGTGGTCAGGGGGAAGCACTTGGCAGTCCTATCAGACCACATCACAGCCATCTAATACGTAAACCATCAAGGAGGGGCAAGATCTGGTCCATCAACGAAAGAAGACAGGCAGCTATTCAGGTTGGCGGAAAGCAGTTTACAGTCCTTATTAAGCACTCCCCTAAAAGGGACAGACAGCATAGTGACAGTTTTTCTGAGCCGTCATGTGTTAAATCAGGGAAGTGGTCTCCAAGTCAGGAAAAATTTAGTAAAATTTGTGCCGGTTGGGGGTTCCCAAACGTAGACATGTTTTCCACTCATCAAAACCGACAGACAGTCTATTCCCTGAACCTGAGAGAAGCTCCAGAGGGAATGGATGCTCTCCTGCATCCCTGGGGGTTTTGGCTAGACTATGCGTTTCCACCATTACTGTTGATCCCAATAGTGTTGGGGATAATTCAGGAGGACAAGGTACGAGTAATACTAATTGCCCCTTCTAGCCAGAGAGAGCATGGTTCACATGGCTAAAACGTATATCCTTCTCGGACCCGTGATTCTGCCAGATCTTACAGATCTGCTGAGCCAGGGCCCAGTTCTAAATCCCCACGTTACCGGCTTCATCTCGCAGCATGGGACTTGAGAGGGGGCTCCTTTTGGCAAAGGTCTTTTCAGGGTCCTTTTTTAATCAAGTGGTTTTTATTTGCAGTTTCTACAAGCAGAGAAAATTACATCCCAATAAACTGTGGTATAAAAAGTGAACATCAACTTATACATACCAAGCAAAATAACCTTACATCGTATAATAAAAATCTATTAAAAGAGGAGTCAGATTGAGCCGCTCTTAGTAAGTGCACACTAACGCGTTTGGTCGGCGCGAGCGAACCCCCAAGCTTGCGCGCCACGGCTTCTGCGGTATGTCGCGAGCAGCGTGAACGGCGGAGCGTGTTGCACAGGGTAGCCCGGGTTCTGCAGCGGGGAAAGCAGCACATGCAACTGCTTGAAGCGTGAAGGACGGCGTTATAAAACATGCTCATTCTTGCTAACCCGCTGGAAACCAGGGTTTAGCAACAGATGAGCCTGTGTAACCGCCGCTGGTCACAGCGGTGTCGGTTACATTGTTTAAATGTTAATCTCCAACACCCGTTTGATAGCAAAATTCTACATTAACACTAATGCAAAACCAACGGCGGTTCCGCTGCTAACACTGCACAAACACCCCGTGCCACATCCCCTAAAGCTCTAATTTAGCGAAACACAAGCCCAGGTATTTAATTCACTAACCACTGGGCAAAGGATCCCAGGGTCTAACGTAGGGGAGGCCAATCCAAGGGAAGCACCACGGACTAATATTGGTCAGTCCTAAAATGAGCCAAATTTTTCTAATGTTGTCATACTGATCTCGGAGTCTGCGCGGTCGCCAGAAAGACACATCGTCGCATTCTCCTCATGGCACCCATACGTGAAGCCAAATTCCTCGATACACCGAGCTTGCGCTGCTCCACAGCAATAGCGACGCAGTAGATAGAGGCACCCCTGCCTCATCCCTCTATGTAAGGAGAACACCCCGACAAAAGGCCATTTTCCCGTATTTTAGCACTGGGGGATGCATATTGCAGCGGTACACAACTAATAAATACAAAACTGATAATAAACTGATCTCCAAATACCATGGTTCTCATTACCGCCCACAGGTACTCCATTCCATGTTATCAAAGACCTTGGACACATCTAGGGAAATGATCACCCTCTGTCCCACATTATCTGCCTTGCCTACATATTCGGAAATAATCGCCGGAGGTTAATTGCTGTGGATTTATTGGGCATGAACCCTGATTGATCTTGGTGTATTAGGGATCGGTTAGCCAGCATTTTAGCCAATAGCTTGACATCAGTGGTCAACAGTGAAATTGGACAATATGAGACTGAATCAGATCTTTATATGGCAATACAATAATTATGGCTTCCCGCATGGAATGCGGCAACTTCCCCCCCGCCACCGCAACTAGCAGTGTAGACCTCCATCACAGTGGGAATTCACATGTCTTTATATTTCTTGTAGACTTTCCCCAGGATGCCATCTACCCCTGGGGCCTTGTCGTTAGGCATAGAGGCCAGGGCAACTTCAAGTTCCTCCATGTCAAATGGCTTTGAGAAGCCTCTGCTCCGCTGATGGAGCCGTGGAAGCTGCACCCACGCTAAGAAATCATCAATTTCATCCTCTGTCGGCTGCACTTGGATTTTATACAAATCCTAGTAGAATCCCGTCATAACCTCCAAAATGACCCTACTACATGTGTGCTCACACCCATCTTTCCCCTTTAATTTAGGGATATAAGCAGATTCCCTTTGGTCGCCACTACCCTGGACAGAAGATGGCCCGCCCTCTGCTCTTCCTCAAAGAATTTCATCGTACAGAACATTCTTTTCCATTTCGCCATTTTCATGGTCAAATCACACACCTCCCTCTGCTCTGTTCTCAAACATTCCTGGGCCTCAGAGATTGCTCCTTTATTAGTGCCTCCTCAACTCCCTCCAACACCCTGATCACCTCTTGGTCTCTCCTGCCCGTTTCAGCTTTAATTTGCGATTTTCTTTTATCATAACCCTCTTAAATAGGCCTTCATGACTTCACAGACCGTCAGCACCGAGGCCGAATCCCATATTAATTTTAAAAAATTCTGTCACCTCAGTCCCATATGACCGTCTAGATCTATCAACTGGAGCCAAAACGGGTTTAACCTCCACAGGGGTCTCCTGGAAAGCTCAGAACTTGGCCCCTGAAGCTCCACACACACAGGTAAGTGATCCAACAGAGTTGTAGCCAAGTAAGTTACCTCGCTAACCAGGCCTAACATTAGACTATTCCCCAGGGCCAGGTCAATCCTGGACAATGAGGCAAAGGTAGTTGAAAAGCAGGAGTATTTATAAACTCCCAGGTGGTGGGTTCTTCAGATATCAAATAATGCAATTTCTTTTAAAACCCCACAAAAGGGGTGCAATTACCTCCCGTTTCAACACCTCCCGCCTACCTCTGTCCCAGTGAGCATCAGAGATATTGTTACAATAACCTATTATCAAAAAGGAACCCCCAGGGAAATCATCCACTACCTCCATGATCTTATGAAGCAGTTTCCCACAATACAGCGGAGGAGCATATGTGGAGACCAGTAGCATCAATATACCAGACAGGCTATAGAACAAGCATACAAAGCGTCCCAGTGGATCTATAATCACTTTCTACTGTTCAAAAGGGATACCTGAGCAAATAAGATCACTGACCCCCCCCCCTTGAGTACAACAAATTAGTTGCATGATACCCCGCCTGCAGCCAGCCCTTATTAAGGAGGTGTGTTCTACCTCTATCAAGTGGGTTTCTTGTAAACATATTACTGAGGGCATGACCACACAAGAAAGTAAACACTGGCTGCCTTTTAACACCGGAAGCCAACCCTTGAAGTTTCAACTATGATCATTATTTTGTCTGCCATTACCCCTCTGCTCTAAATACAGTGCCTCCCACTTCTACAGTTGTGAACTTGTGATGCGACTTCCAACAAATCTTGTGTGACACAAAAAATAAAACATAACCCCCTCCCGAACATTACACCAACATTACCCAACTCAAGCTTTCCATCTCCTCCAGGTGTTACGGAGGAAAGGGTGTACTTTATCCGGTTCAGACTATCCACTTCACCGAACCAGACCAGCCTTTACTCCCCAGGCACTGGGAATAGCATATAACCAGTGATTGCAGCCAAACAATACTCAACAGTTAACCATAAAATAAGAATCAAATCTAGCTTATGTTACATAAATTCAACATGTCCAGAACATAGAAAGTAGAAATAAAACCTTCCAAGGCAAGAAGGGTCTGTATCCCTGGAAAGAGAAAACACCTTCCCTCCAAGAAAAAAGAGAGAAAGGAGGGGAGAAAAAGATAAGTACTGGAACCCATTCCGAGTAAAGGACAGGGCAACTCAGTCAGCCAGAGGGAACCTTGGAACTCGCCTTGCAGAGACGTCTCATAGCTGTCCAGTCATTTGAGAGCCTCCTTAGCGTCTGTGAAAAAATGGACGGTGTCTTCATCCACCACTCTCCGTTTAGCCGGGTACAGCATAGAGTAAAGGGGATGTCACACGCGTCGATATTGCTGTCAATGTCGCTCATACGTCACGGATTTTCAGTCGCTCAAGCGACTAAAAGTGACGCAGGAGCGACATTGAAGCGTGTGACCAAGCGATGCAACCAGCGATATGTCGCTGATCGCCGATCGCAGGTTTCACTGCCAAATGTAAAACCTGGCTCATCGCTCAGTAGACCTTGTGTATCGCTGCGTGTGACACTAAACTCAGCGATGTATTTTCTATTTTGACAACGTACAAGCGACTAAATAAAATCGCAAGATGGCGACATCACCACATCGCTGGGTCATATTGACGCGTGTGACATCTTACCTGCGATATTCACATCGCCGAGCGATTAATTATTTTTGACGCATGAGCGATATCGCAGGCGACATTGACACGTGTGACAGGCCCTTAAGAAACACCCAGTGCTCTCAACCTCTTCTTGATGTTGAAAACTTAACCCTGTTTTTGACCTAATCAGAATGTCTGGGTATATAGAGATCCTGGAACCATTAATCTTCAGGCCCGGATGATCCTTAGAGTAGCGAAGGATAGCATCCCTGTCCCAATAGTGTAGGACCTTAACAAGCACTAGTCTTCGAGGGCGGCCAGAGGGGAGGGGGAATATAGGGACACTATGAGCTCCCTCCACAGCATATAAATGGGACAAGTTATTTGAACTGATGGTATTTAGTAGCCACTGTTCAAAAAACTCAGTGGGAGCAGAGCCCTGAGTCTTTTTGGGCAACCCAATGAGCCGTACATTATTGCTTCATGACCTGTTCTCTAGTCATCAGTCTTTGCCTGCATAGCTGAAATTGCAGTGACCATACGTTTATGTTGGTTATCAGACTTTGCAATGGAGTCCTCCACAGTACTGATATGTTTCTCTGCCTGCCCCATCCTCTCCTTGGTGACATGCATGGAGTGCTGTAGTTTAGACATACTGGCTTGCTGGACCCTAAGCTGTGCTACCACATCAGTGATAGTAGTGTGAGAGTGCAGCATCAATTTGAACAAGTCTTTTAATGTAGGTTCCTCTGGGACTGAAATCCCATCTTATTTGCAGTTTGCTGGTCTCTAACTCTGCTCTACTCCCCCTTATGCTTTCGTCCTGTGTGTCCTCCCGGCTCCCGCCATCACTCTCCTCTCCCTCCTCCCCCAACTCCACTGGCTCCTCAGCATACCTTGTGGGCTTCCTCTGGCCCCCACTTGCAACATACGGACTCCGGGTGTCCTCCAGCCTAGCAAACCTTTGCAGCTTACACGCTGCATGAGCTCTCCTGGGGTTTCCCCCATGTTCCTCCGGACCCTCTGCCAGCACTTCATCCCTGCTGACGCCATCTTGATTTTTCCTTTCCAGCTCCCCCGCTGGCTTCTTAATGCTTTTCCTCCCTACCTTCAAAGCGTGCGCCCCAGATCTTCAGTGCTTATTATCAGGGTAAACTTCTGCACCCAAAGAATGGTTTTGGCCACTATTTAAAGGCTGCAATCTGTAATTTGGCCATATATCTGAGTGTGAGCTCCTGCAACACGTGCCTGCTCACATACCTCTCAGGCCACACACTTCGCTTTTTAGGGTCCTTAGTTCCCACTATGCTCTCTAGTAGGAAAAAGGTCACATTGTGCAAGTATGAAAAAATTTGGAAAAAATTCCTTGACTTTTCAGGTTCTCACAGCGTCACTTAACCTACAGTTGTGGACAAAAGTATTGACACCCCTGCAATTCTGTCAGATAATACTCTGTAATCATTTTCAGGAAGAAACTATCACAAATTCTTTGGCATTATTATCTTCATTTAATTTGTCTTCAATGAAAAAACACAAAGTATTGTCCTAAAGCCAAATTGGATATAATTCCACAACAAACATTAAAAAGGGGATGGACAAAAGTATTAGCACTGTTAGAAAAATCATGTGATACTTCTAAAATTTGTGTAATTAACAGCACCTGTAACTTACCTGTGGCACCTAACAGGTGTTGGCAATAACTAAATCACACTTGCAGCCAGTTGACATGGATTAAAGTTGAGTCAACCTCTGTCCTGTGTCCTTGTGTGTACCACATTGAGCATGGAGAAAAGAATGAAGACCAAAGAACTGTCTGAGGACTTGAGAAATCAAATTGTGAGAAGCATGAGCAATCTCAAGGCTACAAGTCCATCTCCAAAGACTTGAATGTTCCTGTGTCTACTGTGCGCAGTGTCATCAAGAAGTTTAAAGCCCATCGCACTATGGTTAACCTCCCTAGATGTGGACGGAAAAGAAAAATTGACAAGAGATTTCAACGCAAGATTGTGCGGTGGTGGATAAAGAACCTCGACTAACATCCAAACAAGTTCAAGCTGTACTGCAGTCCGAGGGTACAACAGTGTCAACTCGTACTATGTCGGTGTCTGAATGAAAAGGGACTGTATGGTAGGATACCCAGGAAGACCCCCACTTCTTACCCCGAGACATAAAATCCAGGCTGGAGTTTGCCAAAACTTACCTGAGAGAGCCTAAAACGTTTTGGAAGAATGTTCTCTGGTCAGATGAGACAAAAGTAGAGCTTTTTGGGCAAAGGCATCAACATAGAGTTTACAGGAGAAAAAAAAAGGCATTCAAAGAAAAGAACACGGTCCCTACAGTCAAACATGGTGGAGGTTCCCTGATGTTTTGGGTTGCTTTGCTGCCTCTGGCACTGCACTGCTTGACCGTGTACATGGCATTATGAAGTCTGAAGACTAGCAACAAATTTTGCAGCATAATGTAGGGCCCAGTGTGAAAAGCTGGGTCTCCCTCAGAGGTCATGGGTCTTCCAGCAGGACAATGACCCAAACACACTTCAAAAAGCACTAGAAAATGGTTTGAGGGAAAGCACTGGAGACTTCTAAGGTGGCCAGCAAGGAGTCCAGACCTGAATCCCATAGAACACCTGTGGAGAGATCTAAAAATGGCAGTTTGGAGAAGGCACCCTTCAACTATCAGGGACCTAGAGCATTTGCCAAGAAGAATGTCTAAAATCAGCACAACATTGTAAGAAACTCATTGATGGTTACCGGAAGCGGTTGATCGCAGTTATTTGGGCTAAAGGTTGTGCAACCAAGTATTAGCTGAGGGTGCCGAAACTTTTGTCTGGCCCATTTTTGGAGTTTTGTGTGAAATGATCAATGTTTTGCTTTTTGCTTCATTCTCTTTTGTGTTTGCTTTTCATTAAAGACAAATTAAATGAAGATAATAATACCAAAGAATTTGTAATTGCAATCATTTTCAGGAAGAAACTGAGTATTATCTGGCAGAATTGCAGGGTTGTCAATACTTTTGGCCACAACTGTATGAAAGCCAATAGGTCCCAATGTCTGATGTGTTTGAATTTCTTCAGAGTGGGTTGGAGAACGGGTTATCAACCAGTAGCCTTAAAAGTACAAGTTGCAGCCCTGCATGCTCTATTTGATCAAAAAATTGCTGACCACCCGTGGGTTTATAGATTCATTAGAGCCTCTTTTGCAGCCAGACTCCTGAAAAGTCCTAAGATTGCACCCTGGGATCTAAATAGTCTTAAATGCCTTGACTACTGCTCCCTTTGAACGTATTGCCTCTATTTTAATGAAGGCTCTCACTCTGAAAATTGCTCTCCTGGTCGCCCTGATGTCTGATCGGCGTGTCTCTGATCTTCAGGCCCTCTCTGTCAATCCTCTGTTTACTACCATTTTGTATGAAAGTTATCTTAAAGCCTGACCCGGCTTTCAATCCGAAGGTCAATACCAAATTTCATAGTGACCAGGAGGTAATTTTGCCGTCTTTTTGTGACAACCCAAAATCCCAGGTAGAATAACCCTTTTATTGCCTTGATGTAAGACGATGTCTGCTTCAATACTTAGAAGTATCAAAACCTTGGTTTCAATCATCTGTCCTCTTCATCTCCTTTCAGGGGACAAATAGGGGAAAACAAGCCTCTAAATCCACAATTGCTAGGTGGCTTCGTATGGCTATCTCACTTTCCTACTCTTCTTTGGGTCAAAGCCCCCCACTGGATATTGAGGTTCACTCTACTAGAGCCATTGCCACCTCCTGGGCTGAAAGGGCTAATGCATATCTGGAACAGATATACAGAGCTGCAGTTTGGTCTTCTCCTTCTATCTTCACCATTATAAGCTAGATCTAGGCCTTTCAGCTCTGGCTTTTGGGAGGAAAGTTCTTTCTGCTGTTGTCCCACCCTAGGAGTCTCTTCTATTTTACCCTCTCACTGTCAGTGCTGTCATGGGGAAGAGAAAACATAATTACCAGTAATCAAGCAAAATGTGCTGTGACCGTGTAAGGGTATTTACCCGAAACGGGGCCGTCGTCACCTCTGTGCCCCCTCCCTGCACCCCTTTGTATGCTGCTTCTGGACTAAATAAAAAGAAAAATCCCACTATATGCCGTTCTGGTGAGTGCTGATGTTTTTCTTCTTTTTGCTTGATTTCCAGTACTGAGACTGTTTCTGGCACCTCAGACAGTCCTGTGTCTCCCACCTCGCACATAATTGAATTCCCCAGTGGGAACCCCAGTATTAGCTACGGTGGTGCCCCTTTTCATTTCTGCTCTGGACTATAATTACCAGTAATTTGATTTTCCAGAGCCATGGCAGCACCGAGCAAGTTCCCTCCCTATATTGGTGATGGTTGTGTGGTGCACAAGTGTGTAGGGTGTTGCATACAAAAAATGAAAAGTATATATCTGTTATGATATCATAAATATATTGGCTAATTAGTCGGCTACCTTCAATGCTCTGAAACACGCTGAGTGGGGAGAGGTGCCGCCCCTCCTTTTATTTTTGTTGTAGGTTTCCTGTTCCTGGGAGTGGGTACCATCTCTCACTGTCAGTGCTGTCATGGCTCTGGAAAATCAAATTACTGATAAGTATGTCTTATTACAATAAGTTATTCATGATAACTTCTCTCCTAAATCGATCAGAAGTCTTTTTCTGAGATATCCCAAATGGCTCTTTGGTAGTTCATGAAAAAGATTAAAATTTCTCCATATCTTAAAAAATTAATTTAGAAATCAGAAATTTTTATCTTTTTCATGAACTACCAAGGAGCCATTTGGTGTATCTCAGAAAAAGTCTTCAGATTATGTATGAGAAGTTATCCTGAATAACTTATTGTAATAAAACATATGGGAAAAACATCTCTGGACTAGGGTTATACTGAAGGCAAGTCGTCAAGGAACGAGGGCACCATAAAATTCGGTGTAACCACCTCCACTACTTAGGTACAGGCCAGTCGTTAGGGTAAACTACATGAGATTAAGTCCCTATATTTGTGGTCTTTTTCAATCCTTTTTGTTTACCTACATGTTGGTCTTTGGACTTTTTATATCTTTGTATGATAAAAATTAATTTTTATTCTAATCACATAAATTGGTATCTTGTGATAGGCATTTTGGTATAACAATGCTTTTTTGGGGAGCCCTATATATATCACGCATTCTAGTGATCCTCGCCTTCATAGTCACTTATCACAGTTCAGATTATTTTTTGATGTTATCCAACCACACGCTTGTCTTACTTTAATTTTCATCAGTCCTATAGATCGAGTACAGCGTAAATATAGTGAGGCAACAGATCCAGTGAAATTAACCTATGCAGCTTTCAGGTCTAGTAATCTTTTCACGGATAGCTCTTCTGCCTATGGTAGTTTATGGGGTAGTTTACAGTTTTTAACTGTTTTCTAGGCTGTGTGGTCTGCAAAAAATGACTTAGATTTGTTCATGTTCAATATCAATTCAAGTGTCGAATGAAAATCGCCAATGCAAGTCTATGGGTCCATGAAAAAATTAAAAGTTGAACAGCCCTCAAGTGCTGTCCATTCTTCACTGACTGTTTGATAAGTGATGGAGGTACCTTAAGCTTCTCTTATTTTTTTTTCCACCCATTAAAACTGCTGAAACTGACACAACATTTTTTATTTTTTATTAATTTTTATGTATATAAAGTAGAACAATCATTTATATACATTACAGTCACAAAAAGAAATGGGAAAAGTCCGTCACTCAAAATATAAAACACAAAACACCAAAAGATGAATCCATAAAGCCCTCTAAATTACTTTTAGCTATTCACTTAACATTACTATAAATAAAAACAAACATTTGGAGGTCCTGGTGTATTATCAAAACGATTATAACAATATACACAATATCAATTCTGCTTAAACTATGTAGAATATATTTTATAATACAAGACAGACAAAGACAATCAGACATCAGTCAGGGGAGAACAAAAGAGGGGTACATGAGTTTACAAAAAGATTAATAATGTGAAGGCCAGAAGTAATCCCAGGAGCCCAAATAGTATAAAAAAATTGCATTCTAATGAGTAAATCCTGAATGGAGGTAGGATTAATCTGCATCTATTGGAGAGCTATCATATTGGCTGCTGTTTATGGATGCAGTAGTAGTTTAGATGTGTTCTCCCCAAACACCTCAGGGGTAATATTAAAGAGGACCTGTCACCAAACCAGTCATGGTGATCTAATTACAGCACTGGATGCAGCATGTCTGCAGCACGCAGACAAGGGGTCACCCTGCACTTGAGCAGCCCTGTACCCCGAGATAATACACTTAGAAAACTTACATGGGCGTATAAATCGGACAAGTGCAATGTTAGTAAATGAGTCTGAGCAGATGAGCGTTTGTGTTCAGCTTTTTTCTTATCCAGATTCTGGATGAGAAAAAAGTAGTAACATGCTGCCACTGGATCCAATAATTGTGCGAGACTCGCCGATGCAAGTCATTAGGTGGGAGAAAAAAAAAGACAGCATACGGACCATCCTAGTGGCATCCATTTCTTACTGATACGTTATCATTCTGTAGCACAGAATACTAAATGTTCCTGCAAATGATTATACAGTAATAGTTACTGAAAAAAAGAAACTCATTGCATACGGACAGCACACGGGTATCATACAGATGCTAGGTGAGGAATAAATTCCCACACTTGCACAGCACTTGCATGACACACTGAAGACCATGATTGTCATTTGTCTTACTCTCCTGCATGAAAAATGGTCAGATTTTTCATATGCTCTTGTGTTTCTAGCCTTAGAGCCCTTTCACATCAGCGGTTTATGCTGATGTGCGGCAGATGAGGCAGGTGGTGCCGCATCTGCCGGATCTGCCACCTAACGGCTGACTTGCAACCCGGATCCGGCAAGCCCCATGTATTGTCTATGGGGCTTGCGATCTGGTGCAGCAAGTGCAGTTCTGCTCGATGCGGCAGATCCGGCCCTTGCGGCCACGGAAAAAAAATGCCACTTGCAGCGTTTTTTTTTTGCAGCCATAAAGTGCTGGATCTGCCGCATCCGGCAGAACTGCACTTTCCGCATCGGACTGCAAGCCCCATAGACAATACATGGGGCTTGCCGGTTCCGGGGAGCAGATGCGGCACCACCTGCTGAATCTGCCGCACATCAGCGTAAACTGCTGATGTGAAATGGGCCTTAGACAGATATTTTTTCAATGAAGCTATCCCGGCAAACCTGGTTTTGTGGTAGTTTCTTGAGGGTTATATAATTTTTTGATAAAATATGTTGGAAATTTTAGAATTATAATGGATTAACCCATCCCTGTCTTTAAAGGCCTCAGGGTGTAATTCTTATTACCTTTTTTTTTTTTAAATTTATATAAGTTTGGTTTAGAGTAAAGGAAGAGCTTCTCAACTTTACATATACCATATATACTTGCGTATAAGCCGAGTTTTTCAGCCCAAAAATTGGGCTGAAAAGTCCCCCCCTCAGCTTATACGCGAGTCACTGTATAATGTATACAGTATACAGTGCCCTCCCCCCCCCATATCAGTATACAGGCCCCCCCTTGGGTAGTAATCCTGTAAAGGAAGAGATTAGTATACTTATCCCTCCGCTGTCCCGCTGCCGCCATCGCGCTCTTCCGTCTTCATCCAGCGTCTTACGGCTTCCTCGGGTGGGCGCAGGCAGTGACGTCATTGTCTGCGCGCCAGAGGAGGAAGCCGGAAGACGCTGGATGAAGATGGAGGAGCGTGATGGCGGCGGCGGCAGCGGGACAGCGGAGGGATAAGTATAGTAATCTCTTCCTTTACAGGATTACTACCCAAGGGGGGGGCCTGTATATACCTCTGGGGCTGCATATACCTCTGGGGCTGCATATACCACCTAAGGGCTGCTGTATACTACCTCTGGGGCTGCTGTATATACCTCTGGGGCTGCTGTATATACCTCTGGGGCTGCTGTATACTACCACTGGGGCTGCTGCTGTATACTACCACTGGGGCTGCTGCTGTATACTACCACTGGGGCTGCTGCTGTATACTACCACTGGGGCTGCTGCTGTATACTACCACTGGGGCTGCTGCTGTATACTACCACTGGGGCTGCTGCTGTATACTACCACTGGGGCTGCTGCTGTATTCTACCACTGGGGCTGCTGCTGTATTCTACCACTGGGGCTGCTGCTGTATACTACCAATGGGGCTGCTGCTGTATACTACCACTGGGGCTGCTGTATATACCTCTGGGGCTGCTGTATACTACCACTGGGACTGCTGCTGTATACTACCACTGGGGAGGCTGCTGTATACCACACTGCTGGGGGCTGTATACTTGTGCTGGGCTCCACCCTCGGCTTATACACGAGTCAATAAGTTTTCCCAGGTTTTGGGGGCAAAAGTAGGGGGGTCGGCTTATACACGGGTCGGCTTATACACGAGTATATACGGTAGTTAATTCTTTTTATTTTTCTGTGGTCGATATAAACTTCCTCAGGACTCTGGTATACGGGGAGGCCACCCGTTTCTTTTTTTGTGTTTTAAGTTGGGGAGAGAGTTTAGTATGTAAATAATTACTTTTTTTTTGTTAATTCTAGATCTCTCCTTAATGCAATGCTCCCTCATCACCACCTTGTGAGCTTCCCAGAAGACAGAGTGTGAAGATGCTGATCCATTATTAATTTGACAAAAAAATCTGTAAGATGTTTAGATAATGTCCTTCTTATATTGGGATCCTTGACCTCATTCAAATGCCAGTGACAAGTTCTAATTGGATTGTGGGATGTATTGAAATCCACAAATTTCAGGGTGCGATCAGACCAGATGATAGGTTCTATCTCCATTTTCTCTAACATCCTAAGGATTACACTATTTGCAAACAAAACAAAAACTATAGGACAAAGATGTGTGTGTGTGTGTGTGGGGGGGGGGGGGGGGAGTAGAAGGAGTAGCCCTTTTCCTAGGATGATCCACCATTGACCTGATTAATTTTCTAAATTCTTCACCATCCTGACCAAATTTTCTGAAGGAGGGATTCCCCCTATAGAGTGTATGTTGAACATTTCTGAGGGGGGCACTTTAAAATCCCCTCTTTTAATAAAGCTGAGGTACCGTATTTTCCGGCGTATAAGACGACTGGGTGTATAAGACGACCCCAAACTTTTCCAGCTAAAATATAGAGTTTGGAATGTACTCGCCGTATAAGACTACCCCACTTCTACGGGTATGATCCCCACTGTGATGCCCACACAGCCCTTCATACAATATAATGGACCCACATAAGGAATAATGGCCCCTACATGTCTTCACACAGTATAATAACCCCCACACAGCTGTCAAATAGCCCTGCATAAAGTATTGTCTCCATATATTATAATGCATCATTTATAGTCGCCCATTATAATGCAGCATCATAGTGCTCCATATAGTATAATGCACCCCATAATCCCTCCATATACTATAAACATGGAGAGGGGGATGTGCCAGCGCTGGGATGGGGGGAGGGTAGGTGACATGGAGAGGGGGTCATGCCAGAGTGGGTGGGGGTGGGGAGGGGGGGGGGGAGCACAGGGGGCAAACATTCCTGTCAGACAATGGCATCCAGAGGAATGACGATTCTCATTTCAACAATTTCCAGAGGCTCTGCCTGGAGTCAATGAATGCAAACCTGCACTGGCCTGCAGAGTCTCATAGCACAAGATTTTTAACAGTGGTCCATTTCACATCTAATGCTAAGCTGTGTTTGGCTTCATTTGCGTCTTTATGTGTTTTTACCACTAAAAACGCATCCAAAACCGCACCCATAGGGTTCAATGCAAAATACATTGAAAAGGCATGCAAAAACGCCTGTGTTTGCAAAAATGCAAAATGCATGCGTTTTTGCAAATGCAGCCCTAGATGCAGCAGACGTTTTTGGATGCATTTTTATGTATTTTTACTGCTAAAAATGCACACAAACGCAAATAAAGCCAAATGCAGCACAGCATTAGATGTGAAACGGGCCAGTGTTCAGTCTGGAGATCACAGAGAGTTGGCCAGGTTACACTGTAACAAACCCTCAGCTTCAGAGGAGACAGTCAGAATCCTGTGACTGTGAGCAGCCCCTCTCCAGCCTGCAGGTCTGTACTGCTGTGGGGGAGGAGGAGGGCAGTCTCCATAAGCACACATGCCTCCTAGGTCAGCATGGATCCCCACAGCAGGATCTTTTCAGCACTGATCCACAGGATCCACAGCACTGATCTTTTCAGTCATCTGCCTCTTGTTTTCAAGTCAGAGCTGTGTTTGAAGAAGAGGAACTTTCAGAGGACAATCCTCCATACACAACTCTGGGAATTGAAAAGCTGCAAGCAGCGACTTACACCACCACGGACAAGGAGCACAACCCCCCCCCCTCCTCACAGCCAGGAGGAGGGAGGGAGCCGAGCAATAGTAACTGCTGTACCTGCGGTCTGTTAGGGGTTTGATGTCTGGGCTTCTTCATGCTGGGGGTGGCAGGAATGTCACCTAATGTGTCGCTCTGCTCTGCTCCAGTCTCTCACCTCATAGAGAGAGCGGCTGGACACCGTGCACACATTCTGGGCGGCCGTCTCGGCTCTCTGCCAGTAGGTGGCGCCCTGCACCTGGTGTATAAGACGACCCCTGACTTCTGAGAAGTTTTGCAGGGATTGAAAAGTCGTCTTATACCCCGGAAAATACGGTATGTCAATAAATATTAAAATTACTGAATTCCCCCTCCGAAGAGCTTCAAGCGTGACATACCCTGCCCCCAGGTCTATGTGAGATTTAGTCGCCTGGAGTGGACAATTTGGTGATATTAAAATAACCACCCGCCTCTTTTAATAATAATAACAAAGGTTGTAAAGGGAGAGGGTAAGTGAATCGAAAAAGCAAGTGAAAAGCAAAAGCAATACAAAAAAGGATTTTGTGGGTATGTCAAAAGTAAAAGAAAAGTCAAAGATGCTAAAGGATTTTAACAGGATGAAATTGGTGAAGTGCTAAAAAAAAAAAAATTACTGTATTTTTTGCTTTATAAGACGCACCGGATTATAAGACACACCCCCAAATTTGGCGAGGGTAAAGAGAAAAAAAAATAATTTTTAATGTTAAATGGGGTCCGCCTTATAATGCCAGTGTCCGTCTTACAATCAGTATATATGTCCATCATCCTGGTACATGACGCCCTCAGCCTGGTATATATATGTCCCCCATCCTGGGATAAGAAAAAGGGGGAGGGGAACAAGAGGCGCAATAGTGCCCTATCACACAGACACTTAAAATGTAGGTGGTATAAAGGGAACCACTCACCTATTTCAGTTGTGAAACCCACAACTGGTATGCAGACATGTATTGTTATATCCTGATGGCTGCTGCTCCCTGAGGAAGGTGCCGGGAGGGCACCGAAACACGTAGGATGCAATAAAGGATTTTGGATATACTTCATCTACTCGTGTGTTTCCTTGGAATAATTTGGAACTTGGCAACGCGGACTGGAGAACACAGTTTTTCCCGTATGATTTCCCATCCTGGGATATCTGCCCCCCATCCTGGGATTTCTGTCCCCCATCCTAGGATATAGCCTCATTATCTTACACATGGCTCCCAGTGATGGCACACGTGCCCCAGTGCTGGTACTTGGCTCCCGTGATTGCACTTGGCCCCCAGTGCTGACATATGGCCCTTTGTGATGGCACTTGGCCCCCAGTGCTGGCATGTTTCCCCGTCATGCTATATGGCCCCTGCTGGCACATGTCCACTGGCACTCACAACCCCACAGTCCTGGTTATGCCCCTCCCTGTCACGCTATATGGCCCCTGCTGGCCGCTGGCACACACAGCCCCATTGTGCCGGTTATGGCCCCCCTGTCACTATATGGCCCCTGCTGTCCGCTGGAACACACAGCCTCATTGTGCCAGTTTTGGCCCTCTCATCACTCTATATGGCCCCTGCTGGCACATGTTCACTGCAACACAGAGCAATCGAGCCTGTTATGGCCCCCCCGCTATGCTATATGCCCCCGCTGGCGTGCACCCTGTAAAATAACAAACACTCACCTGTCCGATGATCACTCCCTGCTTCAGCTGGCGGTGAGTTCCAGCCTTAAGCCTGGGCACCATGTGACCGGGACGCACAGTGGTGACATCACTGTGCTGTGCCGATCCTGTGACCCGATGCCGACAGAGACAAAGGAAGTCACAGTTCAGCTGAAGCAGGGAGCGATCATCGAACAGGTGAGTAAGTGTTTGTTATTTTACAGGGTGCACACCAGCAGGGGCATATAGCATGGTGGGGGGGGGCCATAACAGGCTCGGTGTGGGGGGGGCCATAACAGGCTCGGTGGCTCTGTGTGTTACAGCAAACATGTGCCAGCAGGGGCCATATAGAGCGACGGGGGGGCATAACCGGCACAATGAGGCTGTGTGTGCCAGCGGACAGTGGCCAGCATCCTAGATGGGTGGGGGAGGGTGGCACATGTAATATGCACCACTCCCCAGTGCTCCCCTCTCCATCAACTCTGTGCTGTTTCAGCACCAAGGTGATGGACAGCGGCAGTGCAGTGAATATTAAATGAGGTAATGAGCGGGAGCACATGACCTCCTGCTGCCTCTGCAGCCACCTCCAGCCCCAGGACACCGCTCCAGAATGCCGCCCCTCCCCACCACAGTACAAAACTGTAGATTCGCGTTATAAGATGCACCTCCCAGATTCCCCCAAAATTTGGGGGAACAAAAGTGCGTCTTATAATGCAAAAAATATGGTATGTTGAGAAGTCCATACTTTTGAAGAGATAATGTCAGATCTTTTTTCAGTATGATACTAATATTACCCTTTAATAGTGCCGGGGTAGATCTTTTAAAAACATGTAAAATCATTATTCTGCCCTTTGTAGTTTCCGTGTTATCAGCATCTTCACACCCTGTAGAGAGCTGCTGCATTAGTCCTTCCCATTATAAGCAGAGACAATTAGTCCTGGCTGTGTTAAACGGTCATGTACTTATGCACTCCCTCTCGGCAGCTTTCTCCTCCCCCTCCCTTTGCTCTCAGTGCTGTGTGGTTTCACTTTCTGAAGCTACTGTTCTGTTCAGGACATGGAGGGAGAAAGCTACAGGTCTGCCTTATCCGATCTAGACTCCATTTGTTTCTTTAAAAAGGAATCCCTGCTGTGCTGTGAGAGATCCTGTGTATATCTGATATCTTGGTTTTGCTGCAAAGAGAGTAGAGAGGAGGATACAGCCCCCCCACTGATTTCCTGTGCTTTGATGTGACATGCATAATCATCCTATAGGGAGAGGATAGCAGAGAGCTAAGTGGATCATTCACTGTTATTGACAGATGGAATGATTTTCTTTATTTGAAGCTTACAGAAGATAGGAGGGGAATATAAATAAAATATACTTGAATAGAGAGAGCTTAGAGATAGGAATTAGAAAATTATAGCAGTTATACCGTATTTTTCAGATTTTAAGATGCACTTTTTTCCCCAAAACTGGAGGGGAAACTGGTGCATCATAAAATGCGAATGTAAAAAAAAAATAAGTGAAATTAAATATTACCAGGGTGGTGGGTGTGGAGGTGCCAGGGGCAGGTTCTGAAGGATGAGGGGCACGGGTGCAGAATCGGAGATGTGGGGGAAGAGTGGTGGGTGCTGCCATGTTCTTTGTGCCCGGCCTGTAGAGGTAGAGACTTCAAAATGGCCGTGGGTTTCCATTATGGCCGTGGCCATTTTGTTGAAGTCTCTAATGACTGGCTGCACAGTTAGTGAATGCAACCGGCCACAAAAAACATGGCGGCGCCCACCACTCGCTGCTGCTGCTCATTCCCTGCAGCTCTGGTCCTGCACCCGTGGCCCTCACTCTCTGGAACCTGCCTCTGACACCCCCGCTCATCAGCCGCGGTTTCTCCGTAGGTAAGCCATGGGGGTCTGGGGTGGAAGATGGGGCCATATACACAAAATGACCATATTTACAGGATGGGGATGGGGGCATATACACAGGATGGGGACATATTTCAGGTTGGGGGCATATATTCAGAATGGGGGGCATATATATAAGATGGGGAACATATAGATAAGATGGGGGCGTGTATATGCCAGGATGGGGGTATACATACAGGTTGGGGGCCATATTTACAGGATGGGGACATGTATGCTGTGGAGACCCGGGGGTCAGGGGGCGCTCTCGTCCGCAGGCCCAGCCGCCTTTACAAAGACAGCGTGGACCAGGGCTCATCCCCAGCTGAACGCCCGAGCTCCTTAACCGTGGGCGGAACACTACTCAGACAACACAGGGTGAGGGAATCACAATATCAAGGCTTTATTGGATCCCCAAACAGTTAACAGCATATAACGCATAACCAAGCACAACACATAAATGTAACAGGCGACAGAGTCTCACCCTTCCGCTGGCTCACCAGGAATTAGAATGTAGCACGGCAAAGTCTGTAGCCAGGTGACTGTATCGTCCCAACCTGGGTTGCTTCCTTATCCTTATGTATCTTGTGCAGTCGTTATCACAGTCGCATCCGCTAATCCGATGCTGAAGTCCTTGTGGTTCTTTTAGTCCGTGTTCTGAGCCCTTGGTCGGCACCGAAATGCCTAGGCCTGGGGTTATGGCTAGCTAATCGGATCCGAAGACCCTAGATTAGCTGCCTGTATCCAATCCAGTGACCTCTAGCCGGGACTGAAACCCCTAGACTGAGGCCACTAGACAGAATCTCCTCCAATCTCCTAAAACCTGCTGGTCAAAGTGAACAGTCCTCCTTATATACCCTCAGCCCTCATTGTAGGATATTGGGGACGTCATGATTGGTGCAATAACACAGTCTTTTCATTCGCTGAACTCCAATCCTCGTTTAACATATTTTAGGTACTATTGCAATCCAAATGCTGATTGATATAGCACCTTACAATGGAATGTTAGTCTGAGACAATCAGTCTGCAAACCATGACAATAACACAATAGTGGCTGGAGCCTCAATCCACATTCACAGGGTAATAGACAATGGACGATTAGCATAATTAAGTTCTCTGGCCTTCAATGACAAACAGGTTAGATAATTACATTACCAAGCTAAACTTTAACCACAGAAATCTATGACAATACTGTAAGAAATTCTCTTTGACCATTACAAGTTTACAAACCTATATACAATATGATATGTCTGGATGAATAAGAAATCCTCCTACATTATATATTAAAGGGTCCATTTCGTCACATATGCCATGATGAGGGATATATATACCAGGATGGGGGGGCATATGTACCAGGATGGGACATATATACCAGAATGAGGGACATGTATACCAGGATGAGCAATATATATACCAGGATGAGGGCATATATACAGGATGGGGACATGTATGCCAGGATGAAGGACATATATTCCAGGATGAGGGCTATAAATACCAGAATGGCGGGGCATATATAATGGGATACCAGGATGGGGGGTTTATGTACCAGGATGAGGGACATATATACTGATTGTAAGACGGACACTGGCATTTTAAGACTGACCCCATATAACAAAATTATTTTTTTCTCTTTTCCTTTACCAAATTTAGAGTTACGCCTTATAATCAGGTGTGTCTTATAAAGCGAAAAAAACGGTAAATGGATTTTTGGCTTGACCATTTTCTTTTGATTTCCTTTTTTGGATCTGTTTCCTCTCAAAAAGCAATAGTAACATCAACTGATCTTCACTGTACTATTGAAGGAATAGAAAAATCCAGTCTACCTATAAACAGATGACGAGGGAATACTTAGCTAACAAATTATTCAAGTGTCGAGATCCAGATGAATTACACCGCAGAGTACTGTAAGAGAGAGTAAATTTTTGAACCATTCGCCACAATTTTTGAAAATTCTTGGGAACATAAGACTTCCCAGAAGACTGGAGAAGAGCAATTGTTGTCCCTATCTTCAAAAAGAGCAAAAAACGTAGACACAGAGAACTATATAGGCCTGTAAACCTGACTTCTATACCAGGAAAGATATTTGAACAAATTGTTAAACAACTTTTATGCAAGTACCTGGATGAGAATGAAGTGATTGATAGTGGTGAGCGAGCATGCTTGGCGCTACTCGTTACTCGCACGAGTATCCCCGTACTCTGGATGCTCGGCGAGCACCGAGTACCGCCGAGATGCTCGGACTCTTCACTAATAATTATCGATCTGACAAATACACAGCTCCCTTCAGTACACACAGGGAGCTGGCACCTCACAGAGAGTAGATTGATTGTTAGGGTCCCTCTGGGGGGCACAGCAAGGTGTTGTATGCTGCAACAATTTGAAAAAGCCCCCCCTTCCGCCTTTTCCCAGAAACACTCGTTTTATAGCCGGAAGTCTGTGGGCGGAGCCTGTCACTAATTGACTTACATCGGGCTTGGTGCTCGGTCGAGCACCCGAGCATCTCTAGATGCTCGACCCGAGCATCAAGCACCCGAGCATTTTAGTGCTCGCTCATCACTAGTGATTGATCAGAGCCTGCATGGATTTGTAACCAATAAGTCATGTCAGATTAACATAATTTCCTTTTATGACAGACTAGGTGGATCAGGGATATGCAGTCGATGTAGTATATCTTGACTTCAGCAAAGTATTCAACAAAGTATCTCATATTGTCCCTATTGAAGAAATTACCAAGTGGGCTATGGAGCCAAAGCGTGGTCATATATGGTTGCACATCCATTTCAGAGAATATCTCAAGTTGGATACCACAGGGCTCTTTCATAGGCCCTGGGTTGTTCAATATTTTTGTCAATGATCCTTATCACTGAGCACTGAGGTCAGGGGAGGGTGGATTCCCCACCCCACCCCCTGGATCACAGTGTTTGGCTGATTGAACAGTCAATCACCGTGATTCTCTGCCAACAATGGAAGAGGCTGTGGAGTGGCTCTGATGGGAGTGATCATCCCATTAGATTGCTTCTATCAGAGCTGGAGGGGGGCAACACCCCTTCCAGCTCTGAAGGAAGCGATCTGATGGGATGATCACCGCCATCATGGCGGCTCCACAGCTGCCCTGCACCCACTGCCGGTATCTCCTGCTCCGCTGCCGCAACTTACTGCTCCTTCCTCCTCCCACCCTCTTGCTCCTCCTTCTTTTGCCCCCCTCCATGCCCTGTGCTCTCACCCGCCTCCCGCTCTGCTCCTGATCTCCTACCTTCCTCCGTTCCCTCTGGTCCCCCGCCACCCGCTCTGCTCCTGATCTGTGCCCCTCCGTGACCTGTGCTCCCCCGCCTGGTGTTAGAGTCATGGTGCACGGTACAGCAGATCATTGCCATACAGTACACTATGACTCTGACCCCAGAGACTACAACAAGGGATCATGTATCCTCTTGTTAGTGTCTAGTGTCATTGTGATGGTGCACTGTATGGCAATGATCTGCTATACAGTGCACAATCACAGGGATCCCAGATACTAAAACAAGGGATCAAATGTCCTCTAGTTTCCAAAATGGGGTCACTTGTGGGGGAGCTCCAATGTTTAGGCATACAGGGGCTGTCCAAAGGCGACATGGAGTCCACTAACAATTTGAATGGAAAAGTAGCTCAAATTGTTAGCGGACACCATGTCTCATTTGGAGAGCCCGTGTGCCTAAACATTGGAGCTCCTCCACAAGTGACCCCATTTTGGAAACTAGAACCCCCAGGGAACTTATCTACATGGGTGGTGAGCACTTTGAACCCTCAGATGTTTCACAAATTCACCCGTGAAATTAAAAAGTACTTTTTTTTTCACACAAATTTCTTTTAGCCTAACTTTTTTTTTTTCACATGGGCAACAGGATAAAATGCATCCTAAAATTTGTTGGGCAATTTCTCCTGAGTACACAGATACCTCATATGTGGTCATAAACGAATGTTTGGGCGCAGGGCTCAAGAGGGAAGGAGCGCCATTTCACTTTTTGAATGGAGAATTAGCTCCAAAAGCCAAATTGCGCTCCTTCCCTTCTGAGCCCTGCCGTGCGCCCACACAGTGGTTTGTGACCACATTTGAGCTATCGGTGTACTCATGAGAAATTGCCCAACAAATTTTAGGATCCTTTTTATCCTGCTGCCCATGTGAAAATTAAAGAATTGAGGCTAAAAGAACATTTTTGTTAGAAAATTAAAATGTCCATTTTTTCCTTCCACGTTGCTTTAGTTCCTGTGAAGCACCTGAAGAGTTGTTAATCTTCTTTAATGTAGTTTTGAGTAGCCTGAGGGGAGCAGTTTTTGGAATGGTGTCACTTTTGGGTGTTTTTCTGTTATGTACGCCCCTCAAAGGGGCTTCAAATGTGATGTGTCACTAAAATAAATGGTTTTGTAAATTTTGCTTGGAAAATAAAAAATTGCTGATTAACTTTGAACCCTTATAAACCTTCCTACCAAAAAAAATGTTTTTTCCAAAATTGTGCTGTAAAGTAGACATGTGGGCAATGTTATTTATCAACTATTTTGCGTCACATAACTCTCTGGTTTAGCAGAATAAAAAATTTTGAAAATTGCGATTATTTTCTAAATTTTGACAATTTTTTGATTTTTTTCACAAATAAACGCAAAAATGATTGGCCTAAATTTACTACTAACATGAAGCCCAATATGTCACGAAAAAACATTCTCAGAATCGCTAAGATCCGTTGAAGCGTTCCAGAGTTATTACCTCATAAAGGGACACTGGTCTGAATTGCCAAAAATGCCAAGGTCTTTAGGGTCAAAATAGGCTGAGTCATGAAGGTTAAGAAGCCTCACTTTATTACATATTATACCGGTCATGGTAAAAATCTAATGGATGGGAAAATCATACAAACACTATAAATCACTTATTTATTACATACCAATCCAGGCTCTCTCAGGAAACATTTGACTGGATACAATTTTACAAGATGCTAACACAGTACCACCACCCTGGAGGCAAGAAACTGGGTTAGGGCAAAAAGGGAGGAAAAACACACAAAAGGTTAACGATAAATCAGTGTATGGGGAAAGCCCGGGAAGTTACCCAGATCAAAGGAAGCTCAGGAAAATCAAATACAGACGAGAAATGCAGAATCAATTGCAGGAAATCCACACATTCTATAAATGGTTATGTACATAATAATAGAAACTACTATATGTGTAGTATTGGCTAGTACCAGAAATGCTGTCCATAAGAACAGAAAAGGAGGCAGGAAAAATAAAATCTAACATCAGATTAAGGTCAATGGGGTTTACCAGGAGGAGGGATCCCAACTCCTCCCTGTTCCCCACCTCTTCTATCTTTTTCTTCCTTTCTGTGAATAAACAGGTGGTAAGGCCACAGGAAAGAGTACAGATTCCCAGCCCGATATCAGGGTGTGGTAGTGGTGCAAAAAGTAGAAAAGTCATCAACTATTTCAGCGTTATCAATGTTCCACCTGATGGCCAGTATGAGCAAACAGAAATCCCCATCTGTATGGCAATTGTTGATCCATCAGGATTTTTAGTAGCAGCTCAAGCTGCCTTCACTTTTGCAAAGTTATATGGGAGAGGTCACGGAATAATTGGATCTCATTGCCCATGTAGGTCAGGACCCTCTGAGCTTATGCCTTTTACGTTATTCTCACTTTAGTCTCATAATCATGCCGGGAACAGATAATATCATTGTGACAAGCTGTAGAACCTTGTAGCCTGTAAAGCACAATGCACTCTGAAGTTTGACTGAGGAGGGGGTTTTGCCCAAGATTGAGTAGAAGATCAATTGAAGGATTAGTTGAATATTTTCGTAACCACTCGCTTCCGAGATTCCCTGAACTCTAATATTGTTTTCTAGAGGTGTCCTGTTTCCCCTTCAGAGAGTCCATATTTTCTACCAGGTGCCAGAGATGCTGCAGGCTTCCTTAACTGCAGATATTAAAGTTTTGAAGTCCTCCCTAGACGGCAAATAGGGGAGAAGTTTCTTCCACTCTAAGGGGTGTGGAGAAGACTCATGTGCACACCATTTGTCAACTGATGGGTCTGGGGAGAAACACCATGTCCTTTCCTTACTGTTGTGGTTAAGGTGCAAGGGGGCTTTCCCTATCCATTGAGCTCCCCCCCCCCCCCCTTTGTATAGGGTCTTTAGCATTGGCTAAAGGACTCCAGATAAGGACTCCAAACAGTCCTTATCTAGCCAACAGGACAAATTCAGGATGGGTCAGTGACCCAAAAGCAGGCCTTTTTTGGGCAGTCCTCTTTAATCAGAATAAAAAGACAGCAGCTTTTTGGACGCTGCCTAGGATCGACATCATCGTTCCACACTGTACTCCACTGCCGGACAGTCTCGGGGAGGGGGAGGATGCAGCCGCAGGGGCTGCTCTTCCAGGGGCATTATCCCCCACCTCCTGCTCCCAGCACACCCCGTCATGGCCACTGCTTGATGGACAAAGGAATAAAGTGATGGCTACCCCCTCTAGGGGACATGGGAGGAACTCTGGCAACCTCAACAGGCCCTTCAGGCTCTGTGGCCCCTGTGGTTTTCTCTGCAGCTTGCTGCCTAAGATCAGGCCTGGTCTGCAGCCGACACTCCA
The DNA here is from genome assembly GCA_033576535.1 of Allobates femoralis. NCBI lineage: Eukaryota > Metazoa > Chordata > Amphibia > Anura > Aromobatidae > Allobates > Allobates femoralis. The sequence continues at coordinate 134,065,020 of JARQOC010000006.1, forward strand.
TCTTCTAGATGTTGGCCTCCTGCTGCCAGTTTTGGAATGCCTTTGTGGTTGCGCCATGACATATGCCTACCACATACCACCCCTTCACCTCCCACACATCACCCTTTCACCTCCCACACATAGTGGGTGCAGAGTCATGAAGGCCGATGGTCATGCAGCAAAATGGACCAGTTTACTTACCAACTATCACTAGTCATGTCTCTGGCTAAGAACCCAAACCCCCTCTTCTGGAAGAATGTTGCCACCAGGCGCTTGGTCCATTGCTCCTCAAAGGTGTTAGACTTAGGTCCCTGCAACCACTCTCAGGCGATTTCTTCCAGAAATAAAACAGGCAGGTTGGTTCATATAAGGATACTTGCTGGGAGGGGGGTAGGGATCCCCACATAGCATTCTCCCAGTTGTAAGCTTCTGACAGGAGTGCTAAACAAGGCAGGGAAACTAGGGCTTCTGCCACTACTCTGCCCTCATCCTCTTGGATTTTCTGATCCACCGGCTGCAGCACTGGCTGTAGGTTTACTAAGGCCAGGCATGCTGGAGGATCCTGACTTTGACCGCTGCTGGTCCCGGCTGGCATATGGAACAGCTGACCCTCTGACTCTGAGCTGCGTTCCTCTTCAGGCATGCGGGAATAGCACTGGATTCTGACCTCGCTGCATATTAGGCCCACTGCAGGAAGCGTGGTCATACTCCAGCTCTCATATGTAGATGTAGACCTCTCATCTGGTGAGCATATAAGGACGAATTGTTGTACGATCCGCGCTGCTACCAAAGGAAGACCAGGACAATGGATCATCTGGTTAAAGTAGTTCTTTAATCCGACGCGTTTCGGAGCTCTTTCCTCAGGGACATTACAAAGAATTACATACAGGATGCATTACATGCAGGATACATTTGAGAAGGTGTAGCGACCGGTGGTAAGGCCGCGGGTGTGTGTATGATCTTTCTCAACAGAATCCCCATACTCAGGTTTAACCGATAATAACATTTCTTTACTGTAAAACATATTTATCTCACAGTCAACCGAACTATATGCGCACTTGTATATATTAGAGTCTCTGAATCTTCACTTCTTCCGGGTACGCAGCAAGAAAAGAAAACACAACAATTAAGGTATCTTTCCCTAACTTTCCCTAAAATCACGTACCAGTCTTATCACAGAAGAAGATGTCGCTCCCACGTAGCAGGCCTGGGATCTCCTCACTCTTCTTTGGTCTCCTTCTGCAGGTAACAGTCTGTCTCTCCCAGTCTCAGGGCACACAGATCAGGAGAAGGGAGATCACAGCAGCACAAATGGCTCCCTTATGTAGGTCACGGCCCCTGCACAAGCACTCTGGGTGCACGGCGGGCAAGGTTTTGCAGAGCGGCCAGAGTCACAGCACCAAAGTCCAGTGGCCCAGGATCAGTCACAGGGGCTTCTGCGGGGTGATTTTTCCGGCAAGGTGTTGCAAAGTAGCCCTCTTTCAACAGACATCCACAAGCAGATGTTCTCTTGTTCAACTCTGTGTCTGTACTGATCTCCCGCCCTCTCTCCTCCTCAGCACATGGCTGTTGGGGGAGGGGAGCAGCAATCAATGCTTTTTTTTTTTTCTCTCTGCAGTCATTTCAGCAATTGTCCACAAGGGGGCAGTGGCGGACTGTGCACAGCTCATTTCAATTTCAATAATACAATCTGAATTGTACACCTCATTACATACCCCCCCACTTAAAGGTTGACAGTCCCTGTCAACAACCATCGGCTCCAAGGCAGTGATGGCCGTTGATATCATAGGGATTGCTCTCCGGCGGAGTAGGGACCTCTGTCGGGGGAAACAGTCATCCCCCCGTTCACCTTCGCTCCCTTGTTCAGGGCTCACAATATCTCCAATAAACTCAGTCACATTTTCTACCCGGGGAGAGTAGGATCGCCGGCGGTAGCGGCGCCGGTTGGGGGCAAATCTGCTTCCTTTAACGGGAACACCCCCGGGACCGGTGACGTCGGCGGCCTCTGTACCCTTCTCTCCCTTCACAACATCAAACTGTACCACCTCCCCATCACCAACGCTGCGGAGGCACTTACGAGGATTGTTACGCTTTATGGCAGTCTGATGTACAAACACGTCATCCTTTGTGTCATTCCTGTTGATGAAGCCATACCCATCGCGGACATTAAACCACTTCACCGTCCCCTGGACCCGAGTGGCCAGCACTTGCTTATCGGTCTGGCTCTGTCTCTTCACACCCTTTTCCCTGATCTCCCCTGCCGAGCGAACCGCTTTGGCTGGGGCGTCTAGTTTAAAGGTGGCGGCTGTTGTGGGGCACGACTTGCTGGTTCTAGTATATCGGACCACGGGTGGAGGATTCGGACAACGGTTTGCCCTATGGCGGGGGTCGCCCCATGTCCAGCACCTTCCCATAGGCCGACTGGGTTGCTGTCTCGCTTGCCTGTCTGCCTGTTGGTCTAGCATGAGCTGCAGCTGTAGTATCTGTTTCTGCAACTCTGCTACTATCTGCTTCAATTCTTCCGTGTCACTGCTCGGACTGCTGGCACCGGATATGGACCTGCAGGCCGTAGTATAAGTCTGGTTATAAGCTACTACCGGGAGGAGATTCTGTTGATCACACATCCTGCCGACTACGCCAGATGTAGCGACCGGTGGTAAGGCGCCGCGGTGTGTGTGTATGATCTTTCTCAACAGAATCCCCATACTCAGGTTTAACCGATAATAACATTTCTTTACTGTAAAACATATTTATCTCACAGTCAACCGAACTATATGCGCACTTGTATATATTAGAGTCTCTGAATCTTCACTTCTTCCGGGTACGCAGCAAGAAAAGAAAACACAACAATGAAGGTATCTTTCCCTAACTTTCCCTAAAATCACGTACCAGTCTTATCACAGAAGAAGATGTCGCTCCCACGTAGCAGGCCTGGGATCTCCTCACTCTTCTTTGGTCTCCTTCTGCAGGTAACAGTCTGTCTCTCCCAGTCTCAGGGCACACAGATCAGGAGAAGGGAGATCACAGCAGCACAAATGGCTCCCTTATGTAGGTCACGGCCCCTGCACAAGCACTCTGGGTGCACGGCGGGCAAGGTTTTGCAGAGCGGCCAGAGTCACAGCACCAAAGTCCAGTGGCCCAGGATCAGTCACAGGGGCTTCTGCGGGGTGATTTTTCCGGCAAGGTGTTGCAAAGTAGCCCTCTTTCAACAGACATCCACAAGCAGATGTTCTCTTGTTCAACTCTGTGTCTGTACTGATCTCCCGCCCTCTCTCCTCCTCAGCACATGGCTGTTGGGGGAGGGGAGCAGCAATCAATGCTGTTTTTTTTTTTTCTCTCTGCAGTCATTTCAGCAATTGTCCACAAGGGGGCAGTGGCGGACTGTGCACAGCTCATTTCAATTTCAATAATACAATCTGAATTGTACACCTCATTACATAGGCGCCAAAACAATTGTTGCTGAATCATTGTGACGTCACTGAACAGGGAGGGACAATGTGACGTGAACAGAGCGTGTCATCGGTGTGTAAACATTGTATATATCCATATATATTAGAAAATATTCCATACAACCCATAATACATTGGTAGTGAGTGCTACCTCACATACACAAAGTGCAACTCCAAAACAGAGTATATATAGAAAAACAGAGAGAGGAGGTGTGCATAAATATGTTTCATTTATTTTTTGAATAAACTGGCTTCAAGAAGTAAAAGGATGGGAACAAACGATGCTTGGGGCAAAGTGCATACAGTGATGGCATAAAAATGTCAAGTCAACAAATTACAGTGCACAATGAAATCACAATGGATACTAACAGAGACCACCTATGTTACAGCAAGGTTCAGGAATACATCATATTATATATAATAAAGTGCAAGTGCAACATCAGAATAACCTGAATCCCTACTGCCTAGGTATAGTCTAAGGGGAACACAAGTACCCCCAATAATAAAGTGCACCGAGGTATTACCAGACTGAAATGGCACCAAGCGGCACCAAGCCATCTGTGTGGCGTCTGACCGCATCTCTCTCACCACGCCCACGCCGGAAGTGCACAGGCGTTACCGCCGTGACACGCACATCCCGGAGCCAGGATGTGTTGCCATGGCTCCCGGGCATACGCGCCCGCGGTTGAAGACGCTGCCGCGCCCACCACAGGGGGAGGAGGAGGGAGAGGAGCCTCAGACGTCACAGTGGCAGGGCTTAACCTCTGCTGTGCCCATGTTAATGGGCAATGTTAATGGAGCCCTAAAAAGCATGTATATGAGTGCCAAAGGACACTCATTGAGTACAACACGGATAGGACATTGATGAGCAGCCTAAATCTTCAAGTAAAATGCACATATAATAATCTTATATATATTATATATATATATATATATTTTATATTATATATATATATATATATATATATATATTATATTATTATATATTATTATTTATATTTATATAATCCGCAGTTTGGGATTCGGGCGTTGTAGCCCAATCCCAGAATGCTTTGCGCCACTGCGAGCGATGACGCCTAGCGTCATCGCGAGCCGCAGCCGCAGTGCACCTCTGGGACAACAAACCCCACACACAGACACAGGAGACCCGGCCAGAGAGAGAGGGAGAGGAGCTCCGGCCCCGCACACTCCATCCCCCGGGACAGCAACCCCCACACACAGCAGCTGACAGCCGCAGCCGCACTGCACCTCCCGGAGAACTACCCCCCTGCACACCCCCGCCAGCCGGTAGATCCCCCACCCCACCTCTCCTGCTGCTTCGGCACACTCCCGCATCTCTCTCTGCTCCGATCATCTTCACTACAAGGCTAAAGGACCTTTGGTGATGTCAGAGTCATGTGACTCAGACATCACTGCAGGCCCTCTATTAATCGATCTGAGCTGGGAAGAAGGGTAAGAAGCCACAGAGGGGCCAGGGCGAGTTAAGACACTGCAGGGGCAAATAGAGCCATGGGGAAACGGGGGAAGGGGGAGCCCATTCTGCCCCTCTACAGTCTACCCCTGCTCTGCTTCGGCCCCACACCCTGCACCTCCCCCACACACAGCAGCTGAGAGACAGAGAGGAGATCCGGGGAGAGACACACCACAGGGGACAAAAATCCTCCCACACACAGGACGACTAACCAGCAGCACAACATACACATATACACTCTATATACATATACACTCTATATACATATACACTATTTCAACACACACATATAGATATAGAGTATCTACACATACCTTATATACACATAAATCTATTGATATACTGTATATACACATAGATACACACTATATAAACATATATATATAGATAAACAGTATATACACATAGATACATATACATATACAGTATTTTCACATATATAGATGTAGATATAGTTTATATACACATATACGGTATATAGATATATAGTATGTACACATATATAGATATCCTGTATATACAATATATCGCTATACAGTATATACACACATATACAGTATATACACACACATACATATACAGTATATACACATATATACATGTAGATATACACTATATACACACATATTGATAGATACACAGTATATACACATACATAGATATACAGTATATACACATATATAGATATACAGTGTATACTCACATATAGATATACAGTATATACACAGACATACACTATATACCCACATATACATATACACAACACATATATAGATATACAGTATATACACATATATATATATATACAGTATATACACATAGATATACAGTATATACACATATATAGATAGATGTACATATACTGTATATACACATATATAGATAGATGTACATATACAGTTTATACACATATCTACTTATATAATCACCAGTTTGGGATTCGCCCGTTGATGCCGAATCCCATAATCCTTTGTGGCACTGCGAGCGATGACGCTTGCGTCATCGTGAGCCGCAGCCGCACTACCTCACACCACCGCCATCCTGCCAACCCTTGGCCCCGCCGCGAAGTTCGACACTGCCCGGATGCCGCCGGTGCCTTCCGCCCCTCGCTCACCGCTGGGGCCTCGCTGCTGCTGGACTTGCGGTGTAGGGCCTGTGGCCGCCTGCTGCGACCCACTGACGTCGTCCTGTGCCCGGCGCCAGCCAATGGGAGTGAGCGGGGCGTCTCTGCCTCCAAAGCCTCACCGCCCCGCTCACTCCCATTGGCCGCCGCCGCCGCCCCTGCAAGCGGATTGGGCGCTGTGTTGTAAACACAGAACCCCATCCAATTGCCCAGGACTCGGCGTCCTGGACCAATCGGATGCCCCTCCAGCCCAGAGCCGCTTCTTTACTCACCCCTCCAGCCCAGAGCCGCTTCTCTCCTCACCTCTCCAGCCCAGAGCCGCTTCTCTCCTCACCCCTCCAGCCCAGAGCCGCTTCTCTCCTCACCCTCCAGCCCAGAGCCGCTTCTCTCCTCACCCCTCCAGCCCAGAGCCGCTTCTCTCCTCACCCCTCCAGCCCAGAGCCGCTTCTCTCCTCACCCCTCCAGCCCAGAGCGCTTCTTCTCCTCACCCCTCCAGCCCCGAGGCCGCTTCTCTCCTCACCCCTCCAGCCCAGAGCCGCTTCTCTCCTCACCCCTCCAGCCCAGAGCGCTTCTCTCCTCACCCCTCCACCCAGGCCGCTTCTCTCCTCACCCCTCCAGCCCAGAGCCGCTTCTCTCCTCACCCCTCCAGCCCAGAGCCGCTTCTCTCCTCACCCCTCCAGCCCAGAGCCGCTTCTCTCCTCACCCCTCCAGCCCAGAGCCGCTTCTCTCCTCACCCCTCCACCACAGAGCCGCTTCTCTCCTCACCCCTCCACCACAGAGCCGCTTCTCTCCTCACCCCTCCACCACAGAGCCGCTTCTCTCCTCACCCCTCCACCAGAGCCGCTTCTCTCCTCACCCCTCCACCACGAGCCGCTTCTCTCTCACCTCACCACCTCTCCTCACCACAGCCAGACCGCTTCTCTCCTCACCCCTCCACCCAGACCGCTTCTCTCCTCACCCCTCCACCACGAGCCGCTTCTCTCCTCACCCCTCCACCACAGAGCCGCTTCTCTCCTCACCCCTCCACCACAGAGCCGCTTCTCTCCTCACCCCTCCACCACGAGCCGCTTCTCTCCTCACCCCTCCCCATGAGCCGCTTCTCTCCTCACCCCTCCACCACGAGCCGCTTCTCTCCTCACCCTCCACCACGAGCCGCTTCTCTCCTCACCCTCCACCAGAGCCGCTTCTCTCCTCACCCCTCCGCCAGAGCCGCTTCTCTCCTCACCCCTCCGCCACAGAGCCGCTTCTCTCCTCACCCCTCCAGCCAGAGCCGCTTCTCTCCTCACCCCTCCACCACAGAGCCGCTTCTCTCCTCACCCTCCACCACAGAGCCGCTTCTCTCCTCACCCCTCCACCACAGAGCCGCTTCTCTCCTCACCCCTCCACCACAGAGCCGCTTCTCTCTCCTCACTCCTCACCCACCAGACCGCTTCTCTCCTCACCCTCCACCAGAGCCGCTTCTCTCCTCACCCCTCCACCACAGAGCCGCTTCTCTCCTCACCCCTCCACCACGAGCCGCTTCTCTCCTCACCCTCCACCACAGAGCCGCTTCTCTCCTCACCCCTCCACCATGAGCCGCTTCTCTCCTCACCCTCCACCACTGAGCCGCATCTCTCCTCACCCCTCCACCACTGAGCCGCATTCTCTCCTCACCGCTCCACCACTGAGCCGCTCCTCTATACCTGAGCGTTCTCCTCACACTCCACCACAGCGCTATACTCTGCTACCCACAGTGCCGACCTCGATACTCTGCTACCCACAGAGCCGCCTCTATTCTCTGCTACCCACAGAGCCGCCTCTATTCTCTGCTACCCACAGAGCCGCCTTATACTCTGCTACCCACAGACCGCCTGTATACTCTGCTACCCACAGAACCGCTCTATACTCTGCTACCCACAGAGCCGCCTCTATACTCTGCTACCCACAGAGCCGCCTGTATACTCTGCTACCGACAGAGCAGCCTGCATACTCTGCTACCCACACAGCGCCTGCATACTCTGCTACCCACAGAGCCACCTGTATACTCTGCTACCCACAGACCCGCCTGTATACTCTGCTACCCACAGAGCCCCCTGTATACTCTGCTACCCACTGACCCGCCTGTATACACACAATTCATTTCACCGCGCTCCCGATGCAATTGCGTCGGGCCTTTTTACTAGTAACTATATAATAGGGACTTAATTCCTCAGAGAAAACTGGTGTATACTTTTTTGCTGTTTATTGATTGATATGATTGCCAGCACTGATAGTACAATGGGTTTAATTATTTTATTTTGGTCACTATTATCAGAAATATAAAATAGCTTTGATTATTTTATTAATTGTTATATATATATATGGATATATACAATGTTTGCACACCGATGACTTGCTCTGTTCACGTCACTGATGACACGCTCTGTTCACGTCACATTGTCCCTCCCTGTTCAGTGACGTCACAATGATTCAGCAACAATTGTTTTGGCGCCTTCTCAAATGTATAAAAGCATCCTGTATGTAATACTTTGTAATGTCCCTGAGGAAGGAGCTGGCAATTGCATCGGGCCTTTTTACTAGTAACATATAAACAAATAGGTTGCGATCACAATATCACAGTCCCAGTAATTTCCAGATGCACAGGGCTTCCAATGCTGTAATTGATGGCAGAGTTACAGTGGAGGTGCGACAGACAGAATCACAAAATGTGGAGATGGTCCAAAAGGTACTATAAAGAAAAAAACAGACATAATAAACAATCTGCATAGTAGGGTAAACGTAGCAGAGAAATCAAAGGAGAGGATATTACAAAAACGGAGCAAAACTAAGGGTCTCATTCAACCCCCTGGGCACCATTGTCCCAAGGGTGGTGATCCACCTTGTTTCATGTTGGGCAAGTATCCTCTTTACATCACCACCACGGGCACCAACATGGACAACGTCAATCCCCTGATTTTCAGGGAGACCGGGTCACATCCATGGTGCACCCGCAAGTGGCATAATATACCACATAGCGGGTGCTGCGGTTGATATACGATTGGATAGTATAGGTTTTAGTACTATCAGATGACGAGAATGAAGTAGATCGAACGACATTGCTGCATGCCAGATAGTGTCCACACTGAAAACAACCCCTCATGGACCTACCAGATCCAAACAAGGGAGGAATGAAAGGAACGTAGTGGCTCCTAACAAACACATTATGCAGATTCGGTGCCCTGCGAGAAGTCATTAACGGAAATTCAGACAAGGAGTCCCTCAGATGCGGATCGGTTTGTAGAACCGGCCAATGACGCTGAAGAATAGACCGCATCGTCTCCCACTCCTGGTTGTACGTGGTAATATAACGTACCATATTATTCAAGGGTTTCTCTCCCCGACCCCCCCAGACACGTGAAGAAGCTGAGCCCTGGAGTATATTTGGCCCCGAGATATGCCCTTTTGATGCTTCGATTGCTGTAACCCCTTTCTCGGAAACGTGATGCCAAATCGCTTGCCTGCTTCTCGAATATAGCATCAGAGGAGCATATGCGTTTAATGCAAAAGAATTGTCCGGTAGGGACAGCCCGAATTGTACACATATTATGGGCAGACTTGGCGTGTAAAAGGGCATTAACAGATGTGGGTTTTCGGAAAATGTCTGTCACAATCATGCGATCAGACCCCACAGAGATAGAGATATCTAAGAACTCTATCTTGGTCATATCATGTTTATACGTTATTTTAATGTTAAAGGGGTTAATGCTCAGTCCGCCCATAAAATAGTCGAGCTGCTCCACAGTGCCCTGCCACAAAAACAATAACCCACTAGATCATGCCTATTGATTGCCTACGGTATTGAGGCTCATTATGTTATTCACTATACAGGGCTCCTCTTATCTTATTTTTAGGAGTTCTAATCCACACGCTTCTTAACATTTATTCAATTAAATTTATGTTTCTTTTTGTGAAATCGGATCATTTTGATTACCTAGATATAGATTAAATGTCTATAAATAATCTATTTATATAATCGTCAGTTTGGGATTTGGGCGTTGTAGCCGAATCCCAAAATGCTTTGCGGCACTGCGAGCGAGCCGCAGATTCTGCCTGCAAACGGCCGCTAAACGCATCGGCCGCCCCCCGCAAACGCCCGCTACATGCACCGGCCGGCACCCCCCGCTCCCCCGCCGCCAGAGCCGCACCGTCCATTCCACAGTGCGAGCCCTCAGCCAGCAGCCAGGGGGAGCAGCTTTAGACAACGGCCCCCCCCCGCAACCACCACCGCCCGCCTTCATGACAGACACTGCCCCGCTCCCCCGCCGCCAGGGCCGCACAGTCCATTCCACAGTGCGAGCCCTCAGGCAGCAGACAGGGGGAGCGGCTTTACACAACGGCCCACCGCAACCAGCACCGCCCGCCTTCATGAGACACGGTGCCCGCCCCAGCTTCCCACAGGTAACATGGCGGCGGCGCACTGGCATTGCAGCCTGCAAGCCTGGCGGGGCTGCAGCCTGCTATCACCCCACGCTCCTCAACTAACCTTACAGGGGCGCCGGGGTAGCATGCCGCCACACTCTCATTCCAGCCTAACCCCCCCCCCTCCCGGTCCTCAACTAACCTTACAGGGCCGCCGGCCCTCAGATCTACTCTCACACTGCCCCTGCTTACCCTCCACTCACCCACACGACCCCTGCTCACTCCTCTTGCCCCCCCTATGCCCTCACTCCCCACACTGCCCCTGCTCATTCCTCTTACCCCCCCAACCTATGCCCTCACTAACCACACTGCCCCTGATTACGCCCTACTCACCCACACTGCCCCTGCTTACCCTCCACTCACCCCACACTCACCCTGCTCACTCCTCTTACCCCCCCTATGCCCTCACTCCCTACACTGCCCCTGCTCACTTCTATTACCCCCCCATGTCCTCACTCACTCCCCACACTGCCCCTGCTTAACCCCCCACTCACCCACACTGCCCCTGCTCACTCCTCTTACCCCCTATGCCCTCACTCAACACACTGCCCCTGCTTACCCCCTACTTACCCACACTGCCCCTGCATAGCCCCTGCATAGCCCCCCCACTCACCCACACTGCCCCTGCTTACTCCCCACTCACCCACACTGCCCCTGCTCACTCCTCTTACCCCCTAATCTCCTCACTCACTCCCCACACTACCCCTGACTACCCCCCCAATCACCCACACTGCCCCTGCTTACACCCCACTCACCCACACTGCCCCTGCTCACTCCTCTTACCCCCCATATGTCCTCACTCACTCCCCACACTTCCCCTGCTTATCCCCTACTCACCCACACTGCCCCCACTTAAACACACTGCCCCTGCATAGCCCCCCCACTCACCAACACTGCCCCTGCTTACCCCTCACTCACCCACCCTGCCCCTGCTCACTCCTCTTACCCGCCTATGCCCTCACTCCCCACACTGCCCCTGCTTACACCTTACTCACCCACACTGCCCCCACTCACCCACACTGCCCCTGCTTACCCCCAATCACCCACACTGCCCTGCTACCCACAGAGCCGCTTGTATACTCTGCTACCCACAGAGCCGCCTGTATACTCTGCTACCCACAGAGCCGCCTGTACACTCTGCTACCCACACAGCCGCCTGTACACTCTGCTACCCACACAGCCGCCTGTGTACTCTGCTACCCACACAGCCGCCTGTGTACTCTGCTACCCACAGAGCCGCCTGTGTACTCTGCTACCCACAGAGCCGCCTGTGTACTCTGCTACCCACAGAGCCGCCTGTGTACTCTGCTACCCACAGAGCCGCCTGTGTACTCTGCTACCCACAGAGCCGCCTGTGTACTCTGCTACCCACAGAGCCGCCTGTGTACCTGCTACCCACAGAGCCGCCTGTGTACCCTGCTACCCACAGAGCCGCCTGTGTACCCTGCTACCCACAGAGCCGCCTGTGTACCCTGCTACCCACAGAGCCGCCTGTGTACCTGCTACCCACAGAGCCGCCTGTGTACCTGCTACCCACAGAGCCGCCTGTGTACCCTGCTACCCACAGAGCCGCCTGTGTACCCTGCTACCCACAGAGCCGCCTGTGTACCCTGCTACCCACAGAGCCGCCTGTGTACCCTGCAACCCACAGAGCCGCCTGTGTACCCTGCTACCCACAGAGCCGCCTGTGTACCCTGCTACCCACAGAGCCGCCTGTGTACCCTGCTACCCACAGAGCCGCCTGTGTACTCCTGCTACCCACAGAGCCGCCTGTGTACTCTGCTACCCACAGAGCCGCCTGTGTACTCTGCTACCCACAGAGCCGCCTCTGTACTCTGCTACCCACAGAGCCGCCTCTGTACTCTGCTACCCACAGAGCCGCCTCTGTACTCTGCTACCCACAGAGCCGCCTGTGTACTCTGCTACCCACAGAGCCGCCTGTGTACCCTGCTACCCACAGAGCCGCCTGTGTACCTGCTACCCACAGAGCCGCCTGTGTACCCTGCAACCCACAGAGCCGCCTGTGTACCTGCTACCCACAGAGCCGCCTGTGTACTCTGCTACCCACAGAGCCGCCTTGTACTCTGCTACCCACAGAGCCGCCTGTGTACTCTGCTACCCACAGAGCCGCCTGTGTACTCTGCTACCCACAGAGCCGCCTGTGTACTCTGCTACCCACAGAGCCGCCTCTGTACTCTGCTACCCACAGAGCCGCCTCTGTACTCTGCTACCCACAGAGCCGCCTCTGTACTCTGCTACCCACAGAGCCGCTCTGTACTCTGCTACCCACAGAGCCGCCTGTATACTCTGCTACCCACAGAGCCGCCTGTATACTCTGCTACCCACACAGCCGCCTGTATACTCTGCTACCCACACAGCCGCCTGTATACTCTGCTACCCACACAGCCGCCTGTATACTCTGCTACCCACACAGCCGCCTGTATACTCTGCTACCCACAGAGCCGCCTGTATACTCTGCTACACACAGAGCCGCCTCTATACTCTGCTACACACAGAGCCACCTGTATAATCTGCTACCCTCAGATCCGTCTGTATAATCTGCTACCCTCAGAGCCGTCTGTATACTCTGCTACCCACTGACCCGCCTGTATACACACAATTCATTTCACCGCGCTCCCGATGCAATTGCATCGGGCCTTTTTACTAGTAACTATATAATAGGGACTTAATTCCTCAGAGAAAACTGGTGTATACTTTTTTGCTGTTTATTGATTGATATGATTGCCAGCACTGATAGTACAATGGGTTTAATTATTTTATTTTGGTCACTATTATCAGAAATATAAAATAGCTTTGATTATTTTATTAATTGTTATATATATATATGGATATATACAATGTTTGCACACCGATGACTTGCTCTGTTCACGTCACTGATGACACGCTCTGTTCACGTCACATTGTCCCTCCCTGTTCAGTGACGTCACAATGATTCAGCAACAATTGTTTTAGCGCCTTCTCAAATGTATAAAAGCATCCTGTATGTAATACTTTGTAATGTCCCTGAGGAAGGAGCTGGGAAATAGCTCCTAACGCATTGGATTAAAGAACTATTTCAACCAGATGATCCATTGTCTTGGTCTTCCTTTGGTAGCAGCGCGGATCGTATGACACTTCGTCCTTATATGCTGATTTCTGACCGCGGTGTGACCTGTGGATGTGTGGATCCAGCAGCAGCTACTGACTAAGCGTTCATACTGGTTGTGGGTTACACAACCAGATCAGGTGAGCAGGCCCTTGTCGCCATACATATACCTCTATATAATAGAGATAAGACCCTATTGCGCATTTGTCTCATTTGTATAGATTTTTAGTTCTGGTGAAGCACTCTCGGCCCCTGGGGTGGTGAGGAAGATCTCATGTTCAAGAGCAAGCATCTCTTAGGGTGGATCCATCACGTCTCCAAACTGCGGACTGCAGGCACACGGTAGCATAGTGTTGCTGTGTTGTATGACAATTCCAAGATGGCGCCAGCCTCCGTGGTGAAGCATCTTTTCTTTACCTAGGAGCCTGCCTCTTCCAGAGCCAGGTCCCAATTGCTTACGTGATATTATTGTTTTCCCAATCTTTTTGCCTAGCTCTTTCTTAATAAACCCTCCTTGAGGTGGGCTGTAGAAGGCACCTGATTTACCAATCTCATTCCCCATGCCGCAGGTAACACCTGGGTTTGCAGTTGGGGTGAGTGATTATTGAAACCTGACACATTTGGAGGAGAAATAAAAATATTTTTTTCTAGCTCACCCACCCATTCATCTGGAATGTTGAATAAAGCTAGTGAGTAATGCACAAACAGGTCCAAGATGAATGCTATAATAGCACACTTGTGCACATGCCAAAAACTATATTTTAAATGTATGGAATGAAATGAAATAAAGGGACTGCACATTTTCATGAAATAATATCCATGATATAGTGTTTCAAGACAGAACAGACCCATAAGACCATGTATGTTAAGCAAATAATGGACATATGCTATTTTTATCTTAATTGCTAGCAGATATGTGTAGAAGAGGTGGCCCTCACAGGCTGGTGTCCCTTTGCAATAATAAAGGTTTGCTCTCAAAGAAACAAAAAAAATGGTGAAAAAAAACTTTTTTTTTTTTTTTTTTTAATTAAAAGCTGTTTTGAAGGGATGTTTAAAGGAGATTTTAAGGTTCCTGGAACTAACAGCTGCTGCCACATCTTGCAGTGTTCCAAAAATTCAAAGCCTGCAGATGTTCCAACACCTGCAAACTCAAGGTAGCTTAAAAACTTTGTTTTAAAGCACCATTAAATTCTACAGGTTGAAAGAAAACGGTAGACCCGATGGCTCTGAGCAAAACCTAACTTTCAGTTAGGGATGTTCTCTGCCACTGGGTCTTCCATTGAGCATTTTGGTCCCAAACCTTCAAGGAACGTTTTAGGGCCATTTTTAAATTTTAAACTTTTTCCCAAAACAAAGCCAGGTTTTTTAGTAACTTGTAAGGTTTCCCGTTCGTGCCGAATTTGAAATTGGCGAACGTGTTTGGGGAAAGTTTGCTCTTTCTAGTGGAAACTTCCCACAAATGACCACATTTTGGAAACTAGACCCTCCTAAGGAATTTATCTAGATGTGTGGTGAGTACTTTGAATCCTCAAGTGCTTCATACATTGTGCTGTGAAAATGAAAAGTACTTTTTTTCTATACTTTTTTTCTACAAAAAATTTTTAGCCTCAATTTTTTAATTTTCACAGAGCATTAAACAGAGCTCAAAATTTGTTGGGCAATTTGTCCTGATAACGCTGATACGTCATATGTGGCTCCGCCATATTAGTTCATAGCAAGTATATGAAACGTGCCCTAACTGCTCATCTGGTTATTTTAACACACTTTAGCTCCATATTCCTTAATAAATGAGTACCTTAAGGAGGAAAAGAAGGACCTGAACATACAATAGAGGTATAGGAGAAACCAGAGACAGCCCCACAAATATCCTTATAGATACAGTGGTGGAAGTGTGGAAAGGAAACCAAAGGGGGCAAACCTGTGATCCCAATTCACACTCCCATCCACTGGAAAACCCACAACCTCTACAAGCATATCACACAAATAGGTCCAAGATTCCTCTGCATGTCTAGAGCAGAAGAAGGATATCCAAAAACATCATTTGCATGAAATAAAAGCCTCTTATTGTTTAATACCAATATAAAAAAAAGTAGATATCAAACAACATCTTTCTGCCAATACAGTCAAATGATTTATGGAAGGGGTCTCAACCATACGTTCCCATTACAATAAAAAAGAAAAGGAAAACATTAGATAACTCACAATGATAAGTGTCGTAATCATCATATCCTTATTTTGTGTACACTACATAAGTATCAAAGAATCCAAAGAGACTTAGGATATCCAATTATTTGTCAAAAAGCAATATAATGTTCACAAACAGCATCTAAACCAAAGTATGAATTTTAAAATCTACATTCCGACCATATGGTCTCAATGTTTGAAGTGTGTAAATCCATTTTAGCTTTCTTTTAGAAAGGGCCTCCCTATTACCACAACCCTTTCTCAATGGGGGCACATGATCAATTATCCTGAATTTTATTTCTGTATCCTTTCTCGACACAGTGCTTAGACACTAGGACAGTGATGGCGAACCTATGGCACGCGTGCCAGGGAGGGCACGCAGAGCAGTTTTCCCTGGCACGCGGCGTCGCCTCTCACTGCAGCTTTGAACTGCCGGCATGATGGCGCCGGCAGTTCAAAGCCGTGTCGGATCGGAGCATTCTCCTTCCTCCGCATCTCCGACACTCTCTCTAAGCTCGGCCCCGCCGGCGTCACATGACCGCGGTCATGTGACGCTGGGACTGAAGACGCGAGGAGAAGAGGGCGGTGAAGGCAGGAGTACTAGGTGAGTATGATTTTTTTTTTTTTTAAGCCACAGTATAATGAGGGGGCATGAGAGTGACGGGGCAGGATGATGACAAGAGGGGCATGAGAGTGACAAGGGCAGGATGGTGACAAGAGGGGCATGAGAGTGACGAGGGGCATGAGAGTGACAAGAGGCAGGATGGTGACAAGAGGGGCATGAGGGTGACGAGGGGCATGAGAGTGACAAGGGGCAGGATGGTGACAAATAAGAGGGGCATGATGGTGACAAATTGTAAGCTACGGTATAATGGGGGGACATGATGGTGACAAATAAGAGGGCAGGATGGTGCCAAGAGGGGCAGGATGGTGCCAAGAGGGGCAGGATGGTGCCAAGAGGGCAGGATGGTGCCAAGAGGGGCAGAATGGTGACAAGAGGAGCATGATGGTGACATTAGGAGTAGGCATGATGGTGACATTAGGAGGGGGCATGATGGTTACATTATTACAAGAAGGGGGATGATGGTGGCTTTATTACAAGGAGGGGGCATATTACTGCAGGATAGCGCATTACTGCAGGATGGGGGCATTACTATATGATGGGGGCAGGATGGGGACACTACCACAAGGGGACAGGGATCAAGCATACTACAAGGGGATAAGGGTGGAGACATTACTACAAGAAGGGGGTTAGGATAGGGACATTACTGCCAGGAGTGGGTCAGGATGGAGCAAATAACTACAAGGAGAGGGTCAGTATGGAGCACATAACTACATGGAGAGGGTCAGGATGGAGCACATAACTACAAGGAAAGGGTCAGGATGGAGCGCATAACTACAAGGAAAGGGTCAGGATGGAGCGCATTACTACAAGGGGAATGTCAGGATCGAGCAAAGAACTACAAGGAGAGGGTCAGTATGGAGCACATAACTGCAAGGAGAGGGTCAGGATGGAGCACATAACTACAAGGAAAGGGTCAGGATGGAGCGCATAACTACAAGGAAAGGGTTAGGATGGAGTGCATTACTACTACAGGAAAGGGTCAGGATGGAGCGCATTACTACTAGGGAATGTCAGGATCGAGCACATTACTTCAAGGAGAAGGTCAGGATGGAGCACATAACTACAAGGAGAAGGTCCGGATCGAGCGCATAACTATAAGGAGAAGGCCAGGATGGAGCACATAACTGCAAGGAGAGGGTCAGGATGGAGCACATAGCTACAAGGAGAGGGTCAGGATCGAGCGCATAACTATAAGGAGAAGGCCAGGATGGAGCACATAACTGCAAGGAGAGGGTCAGGATGGAGCACATAGCTACAAGGAGAGGGTCAGGATGGAGATACTACTACAAGTTAGGGACCAGGATTTCAGTATGAAATTTGCTTGCTCTGTCTAATATTCTGCGTTTTTCCATACAGATCAGTCCACCTGCTGTTTCTATAAAGGGCAGTGGCAGCAGCTCAGCTTCAATGTGCAGTACACATGAGCTGTCTGACCACTGCCAAAGAGAAGAGAAGACTGCAAAGGTAAGTTTAAAATCAATTAATTGTTAAAATAATTGAATTGATCATCAATGTTTCAGGACTACATGCGCTGTACAGGGAAGAGAGTTAGCATCTGCTTGCTCTCCCCCCTGTGCAGCGCTTGTGATAGATAACCACTGCTGTAATTTAGGTTAAATTACAGTGTTGGCACTTCGCCATAAATAATTTTGTTTTGGGTTGCAGTTTGGGCACTCGGCCTCAGAAAGGTTCGCCATCACTGCACTAGGAGATCCATCTGTTTTTTTCTGATCGAATATTTGGATTGACTAAACCTAGTCTTGAAGTTACATGTCGTCTCCCCATATACCAGAGATGACATGGGTATTCAAGCAGTAGATGACATAGTCAGACTCACAAAAAGATTGATTTAATCATTGATGTTCAGTTGATACAATTCAGACAAGGGTAACACCCCTTTCTATCCATCCCAGTCAGGGAGATCTGTTTCTGTTTATTATGGGGACTTAAGTCTGAATGTACCAACTGATCTTTTAAATTTCTTGCTCGACGATAGGAAAAGAGAGAGGGGAATCAACAAATTTGGCGATGTCAAATAAGCCATTAGATAGAGTTTTCCAATGATCGCGAATAATCTTTGCCACAGCACCACTTTCTTGGCTAAAACCCGAGACAAAGGGTATTCTTTTGGACTTTATCTTAGGGGTTAATAGTGTCTTGCTCAGTCTCATCACCCCTATTTCTATGTTGCCTCTGAAGTCTACTAGGGTAAAGCCCCCATCACACACAGCGAGATCGCTGTTGTATCACAGGTTTTGGGACGCAACAGCGACCTCGCTATGTTTGACATGTAGCAGCGACCGGGCCCCTGCTGTGACATCGTCGATCGTGTTGGAATGGCCAGGACCATTTTTTGATCGTCGGGTTCCTGCTCGGCAGCATGCGGTTTGACGCCTTAACAATGACCTCGTTGGCGACTCAGTACTCAGCTATGTAGGTCTGAGTCGTCAGACTAGCTGCTGTGTGACATGGTCCCTTTTCTTGGCCCTCAAATATTGGCCATAGGGGATGGCTTCATTTATATTACGAGGATGATATCTCTAATACACCAATGTATTATTCCTATCAGGGGAATTCACATTATACTGGTGGTCAAGATTTTGTCAACCACGACATCTAAAAACTGTACTTTAGTTGATGAGTATGTCATTGTGAATATCGTAGGGTTCATATTATTGAGGAACTGCAAGAACTCATTGAGTTGTTCCTCCGTACCGGTCCATATGAGGTAATGTAGTCTGTAACGCCATCGCCCCTTTACAAGCGAGAAGTGATGGGAAACAGATGACATCCTCCTCAAGGCCCTCTTTGCAATATTTGCATACGCGGGGCCATATTGGCCCCCATTGCTGTTCCGCGCTGATGCTCATAGAAGTTATTGCTGTACAGGAAATAATTACACTTGAGGACAAGGGCCAAGAGGTCCAAAAACAAAGTTTTGGCACCAACTAAGTAATCCAATTCATCCAACTTTTTTCTCACACAGGTGATGCCATATTCATGCTCAATTGATGTGTACAGGCATACCACATCGAAAGATGCAAGAAAACAATCCCCTTCAAGTTGGAGATCAGAAATCTTCATCAAAAAATCTGTTGTGTCTTTTATGTATGATTTAAATTTAATCGCTATAGAGTTCAAAATCTTATCCAGAAAAACGCCTATGTGGCTAAGTATTGAACCAGTACCAGCCACAATAGGACGGCCTGGCGGTCAACTAAAGATTTGTGAATCTTGGGCAAAATGTAAATAGGGGTAGTTGGAAAATCAATAAACAAAAAATGAAATATATCCTAATCTATTAATTTACACCGTAATGCCTCATCTAAAATTACCCTCAGCTCACGTTTGATCGAAAATTTAGAATCTCCTGTCAGTCTCTTATAGACTTCCACATCAGACCCCTGTTTAGTCAGTTCCCTAATATAGAGGTCCCTGTCCATGACGAAGACAGCACCACCCTTATCAGCCATTAACAAGGCCCCTCAAAGCCTCCGCCTCTGCAAATGTCAAATTAGTTTTTTTAAATTCACTCGTAGCAGCCTCCTTCAATTTCTCAATGTCCCGATTAACTCCTTCCATAAAAGCTGTAATATGAGTAGAGCAACTAGGTGGAGTATAATTACTGCCCTTAATTAAATTCAACTCACGTAATCTTAGTTCACTATGACCACCAGTATTTTTGTATTCACTTCTGTGAAACCTCTCCCTTAATTTATTACATCTGTAAAACCGATTAAGATCTATCGTTAACTGAAACCAGTCTATATGTGATGTTGGACTAAAATTTACACCCTTATTAAGTACATGTTTTTCAAAATCCGTTAGTACCCTTTGTGAGATATTAACAATTAACTCATCTCTTTGTTCCTCATCCCCATTTGTCTCTGTGGTGCATGCGGCAACAGTGCATTTAGCTTTATATATAACACACTTTGACATATGACACTGTGTGAAGCACTTTCTATATATAAATTTACGTCACATAGTGGAATGTTCTTAATAACTTTGTACTAAGATCATTTGTTATACCGTATATACTTGAGTATAAGCAGAGTTTTCCAGCACAATTTTTATGCTGAAAAGTCCCCACCTCGGCTTATACTCGAGTCAGTGTACAGGCTGAGTGTGGGGGGGCAGTGACCGAGAGCTGGAGGAGGCGGGGGGAGGCTGCAGTAGGAGCGGGCAGTCATGTGGGCCCGCTCATTAATGCAATGTAATATGCACTGTATCCCCCTGTCAATCAGCGGCAGATGGGAGCGGTGTATATTACATTGCACTATATATACTTGCCCCCCCCATAACTACTTTATGGGCCCCATGCTGGCGCTTACCATAAAATAAAAAACTTCTTACTCACCTTCTAACGATTCTGTGCACTGTCTGCAGGCTCCTTGCATCCTCCGTCCGGTCTGTCGGCTTCTAATCATGTGACTGCGGCGCAGCAGCGATGACGTCACTGAAGCGCCGGTCCCATGATTAGTAGCCGGCAAACCGGAGGGGGGATGCACGGAGCCCGCAGACAGTGCACAGAATCGTCGGAAGGGGAGTAAGAAGTTTTTTATTTATGGTAAGCGCCAGCATGGGGCCCATATAGTAGCTATGGGGGCTCATGATCCAGGGATGGGGGCTCATGGTCCAGGGATGGGGGGCTCATGGTCCAGGGATGGGGGGCTCATGGTCCAGCGATGAGGGCTCATGGTCCAGGGATGGGGGCCTCATGGTCCAGGGATGGGGGCTCATGGTCCAGGGATGGGGAGTTCATGGACCAGGGATGGGGGGGCTCATGCACCAGGGATGGGGGGCTCATGTTCCAGGGATGGGGGCGCTATGTACTAGTGATGGGGGCGCTATGTATCAGTCATGTAGGCACGATATTATGAGGGGCTATATACAGTGTATATGCAGGGCTATATACACCATTATGAGTTGCTATCTACAGTGATGAGGGGTTATATATATCAGGATTGGGGGGGATGCTGCATTTCCCATCCTAGGATTATACTCGAGTCAACAGGTTTCCCCAGTTTTTGGGAGTAAAATTAGGGGCTTCAGCTTATACTCGGGTCGGCTTATACTCGAGTATATACAGTATTTTGATTAATTATGGATTGAGGCATTTTTGCATATAAACCACACCTTTGTGAACTAAGACTGTGCTTGATAAAGAAAGACCCTGCTGGTTTGAAACATCACGCCACTAAGGGCTACATTAAAACCTGTCCTTTTTCACCCATCACTGGAGTGCTGCCTGTTTTTGGGAAGTATTTACTATGCAGGTGAACACTGCATTATTCAGAAAGTATTGCACCTAATAGTTACTGTATATACTCGCGTATAAGCCGAGTTTTTCAGCCCAAATTTTGGGCTGAAAAGTCCCCCCTCGGCTTATATGCGAGTATATACGGTAATCTGTAATCTATGTGCTGCAGCAGCCCCCGGAGGTATACAGGCCCCCCCCATGAAGCTCCACGGACCCCCCCCCCCCTTGCGCGGCAGCCTGTAAGGGAAAATCATACTTATCAGTGTCCCGCGCTGTCCCGCCTCTTGCCGACATCACGATTCCGGGCTTCATTCCGCGTCTTCCGCACTTCCTGTGGTCGCGGGAATGACGTCATTGCCCGCGACCGCCGGAAGCCGGAAGTCGCGGATTGAAGCCCGGGATCGTGTGTCGGCAAGCGGCGGGACAGCGCGGGACACTGATAAGTATGATTTTTCCCTTACAGGCTGCCGCGCAAGGGGGGGGGGGTCCGTGGAGCTTGATGGGGGGGCCTGTATACCTCCGGGGCTGCTGCTGTATACCTCCGGGGCTGCTGCTGTATAGAGCCCCTGGGGCTGCTGCTGTATAGAGCCCCTGGGGCTGCTGCTGTATACAGCCCCTGGGGCTGCTGGATACTACCACTGGGGCTGTATATTCCTCTGGGGCTGCTGTATACTACCACTGGGGCTGCTGTATACTACCACTGGGGCTATATTTACCTGTGGGGCTGCTGTATACTACCACTGGGGCTGTATATACCTGTGGGGCTGCTGTATACTACCACTGGGGCTATATTTACCTGTGGGGCTGCTGTATACTACCACTGGGGCTATATTTACCTGTGGGGCTGCTGTATACTACCACTGGGGCTCTATATACCTGTGGGGCTGCTGTATACTACCACTGGGGCTCTATATACCTGTGGGGCTGCTGTATACTACCACTGGGGCTCTATATACCTGTGGGGCTGCTGTATACTACCACTGGGGCTCTATATACCTGTGGGGCTGCTGTATACTACCACTGGGGCTGTATATACCTGTGGGGCTGCTGTATACTAGCACTGGGGCTCTATATACCTGTGGGGCTGCTGTATACTACCACTGGGGCTCTATATACCTGTGGGGCTGCTGTATACTACCACTGGGGCTGTATTTACCTGTGGGGCTGCTGTATACTACCACTGGGGCTCTATATACCTGTGGGGCTGCTGTATACTACCACTGGGGCTCTATATACCTGTGGGGCTGCTGTATACTACCACTGGGGCTCTATATACCTGTGGGGCTGCTGTATACTACCACTGGGGCTGTATTTACCTGTGGGGCTGCTGTATACTACCACTGGGGCTCTATATACCTGTGGGGCTGCTGTATACTACCACTGGGGCTCTATATACCTGTGGGGCTGCTGTATACTACCACTGGGGCTGTATTTACCTGTGGGGCTGCTGTATACTACCACTGGGGCTCTATATACCTGTGGGGCTGCTGTATACTACCACTGGGGCTCTATATACCTGTGGGGCTGCTGTATACTACCACTGGGGCTGTATATACCTGTGGGGCTGCTGTATACTACCACTGGGGCTGTATATACCTCTGGGGCTGCTGTATACTACACTGGGGCTGTATATACCTCTGGGGCTGCTGTATACTACCACTGGGGCTGTATATACCTCTGGGGCTGCTGGATACTATCACTGGGGCTGCTGGATACTACCACTGGGGCTGCTGTATATACCTCTGAGGCTGCTGTATACCACACTGCTGGAGGCTGTATACCTGTGCTGGGGTCCACCCTCGGCTTATACACAAGTCAATAGGTTTTTCCAGATTTTTGGGGCAAAAGTAGGGGGGTCGGCTTATACACGGGTCAGCTTATACACGAGTATATACGGTATATGAAGTTTGTGCTGATTCCTTTTTTCTATTCCATAGATGGGTGATTAGCTCTTTGCTTCTTAAAAATCTATAATGTTGAGCTGTGAAAATGAAAA
The DNA here is from genome assembly GCA_033576535.1 of Allobates femoralis. NCBI lineage: Eukaryota > Metazoa > Chordata > Amphibia > Anura > Aromobatidae > Allobates > Allobates femoralis. The sequence continues at coordinate 134,088,653 of JARQOC010000006.1, forward strand.
AAAAAATCCCACAAAAATGCTCTTTTTGCCTCAATATTTTAATTTTCACAAGGGCAATGGGATAAAATGGATCCCAAATTTTTTGGGCAATTTGTCCTGATTATGCCAATACCTCATGTGAGGCAGAAAACCACTGTTTGGGCGCACAGCAGGGCTCAGAAGGGAAGGAGTGACAATTTAGTGGAAAATTAGCTGAAATCATTAGCTGATACCATGTCGCATCTGGAGAATCACTGTTGTGTCTGAATGGTAAAAATTAAAAAAATAAACTCACAAGTGACCCCATTTTGGAAACTAGACCACCCAAAAAATGTATCTAGATGGGTGGTAAGAACTTAGAACCTCCATGTGCTTTATACATTGATCCATGAAAATGAGTTCTTTTACATTCAATCTTTTCATGTTCACAGCGGCAACAAGATAAAATGGCCCCCAAAATTTGTTGGGCGATTTGCCTTGAGTATGCTGATACCTCATATGTGGTGAAAAACCACTGATTGAGCGTATAGCAGGGCTCTGAAGGGAGGGAGTGATATTTTGGAATGCAGATTTTGGTGGAATGGTCTGTGTGTGTCTTGTCACATTTGGAGAACCCCTGATGTGCCTAAAAAATGAAAACTCCCAAAATTTACCAAATTTTGGAAGCTAGACGCACAAGGAGTTTATCTGGATGCATGGTGAACACCTTGAATCCCCAGGTGCTTCACAAATTTTTATAACGTTGAGCATTGAAAATGAAAATATTGATGCTTAAAGAACATTTTTGTGTGAAAAAAGGAAAATTATCATTTTGATGGCTCACAGTATGAAGAACCTGGGGGTTCAAAGTGCTCACTACCCATCTAGATAAATTCCTTGGGCGGGGTCTAGTTTACAAAATTGGGTCACCTGTGGGGGGTTTCCACTGTTTAGTCACATCAGGGGCTCCCCAAACACAACATGATGTCAGCTAATGGTTCCAGCCAATTTTCCTTTCAAAAAGCCAAATGGCTCTCCTTCCCTTCCAAGCCCTGCACCCAAACATTGTTTTCCACCACATGAGATATACTCATAGGAGAAATTGCCCAAGAAATCTGGGGATCCGTTTTATCCTGTTGTCCTTGTGAAACTGAAAATATTGAGGCTAAAAGAAAATTTTTGTGGAAAACAAAAGTGTTTTTTCATTTTCACAAAGGCAGCATAATAAAATGAATCCCAAAATATTTTGTGCAATTTCTCCTGAGTATGCTGATACTCTATATGTGGTAGGAAAACAATTTTTGGGCGCACAGCAGGGCTCAGAAGGAAAAGTGACGTTTTTGAGCAGGGACCTGGTAGATAAATTTTATAGTGTGTGGTATATGTGTATTGTATAGAGTACATCATGTCTTCGTGTATGTGTTGTGTAGTGTATGCCCCGATCATTGTGTGTTGTCTACTGCACATCTAGTCGTTGTCTGTGTTGTGGAGTGTATGTCAGGTCGTCTGTGTTGTGTAGTGTACGTCAGGTAATCTGTGTGTTGTGTAGTGTACGTCAGGTCATCTGTGTGCTGTGCAGTGTATGTCAAGTCGACAAACGTGTGTTGTGTAGTGTACATCAGTTCATCGTCTGTGTGTTGTGTAGTATATGCCAGGTCATCTGTGTGTGTTGTGTAATGTATGTCAGGTCATACGTGTTGTGTACTGTACATCAGGCTGTCATTTTTGTTGTGTACTGTACGTTCGATCACTGTGTGTTGTGTAGTTTACATCAGGTTGTCGTCTGTGTTGTGTAGGGAATGTCAGGATGGCGTGTGGGAGTTGTGTAGGAAATATCAGGATGGCACAGTAAATTTAGTCCGTAGACATGTGATAGACTTTGAAACAGTCCTTCATGCACAGTCCAGGATTTCGGGACAGGTGTCGCATAGGTAAATGGTGACCCTCCTTACCCCCCTCTTTTGCATACACCTGGCACTTTGTAATCTTCCTTTTTTGGATGTGTTTGGGAATGCACTGGGGAAATGTTGCCAAGGTGTCAGAGGCACTGGGGCCGACTCCTTCCTCACTTCCAAATATCAGGGCCTTAATCACTACCTCCTCAAATTGAAGGTGTTGGTATGGCCTGCACAGTGCGATAGCGCCAAAGCATCATACAGTGCAATCTTAACAGATGTCACAAAAATACTATGGTGCAAAAAGAGATGGGAAAAAAAAAAAAATCCTGGATGTGCGTCCAGATCGTGGTACAGGGCAGCAATGGACAGCAATCACAGTACAGAGACAGCACAAGCACAGCAGATCTTAGTACAGGCACAGCACAGGAAAGCAGACTGCGGTACATATGCAGCACAGGGACAGCAGATCACTGTACAAGGGCAGGAAGACACAGTACAGCAGATCACACTACAGGGTAGCACAGGGAAAGCAGATTGCAGTACTGGAACAGCAGATCACACTGCAGAGCAGCACAGGGAAAGCAGATTGTGGTGCAAGGGCAGCACAGGGACAGTACACACTGGTCCAGGGACTACTCTCCTTAGCTTCATTGGAGGAGATGAAGCTGAGGAAAGTTGGTCACAGTAAGGTCACATCGCCCCCTGCACGCTGATTGGAGTGACGCATCACAAGGACCATCGCTCCAAACAGGGCTGTATGGGGTGACACAGAGTTCACCAAGCTCAAGCCAATGATTGGTGTTATTGGACCACCGATCATGGCTGGATTTCAGTGTTTCAGCCAGTTTCATTCGCTGAAACATTACAATTGCCATGATTGGCTGTTCAGAATTAAGCAGCCAATCATGGCGATCGTAGTTGTGCGGTGGCAATGCCCATCCCCCTAAGGTCAAGCTCTGGCCCCCTGCTTCTGGAAGAATCAGGTACCAAAGTTCGATTGCTGTTCCTGCGGTCACAGTACCTCATTTTAGCCAGGGCGTACCTATACGCCCTTGGTCGGGAATTAACTCCCTTCCAGACAGTATAGGTACACACTTGGTCATGAATGGGTTAAAAAGGTATCGCTTTTGAGGAGTTACCAATATATTAGCCCCTTAAAGTTCATTTAAATTTGGATAGGTTTTGAAAATTTTATTAAAAAAACAACAAATTGCTGTTTAACTTTTACCCCTTCTAACATCTTAACAAAATAAAATTATATTTAAACAATAATTAAGAAAGAGTACACATGTAGGAAATGTCGTTTGAGTTACTTTGTTCAGCATGACTAACTGTCTTCTTTCAATATTTTCACAAATAGACTAAAAAAGTTACATAAATTTACCAATAACATAAAGTACACTGTGTCACGAAAAAAGACACTCAAAATCAGTGGGATTCATTGAAACTGCACACAAAGTGACAAAAATACGTGGGGCTCCGCACTATTTCCATGTCCAGCCAGGTACAACTAGGCAGCTGGGGCTGGAATCCGCAGCGCAGGGAGGCCCAAGCTTTCTGGGCACCCCCCCGCTGTGAATTGCAGCCCGCAGCCATCCCAGAAAATGGCGCGTTCAGAGAAGTGCCATCTTTTGGCGCTGAACCCAGCTCATCCAGGGCCCTGGTACTGTTGCTCACTGGGTAATAAAGGGGTTAGGGCCAGCTTTGTGTTATCAGCTGACCCTAAGCCCGAAATTCATGGGGTCACGCCATATTAGACATGACCGCCATGAATTTCTAGTGAATTTAAAAAAAAAAAAAACACAACACAGAGAAAAAAATATTTTATTGGAAATAAAGCAAAAAATACACTTAGAGACTCCATCTTTATTAAAATATTCCTCTTCCGTCCGACGTAGTCCAGTGGAGTCTTCTTCTTTAGCTCAGCTATATCTCTGGTAGAGAACCTCATGCAGCCGTGGGAAAGTTCATGTGAGTTCATGCTACATGAACTCACACGAACCTTTCCCTGGCATCACCGCTGCTACTTCAAATAAACGGCTGATCTGCATCAGCTGATCATTTGAAATAACCAGCGGAAAAGCCAGCGGTGAGACTTCACCCGCCGGCTTTCCTGCTCTGTTCTGCGCTCCCTGCTCCCAGATGCCCCCTCATCACCGCCGCCTCCCCGCGTGATCCTAAGTTAGGACAGGGGAGGGAGCATAAGGGAGCGGAGATCACGGAGCTGAAAAGCCGGTGATGAAGTCCTCTTCTCACCGCCGGCTTCCCTGCCCTGGTCCTTCGCTTCCCGCTCCCGATGCTGCACTCCCCGCCCGGTCCTAACTTAGGATCGGGATGGGAGGCAGCGGGGGGGAGTGGAGGATCGGGATGGGAGGCTGTGGGGGACAGTGGATCAGGCTGAATAATTGTTTAAAAGCCGGCGGCTTTTTACCGACGGCTTTTAAACAATCATCTCCCATTTCAGCCTTTTCCTCTGCCCCCAGATCACTTTATAGGGTCCTTTTGGTGAACGAACTGTTATCGAACATAATCTTGAACTGCCGAATTTGAAACTAATTGTTCGCATTCGTTGAATGACTCGAACACTGCTCAAACAGCTCGAATTTGAGATTGTTTTGAATCGAACATCGCTCATCTCTACTTACAAGTAATTGATTGTTACATGTGTACAGGATCAGAACCAATAGCAGCTCAAAACTTCATCACCAGACCAACCAGAGATACAAAAATTCATCCATATAACCCCTATCAGTACAGAAACACAGCATCACATCCCTCATCAGTGCAGAAATATATCACCAGACCCACCAGAGGTACAGAAATACTTCACTAGAACCCCCATCAGTGCAGAAATCACAACCCTCATCCGTAACAGACCCTCATCATCGGAACCACCAGAGGTGCAGAAATACATAACTAGAACCCCCATCAGTACAGGTATACAGCCATATAACCCCTCTTCACTATTGAAATACAGCATCACAACCCTCATCAGTACAGAAATTCATCAGTACATGGTAAAACAATTGTAATGTCAGGTCAGACCTGTGAACGAAAGAATGCGCAAATAGGGTCTTATCTCAATGATACACTTTCGCTTATCGATGTGGAATTGCTCACCTTTGTCAGTTGTGAAACCCACAACTGGTAGAATAGCGTACAGGCAGCTGCTGCAGGGACCGCACTCCCAACGGTGACCGTGGTTGTAATACAGAATCCTGGACAAAGTGCCTCAGTGTCCGCGCTGCTGCTCCGAGACCAAAGACACACAGACACAGGAATGTCTGGATCAGCGATAGCCTTTATTTTCCGACGCGTTTCGGAGCCTCCTCCCGAGCTCCCTGAGGAAGGAGCTCGGGAGGAGGCTCCAAAACGCGTCGGAAAATAAAGGCTATCGCTGATCCAGACATTCCTGTGTCTGTGTGTCTTTGGTCTCGGAGCAGCAGCGCGGACACTGAGGCACTTTGTCCAGGTCAGACCTGTGCACATTTGTGCTGCATGGACCTACAACTCCCACTACATCCTTAACATTGATAAGGAGTTACTGGGAGTTGTTACCAGTCACCATCAGACCATACAGGAACCACAGCACTGATGACAAATAGTATCACAAAAAAATCATTAACATCCGGGTACCTTATAGATGACTTTGTCTCTGATTGGAGTCGCCTTTATCTTTTCTTCATCTTGTCCAGACACTATGATGACGTTTCACATCCCCAGTTCATCTCTGAAGACGTCCATCTTCTCCGGTCTTCAGCACATCCCGGTACGATATCCTTAAAAATAGCAGAATGATTAAAATTCTCCTCAGTAAAAATATCTGCCTTACACTGTGTCCCTGAATAAATAATTGCTCCTCCTCACTGTTCCCTGCACAAAATATGATTTACATGCTGTCCCTTTTCTGGAACATTGCCCTCTCCTTTCCATACTGGGCTCCCTGGTCACACTGTCTTCACACACAGCCCACTGTTTATACTGTTCTCCCTCATCACACTCCCCCCACTCGATATACTGCCCCCTCCTGGCTGTGGCCTCACATTGTCCACACACAATGGCCCCTCCCCACACTAATCACTCTCTATTCTGAGCCCCCTTACATTTTTCTCATCCCCTACTGTTTCCTCACCGCCTCACTCCCTCACCCTCACCCCACATACTGTGTTTACACTGATCTTCTCACTCCACATACTGTGTGCAGCCATCCCCCACACTTCACATACTCTGTCCACATCGATCTCCTCCTTACAACATACTCTGTCAGCAGCCATCCCCCCTCACTTCTCATACTGTGTCCACACTGTTACTGCCTCACTGCATATACCGTTCCGCAGTCATCCCCCTCTCACTCCACATACTGGTGCCGCAGCTATCCCCCTCACTCCAAATACTGTGCTGCAGCCACCCCCCTCACACCAAATACTGTGCCGCAGCCATCCACCACACTCCACATACTGTGCCGCCGCCATCCATCCTCACTCCACATACTGTGTTGGCAGCCATCCCCCTCACTCCTCATATAGTGTCCACACTCTTCCCACCTCACGCCACATACTGTACTGCAGCCATCCCCCTCTCACTCCTCATACAGTGCTGCAGCCATCCCCCCTCACTCATACTGTGTCCACACTGATCCCCCCTCACTTTTATACTGGATCCTCAAATTTACCCCCTTTGATTCACATATAGTCCCCCCACCCTCTCCCCCAAGTTTGGTCCACATATTCTCCCCAAACCATCTCCCCCCAGTTTGGCTCACATATCCTCCCCCCACCTTCTCCCCCCAGTTTGGCTCAAATATGCTGCGCCCCACCCTGTCTCCCCTTGTTTGGCTCACATATACTGCCCCCTTTCTGTCCCCCCAGTGTGGCTCACATATTCTCCCACCATCATCTCCCCCTCGTTTGCTCCTCATACTGCCCCCACCCTCTCCCACCAGGTTGCTGCTTACACTCACCGCCCCCAGTTTGCTGTTCAGCTGCTATTTGGAGTGGTCTTCTCCAGCCTTCTGCCGCGGTGCCTCTGCTGCGACGTCAGCAGTGTGGTCAGGTGATCTGATAACGCAGCTGAGGACCCGGATGTTTGGGGAACAGGGCGGCAGCGGCTAAAGACACTGCTTCCATAGTACAGGCATCTGATAGAAGCCTGTACATGAACTGCAGGAGCCAGCGGCTGCAGATTCTCTGCTCTCGCTGTCAGCTGACTGCAGGAGCAGAGAATAGCCAACTCCCATAGCGGGGAGGGGTGCAACATTCAGCTGTGGGGGAGACACCTTGGGCGCTGCAGCTCGTGGGTCCTATGGTTGATGTTTCAGCTGCACAGTTTACCGGCATAGATGAACAGTCTGCCTCTCTCCTTCCACAGTTGCAGTGCCTCCGCCGGGGCATCTGGGCTTGGGTGCTCGTCCACTTTTTGCAGCAGCTCCTTGACCAGGCTGACAGCGGGGTCACTGTCTTGTGTCTCTGCCCAGCTGTGGTGGGGCAACGGGTGTATGGTGACTTCCTGCCCACCTGGCTGCTTGTCTTTCACTTCATGGGAACACTGGGACACATTTTTATGGTGGAAAGCCTGTAGCTCTACTTCCTCCAGCTCTTCTGGATCTTCCCCCTTGTCTGGTAGATGGGGCATCCTTGACAGGGCATTGGCCTTGGCATTCTTGTGCCCTACCCGGTATTAGATGGTGAAGTTATAATTAGAGAGCCGGGCCATCCAGTGCTGCTCCAGGTGGGTCAGGAGGTTGTTATTCGTGAAGATGGTTAACTTTGCATCAGCCGGATAGTGCTTGAAGCGCTCTGTCACTGCCCATACTATGGCCAGGAAATCTAGCTTGAAGGAGCTGTAGTTGTCGGGGTTCCTCTCTGCAGGCCTGAGCTTCCAGCTGGCATAGGCAATCACTCTCTCTTTGCCTCTCTGCTCTTGGGATAACACGGCTCCTACTCCCACATTGCTGGCATCGGTGCACAATACAATTAGCTGGCTGTAGTCAGGGTGGGCCAGGATCTCTTCTCCTATCAGGGCTCTCTTCAACTGCTTGAAGGAGTCTTTCTCTCTGGCCTCCCATTTTACTGTGGGCTCGAGCCTCTGGCCTTCCTGGGCTGGCCTACCAGGAGGTCTTGTAGGGGCACGGCCATCTTCATAAAACCTTTGATGAACCTCCTGTAGTAGCCTACCAGTCCCAGGAACTGTCGCACCTCTTTGATGGTGCTGGGTCTTGGCCAATTCTGGATTGCGGTGACCTTGTTAGGGTCTGTGGCCATGCCTTCCACGCTCACCATATGGCCTAGGTATTGTACCTTGGATTTGAGGAGGTGGCACTTGGACGGCTTCACCTTCATGCCAAACTTGGATAGCGCCTCGAAGACTTCTGCTACATGCTTCAGGTGGTCTTCATAATCTACTCGAGTGCATATGACATCATCAAGGTACAGTAACACAGTCTCAAAGTTTCTATGTCCCAGGCAACACTCCATCAACCTCTGGAACATCCCTGGTGCATTGCAGAGCCCGAATGGCATACAGTTAAACTTGCAGAGGCCCATTGGGGTCATGAATGCGATCTTCTCCTTGTCAGCCTCTGCCATGGGAGCCGGCCAATACCCACTGGTGAGATCTAGAGTGGAGAAATAGCAGTTCTTAGTGCAGCTAATGACTCCTTTATCCTGGGTAATAGATAAGCATCTTTATGTGTAATGCAATTAATCAGTCTATATTCAACACACATCCTCATTATACCATCTTTCTTCTTTACCGGGACTAGTGGAGCTACCCAGGGGCTACACAAGCGGTGTTAGGAGGTACGGAACCTGGAAGCAAGTTGAGGTTCTCCACAGCTGGCGAGTTCTGAGGCCTCCCTACTGCCTTCATGGATAATCCATGAATAAGACTTCCTGAAGCCAAAAAGCGAGGGATTCTTCCTATTGCTGGGGCTACTCTACTGTCTGCTGGCTGATGTTTTAACAAGGACAAATATAGTCTACTTGTTTTAGTTTAAGGGTGGAGGCACACGATCAGTATTTGGTCAGTATTTCACATCAGTATTTGTAAGCCAAAACCATGAGTGGGTGAAAAATGCAGGAGTGGAGCACATGTTTCTATTATACTTTTCCTCTGAGAGTTCCACTCCTGATTTTGGCTTACAAATACTGATGTGAAATACTGACCAAATACTGATCGTGTGCCTCCACCCTAACACAGGAGAAAAGAGTTGGCAAAAAGGCAGCACACCACAGGAATATAGTATATCATTATAAATCAAGCTTTATTAAGGACACACAGGACAAACAAGATTAAAATCACTTAAAATTCATAAATACACAGAACAACGGGTTTCCCAAGTAAAGAGAGGCCCGAGCCTGATATAATTCAGAATATGGCACATATAATAGGTACAACACACAGAATTGGTAAATAGAGGGTTGCAAAACACCAATGCAACTCTCATACATACAATGGCAGTAAACAATAAATGACAGCCTAAGGCATCAAGCAGCAATCGATATATGGTATAATTCAAATTGAAGTAGAGTCAATTTATCCTGACTATGGGAGAATAAAGGGCCCGTTAAACACTTCAATGTCCCAGTGATCCGACCAACTATCCGACTTGGCCTGGATTGCTTGAGCATCATTCATTGATCGCTGGTGAGGTGTCATACGTACAGATATATTGAACGACGCAGCAACGATTCAGAGACAAGCGAACGATACTTGCGATCGTTTGGTCGCCTACGTGCTTCAGTTCTGAATAGGCGAAGTCATAAACGAGATCGTTGGAAAGGTGTCACACACAACGATGTTGCAGGTTGAATGAATGACGAACGACTGATTTATGGATATGTTCATAAACCTACGATCAATGATTTAACGACTTATTGTTGGTCGTATCTACGTGTCACACGCAACAACGTCACTGCACTGCCCCAAAAGCCGTGACGTACCAACGATATCGTTAACAATATCGTAGCGTGTAACGGTCCCTTTAGACAGGATTTCTTATCTAGTGAAGGGCCCTTTCACACTTGCGGTTTTCCAAATCAGGAAAACACCTGATTCTTACAGGATTCATTTTTTATGTCCATTCTCTTTAATGATTTCAGGAGAAAACAAGAAGCAAAAGACTCTACCTGACAAAATTAAAGTGAATGGGCAAAATGCTGTAAGAATCGGGTTTTTCCTGATCTTCCAAATCAGGAAAAAAACGCAAGTTGAAAGGCCCCTAAGTCTGCTATTTATGCAAGGTAATACACCCAATACAGCCAATCTGCCCATTTGAAAATAAAGTAAATTCCATCAGAAATAATGATCAACGATCAAAGAGCTACAAAGAGATACAACTGTAAGGCTGGTTTCACACTGCAGGTTTTTTTTACCCTAATCAGGTTCGATCAGGTTTGGGTGCCAAAACCAGGAGATGAACTTGCAGAGAAAAACTATAATTGAAAGATTGACACTGTTCTGAGTTTTAGAGACACTCCTGGGTTTGGCACACAAACCGGATGGCACCTGATCGGGGAAAAAACTGCAGTGTGAAACCAGCATAAGCCATATAGATTCAACCACCTCCCAGATGGCTGAGGAAACCCTGTGGCGAAAATACCAGGGCCATCCAGGGTACCGTGGATTGAGGGAGGGCATCGATGAAGTATCAGCAGGAGGCTAGAGATGAGGAGTGGCTTCCTCTGAAGTGTGATAGCTAGCAGGCCATATGGATGGGCTGGGACCCCAATCCAACACGTATTGCTGCTAGAAAAGTTGCTTCTTCAGGGAGGCGTGGCCACTGAGAGATCCGTGAGCTTTTAAAACACAAGCAAATAAGCAGCAAATACTTGCCGGTGTGTTGTCGCTAGGCGACGTCAGATGCCAGGAAGTGACATACCGGAAGTTGTTAGGGCACGTGCACGGATGTGTCCTTGTGGATCACTCGATGATGTCATCAACCCAAGCGTCGGGTAGTTATGCGCTTGTGCAGTAGTTTCAGTGCTGAGGAGACACTCAATACTAGTTTATACCGGTAGGTGCAAATACAGGTACAGAAACGGTGGAACAGGGTGGTCATGTGTGTGCATTCTCCCCACAAACATAATTGGGCTATATAGATTAAAATTATTCTCACTGGCATCACAAGAATAGAAGGGAGCCCCTATTAAGGAGGTGAACAGGCTTATTGATAGTATTAACAAGAACATTATGGTGTACAATTGCCACAAGTTGCCAGCATATGCGAGTTGGCAAGGTGGGTAGGTACCATGATCCCATAGATTTACATACATCGTTGGCCCATATTAGCCCTGCAGCATTACAAACCATATATCAACCCTGGGTGCACGCACAACTGATCCATGGATCCTTCACAAATCGTACATTGTTCAAGCCATGTGCCCCTAAATTAGAAAGCACAGTGAAGGAATGGCATGCACACCACTGAGGTTCCTGAGTAAAGCATCCTGGTTCTCGAGTGACTACCCAGGCCAGGGAGCAACCCAAAAGACTGTATCATCTGTCTGCTTGCCTTGAGAACTTGAAGTAAACATGTTCAGAGCTAAAGACTGTGTGACGTATTTTATTTTCTTTGCCTGATGAGCCGCACTCTTGCTGCAGTGAAAAGGACGAATGACTGTGCCGTGTGGTAAGCTGCCTCCCTATGTAAAAACAACTACTACAACTGCCCCGGGGATCCTGCTCCACCTACGCGGAGCGTAACCATCTTGCTGCCCAAACATCACCCTGGAGGTCTGACCCGCAGCGTCGGTAACTGGCACCGTAGGTGGCATCACAAACTTTTTATTACTTTTATTGACTTTTTTTCAGCGACCACCAGGGCCACGGGACCGGGCACAGGCCTAAGTGACATCCCCCGTGAATCAACGCCCGGATTCGAGTACCCCACAGCCCTGGGGCGGGTCAGCTTTCTGGCGTCACAAACAGGATCCCGTGCCCTTTACCGACGGGTACTGTGTGCCTTGAACTGTGATTTAAAATGAACTTTATTAATGGACTCCAAGATGGCGGGGTCAGAGACTTAACGCCATGTTCAGGCTCGGGGGCGTACCTCAGCCCCCCGTCATGGGAGGGTCCTACAAGAGACACGAAAATCCAGACCCGTCCGAGTTGCCAAGGTAAAACCAAGGGGGGTAGGCCTGAGATTAAAGTGCTCCTGCCTGAAACTATAAATGGCGGCAGGAAGGGCGAGGCCAAAAGAAGGCGAGGTGAGAGCTGCAGATGACACATGGTTGCAGTCAGTGGTTCAGCAAAAATGGTGTCCAGCATCCATTCTACCCAGTCGATGAGATGGGGAAGCAGGCAGCCCAGAAGCCGTGGAGGAGGGTGCTGCTTCACTCCTGAACCGAGGCAGCGATGCCAAGTTTTGTGAGGACGACCTAAAAGACTTTAGAACCCAGCTGAATGAGACACTGGACTGGGTTTTCCGACGTTGGAGCACAGACACCTACTTTGCCTTGACCCAGCATGCTACACGGGTGGAGCCAGAGGCCTCTGTCGAGGAGCTGAGGACAAGAGACCAGTCCCAGGGTGAGCCCAAGATTCCAGGAGGTGACCAGCAACCGACCAGCCAACCCCTGATGAGCAGGAGTCGATCAGAGTTGAGCTGGAGGACCCGGAGGAGCCTGACATGCCCGGATCAGATGTCCTTGAGGTTTTCCCGCAGAAATGCTCGACATAGTGGTGGAGACAGAGGAGCTAACCAGCCAGCCAGATTCTGTGGAGGGGGAGGAACCTGAGGAGGACGAGGCCGACAGCTCGAAAGGAAGTTGGGGAATCCGGGCCCTGCGCTCTGTGATGGGGCTGCCACCAGCATCGACCGGTTGGACGGGCCTGCACAGCCGCCATAACAGGAGCACAGGACCGTGCTCCAGCTCCAGCCCTGCAACCGCAGGAAAACGTATACCAATGATTCCAGGCGGAGAGACAACTCCGCCGGGAGCGCTGATGGGCCCAAGAACAAGAAAACCACCTGGCTAAAGCGAGAGCCAGGGAACATACCGCGAAAGTGTCCCAGGAAGAGCGGCAATCAGGTGCTGTGTAGCCTTTAAACCTGTACAATGGGTGGGGTTTTATCCATGAGCCTGAGCTCTAGGAGGAGGTTTTATGAACTGTCCAGACGTGGAGGCATACCTCCCTAAGGGGCACCCGGACAGAGATCTGTACAGAACGGATTGGGTGTCTTATAAGAGGCATTTGGGCCCGAGGGGATGATACGCATTGAGAGTATATAAATTTGTGGACTAGAATCTTGATAGCCCATGTAAATAGTTAAATTATTGAGATATATATGCTGATGGACAATTTAAGGACTTTTATGTTGTTGAGCCTGGACTGTGAACTCGTTAAGCCATGGACTCTGATGTTTGTGCCATTTAAACAGACCTGTGGTGCGATGGACACTGTTGAGAGTGAGAGACAATGACCACCGTTTTTGGCCGGTATTGTGTTTTTTTGATTTTTTGATTTTTCATTCGTTGGTCCCATTGACCCGGCAATGTTAAAGCAAAGTTGCTCCCGCAAGGGAAGAAAAATGCTGCTTATGGTTATTGTTAATGTTATAATAAAAATGCTAATTTTACCCTTTGATGAATCGGGTTGCTGGTGGACGAGCGAGCTTAACCAAAGGGAAATGTGGTGCCCCACTGGGCGGGACACCACGTAGTGGTGCTGCACCCAGATAAGTGTGTGGTATTCCTGTGACTAGGAAACTGGGATGGTGAATAAAGGACATAACACTCACAACACTCATTCATACACACTCTAGAGTAAGGGACCATGGGTGAACCCGCTGTAGGGTGGACCCAGTCCCGTGGGAGGGGAAGTGCAGTAAGGACAGTCTGAGAGCTCAATTGGGGAGTGAGGAGTGAAGGACAGCGCAGAAGCCATCATGGCAGGAGAGAGACCCTAGAGGTACCAGGTATTGCGGTGCACCCGAATCTGGATCCGGTACGAGGGGTCTGGTCCCGGAACAGAGGACCGGCTCTGAGCACGGTGCGGGAGTCTAACCCCGAGCCATCAAATCGGAGGCCCCGAGCTTCTGTAGGAAGTCGCGGCCAAAGACCCCGGCGTACACCTCGAAATGGCATACCGAACTAGGGTCAGGAGGACCTAAAGGGGAGTCCTCCACTGAAGATCCGTGGTAGTCAGTTCGAGGCTCTGCACACAGCGGCACTGACTGTAGAAGGAGAAGAGAGCACAGTGAGGGAACGGCAGGCACACCACCAAGGGTCCTGAGTAAAGCATCCCGGTTCTCGAGTGACTATCCAGGCCGGGGAGTGACCCAAAAGACTGTATCATCTGTCTGCTGCCTTGAGAACCTGAAGTAAACTCTGTCAGAGTTAAAGACTGTGTGACGTATTTTATTTCCTTCACCTGATGAGCCGCACTCTTGCTGCAGTGAAAAGGGCAAGTGACTGTGGTAAGCTGCCTTCCTGTGTAAAAACAACTACTACAACTGCCCCGGAGATCCCGCTCCACCTACAGGGAGAGTAACTATGCCCAAACATCACCCCGGAGGTCTGACTCGCAGCGCTGGTAACCATACTGGAACCATAGGTGGCGTCACAAACTATTTTTATTATTTTTATTGACTCTTTTCAGCAACCACCAGGGCCACAGGATTGGACACGGGCCACGGGATTGGACATGGGCTCAAGTGACATCCCCGTGAAGCAACGCCCGGAATCGAGTACCCCACGGCCCTGGGGCGGGTCACATAAGCTTGGTGGTTGCATAGTTACCTATTTACATCTTACATGAACAAACAAGAAAACATATTTACATTTAAACACATCTGAACTGAACTTTAATCCCTATAATGTGCTGGGATCTGACCTCTGCTACTACGGGTTGATCTACGCAGTACAGGTATTTCTGATGGTCTATGCTGGTTTCTAGTGTCTGCTACTGGTGTTGTGCATGCACTATCCACTATTCTGAGTGTGGGTCTATGTAGTGCTGGTATACCAGAGTGTCTCCTTGGTCTTAACATGGGACTGACAAGTTCTCTGTTAACAGGGGGTTGCTCTTCCCGTTTCTACAGGTACTGCTTCTGATGCTTCCACTTGTGGTGCTTCCTCTGATGCTTCAGCTGGCGGTTCTTCACGTCTGGCTGGTTCAGGTACCACTACTAGAGAAAAGGCTAACATAGGAACTATGTCCGCTCCATTGTACTGGGTCCAGGTCTTGGGAAAGTCTCCTAGAACCGTATGGATTACTACTTCTTCTTGGAGATTTACTGATACTGGAACTTCTGGTATTTTCTCTTGGGATTTCAGAATTTCAGGACATATTTTAAGATGGTCTCTCGACACAGCTGCCAATGTTTTTCCGTTGTTTTTTACTCACTAGGCACACCTTGGTATTGTCAAAGTTTGATGGTAATACGGTGTATGGTACTGCTTCCCACTGATCATCCAGTTTGTTAATACGTCTTTTTCTCTGGAGAACTTGCTCACCTGGATTCAAAGGGGTTGCAGGAGCATGTTGGTTGTATGCTCTTCCTTGCCTTTCTCTCGCTTGGGACAGACTCTTCTCAATGCACTCTTGCACTTGGCGATACCTCTGTTGACTTTCTGTATCCCAGTTGGCTTCTGGTGCATCTGGCTTCACAATTCCCATATCCAAATCAATAGGCAGCTTACCAGGTCTCGCTCTCATTAGGTAGGCTGGAGTGCAGTTGGTGGAACTCACGGGGATACGGTTATATAAATCCACTAAATCTTGCAACTTCTCTGGCCACATGTTCCTTTCTTCCACTGGCAATGTCTTCAGCAAGTCTATGACTACCTGGTTCATCTTTTCACACTGGCCGTTGGTCTGTGGATGGTATGGTGTTGTTCTGATTTTCTTGCACCTGTACAAATTACAAAATTCCTGGAACACCTCAGCTTCAAACGCTGGACCTTGATCTGTAAGCACCTGTTCTGGTTACCCATGCGGTCTTCAAAAGTAGGCTTGAAATTTTTCTAGCCACTGTCTTGGCTGTCAGGTCTTTTACAGGTACTACTGAGTTGGTCGACATGGTAGGGGGTACTTGGATACCAGGACAGGGGGTTACTTCAGTGGGGGATCACGGCTGGTCGGTTCCCGGTTCCGTGCCCTGGACCCTCAATGGCGGGGTGGGGGTGATGATGATGGGGGAAATGATAACATGATACCACCTGTGGTACCTGTTAATAGGGTTACCAGCACTGTGGCCTGATGCTGAGGTGATGTAAATGCAGCTTTGGTAGTACAGCTCCCCACAGGTGGAGCTTTACCTCAGGGCAGTGAGGTGGATGAGGGGAGTAGTAGTCCTCACCTCGATGGTATTGTAGAAACCCTCCGGGCGGCGAATAACTGACATAGTGTCCAGATTAGCTCGAACAGTTCTTTATTGGTACCGGGCAGATGTTAAGATACACAGTACAGTCTGGTTGAACAGGGTTGGTAGCCGCAGATCTTGGAGGACTTTCCAGAGTCTTCCAGTGGTGCCTTTAGTATGGTGTTCCTGGTCCTGTCCCTCTGTCTGTATTTACCCCTCTTGAGCCAAGTCTCTAGTCCTCGGGGTCTGTTACCTAAAGTCTCTTACTTGTCAGTGTTGTGGACCAAGCTGCGGGACTGATGTTGGGCTTCTTTAGGGGTGCTGTGGCTCCCTTGCATCGGGCCCTCAGCTTGCCGGTCTGCAGTTAGGGTTGGACCTCTTACTAGTTGCCTCTGCTCTGGTATGCCGGTGGTGACCTGGGCCTCCAGCTGGCCTCCAGCCCTGGAGTAATCCCTTTCAGAGTCTGGGTCACCCCTCTCCTAAGCGGTGCCCTGCCCTCCAGTTGCAGCCACAGGGTCCCCTGTGTCTGCCTTTGCTGCTCTCCTCTGCCTGACACTATTGTAACTCCCTGTCTCCCTCTTTCTAGGCTCTACCCGCTGCAACCTATAGATACCTGTCCCCTGTGTTAACGTGGCCTACTGTTTGGATGCAGGGTGCAGACTCTGTAGGGTCCTCCATATCCACGGCTATGGAGGCACTACACCTGCTGTTTGGGGTGCAGTACCCCCGTGGCACCTTGCCATAGGGGCACCACACTACCACCAAGAAACTAGAGTAGTGGTCTACTATAGTGAGGGCATAGACATAGCCTGATCTGCTCGGAGTCAGCTTCATGTGATCCAAGGCTACAAGTTCAAGCGGTTGTTTGGTAACAATGGACTGGAGTGGAGCTCTCTGACTGTCTTTATCTTTCCTCCTCAGGTTGCATGGACCACAGTTTCTGCACAAATTCTTGATGGCTCTGTGGCACCCTGGCACCCTGGTTGGGGCACCACAGAACTCTTGGTACATAAATGGAATGTACACAGCAAGCAGAACTCAAAACTAACAACACACCTTTTAACACCCCCCTTTCACCCCAGGCCTATAGGGGGAGCTCCACTGGTTACCTTAAGCCAGTTTCCCCTATAAATACGGGTCCTGGAGGGAGAAACAGCAGAGTGTGCAGTCACTTTAGAACTGAGAACAGCTAGGAGAGCTGACCTGGTACTGGAGCCACGCTAGGCCCATACCAGCACACCCGGAAAGTGAGAGACCCTTGCAACTGGGGTCACAGGACAAGAGGCAAATACCTCACAGGGACAGAAGAGTTGTCTAACTCTCCCTAACAATCCGGTCACTGGGTCCGAGCTGCAGGAGCCACATCGCAGGCTGCAGAGAAACCAGCACCCCAACCAGGAAGCTTAGCTCCCTGTACACCTGAAGCACCACCAGATGAGAGCCCAGGGAGAGAGGAGTGATCACCTAATCCCTTTTACAGTGCCCTCCGTGCAGCAAACTCAGGTGAATCACGTCCCACCAGAACGTGCAACCCGGTTTGGCAGGATTTCACATCCACCAGACCTCACCAGAACAGTGTACATAAGGAAGCCTACACCACTGCTTGCTGTGGAACCTCCAGGAATGTTGACTTCATCGCCCGGTCCGAGTGTACCTGTTGTCACCAGTAAAAGTACCAAAAGACTTTATGTGTCCGTGCATCATTCCTGGATTAACACACAGTAACTACTGAGCTGCCGTATTCTGTCGAGTGCAGCTCCTGGCCCCGGGGACTCCTGCTCATCCTGTGGGGAGCATCCCATCTAGCTGCCATACATCCCCCGGAGGCCCAAGCAGCGCCGGTGCCATCACCGGACTCCCACAGGTGGCGTCACGACAAATAAGAATTACCCCATCCGTTCATCTCCTTTTGATCTCACCACCGGGCCCCCACAGCCTCAGGCGCGGAACCATGACGAGGGAAGCAACGCCTGAGACCTGAGAACCCGGCAACGGTGAGTCAGTTCTTCTCATGCCAACCCAGTTGAATCTCTCTGTCAGCAGAACCTTCAGCTTATTCCTCCTGAAATGCCCTGCGCCATCGTGGTATGCTTCTAGGACCATCTGTAAAAAAGGATAAATAGGGAGCGCACATAGGGCGTTATCGTCTTAATAAATAGTCCAGTCCCCCCAATCGGTGTGACTCACCTGCGGTGGTTGTGAGAGCCACAACAAACTGAGAGAGCCTGGTAATGGTCGCTGCAGGAGCCCACTGAAGATAAATGATTCTCCACAACAGAGATTTAAATTTTATGGAGAAAGTTTTAAAAAATATAAAAGAGTTTAGCTACCTACGATGTGTGTTTTTCTATGTATGGTTAATCTACTTTAAATAAAGATTTTGAAAAAAAAAATATAAAAGATTTGATTGTATTTATGTGTTTTGTGTTGCATGCACCAAGTGGGTGTTTCCACAGGAACCACCTGACACTGGGCGTGGTATGATAACAAAAGAGTATATATTCTTGTAATGTGGACATTGTATATAATAGCCCTGATGAAGTGGCAGATTTAAAGCCACAAAAGGCGTAGGCAAATAAACCAGAACCTGATTAACCCTTTACTGAACTGGAAGTTTCTTGAGGTCAGCGCGGACTACAAAGCCCAGCTTTTTCTTCGGTGGAAATCATCTAGGACCATCTGAACATCCCTTTTTGGCACAACAATCTGCCAGACAAGTTTGTGGGTTTTTGGGTTAGTATGCCGTCTGGACAATTTTCCCCCATACATGAACAACTTAGTTCGCTCTTTCCACAGCTGCTGCGCCTCTGGAGGGGCATCTGAACCAGGGTACAAACCCTCCTGCGTCAGTACCTCCTTCACTAAGTGTACAGCTGGATACCAATTCAACGTGGCTTCTTGAAGTTTGTTGTGCACATGGCTCTTACGTTGTGTCACATGAGGGCCGTGAAAAGCCGGTAGCTCTATCTCTTCCAGCTCCTCCGGTTCTTCCTCCACGTCCAGCAAGTGAGGCATCCTGGACAATGTGTTGGCGTTCTTGTGACCTGCCCGGTATTTGATAGTAAAGTTATAATTAGACAGTCGGCCATCCATCACTGTTCTAGTGCACCTAGCTTTGCGGAGTCCAAGTGAGTTAGTGGGTTGTTATCCATAAAGATGGTAAACTTTGCTGCAGCCAAGTAATGCCTAAATTGTTCTGTAACTGCCAGATGATGGTCAGGAACTCTAACTTGAATGAACTGTAGTTCTCTGGGTTTCTTTCTGTAGGACGAAGCTTCCTGCTTGCAAAGGCTTTTACTCTTTCTTTACCTCCTTGGACTTGGGACAACACTGCTCCCAATCCCACATTACTAGCATCAGTATACAAAATAAATGACTGATTTTAGTCAGGATAGGCAAGGATCTCATCTCCCGTCAGGGCCCACTTCAACTGCTTGAAGGAGTCTTCTTCTTTACTGCCCCATTTGAATGGAGGACTCGGGTTCTTAGCCTTCTTGGACTGTCATACCAGGAGGTCTTGCAGGGGTGCAGCCATCTTTGTAAACCCCTTGATGAACATTTTGTAATATCCTACCAGCTCGAGCAACTGCCTCATTTTTTTGACACTGGTGGGTCTTGGCCAGTCCCTAATGACTGTTACTTTCTCATGATCTGGTGCTACATCTTCAGAGCTCACCACATGACCGAGGTACTGTACCTTTGATTTCAACAGGTGACACTTGGTTGGCTTCACTTTCATGCCATAGTAGGTCAAGGCTTCAAACACTTCTGCCAAGTGCTCCAGATGTTCTTCATAGGCCTTGGAGTAGACTATTATGTTGTCCAGGTACAATAAGATGGTTTCACAGTTCTTGTGCCCCAGGCAGAACCCCATCAGTCTCTGGAATGTTCCCGGTGCACTATAGAGTCCGAATGGTATACAGTTTGTGAGGCACCGCCGGCATGGTCCACATGGCCGGGGCGCGTCACATGCAGGATCGAGGTATGATCCTGTGCACACTGGCCGGTTTGACTGTGATAGTACTGTGTGAACCAACTTGTGAACACAGGGTTTCATGAGCCTAATGAGCGGCAGTGAGAGTGGGATGAGATCCATGAGGAATAGGATGTAATGAGTGAGTGCTGACAACCCGGAACACAGGGAGTTAACCTGAGCTGTGTGAAAGGCTGATTACCAGCAGCTAAGGGTGTGTGTCCATGTGGGAGTGGCTGGCACGATAAGAGCCGGCCACCTGAGTGATTGATAGACTGATTCTGAAGGCGGAGAGAGCCATTTTCAGCCAGACAGCAGCCTGAGAGGATGTGGGCTGATTACCAGCCTGAGAGCTGAGCAGAGCCAGTCTGTGTGAGGGACTGGTGAATGCAAGTACATGCCGCCATGATTGAGATGGTGAAGGGAGCATGCTAGCTCCATGCCGGTGCCGAGGGCCGGGGTTGTGAGCACCTGGTGGGGAAGCCGTGGCTGAACCCGGTGGAGACTGGTCCGGGCGTGGAGGGAACCACGTCCGGGAAAGGAGCCTTGGGGGACGCTTGGTGGACCCGTTATACAGGTAGCGAGACCCGGATCCGTGCCCGGTAAGACAGCGGTTCCCGTGTAACGGAGTGAGCCGTGTGTGATTAATGCCAGGCGGGCATAGACCGCCTTTAGGTCCGAGTCAGAGTGCTCAGTTAAAGGACCTGATGAATCCGAACGTGTTTAAACTATGTGTATTAGGGCTTAGGTAATGGCCCTGAATGAGAGATGATGACCTATGTAAGACCCATGTATAATCATAGGCCTTGCAGTAGACTATTATGTTGTCCAGGTAAAATAAGATGGTTTCAAAGTTCTTGTGCCCCAGGCAGCACTCCATCAGTCTCTGGAATGTTCCCGGTGCATTATAGAGTCCGAATGGTATACAGTTGAACTCGCAGAGGCCCATTGGAGTGGCAAACGCTGTCTCCTCTTGGTCCACCTCTGCTACAGGAACCTGTTAATACCAACTAGTAAGATGTAAGGTGGAAAAGTAGTTAGCAGTTCGTAATGCAGCTAGTGATTCCTAAATTCTAGGCAATGGATATGCGTCCTTATGTGTAATGCGGTTTATCTGCCTGTAATCTACACACATCCTCATTGTACCATCCTTCTTTCTAACCAGGACTAGAGGAGCTGCCCAGGAGCTACAACTATCTCTTAGCACCCCAACCTCCTTCATTTCCCGTAACATGCCCTTGGCACATTGATAGTGAGCTGGCGGTACAGTCTTATACCACTCTTTTATGGGCAGATGATCTCCTGTGGGTATGTGATGTTCAACCCCTTTTACTTGCCCAAAGTCTAAAGGATGTTTACTAAACACTTGTTCATATTCTCTCACTACCCGGTAGACTCCATGCTTTTGATGGGAGGGTGTAGAATCGGTACGTACATGCTGTGGAGACCTGGGGGTCAGTGGGTGCTCTCGTCCGCTGGCCCAGCCGCCTTTACAAAGACAACATGGATCAGGGCTCATCCCCAACTGAACACCCAAGCTCCTTAACCATGGGTGGAACACTACTCAGACAACACAGGGTGAGGGAACCACAATAACAAGGCTTTATTGGATCCCCAAACAGTTAACAGCATATAACGCATAACCAAGCACAACACATAATGTAACAGGCAATAGAGTCTCACCCTTCCGCTGGCTCACCAGGGATTAGAATATAGCACAGCAAAGTCTGTAGCCAGGTGACTGTATCGTCCCAACCTGGGTTGCTTCCTTATCCTTATGCAGTCTTTGTCATCACAGCCGAATCCGATAATCCGATAATGAAATCCTTGTGGTTCTATAGTCCATGTTCTGGTCCCCTTGGTCGGCACCGAAATGCCTAGGCCTGGGCTTATGGCTTGCTAATCGAACCCGAAGATCCTAGATTAGCTGCCTGTATCCAATCTTCAATCTGCTGGTCAAAGTGAAAAGTCCTCCTTATATATCCTCAGCCCTCATTGCAGGATATTGGGGATGTCACGATTGGTGCAATAACACTGTCTTTTCATTGGCTGGCCCTCAAGCCTCATATAACCATTCTTGATCGTATTGAAGTCCAGACATGGAGAGCCAAATGCTGATTTATCTAAAGGGGTTGAGAATGCGCAAATAGGGTCTTATCCTTTATAGACAGGTCTGAAATGGTAATATTAGTATTGCTCACCTGGTGCGGTTGTGTAGCACACAACCAGCGTAATCGCTCAAAAACAGCTGCTGCAGGGACCGTACTTCCACAAAGATGCGGTGCTTGAATAACAAAGTTTTCGGACGAAGTACCTTTATGTCCGCGCTGCTGTCAGGAAGATATACCAAAGACACTAGACGTCTAGGTACTGGTGATATAGATTTATTTCCGACGCGTTTCAGAGCCACGTGCCGAGCTCCTTCCTCAGGGAACATGAAGATTACACTGAACAGATTCGTTTTTACCATAGAAAAGGCGCCAAAAGATAATTACTATGACATCAGCATACACGGAGGATCACAGATCCCACGTCACATTGTTTATCAACAAGGCTGCGTAGTAAAAACAGATTCTATCATATATGCCAAAAAATTCTATGAAACCCTAAAGTTATAATCATATATGAATTATGCGGTTGCTATATCATACAATTGATCTAAAAATATGCAAAAAAACGAAAATAAAAACAAGGATTACATCAAGTGACACAGTGATGAATAGAACCCAAAAATAAAAGGAGAACCTATAAAATCTAGTCCTATAGGTTCTATATGTGCACTATCTATTGTGCTGTGTGTTCCTTCGTGCTTTGTTCTGGTTCTTAAGGGTAATGAAGGTGTGATATATAAGTTATTAAATAGGTGTATCCACAAGTATATACAGATAAAAAAATCAGTGTATCTACAAGATAAAAATGTGGGCATAATGGTGGAGATAATTAAAATATATGTGTGAAATGTGTCAATCAGGTGATAAGGTAAAAATAAAAAATTAAATAAAAATTGTATAATTTATAACTTTGTTGTTATTAGTCATGTTCAGTCATAAAATATTAATCTTTTTTTTTTTTATCTTTTATTAAATATTAAATTGGAAACAAAATTTTAATTATCTCCACCATTATGCCCACATTTTTATCTTGTAGATACTGATTTTTATCTGTATATACTTGTGGATACACCTATTTAAGAACTTATATATCACATCTTCATTACCCTTAAGAACCAGAACAAAGCACGAAGGAACACATAGCACAATAGATAGTGCACATATAGAACCTATACGACTAGATTTTATAGGTTCTCCTTTTATTTTTGGGTTCTATTCAGCACCGTGTCACTTGATGTAATCCTTGTTTTTATTTTCGTTTTTTTGCATATTTTTAGATCAATTGTATGATATAGCAACTACATAATTCATATATGATTATTAGTGATGAGCGAGTACTAAAATGCTCGAAGCTCGGGCCGAGCATCCTGAGATACTCGTGTACTCGGCCCGAGTACCGAGCCCAATGTTATCCTATGGGAGACCCGAGTATTTTTATGAAATGACTGCCGGCAGCATGTAGAAACCCTAAAAATGTCACAAAAGTCTCAGAAGAGTGCTGAAATGACATGGCAAACACATGTGTTGTGAACAATGTTGTCCGAGTTTCACCACGCCAATTTTACGGAGTCACCAGAAAACCTTCCAAAATGACACCAAATGTTAAGAGCACATACCCAATAGTGAGATACAGCTGGTGTATGTTACTTTTTGTGATTACATGAATGATTTTACGTGAAAACATTGTGCGGCACTCCGATGTCCCTGAGAAGCGACGTACATGAAGCCCTGTCTTGACATAATGTGCCCATTTTGAGGAAGTGGGTGTATTGTAGTATTTTCCTTTACCAGGGCAGTCCAAAATTGTGAGTTCACCAATGACCTAAGCATACAGACATGCATGAGGGCCTGTAAACCTGAAGTGGGTGTATTGTAGTCTAGCCCTTTGGCAGGGCAGCCAAAAATTGGGAGGCTCCACATTGTCCCTGGATAGAGACGTGCAGGAGGGCCTGTAAACCTGAAGTGGGTGTATTGTAGTCTAGCCCTTTGGCAGGGCAGCCAAAAATTGGGAGGCTCCACATTGTCCCTGGATAGAGACGTGCAGGAGGGCCTCAAAACATTTTTCCCATTGAAAAGGAGCGGGTCTCCTGTCGTTGTAATGCCCATTCTAAAAGAATGGGCGTAAAAATTTACCACTGGGGGTATACCTGAAACAACAGCCTAACTATTGTAACGGTCATCATGGTGGCACATGAGGAGAAGGAGGAGCAGTCCAGCGATTATCCAAGGAAGAGGAAGACGACGTGATGGATGATCCAGTAGCTGACCTAACCTGGCAGGAGGATATGCAGAGCGAGGACAGCAGTGCACAGGGGGAGGGAGGTGTAGCATCCCAACAGGCAGTACGAAGCAGGGTCGTGTCCGCAGGCAGAAGGCAGGTAACCATTCCCCGGAACAACAACACGACACAAGGTGCCTGTGCAAATGTTAGGTCTTCCCGAGTCTGGCAGTTTTTTAAGTTGGCTCCAGATGACTCTAAAAAGGCCATTTGCAACACCTGCCATGCCAGCATCAGCAGGGGTACGAAAACTAGCAGCCTGACCACCACCAGCATGATCAGGCACATGTCAGCCAAGCACCTGACTTTGTGGGAAGTACAACAGAGTCGAGGAGCGGTGCTTGCTGATGTCACTGCTACGTCTTCGCGTGTTGTGCGTGCGAGCCAATCCCCTGTCCATGCTGGCCGCGAACAAGCCTCCGGCCCTGCACCTGAAGTTGCCCACGCACAAATAACACCACCATCAAGCACGTCCTTGTCCCAGCGCAGCGTTCAATTATCCATTCAGCAAACCTTTGAACGCAGGCGCAAATACGCTGCCAATGCCCCACATGCCACAGTCCTAAATTGTCACATTTAGCGACTCATAGAGCTAGAAATGTTGCCTTTCCGGCTGGTGGAGACGGAAGCATTCCGCGACCTGATGGCGGTTGCTATCCCACGTTACTCGGTCCCCAGCCGCCACTATTTCTCCAGATGTGCCGTCCCCGCATTGCATAACCACGTGTCCCAAAGCATCACACATGCCCTGAACAACACTGTTTCAGCCAAAGTCCACCTAACCAAAGACACGTGGACAAATGCTTGTGGGCAAGGCCGCTACATCTCCTTGACGGAACACTGGGTTAATATTGTGGAAGCTGGGACCCAGTCTGAGCGAGGGACGGAACACGTCCTTCCCACACCAAGGATTGCAGGCCCTACCTATGTCAGGGTTTCACCGACACTCTACAGCTCTGGAATGTCATGCTCCTCAACCTCCTCCTCCTCCTCCTGCGCATCCTCACCCACTGTACCCTCCACACCAGTCACAAGCTGGAAGCACTGCAGCACTGCCTCTGCGAAGCGGCAACAGGCTGTGCTGAAGCTAGTCTGCATAGGTTACAAACCCCACAATGCAGAAGAGGTGTGGACAGCTCTGAAACAGCAGGCAGATCACTGGCTGACACCTCTGAACCTAAAGCCAGGAAAGGTCGTGTGTGACAATGGCCGCTTTGAGGCGAGGCCAGCTGACGCATGTTCCATGCGTGTCCCATGTGCTCAACCTGGTGGTTCAGCGGTTTCTTACATCATACCCAGAGCTGTCTGATCTGCTGGTAAAAGTTCGCCGCCTGTCTGCGCATTTTCGCAAGTCACCTGCTGCTTCAGCCTGCCTTGCCGGCTTTCAGCGCCGTTTGCGTCTTCCGGCCCACAGACTGGTGTGTGATGTCCCCACGCGTTGGAATTCAACTCTGCACATGTTGGTCAGGATATGTGAGCAGAAGAGGGCAGTTGTTGACTACCTGCATCACCTAAGCCGTCGGGAAATGGGTCAAACTCCACACATAACACCTGAGGAGTGGAGATGGATGTCCGACCTATGTACCGTCCTCCAAAACTTTGAGGACTCCACCAAGATGGTGAGCGGCGATGACGTCATTATTAGCGTCACCATACCGCTACTCTGCCTTCTAAAACTGTCTCTGCTGAAAAACAAAGATGATGCATTGCAGGAGGAGCACGATGACTTGGAGCAAGAAACTGTAGTGGGTGTGGGTGATAACACACAGCCCAGCCTCATGTCATCACAACGTGCAGTGGAGGACTATGACGAGGAGGAGGAGGATGAAGACATGGAGCAACTCTCTGGCCAAATTGAGGATATGACATGCACACCAGTCATACCCTCGATTCAGCGTGGCTGGCCAGAGGACAGGGGAGATGAGGAGGACAGCATGTTCAGTCATCATGTTGGTCAGGATACTGAAGTGATGGCTGTTAAGAGTCTGGCGCACATGGCTGACTTTATGGTAAGCTGCCTGGCTCGTGACCCTCGCGTTCAGAACATCTTGGCCGACAATCACTACTGGTTGGCAACACTCTTAGACCCACGCTACAAGGAGAACTTTATGTCTCTCATTCCTGAGGCGGAGAGGTCAGCGAAAATGCAGCAGTTCCAGAAGGTCATAGCGACGGAAGTAGGCAAAGCATTCCCCTCACAAAACGCTAGCGGCATAGGTCAGGAATCGGTGGACAACCAAGGCGTACGGCCGAGAGGGGCACAAGTCCAATCCGCCAGAGGTAGGGGAACAGTCTTTACGATGTGGGACAGTTTTCTCAGCCCCTCACGTACCACAGCCCGTGAGGTGCGGGGTAGTGCCACAAGAAATGCTAAGTTTGGCCACATGCTGAAGGAGTACCTTGCAGATCGAACAACTGTACTGCGAGATTCCTCTGTGCCTTACAATTATTGGGTCTCCAAGCTGGACACGTGACATGAATTGGCTCTCTACGCCTTGGAAGTCCTGGCCTGCCCTGCCGCTAGCGTTTTGTCAGAGCGTGTTTTCAGTGCCGCAGGTGGAATCATTACTGATAAACGCACCCGCCTGTCAACTGAAAATGCTGACAGGCTGACTCTGAGCAAGATAAATAAGGGTTGGATTGGGCCAGACTTCACCACACCACACACAAATGACAGCGGAATTTAAATTTTGTTATGGGAATTTGCCACGTACCTCCACTCACCCATGGGTACACACTTCTGGACTTCAGAGTGTCCAAGTGTGGGATCAGTAATGTCCGTGGACGTGTACTCGGCCTGGTGGTAGGAAGGAGGATCAGGTTGGGAAATGTGCGGTGCAGTATCATGGCTACTGACACTTGACCGTGTGGAAGACAGGGTGTTTGTGGAGGTGCCCATCTGACTTGAAGCATTATCCGCTATCCAAGTAACAACCTGTTGACACTGGTCTTGGTTCAAGAGCGGTGTACTGCTGCGGGCCCAAAGAATTTGGGACAGGACGTGTGAGCGAGTAGATGTGCCCCTTTGTTGTTGTGAAATTAGTGCTTGCACACGACCTCGGCCTCTGCCTGCACCACCATCACGTTCACTTCCTTGTTCCTTGCCAACGCCCTTGCGCATTTTGCCTGTATACAGTGACAACAGTCTGGTGACTGTTCGGGTCACAGGAGATTTGGATTTTAGACCCTAACCTGTATAAAGATAG